>JALXJV020000002.1:48232547-48469566 GCA_024633595.2 Lepomis macrochirus
GAGACAAAGATCAGGTTGCACTCAAGCCTTTTCATGAAGAATGGTTCTAAACTTGGATCTGGACTTGAAGGACAGTTCACCATCAGGAACATCAGTCAGTCTGATGAAGGTCTCTACTGGTGTTACTTTGATCAGGATGCTGAATCTCCTCGGAGACGGCTGAGGATCGCAGGTGAGGAAAGGCAAGTTTATTTGTATAGCGCATTTCAACAATAAGGCGATTCAAAGTGCTTTACATTAAACATAAAAGCATCACAGGGAAATTGTAAAAATAAAACACATTCAAAAATAATTTTGAAAAGGGTGTAATAGAAAATAAAAACAGGATAAAATAGGACATTAAAAGTTACAGTGCAGTGACTGGAAGACATCAAAACAGTTATTCAGTGCCAAGAAAACACTAAGCTGTTTAAAAACAGAATTTTACTTAAAAATGGGAGACTTGTAGATGGCCCGAATGTAATTTTTTGAGCTTCGACACTTTGATAGTAATTAAGAGTGAATAATCAAATGATCAAATCTTTGTTATAGCATGGCTAGCAGACCCAAGAGCAGGACTAAGAAAGGGAGAAATATTTATTGTGGGCTCGTAGGCCTATATTGAGCAGGTGAAGAGCAGGCAGAGTGAAAATAGATGTGTGCCAAACGCTTGGTTGGTGGCTGCTGTACAGAGCATTGGGAACTGTAGCTGAGAGGCCAGAGTGAGAGAGTCTGATCCAGCAGGTCCAGAGCTGAATCTGAGAACAAAGCCGGGCGGGGGTCCAGGCAGAAAGCGGGATGAGCTGTGTTTCCGGTAGTGGAACTATATCTAACACGTTATTATGCAACAAAATGCTCTTCTTCTACAGTCGGCCTGATATAATTAGGCTTCTTTAAACTGACTACAGTTTGATACTGATTAATTTTAAAATGTAGAAAATTTAACTGTTTTGATCTCTAATGAAATTAAGCAATTGTAAAATCAATGAACACAGTAACTTCCACACCACTGCTGTCATCACTCAGTTTAAAGTGCTCCATCAGTTTTTCTGATTTACAGGTGGCGTCTGAAATTATGAAATAACCACAAGGTGTAGTTTTAAATTAAACAGAGTAATAATCCCTGCCATCTATCATCATTCATCACAATTAGCTACAATAAACTTATGTAGTCTTCTTCTTCTTCTTCTCCAACCTCTTCTGCCTGCCCCTGTCTCTCTCTTGGCTCTGACAGCTTGAGAAGAAATTTACAGTCTAAGAATCACAGAGCAAGAAGAAGGTTTCATAACATAAATACTAAAGGCATTGTCAAATTCAAATACCTTCTCAACCTCCTCTGTGTTTGTTGCCACTGCTGATGCTCTGGGATCTGAATCTGGGATCTAACACAGTGGCTTCCTCCAGGAATGCCTGGATATCATCATCCTTAAGTTTACAATGGAGGAGAAACAACACAAATTTACAAGAAAATGTGACTGACAATAAATAACCATTAGTGTATATGATTAATTGTCATATAGTAATCCATCATTACACGCCAGTGACTGCACCTGGTACTCTCCCGGGGTTGATGAAACTCAACAAACGTAACCTATTGGCCTCAGGTGAAGATACCAACGATGGTCGTTCAGGCTTGGCCTCGGGGTAGTCCTAACGACTGTAACGACTGTCGCTACAGCAACCAGGAACACTAACGAACCAGCAGTATCGACGATCCTGGCAAACGACCCCACTGAGGTTAAATAGCTGAGTTTCCCTTCCAGTCAGTCAGAACTGAAGAAGTCCTTTTGATGAGGGACGAAACGTCTTCCAGTATCTTCAACCAAGTCCAGTTGCTCGTCACTTTAACCTTTGTTTGATAGTTTTTCACTGTAGGATGTTCAGTCATGATATGCAGGATTCTTTCTGCTAAGTCAGACACCGTATCCTTTGGAAAGCAGAGTATCTTGGTGTTCTTATTGCACTTTTCTTACATCTTTTACAGCAGTCAACCACAATCAGAGTTTGAGGCCCAGTCGGTAGCTTTCCCTGCAGCCTTTTACTTTCTGATTTACTCTCAGTCCTTACCCTTCTGTGTGAGGACGGGATGTTATCCAGGTCATCAGACGGAGATCCAGGGTCCTACAATAGTGGGGAAAATCTGTTCTGCAGTTGCACACTCTGTTGTTGGCAGGGGGCGGATTGGCTACCTGGAAATTCGGGCATATGCCACAGGGCCTGGACCTTTGGTGTGGGTTCAGATTGATATTAATATCTGTTTTCCCACACATCAGCTTTACTTGGTGGGCCGTTGAGGTATTTTAACATCCGCCGAACTATATTTGGCGACTCATTTAAGCATTTTGCAGAGACAGAAATGATCATCCATTACATTATAAGACACAGATGGTGGATATTTCACAAGCACGGACCAGGTAAAGCAACAGTGAACACTTTGATGGTTGAGGTGCAACTGGGTAGCCTACAATGTTGGTTTCAGTTTCGAGTGGCTTTCTCGTGCACCACTGCTGATGGAAAATCAACAGGGCTGACAAATACAGGGAGAGAGAAAAAAAGAGGTAGGGCAAGCTGCTGTGTTTGCAGCAGAGGTGTATGTTCCGATTGTGTGGAAATATTATATAAGTGAAGGCAAGGAGAGCAGAATTATGTAGGCTAGTGAGTAATGTTCTTATTCACATGTATTTCAGTGTTGAGCGCAGTGTGTGAGAAAACATTTTTCTGCAATGTTCTATAGGCTACTGTGTTCATGGATGTTGCTGCAATCGGTACAGACTGAGAGCCCTGGTCTTCAGAGACAGGGAGGGTGGTAGAGGTGTTAGGAAAACAGTCACACAAAAATGTTTGGGTTGTAATTGACTCTGTAGTGGAGAAAGACAGTAACAGAGTAAACAGAGCACACAGACTCTACAGCATGCTCAGATACACAGACCTTGTTTTAACTGCATGAGTACCTTAGTTATAAACATGTGCTCTTAAAAAACTATTGAGCATTGTGTGCCAGTCACATACATGAAATTCATTCTCACTAGGGTCGCTGGGGACATGTTCCCATCACTTTTTGAAAGTATTAATTGGTTAAAAATGTTTTGAAAAATAGCTTTGGAACAAGAAACTTATTTGCACCAGAAGACAAAATGCAATGCAATTAAAAAACAGAAGAAACAGCTTGTCCAAGAAAGTTACTTCAGCAACAAAAAAAGCTACTGATTACTGCATTATATTCCATTATGTTTTTATATTTTGAATTGTCACCTGCCACCTGAATTTTGTGCATTTATTCAAGACATTACAAGACATTTACTCCATAAACCGGTGCAGAAAAGTTCTCCAGAATGCAGGAAATTAAGAGTTTAATGCTCAAAATCTTGAGGAAGGACTCTCAGACCCCCCACTCATATATTTCATTATGGAATATTTATTCAAATTAGTGTTAAAATATCTTCTTGTCTTGTTCTCGTGACCAAAGTCTTTCATCACACCTCTATTCTCAGACCTTATGTCCCCACCTCTTTTCAACACAAAGTGACGCCCTTGCGGTTACATACAGTACGCCTATATACTGCTGCTTATGTTGTTTCACCATATGTACACAAATGTAGCCTAGGTACTAAGTAGAACTGTGCTTGTGGGGATGTGTGGTAAGGTGGGCTGGTGTGGCAACAGTGCCAGGGCTGAATTATGTCCCAGTCTGCCCCTGGTTGTTGGGGAGGTTTGTTGCTGACTCTCCCTTTCACGGCTGTCCACGGCTGTGTCCTACCAAGAACAGGGGTTGAAGAGGCGCTCTGCCTGGATGATAATGCAGGCCAGCCAGTTGCATCACAAATCTCAGGGCGCTGTGTTCTGCCTGTTACTCGTCCTCCCATTCCCCAAGGAAATGATTTACTCTTAGGCTTTGCACCCAGAGCTGCTCCAGGGAGGACTCCCACTTTTAGATTTATTACCCAGTACACAGGCCTCCTGCTTCTTGGTAGTCTTGTTGGTGCTAATTAGCCGTGTGTTAGCATGCTCTTGTCCACTGTTTTGACTCCACGGGAAAGTGGTGTCATTCCCACATAATCCATTCACTTCCACATTCACTTCTAACCTTTGGATCTTGGTTTCCAGCACTGTAATTTTCTGTAGAGGTTTGTGGAAGTCGTCCGTGGAGAAGGGGGGCATCTTGTTGCTAATTAGCATTAGCTACAACTCCAGTCACTGTCAGTCACTGTTCTCTGGTCTGATGGTCTAACTCTGTATGTGGCTCTGGTCTGATGGTCTAACTCTGTATGTGGCTCTGGTCTGATGGTCTAACTCTGTATGTGGCTCTGGTCTGATGGTCTAACTGTTTTCTTTTTCAGCAGATTCTCAGGTTATTCTAGAGATTCCTGCACTTCCTCTGAAGGCAGGAAGTGATGTCACTCTGCGCTGTAGAAGCAAAGATCAGGTCTCACTCGAAGCCTTTTTCTTCAGGAATGGTTCTAAACTTGGATCTGGACTTGATGGACAGTTCACCATCAGGAACATCAGTCAGTCTGATGAAGGTCTCTACTGGTGTTATTTTGATGAGAACGCTGAATCTCCTCGGATATGGCTGAGCGTCAGAGGTCAGGACACTGACATCACTTCCTGTTTACAGATATGAACTAATCTGCTGACCTGATGATAAACTGATCACTGCACTGATCCAGGTTCTGCTGATTCCTCCTCCAGATCCTCCTCCTACTCCACCTTCTCCTCCTCTTTTTCCTTCTGCTCCTTCTACTCCTCATCTTCCTCCTTCTCCTCCTCCTCCAGCCTCCTCTCTTCTCTCCACTGTCCTTACAACAGTTAGAGCAGTTGTGGGTTCTCTGGTTCTCCTGGTTCTGGTCCTGGTTGGAGTTCTGTGGCTCCGCAGGAATCAAACAGGTATGAAATCTGTCAGACTCACCTGAAATGAACAGTCGGATCAAGTCAGCAGGTCTGTGCAGGTTCAGATCCACAACAGAGAGAAGAACAGCGCTACTGTTATTATTTCTTTTATTTATCTATTTTATTATTTATTCATAACTAATTTCATAAATAATGCAGCACATGAGGACTGAAGGTAACCTTGTATATTTTATGAAATAGAAGAAAGGTCCATCTGGAGCACTGATCCTGACAGATTAAGAAATAAATAAATAAATGCTCCATAAATAAATAAGCATCTGATTAACTGCAGAAAAAAAACCCAGTAAATAAATAATTGTAGGCAGTGATTACATCATATAGTGACAAACATCTTCTGATATTTAATTACCTTATTTATTTATTGCCCGTCATGATGTTCAACTTTATTTACATGGAAAGCTTCAGTCTCGTTGCCTTTCTGTACTAGAAATTCCCTTGACAATGAATGAATGAATGATTTGGTTGCATTTGGCATGCAGTGTTTCCCCTGATCTGAGTCAGCTTACTGGTATTCCGTTAATACACAAACTGTGTCCTCTTGTTGAACTTAAGCCAGCCTGATGAGGGAGAGGATGACTCTGACCTCAGCAGACACCTTTCTTGGCTGCACTTCTTTTTTATATTTATGTTGATTACACACACAGCATGCTACTAGGCAAAATATACTGAACTAATATAAAGGTGAAACAATAGACAAATTAACTCTCAACATTGTCTTAACTAAAACATGCATGTCAATCCACCCATCCTTCTTCAACCGCTCATCCGGGGTCGGGTCGCAGGGACAACAACTCCAGCAGGGGACCCCAAACTTCCCTTTCCCGAGCCACATTAACCAGCTCTGACTGGGGGATCCCGAGGCGTTCCCAGGCCAGTGTGGAGATATAATCTCTCCACCTCGTCCTGGTTCTTCCCCGAGGCCTCCTCCCAACTGGACGTGCCTGGAACACCTCCTTAGGGAGAAATTATTGAAGTTAGTTGATAAAGATTGAGGGAAGCAAAGCAGTCTAAACATATAACTGGTTTTACAGCTGTTTCTAAAGTTCCTGAGTATAGAGTTAAGTCGGTGCCAGTTGAGGGCAGGTCTTGGTGGATTTTGTTTCTAATAGCTAGGATTTTATCATTAAAGAAGCTCATGAAGTCGTAACTACTGAGAGCTATGGGAATACTTTGCTCAATAGAGCTGTGACTTTCTGTCAGCCTGGCTACAGTGCTGAAAAGAAACCTGGGGTTGTTCCTATTTTCCTCTTTATAACAGTCAGACCGCAGTAAGTAACTTTACTGTAACTAGTGTTAGCGGATGGCTCTTCTTCCTCTGGGTTGTATATTATGTGGGTCATGTTAGTTACAGCCACTGAGAGGTGGAGAAGCTGTGTACCTATCAGTAAAAGGCAATAAATCTAAACTGAACATTAGGAAGCAAACAGCAGCGGGTCCGAGCTAATGTAGCGTTAGCTAGACGTTAGCTAGCGAGCTAACGCCTAGCTAATTTGAGCCAACTGCAGCACAAAATCAAAATATATTTTACATGCTTTGTAGTAATATTAGCTTAGCTATCCAGTAGGATCTAAAGCCAACTCCGGGTCTGTTTTTATACCCAAAACAAAGCGGAGGTTTCTCCGATTCAAAAGCCGATGTTGTTCTTTCGTCTGCAGTCGATCCGATTCACATTTGACCCGACGAGCTTTAGCAGATAAAACTATTTGCATGCATTTTATCCTCATGTTGAGTTGATTTTGGAGTCTGCGTTGTGCTGGGAGCAGGTCTTTCTTAGTGTTAGCAGGCTCCATGTCGTAAGTTGCAGTGTCGTCGCTGCTGAGTGCAAAGTCAGGGCTCTGGACACAGGAAGAGGCTCGGGAGCGCGCATGTGTAACCGCGCACAACTACACTTCACAGTAGCTGGCTGGTTCAAGCTACCCCTCGACTCTGCGTTGTGTATTTGAAATGAGGAGTACGAGGCGTTTCTCTCTCAATGCAATGCGGTTTATTATCTGGACAGGAACAGAATATGTACTGGTCAGTCATACAGTTGGCTCGCTTTAGGCAGCTCACACACAGCACACTCGGGCACGTCTCTCGTGAACTAACAACATTACAGGCGCGTTAGTAGTATTTACCTACTATGTCTGAGAGAGGGCGCCCTAGAGCCAATAAATCCCTACAGATACATGGATAATAAATAAATGACTTAGAGCAAGTGGAATAATATATTACATAAACTCTGTTACACATGCACGTGTCAGTCACTGGATTTCATGGAAAATCCGACCCGGAGCCTTCAAATAAGAATAGGAATATTTGCCTTCAGAGTTAATGGACAAACCTGGCAGGTGGGTCATTTTAATGTACATGTAGCTGTGCTGACATTGCTGAGCCTCCTGACAGATAGTAAAGATAGTTACTGAAAGCAGCAGGCGAGCTAACAATGTAGCACGTCGGCTAAATGCAGTAAATGTACCGTGATCATGTGACGAGCCTGGATTAGTTCAACCTGCAGCTGATAAAACTATCACTGTAACGTTGCAGTGGGAGTTTCCCTGAGTTCCCAGCTCTGTCTGTCTGTAGCTGCTGTCACTCTGCCTTTTTTCGGGAGGATTGTACTGACAATGTGTCTCGCTGCTCTGAATGAAGTAACGTTATGGCGCCGGTGTTGATCCGCCTCTGAGACGGGAACGTTGAAGTAACAGAGCCTGAACATGTCTGAGAGAAAAGCCAAGGCCTGCATGCTGCTGTTCCTGCGTTTATCGCAGGATTTCTGTATGAAAGTGTTTCAGATTCTGCTCGCTCATGAGTTCAAGCGAGCACGCGTACGAGCACACGCCTGGTTGCAATCTTAAACTGCACCGCTAGTGGCCTCTGGAAATTACATAATGCCCCTTTAAGGTTTAACTGTTATTTGATGGTAAGTTGTTGCCAACTTTGCTGCCAGACTTTTTACCGTTATTTTACGGTTTGTTTTTTTTACAGTGCAGAAGGTGTGTGTCTGATTGGTTCATCTCTACTTGACTAAGTGTTTATATACCGTAAAACTTCAATTAATAGCCGAGCCCCAAATAGCCGCCTATCTGCTTTACTGGCCTGGTATGATAACACATTTAGACAAATAAACGTTAGTCTCTATTAAACGCCTGGTCTGATTTTTATAGAAGTTCTTTGGATGTATAAAACCTCTTAAACCCCGCGGGGTCGCTCGCTTTGTCTGCTTCTAAGCTGCTTAGATTGTTAATAGAAATATTAATGTTTTAACGTGTGATCAATGTGTCAGATCATCGTTAGATTCTACACAATACCACTGTTAAGTTCATTTAACGGAAACAACAAGCCCCAAAGTCTAATTCTCTTAGATTTACTGGTGTAACCTGCAGGCTACAAGAGGAGGAAAAGTGCCGACTCGTGTTGTTAAATCCGAATGTGTCCTATTTACCTTCCTTCAGTCTGTAAGGGTCCACCCTTTAAAAGAATCAGAACAGCTGTTCAGAAAAATGAATCCAAGTTGTGAATCCTGTCATGTGAAGTCTGTCGCTCTTTGTCTGTAAACTTCTCTCATCCTGCACCCTGTTGTTGTCCTGATGTAACTTCAGAATAAAAACACATAGGCTGTCTGGTCGGAGCTAGATCAGATGAATGACGTGTATTTGATATTATTTGATCATTTCTTTACAAGTATAATTCTGTTTGAAATAAATAATCTGTTTCAGAGGAGTTTCAGTTTTGTGCAAAAAGAATTAAAGGCCTGTCCCAAATAAAGGCCGGGTCATTCAGTGATATTAGAAAATAAAAGCCCGGGCTGCTATTCAAAGTTTGATGGTATCTGCATACAAAGTTAAGCTGCTGACCTCTGACTTTTATTAAACCTTGTTCTCCTTTTATAGGTCTGGCTGTGCTGACTGCTGCAGGTGAGCTGATGGAGGTCTGTCTGTCTGTCTGTCTGTCTGTCTGCTGACCTCTGACCTTTACTGACCTCTGTCTACCTGTTGCAGGTGCAGCTGTGTTGCTGTGTGGACTGATGGTTTCTGCAGGTGAGCTGATGGAAGTTAATTATTTACATTACATTACATTTACATTTATTCATTTAGCTGATGCTTTTATCCAAAGTGACTTACAATTGCTGTACATGTCAGAGGTCAAGACCATTTCCTTCCCTCTGTTCAGTCTCACTCTCTTTATCTTTTAACTCAATTACCTGCTCATTTCTCACTGTTTAAATAGCTAAAAACTAAAGCTAAAAACAAAGAAAAAGAAAACAGGACAGTAAAAGTTACAGTGCAGTGTAAGTTATCAATAAAAAGAAAAATATTAAATATTTAATTAAAAGCAATGGAAAAAAGAAAAGTCTTCAGTCTTCAGGGGCAGCTGTGGCTCAGGCTGCGCGTCGAAGTGTCCTTGGGCAAGACACTGAACCCTGACTTGTCCCTGGCGGCTGTTCCGCCAGTGTGTGAATGTGTGTGAATGGTGAATGCAGATGGAGTGTAAAAGTGCTTTGAGTGGGCGAAAAGACTAGAAAGGCGCTATACAAGTACGGAGCATTTACATTTAATTTAAAAGAACTAACTGTTTCAGCAGACGTGCAGTTATCTGGGAGTTTGTTCCAAATATACAGAGCATAATTTATTATTTATTTATTTTTATTTTTTATTTGACAGGGACAATGCAAACAAACATAGTGTCAAAACAAAGCTTGTTACTGAAGTGCTCCATATAAAGTTTATAGCTAATGCTAATTGTCAACTCCTGTCCCTTTTATGTACAATAAAATTTACATATATCACTACTTCAATTTAAAAAATATAAACATGATATATAAACATGCATATCATATTCATATTCCTCTCACTATGTTCACTGCTACGCAGCACAAAGACAGATTCCTTGGATGTGTCACCAAAGCTGACTGTGATTCTTGTTCTCCTCCGTCAGCCTCCTCTCTGTCTGTGCTCAGACTCTGCTGCCATCTAGTGGTCTTCTGTCCGTACTGCGTCTCTACCGGTCTGATGCTGTCCATCTGCTGCGGCGGGAGGACGGGAAACCGACCGGCCGTCTCCACGGAGATGACCCAGGGGGTCGGAGGAAGCGATGACGTCGCCGCTGATGTCACCACTGAGCACGCCTTCTGAGCTGTGAACACAGTGACAGCAGCTGTCTTTAACATGGACCATCTGCTCTGATGGAGATGCTGCTGGAGAGCATTGTCTTACACGTTGCTCCACAATCTTCATCAGGTGTGAAACTGGGTTGAGATCTGGTGACTGTAAAGGCCGCAGCATTTTATTCACATCATTTTCATCCTCACCAAAGCGTTCAGTGGCCCTGCTGCACGAAGCACCTGATGTTCCTCCTCTCTGATTCAGATTCTTTCATTTGTCCCCGTCTGTCTGTTGTACAAGCTGTTTGTTAGATTTGGTAAAACCCCCTCAGCTCCATTGTAGAAAAGGAGGAGGAGTTCTGAGGGAAGTCAGATTCTTGAAGACTTTTATAGACTTCTAGGTCTTTCAGGGCTTTTTCCTTTTTGCTCAGACCTTCTGTCAGCTTTTACATTTTTGCAGCCTTTTCAGACTCAGGAATTCTGATTGGTTTCTTTTTATTCTCTTCTATCTCAAAGTGTTTCTGGACGTAGGCTTTGTATGTTTTTAAGCTTTGCTAAATAAAACTAGATAGATCATTTTGATCTATTGAAAGGTTGCTGATTCTCTGGACCTGATCCATCCAAGGCTTCCTTCACAACATTTCAGTAAGGCCCCTTTTTTCTCTGAAATGTCAGAAATGCTAATCTCTGTTCCTCAAGAGAGGGAGCAGCTGTAGAGGAGTTAGGACAGGAGGTACTGCGAGGGGGAAGCCCTCTTCTGTCCTCTGGTTCTCTATCACATAATGATATTTATTTATTTGCATTTAACACTCACTGCCACTAAATGTTGCACTAGAGCACCAGCATCTCAGACCAAAACAAATGGGCGCTACAGCTGTGAGGTCTGGGATCAGATCGATGAGTGCCTAAGAAGAGACATGATGAACATCAACAATGTCAACGAGCTGGAACTCCATGATGAGGGATGGGCACATTTCGTCTCAGGCTCTGAAGGCCTGGGTTAACGGGGCGCCCTTCCATCCAGATGCTGATTCACCTGGTGAGACTCGGAGGGATAAAATCCTGCGCCCTGTAGAGAGACTCTCGTTCAACAAGCACAGGAAGGAGATAGAAGGAAAGTGCAGGATGAATTGGATGAAAACTCAAAGTGGCATTACAAGCTTCTTTTCAACAAATATGACACATCTTGAGGCGTGTTATGATCACAGGTACAGCTGGCAGAACCATGACATTCAGCAGTACTTCAGCTCTAAGACAGAACCTGCAGGAGCTGGTTCATCAGAGAGGCTCCTTTAATGTCAAGTGAGAAGGAGGCTGATGAATCTGAAGAGATGCACCACATGGCCACGAGCAGGGCCTGACATTAACTTTTGTTGCTCATCAGCCACTGTGGTTAGTGGTTTTCCAAAGTTACTAGCCACACAGCATTTTTACTAGCCACATTGTTGTTGTTGGGAAATAACGTTTTAAATGATTAAAGTTGACTGTGGCATCCTAAAATTTACAACCCGCACTGTACACACCCAAATCAAGACTATATGAAATGTATAACACTGCAGGTCATTATCATTAGCTCGGATAAGGTTGTGTGTACAGCTGCTGTTTTTTGTGATGCCATAAGTTAAAAGGATTTTGCCTCCCAGCTTGAAACCATTGCCCATTGCCACTATAATGTAGTCCTGCCTCAAGGGCCAAACATGAAGCTTCAGGGTCCATGGTTCCGGGTTCCTTGCCTCCTGCTTTGTCCTCTGTCTTTGTGTTGGTCTTCAACTTCGTCCCCTGTCTTTGTGTTGGTCTTCAACTTTGTCCTGTCTTTGTGTTGGTCTTCAGCTTCGTCCTCTGTCTTTGTGTTGGTCTTCAGCTTCGTCCTCTGTCTTTGTGTTGGTCTTCAGCTTTGTCCTCTGTCTTTGTGTTGGTCTTCAGCTTTGTCCTCTGTCTTTGTGTTGGTCTTCAGCTTCGTCCTCTGTCTTTGTGTTGGTCTTCAGCTTTGTCCTGTCTTTGTGTTGGTCTTCAGCTTTGTCCTCTGTCTTTGTGTTGGTCTTCAACTTCGTCCTCTGTCTTTGTGTTGGTCTTCAGCTTTGTCCTGTCTTTGTGTTGGTCTTCAGCTTCGTCCTCTGTCTTTGTGTTGGTCTTCAGCTTCGTCCTCTGTCTTTGTGTTGGTCTTCAGCTTCGTCCTCTGTCTTTGTGTTGGTCTTCAGCTTCGTCCTCTGTCTTTGTGTTGGTCTTCAGCTTCGTCCTCTGTCTTTGTGTTGGTCTTCAGCTTTGTCCTGTCTTTGTGTTGGTCTTCAGCTTTGTCCTCTGTCTTTGTGTTGGTCTTCAGCTTCGTCCTCTGTCTTTGTGTTGGTCTTCAGCTTTGTCCTGTCTTTGTGTTGGTCTTCAGCTTTGTCCTCTGTCTTTGTGTTGGTCTTCAACTTCGTCCTCTGTCTTTGTGTTGGTCTTCAGCTTTGTCCTGTCTTTGTGTTGGTCTTCAGCTTCGTCCTCTGTCTTTGTGTTGGTCTTCAGCTTCGTCCTCTGTCTTTGTGTTGGTCTTCAGCTTCGTCCTCTGTCTTTGTGTTGGTCTTCAGCTTCGTCCTCTGTCTTTGTGTTGGTCTTCAGCTTCGTCCTCTGTCTTTGTGTTGGTCTTCAGCTTTGTCCTGTCTTTGTGTTGGTCTTCAGCTTTGTCCTCTGTCTTTGTGTTGGTCTTCAGCTTCGTCCTCTGTCTTTGTGTTGGTCTTCAGCTTTGTCCTGTCTTTGTGTTGGTCTTCAGCTTTGTCCTCTGTCTTTGTGTTGGTCTTCAACTTCGTCCTCTGTCTTTGTGTTGGTCTTCAGCTTTGTCCTGTCTTTGTGTTGGTCTTCAGCTTCGTCCTCTGTCTTTGTGTTGGTCTTTACCTTTGTCCTCTGTCTTTGTGTTGGTCTTCAGCTTTGTCCTCTGTCTTTGTGTTGGTCTTCAGCTTCGTCCTCTGTCTTTGTGTTGGTCTTCAGCTTCGTCCTCTGTCTTTGTGTTGGTCTTCAGCTTCGTCCCCTGTCTTTGTGTTGGTCTTCAGCTTCGTCCTCTGTCTTTGTGTTGGTCTTCAGCTTTGTCCTGTCTTTGTGTTGGTCTTCAGCTTTGTCCTCTGTCTTTGTGTTGGTCTTCAACTTCGTCCTCTGTCTTTGTGTTGGTCTTCAGCTTTGTCCTGTCTTTGTGTTGGTCTTCAGCTTCGTCCTCTGTCTTTGTGTTGGTCTTCAGCTTCGTCCTCTGTCTTTGTGTTGGTCTTCAGCTTCAGTCCTCTGTCTTTGTGTTGGTCTTCAGCTTCGTCCTCTGTCTTTGTGTTGGTCTTCAGCTTTGTCCTCTGTCTTTGTGTTGGTCTTCAGCTTCGTCCTCTGTCTTTGTGTTGGTCTTCAGCTTCGTCCTCTGTCTTTGTGTTGGTCTTCAGCTTCGTCCCCTGTCTTTGTGTTGGTCTTCAGCTTCGTCCTCTGTCTTTGTGTTGGTCTTCAGCTTCGTCCTCTGTCTTTGTGTTGGTCTTTACCTTTGTCCTCTGTCTTTGTGTTGGTCTTCTGCTTTGTCCTCTGTCTTTGTGTTGGTCTTTACCTTTGTCCTCTGTCTTTGTGTTGGTCTTCAGCTTCGTCCTCTGTCTTTGTGTTGGTCTTCTGCTTTGTCCTCTGTCTTTGTGTTGGTCTTCAGCTTACATGCCCTCTTGTCAGTTCTGTGAGATGCAGTGATGCTTCTTTACTCCAACAGCTGTTTCTGGCCTTGTCCGGCTCAGAACATGTCCTTTCCTATGAACTTTATTTCAGGTGATGATCATGCGAACTTGGAGAGCTCTACATGATCTGTTCTTGAATGCAAACATGTTGCTGCGACTGGCCTGCATCCCACAGGCAGCAGTTATCCAGACGTCCCTGTACTGAGTCCATTCTGTGCTCCAGCCTACTTTCTTGTGAAGCTGGACTGAAGTATATTGTAGAGACTGTCGAACTCTTGCAGGTGTCCAAAGTGGAGGTGTTGTTTGAGCTGGTTTGCTCCTCAGCTGTCTTTGTTATGGTGTCATTATGGCATCCTTTCATAAACAGTCCAAACTGCATGTGAGGCTGTCACATGCAGTTTGGAAGACGGGGTCACTTCAACAATGTTCCAAATACAAAACAATCCTCTTGTAACTGGCATTTCCACAACTGGGCAATATGATGTGTTATAATACTGTTACCGGACCAGAGCAGTGCTTCTGCAGGTCTTTCATGTTGGATCAGTTCATCATCTCATGTTTCAGCAGCAGTTTTAACCTCAGCATAGTCTTTGTCCTTGGCTGGATCTCGGACTGGAGCACATTGAGGAGGAGGAGCATTTCTGATGGATCAGTAAGTGACACCACCGCCACACACAGACCTGTATGTGCAGCCGGCAGAAGCGCTTCCTGTGATGGTGACATCACGTACCGATCCTTGAGCTGATGTTTGCGACTTTGCTGCAGGGGAATAAAGACACGTACGACGGGGTCTCTCTCTCTCTCTCTTTCTCTGCCATGAATGTTTAGGTTGTTTAGGTTGCAATGTTGCCAGAGCACAAAGTCACTTATAAACTATAAAAAATATAGAATTAATTAATAATTAATTAATTAATAATAATATAATTAAGTTGCTTTATACAAACAACAATGGTTCTCTGTTTGTTGCATGAGGAAGTACATTTAGCAGCAATGATATGGCAGTAAGTATGAGAGTTTCTGTGTCTGATTTAGCTCTCTCACACTGGAGCAGGTTTTTAGTCTTTCTTCTGTTGCTACTGTGGAATGAAGTTGGTTCAATATAAACTAGGCCTATGCTGTGTGTGAGTGTGTGTATATACATATTTATATATAAATGACCTAACTATAAACTATTAAAAAATTAAAAGTAGCTTAGATGTAACTAAGCTACTTTTGCCACGTTGCTGTAGCTTAGCTTGCTACATTTCACTGGGGGGTAGCTTCTGTGTAGTGAAGCTTCATTTAATGTAGAGTAGCTAGTAGCTTAGCTCACTACATTTTCCAAGTAGCTTGCCCAACACTGGTGTTCTGACAACAAATGATTTCTGTCTGCAACGTTATATTTTAAAATGACGGGGTCTGATAGCTGCCCCGAATGGAAGGCAAGATCACCGGACCCCAGGAAGAAGGCGGGGCCTTCCCTCGAAGTACAGCCAATCCTCCGTGTGTGTTGGCACAGCCTGCTTAGCATAACAGATAGACTACTCAAGCACTGGTAAGTCACTGGTGGTTCAAATGTTCATTTTGATCGTTCATATCAACAGTTCACGTTTCCCTGCTAGACTAAAAACAGCATACGGATTTGTATGATTCTGATTATGTACAGTTGATGTGATCTTTAGCTGAAAGTGTATTGGAACCATTAGTCCAAATAGCTTGTTTCCAATGTGTCACTACAAAGCCAGGCAGCGCTGGGTGCCACTGTTGGTTATTAAAATTAATAAAAAAGTTACGTTAAGTATAGGTAAGTTTGCTTACAGGCCTGGGTTGCTCAGTTTACAAAGCGATGTTAGGGAAGGTTGGGGAAGGTTCTCTTCAGGTCTCTACAAACCCAGTAACGTTAATATAATTTGATTACTTTGATACTTTCATGTATCTCTGCCTCAAAAATAGCTTATTTTAATAAACAGCTGATGTCAAACAGCCTGTTAAATTACTGTTATTCCCCATCCCTGGGTTTTAGTACAATGAGTGTCCAACACATTAGGTACCTTGCAATCTGTATTAATCAGTATCCTGTCTGATGTCTACAACAAACCTGTCAACTTAAAATTTGAATGATATGCTTTCATTGCTGGAACATCAGGGCGTCCGCGGAGTCTTAAAAAGTCTTGAAGGGTGATAAATCAATTTTGTGAAAGTTGAGGCCATTAAAAGTATTAAAAAGTCTGAATCACCGTTAACAAGGTGTTAAATTTTGAAGATATTTTTTCAGTGTGAAAATCCTGTTTGTTCAAAGTCAGTCTGCTAAAAGTGTCGGTGAGGTTTTTATTTATAGCTCACAGCCAAAACCAGTGGACAGGCAGAGAGCAGGCTGTGATCCGTCTCTGTAAGGTCCGGTGTTTCGGATTAACGAGTGACCCTGTTAACTGGTGGCCGTCAGCCGAATGCGTCTGTGGTTGTCGTAGATACGGCAGCTGTTGAAAACAGGAAGAGAATACGTAGGTGTCCCCGCGAATGCCTCTTTCTGTAGTTCTTCATTAAAAAGTCAGAACATACCTTTCTGATTCGTCTTTGGAGTCGTGTGTGTGTGTAAACCTGTCACGTGCCGCTTTGTCACGCTTTGAACGTTGCTTGTTGTTACGGAAAATGTTGAAAACAGGAAGAGAATACGTAGGTGTCCCCGCGAATGCCTCTTTCTTAGTGAAGCAGCTGCAGTTTGAATTCATATTAAACTAGTGTGAGTTAGATTCTGTTTGGCTCATATTATTATAACTGAGAAAGTTGGTGAATGCCTCAGTTTTCAGGTGGCGTTCCAGCCTGATGACATGTAGACAATAAATATGTTAAATATATTTAAATTCCTTTAAAAGCTCAGAAATGTCCCTTTTAAAGGTGTGAGGCTGATTTAATGCTCACAGCTCAAAGTGGTTCTGCGGTCCTGAAAAGGTCTTAAAGGTTTTGAGTCCTGTATGAACCCTGAGAGGAAGCTGTGCGTCCTGCTGAAGCCCAACAGGACGGTTTGATCCTCCATATTTTCTCTCTGCATCTCACAAAGCACTGTTTGGTGAATCATAACAGCTGGTAGCTGCTGAGTGAAGCCAGCATGAGTTTGACCTTTCTGTTTATGGACATGATGTAAAACAGACAGTGAGCTAACTGATGTGAAACAGGCTGATGTCCATCAACAGGAAGCCGACTGTTCATGCGTCAGAGTGTCACAGTCAGCCCAGGCCTAGAGACCTGATCCAGCAGGAGAATCACAGTCCGCCACCCGAAAGCCAGGGCGTCACTTTGATATTATTTATGAACGAACAGGACTTCTATCTGCAACGCATGGACTCGCCCCCTGCTGGCCGTGTAAAGAATACAGGCATCAGGCACTTCCTGTCTTTTCAGACACGGAGGTTCCCGCGTGATTAGAACCGAGGAGACGGATCATCAGAACCGAGGAGACGGATCCTCAGAACCGAGGAGACGGATCATCTCTGTGTGATCAGTAAACACTGCTGGTGGTTTGTATGTCGTTAAGTAAAATATGTTTCAGACATGAAATGTTTTCAGAAAGCCGTCTGTACCCAGAGAGAACTGATCGCCCTCTGCAACATGTTTTATTTTGCAACATCGTTTATTTTGCAACATGTTTTATTTTGCAACATGTTAGCACAGCCAGCTAGCCTAAATTAGCTTTCCTACATGGTTTTAAAATGAAGTCTGATGGTCACAGTCAGCTGGTCAGCTTCTGTTTCCTAAAGCTGAATATTAAGATTCACACTAAAGAAATAACTAACAGGATGCAAACATTTCCCTGCCAGCAGCAGGCGTGTCAGGAAGCTTCCAGCTTACAGTGATGGCAGACACGCCTGTTAGCCTGCTGGTTAGTTACTTACTCCTGTGATATGTCATCAGCATTAAAAGTAGATTTCCTAACATGCTGACCAGACTTTAGCAGTCTGTGAAGTGCTAGCAGAGCAAGAGAGTCAATGGTTTCCTGACAGAAAAGTGTGAGCTGTTTGATATTTGTTGCACCAAGTAAATCTCCAAATCCTGCCTCAGTAACAACAAGTGCAGCTGTTAGACTGAACATTAGTCAGTTACTGTATTTTCTCCAGGCAGCAGGGAGGCTTAAGAAATGGATTCATTAATGAACAACTTATTTCCAGTTCCTGCCACAGATAAATGACAAAGTAATCAGGCTTCTCATTTCATGCAAACTGTTTCTATAAGGTTATTATTGGCTGTTCAGACTCTGTCTTCTTTTAAATCTGCTCTCAGTGCGTCTTATGAATAAATGAACATCAGATCTCACTTAGAGTTGCTTTCTATTATTTAATGTGCTGTTAACATGTAATGCATCGTTTTGACATGATGTCGATCCTGACATGATTCATTTTCTTTGGCAGGAAAACCAAAGCCTGCCCTTCTTGCCAGACTCCAAACAGGCTGAACAGAAAGACCTGCCTGCTGTGCTGCCTCCAAACCAAGATGGATATGAACTTTAGAACACAAAATTTAGAACAGAAACTCAGCCTGGTCACTAAAGAAGATTGTAAATTCTGCCCGGCTGTCAGTAAGTTTCCTGCCAGATGATTCTGTAACCACCACAGCTGTGAAGATTTTTAACATCATTAAGAGTTAGAAGGTTTGTGTTTTGGTGGCAGAAGGTTGCAGGTGGTTTAGGACGATGTTAGAACAGGTTGGAAGGCTGGAAGCATCCACACTCACACAGGCTGCACTGACCTGTCAGAGGAAACGTTTGCAAACTCTGATCTGCCCGACCATTGTTGCTTTCTGCTCTTTTCCTCCATCAGGGCTGAACCCTGATTCCTTAGCTCTGCTGCAGCTCTCCATACACCTACTCTGTACCAGGATGTTGTCAAACCAGAGGGTACAAACGTTTGTCTTCATTCCTGCAGGTTCTGAAACTCGGCGCACTGGGTCACAAGGCCATCCTTTTTCTGGGCCATCAAGACCGCAAAGGCCAGATAACTGGAGATATGATCCACTTTCTAGAGCCAGCAGAAGGATCTGCTCAGGATATCATGATGAAGATGAGCCAGCTGAGCGTCTGCTGTCCTGAAGCTCACATGAAAACATGGACTGTATTTATGAAAAGAGTTTATATACTTTCATTCTCCCCTTACACAGGATGCAGACTGTTTATTTATACGTGTGCCACATTCAACCATCATAAACATCATGTCTATATACATTCAAGTGCCTCAGTAAAAACATCTCAGTGCCCCTGTAGCTCAGCTGAACATTGCTAAATCTGAATCTGCTCGCTCCGGGACGGGAGAAGCTACCGGATTTGAGGAGGAAGGCGTCTAAAATGGCAAGAGGGTGAGCATCAACGTGGAATGGCGGTTCCACCGGAGCATCTACCCCTCGTTCTCCATCGACATCCAGCATGTTCACCTCCTGCTGATCCGCAGACACGCCGACGTCTCTTGGTAGCTCAAACTCTAAGTCCCCAAGGGAAGGTCCAAAGGCAGTCATGGTTTGTTCTGGATCTTCCAGAGACATGGTGACGGTTTACATTTAGATTAAACCAAAACTTTAGAAATCAGAAGATGGGACACGCTCAAGTTCTCAGCTTAGAAATGTTATTGTGTGACGGGTCCCTTTGTGGTTACCAATTATGTGGCGGTACTTTTTCCACAGGCCTCAGTGAGCTTCTCCCTGAGGCCTGGTTCCAACCTCATAACAAGTGAAAATAAAGTATTAATCCCCTTTTTAGGGATTAACAAGAAAGCTAACAGGTAAAAATGCCTCTTCAAATAAGAAACCAAAGAATGGAAGGGGATGGTAAATGAAAACACAATAGGCCTCGTAAGGCAGCAGGTAATTGAACCCCTATATTTCCCAACACCAGGGCTGCCTTAAGGTTCTGGGGTAATAAGTCCCTCTGAACTTCAGGTCAAAGGACTCAGGTCAGACTGAGGCTGGCTTTGTCTACAGAGTCTTTTTCACTGCACAGGGTTCAGAATGGATCTGGGCTCAGCCCCTGAGTGCAGGCGCCTCTTCTTATGCCTTCCATAGTGGGCGTCGCCATATTCTGATTGGCTAAGACACAGCTGCAGTCAATCCTTGCTGACGAGCGCGACACTCCCGGTCCAGCAGGTGCTCTGAATGATCCCCTAACAACCAGAGAAATGGAGATTTGGCCAAACTACTGGGAAAATGGCTCAATAGAAAACAGACGGCTACAACATGAACTAAGGTCACCGGAGCTGCCAGGTTTGACTGGAGCCCTCTGCAGCTTGTCCCCCCCTCTTTGTCTTTCTTTGATTGTCCCTGTGCCTGAATAAAAGGATTACAGTCCTCCCAAAGCACATATGTGACAGCCTGTCCAGGCTGATGAAGGCCCTTTAGGGGCCACGGCCTCAACAGGCTGATGATCTCAGTAGAAGAAGAAGCCTAAATGAGTTTCATTTCAGGTTTAAACTAATGAAACATGAATAAATGTGTGACTGAAGGCTTCGGTGTTCACAGACTGGCTCACCAGAGGACGAGCTGAGAAATCTCTAAGGACAAACCCGTTTAAGTTTTGGGGAGGATCCTGGTCTAACGTCTTGAGTTTCCTTCACATTTACATTGTAGAGGTTTGAAACCAGCAGTTAACAAAATCCCAGTCGGACTCGGTGGAAGCTGGATCAGTAACTAAGGTCACTGATGTCATCAGAGTCAGCTGCACGCTCACAGCCTCACACGTGTTGACTAGAATAAACAGAAGTTATCACTGCTTCACCTTTTCTATTGCTGGAGGTCTAACAGAGTTATGTGGTTCATGTCTGAGGTCAGAAAGAGGGGCGCTGCAGTAAAAACAATAAGCCAGCAGAGTCTCACAGTGGATTATCTCAAACTGATTTAACACCAGCAGCTAGATTAACATGCTGTTTTAAAATGGGAACAATGTTAAGAAATCTGCATCACAGTCACACGTCTGGAAAATGGAAGTAAGGCAAAGGCTGAACACTGATCCAAAACTAGTCCACTACAGATCACATGTCATTTTTCAGAGAGCAGAAAACATGGTGCCCAGAAACTCTTCCCACACCGAGGTGGACAGAAGAGTCCACCAAGAGTTTGTTCGTCTTGCTCTTTTGCCTTCGTGCTGGCAGGAGACATTATGTGTCCTCTTCCACGCCTCTGTCCATCAGTGAGGCCAAAACATGCAGAAACCTGCCGCTGATGTTCTTCAGAGCCAGAGTCTGTGCAGATCAGGAGAGCAGGCGTAGCGTCAGTGTCACGCCAATAAACCTGCTGGCAGAGCTCAGCTGTGATCGGCTGTGATCAGCTGCGATCGGCTGTGATCGGCTGCGATCGGCTGTGATCAGCTGCGATCGGCAGAGCTCAGCTGTGATCGGCTGTGATCAGCTGCGATCGGCTGTGATCGGCTGTGATCGGCTGTGATCAGCTGCGATCGGCTGTGATCGGCTGTGATCGGCTGTGATCAGCTGCGATCGGCTGTGATCGGCTGTGATCGGCTGTGATCGGCTGGACCCACTTTATACCGCTGACTGATGAAAACTTACCAGATTAAATGAACATGTGAACATCAGCATGACGACAGCTAGCTAAAAGAAAAGACACCATCTTTGGGAGACATTTATCTGGCTTGATGTTTGGTGGCAGCCCAGGTCCCATTTGCTAACATGAGCCGTGGTCACATGACCTCAGTGTCCTGAGAGTCCAGTCCAGGAGCTGTGTCACATCACCCACTACTCACTAGTAGTAGTGAGCTCGCCATGTTGTAGTGCTGTCGAATGTATAATGAAAATTATTACACCCTCTGTAGTCCACTCAAAGTATCCCAGAATGCATTTTGCAAAGTAGCGTACAGCCGTTGCCGTATATCCCAGCATGCATTGTGCTGATAGAAAACAGTCCAGCAGCTGATTATCGAACAGCAATGATGTAATTAACGTGGCCAAGATAACGATGTCACCACGTAGAGCCGTCCAACGTGACAGCAGGCAGCTTTCAGAACTGTAGCAGGACACAACAGGACGTTGTCCATGTGAGACGTCTTCTCATTGGCTGGAACAGGAGCGCCACCTCCTGACAGCTTCTCATAGAACGTTCCACACTGATGATACTTAAAAAACATTAGAGAAGCTTTCAGCAAACACAGAGCGAGTGTGACTCAGTAACTTATTCAACTATATTTGCTGGTATTTTAATGTTTAAACTCTTTAGTGTGAGTAGAAAAGACTAGAAAGTGGCCACACGTGCGACGTCCTGCCCTCCGTGTGCACGTGGCCTTAAACGTTACACATGATCTGTAGCAGGGAGCCGGCAGCATGATTCAGAGCTGAGTCTGAGTCTGTCAGTCTGGGATTGATGGACTGTGCAGACACAGAGACAAAGGTGTCTGTCCACAAACCCAGATTTATAGTCACAGGAAGCTCCGAGACCTGCTGGGATTATTTGTTACTATGAGTCGGTAGGAAAAGGACTAACTTTAGAACAGAGCGACACAAATGTGCAAATGCAGCTCCTGCTTCTGTCTCCTCTGTGACGTCTGTCTCTGTGTTTCAGGGAACAGTCAAAGTAACGTGGACACCTCGCTCAGTACGGGAGGTCCGAGCCCTGCTGGATGAAATAAAGTGGAACTCCAGGTTTACCCGCTGACAGCACAGGAGGAACTGCCACAGTCTGAATCAGGTCATCTGGAGACGCATGAGGAGACAAAGACAGATGTGATTCTGTACATGTGTGGTGGGACATATGAAGACAGAGGACACGTCTTCACAGCTGAGGTCATTCTCTTAACTTTTATGGTGTGAGTTCTTTCCTTCCTTCCTGGACAGTAAAGTGTGGGATCACACCTGGGAGCACAACAACATGCACGACTCCACGGCAACAGCAGCAGCTGCAGAAACAGGCGCAGAGCCGGCCGTCGTTCACAAAGTGTTTCTGGATCATTTCGTTAGACAGACGACGTGAGCTGATTATGTTTCATCAGTTCAGATAAGAAGCCTGGTGAAACCTGCCTGTGCTCCTGAAAGCAGCACGTCTTCACCGCCGGACTGAAAACAGTTTTAAAAACATCTAACGGACTTAAATGCTGTTAATGTGCTGATGTTGTTCTTCACAGACATGCGGCTAAACGTCATGATTACACTGTAAGAAGGAAGCTGACATCTGATTGGGCCTCACTGACTGAGGGAGACGTTCACTTTTATTCATGTGTTCAAACAGTTTTCACTCGTCACAGAGCCTGACGCCTGTAGAGTTAGTTGCTAGGCGACGGGTCCAGGGACCAGCTCCCTGTTTGACATGAGGAAACCTTCAGTAGGTCCCAGACTCAAAGGAGGCCCCGTCTGCTTGGGGCTGGCAGGGTTTAACATAATTAATATAATAATAATCAGTCAGCTGATGCTTTTATCCATTGTGCCTTAAAGTGCTGCCTGTACCAGCGTCGCACGTCTGTGGAGCAGCTGGGGGCCAAGTGTCTCGCTCAGGGACACAATGGGGGGTCAGAAAGATCCCTGTGTGGACAAGAAGATCCAGCTCAACCTTCAAAGTGGCTCCCAGACTGAGAGACTGAAGGTCAGGTTTGCTTTACAACATTACATGGCAGTCAACCCGTTTGGCCACACTGATGGATCACAGGCCTGATCTGTGAGAGCTGACAGTGTGTCAATGCATCTACATGCAGAGCAGCTCTGTGTGCAGCAGGCTGATGGGAAGGACGGGGCCTCTGGAAGGACTGTGGATTAGACAGAAAGATGCAGCAGCACGGCGAGCAGGCCTGTGCTAATTCCATAAAGCCTCATTGTGCCTTCAAAGTGCTCTTTGCACTTGGACTTCATGTGGACCTAGAAAGCCAAAATTAAAACTTTGGATTAGAGCCAAACCATCGTTGGAAAGCTCTCACCCTGGAGAGTAAAGAGGTTTTTCATGGCTCCTGCTTTGATATGTTGACCTTTGAACCCTGACCTGTGCATATTAAGAAGTTAGATACAGACATAGAGCCAAAGCTCCTCTAACATGTCAGTGTGGTCAATAACAGGGAATCACATGTAGCTGAAATAGATTTTCACAATGATACATTTAAAATCTTCCCCTTAAACACCACAGTAAACTCTCAGTTCAGTATTTACAACTTCCAATTCTAGGAAGAACAGTAATGTAGATTAAGAACTACAATTCCCTGCAGCCGAGCTATGCAGCTGGATGGAATAAGCGCCATATTTGTAGTTTTTCGCTTTATAAACCCCAGTTTGTAATTAGGGTTGTAAAAACATACATCAGCTAAATATATAAAAACATACTGCAGCCAAACTGCTGATGACACAGCAGCTGTCCAAACAGCTGTTAACCTAAAGTCAATATCAATATTATTAAGTTAGTTTAGCAAACACTCATCCTTCTGCATGACGTAAGTGAACGTCAGCCAATGGGAAGAGAGAAAAACTCCCCGTGGCCTGGGGTCCGTTAGATGTTTGTGAAGGTCGTCGGGCTGCAGCCCAGTTTGTGCTCAAAGGTCAGCGATTGAACGTGCCGCTGAATCACTACATGCCAGAATAAACTGTGTGGCGCAGAGCGTCTGATCACCTGCTGAGTTACTGCTTTCTGACGTCTGCTGTGAAAATGACTGAAAACACGGTCAGATGTCGTTGTGGGAAAGTTTTATCTATATTTAAACATTTTGTGGCCGAGCTGTTTACAAAAACATTTCTACAGAACACAAGTCTGCAGAAAGGCGAGGGAACATCTGGAGAAAGTGTCTTTATTGGTCAGTGACATCAAGTCAGAACCAGGTTTGTTTGCCGGGTCAGTTCACAGCTCAGGAAATAATCAGTTCATCTGCAACACGGCATCAGAACAGCAGCATATACTGACAAGGTGTGAACTCACACCTGCTTCATCTTTTAATGGCAACACGACCGAGGAATTTACTTTCCGTACGTCAAGGTAAGCTCTGTGTCAGAAACTATGAGCCCATCATTCACAGTTATGGCCGAGCACAGGATGGCGTGGGTCAGTTACAGCTGTAACTTCCTGGTAGAGCCGGTCGTTGGCATCTTTTCAGACTCCTCTGCAGTGTTTCAGTCTTCATCAGACGTGCTGGGATCCGGGTCAGCTGACACCTCCTCCTCCTCCGACGAGTCCACTTCCAGAAGGATTCTGCTGGAAATCATTTCTGCTCTCAGATCAGTTTGTTTTTGAAGAGCCAGACGCTGCCGTCCTCTTTGTGCAGCCTCAGACTGCTCAGCACAGGAGGCTGGAAAAAGATTCTCATCTTATCACAAACACACTGTTCAGTCAGTATTTACACAACAGGTTCCAACAGTCACATTACAGCAGGTGTGAAATGAAATTTAGATACAAGCTTCACCAGTCACCACTTCACTATGCTGGTGCAAGCTATGGCTCTCTGCTCTGTCCGCTCCGTCCTGGAGGTTCAGAACTTTGGACGGTGACTTTTGATAGACAATTATTACCTAATCTAGTTTGGCTGGTTTGAAGGTTTAAGTTTCAGGAAAGTAAGCAAACATTTTCCCCTTTCAGTAGAGGAATGTCAAAAACCTCTAGTGACAAAATCTGCACAGATACAAATTAGTTTAGTCCAGCTCTGATATTTCAGGAGACACTGACTTTGAGTGGATCAGTAAAAAAAACTAAACCAGCGCTTACAGTTTGAGGAGAGGGTTCCAGCATCGTAGATCGAGCCTTCTGTGTTTGATATTTGGAACATTTTTTACAGTATTCTAGGCTCCCGTATAGGTCATTTTTTACAGTATTCTGGACTCCCGTATAGGTAATTTTTTACAGTATTCTGGACTCCCGTATAGGTCATTTTTTTTACAGTATTCTAGGCTCCCGTATAGGTCATTTTTTTACAGTATTCTGCACTCCCGTACAGGTCATTTTTTACAGTATTCTGCACTCCCGTACAGGTCATTTTTTACAGTATTCTGGACTCCCGTATAGGTCATTTTTTACAGTATTCTGGACTCCCGTATAGGTAATTTTTTACAGTATTCTGGACTCCCGTATAGGTCATTTTTTTTACAGTATTCTAGGCTCCCGTATAGGTCATTTTTTTACAGTATTCTGCACTCCCGTACAGGTCATTTTTTACAGTATTCTGCACTCCCGTACAGGTCATTTTTTACAGTATTCTGAACTCCTGTTTGGGTCATTTTTTACAGTATTCTGGACTCCCGTATAGGTCATTTTTTACAGTATTCTGGACTCCCGTATAGGTAATTTTTTACAGTATTCTAGGCTCCCGTATAGGTCATTTTTTTTACAGTATTCTAGGCTCCCGTATAGGTCATTTTTTTACAGTATTCTGCACTCCCGTACAGGTCATTTTTTACAGTATTCTGCACTCCCGTTACAGGTCATTTTTTTACAGTATTCTGAACTCCTGTTTGGGTCATTTTTACAGTATTCTGGACTCCCGTATAGGTCATTTTTTACAGTATTCTGGACTCCCATACAGGTCATTTTTTACAGTATTCTGGACTCCCGTACAGGTCATTTTTTACAGTATTCTGGACTCCCGTATAGGTCACCGTGATACGCAGTTTGATGATGCCTGCTAGCCGCCATCAGCAGGACCAGTTTCTGAATCAGAGTATCAAACACATAACCACAGTCGGTCTGTTACCTTCAGCAGTCGTTGTTCTCTGATCAGGGTAAAGCTGCGGTTCTGCTGTGTGACCCCATAACCTTCCCAGGACTTCGTGGTCAGACCGCTGCTGTACAGTTTGTGCTGTCTAACATGATTGAAGCCATCAGTAAGCCCACCGCTGCACATCATAGCTGCAGCCTGTGTCACAGACACCTGCTGTGGACATGTACTTGCTGCCCTGGACAGAAACTGTTCACTTGCTCCACCTCTTCTCCAATCATGAGCCTGCACCTTCCTGAAATGCTGCTCCCCTTTGATCTAATAAGAAGTGCGAACAGTAAATGTTATTTCTAAATGACTCAGATGACTTCTAACTTAGTGAGAAAGATGCAGCGTACCTCCAAGTGTGAGCCTTTGAATGCATCACAGACCGGAGAGGACGCATGGACAGCAGCGTCCTCGTCTCAGGGCTCTGCTGAGACACCTTGGACAAACATGGGAGATATCTGCTTCCCACATCGGAGCAAAGGAACTGATGTTTCCTGGGACATTTTCTGCTGACGTCCTTTGGAGGAACAGAGGGTAGGCAGCAGAAACCTGCCCTCGACACATGTTTAGTGCTCCGAGAAGGTCACCATGGCGACAGGCTGCAATTTCAAGCCCTTCTTCATCCAGTTTGCTGGTGTTTTTCCTGAAGACTCCTGAGCCGCTCACCTTTCCTGAGATCTATAAATTCACAAATTATAACCTAAAACAAAGTGAATTATTAAACCTCTGAGAGTTGTGACTGACAACAGGCCCTCAGAGTTACAGGATAAACTAGTTTAACACATACAGAACCTCCAAATGTTTGGATGTAAAAATCCATCACTGTCCTTTTTAAAACTGGACTGAGAGATTAAATCAGACATTCAAAAACTTTCCAGGTTTATCTTTCCTACCTTAAAGTCATTTTAAATAAAAACCAAACTAAACCTAGCAAGTCAAAGAAATATCAGTAATTTCCTCTACATGTTCCACGTTATGAAAAATAAGTCTCTATGATTATGTTATTATACTTACAGTAAATAGTGTCCAGACAGCAGTGAGACAAAAGCAGATACTGAATCTTGATTTGTCTGTGGATGTTGTCTCTGAATAAAGACGCCTTCAAAGCTGCCTGGCTCTGACGTGCTGAAACAACACAGTGAGAGCTGTTCAGACAAACAATGTCCATTTTTCACACACTGTTGATACGAGTTAACTTGACCCTTATATCTAAAGCAGAATGTAAAAATGTAACTTCATATTGAAATTTCTCCATTTTGGCTCCTTAACCTGATTTGGCTGCTAAACATTTGAAAGTTTAGAGCAAATAGTTCCTTTTTTGGTCTGAAACACTAAGTGTGAAGTACCTCTCCTTTGATTTGAAGCCATAAAGAGTTTCTATCAGCTGACACTGAAAGCGTCTCTGGAGTGCAGGACGGGCAGTCACATGGTTTCTGCTGGAAAATCTTCTCCACCTCGTTTCACAGCAACCCACTCAGAAAAGGAATCAGCTGATATTCTGCCAGCCTTTTAGATAGAGGACAAACAAAGGAGAAATAATAATATTTGTCTTTGTGTAACTCACCATAAATAATGTAATTCACAGTTTGATGTCCGCCTTAAGTGGCACCCCTGAGGTCATCTTAAGGTCATGGAAAGGTCTACAAGGTGCAGATATTCATGGAGCCAGGCCAGGATCCATCACACTGAATGTCCTTAATGGTGGGGGACCATGTAAGGCAACAGCTGCTGCAACTCACAACTGGCAATACCAGGTTGTAGCGGCCTGCAGGGAGCATTAATTCAAACTTTAATAAATTAAGTAACACAGTTAATTTAGCTCAACAGAAGAAGGAAACGCACCTTTGTTTCTAAGATCAGTTTAAATGTTTACAGGAAAACACCTGATGATGCGCTTCACATTTAGGCGCTCCACCTGGTCGTGCTCGTGCATCACAACAAAATACCACTTGGATGATACGTTAACACACACACAGTGAAACTGGGCGTAACCACATGCATGACGAGTAACCATGACAACAAGAAGGAAGGGAGGTCAGTGCACATGTGGAGGTGTAAGAGAGAGAGAGACGGAGCACCAGCTGTGTCGCTGTTGTGCAGAGTCATCATCAGTGATGAACCACGCTCAGAATGTCACAGTTTTTAAACAGTACTTGGAAAATACCGGCCAGAAACCCTGATGTGCACGCAGTCTCATCGGGCACAAGTCGGCACAGAGCAGATAGAAAACTGTTAGAGACTCCAACTCTGCAGCTGCTCAAGACTAAAGCTCAGCTACCATCTGTAAAAGGTCCACTTACTGTTTATGGTTATGACAGCCACATTTCTGCCAGGTGACACATGAATGTTGCCTGTTGAACAGCCACACACACGGTCTGCTCTCTGCAGAGGTCACAGCCGTGCTGTCAAAAACATGTAAATGTGGATTGTTTAGATAAAAAAGCACCGATCATCACACAGAGAATCTGAAAAACACCAACATTTGGGTTCTTAATGTGAATCCAGTTACAGGAATAACAGGCATGATGATTGGTTCCAGTTAGTGACTCTCTGTGGTGCAAGACAAAGCGTGAGTGAACACCAGCATCACAGTGCTCACAGAGGACCGGGACAGGCAGGCAGTCCGGACACCTCACAGCAGCCTGTTGGCCACCCTGGCCTCCACAGTCTGGATGTGGATCTTTCTTTTTATTAATCACAAAATGTGTTTTACCTGTGAGTTGATGTTGCTTAGGAGTTGGTGCTGAAAATGACACTGAGACAAATTTAGAAATGGAAATTGTTAAGTAAACATTTCAAAAGGAGAAATTTGAGCAGGACGACTAACCGGGCTTTCAGGAAGAACAGCCTGTCGCCTTCTTCCATTGGACAGGGGCTGGTCGTGTTCCCTCTGTGCCTTCAGTTCCTCCTCAGCCTCACTCTGTGTAATTCAACAAGATGACTCAATAATTTAGGTGTAAAATTGTTTTCTTAGTAATGCAACACTTAACTTACCTCCAAAACTCTGTTAACATCCTGAAGCTCTTCCTCCAACTCCAGACCTAAACCACTTTTCAACAAACTCAACAGGAGAGGTGACAGAACATGTCTGTGACATTCAAATGAACACGTTGCTTACAATCTGCATATGTCAAATCAAATGTATCACTATGTCTGCTATTTTAGCCAACTCTCTACCTGACTCTACACAAGCGTTATGTGGATTTGGATTTCTCAACGGTGGTTACCAACAAAGTCATCTTAATTTAAGTTCAATTGTTGTTTTTGCTCCATTTTCAGTTTGTTTCATTAAAAAAACTACAAAATACAGCGATAAAAACACTTTAGCTCGGTGATGAGAGAAAAGCATCATCGGTTGCTAGGTAACAGACATAAAAGTTGATAACCGATGTTGGATCACCTATTTAGGATTTCCTAACCTGAGATAAGACGGATGAAGTAAGATAAGATAGGATTCCTAAAGTTCGTTAGGATTTGCTTCTGTAATACCAAACTGAGAAAAATCCTATCTAGACTCTTCCTGTCTGAACTTAAGACCTAAGACAGGAAACTTTCTGTAATACGGCCCCTGGTGAATAAGTCCAACAGCCCCGTGACCTCAGAAGAGCTTCCTGCTGTGAAGGAGTGAAGATGATATTTCAGGGAAACACTGAAGCTCCTTTCTGCCTGTCTGCTGCTCAAAGACACCATGACGGGGACATCATGTCTTCTGTCCAGCCCTTTGAGCCGGACCAGAAGGACCAGGTCTCTCTCTGAGAAGGACTTCAACATTTCTGTGTATTTGAGACCTGCTGATTGTGTTTTTATTTGGCTGTTTTAACCAGACTGTCCACACTGCAAACACAGTTTCTTTCCTGTTAGAGGAACAGAAGGAGCCTGGTTCTTCAGGCTGTTTCTGATTCAGTACCATCTGATCCAGTCATACATGTACGCAGATACTGAGATCTGAAGTTCAAACTAAACAGTTCTGTGGTCTCTGAGTGTTCTGTGATGCTAAATGTTGGTCTCTGTGTTTCAGTGTCTCTGGTGTTCAACATACAGTTTAAAGTCCTGTGTCTCCTGAGTCTTTTAGGCAGGTCCCTCCATTATTACTGTCAGCTCGTATATTTAGTTTCCCTCCCCAACCCGTTTCTTTGTCACACTCATTATATCAGTCTGTCCACATCTGGAGGCTCAGAGCTGGGGAACCTGGATTGTCTTGTGTCCTTTGCTCTGGACCCCACGTCCCAGGAGACACGACCTCTGGACCAGCTCAATTTCCTTCATTCTCTCTTTTAATTAATTTAACAATTTGTTGGAACTCAATTATTGGCTCAATCCCTCACCAGCAATTTACAATTTCCTGGACAATTTGGTGACCCAGATGGGACTGGACTCAGGATCTGGACTCTGATGAAGTGCGGAGGCCAACTGAGGCCCCGTCCACACTACAGTTAAAACGAATCTGATCTCTGTCCTCAGCAGCGTCTTAGCTGCGTGTCAGAGTTGATCTCCGTCTGAAACGACATCTGGGCGTGAGCAGGTGTGAACGTCTGTTCTGTAGTTACAGAAGGTTTGGTGAAGCAAGAAAGAAATGCAGATGAAGAATCATAGCAGATTCATTTTACGTGCACCAATAAGGAGCTGGACTGTGACTGAAACAGACGAGTAAACGGCGACATGCTCAGCACAGCTGGAAGGCTTATTCACATAAAAACAGCAAACTAAAACTCTGTCAGCAGCATCGTGGTGATCAGAGCCAATCAGAGAGCCGAACGTGAGCGGCTGCAAAACTGGGTCGGCAGCGTTTCCAGACTTCTGTGATTCAGGTCTTTGAAGAAGTGTCCTTTGAAAGCAGCTGACAGGCTGTGAAGGACAAGTGTCAGGACAAAGGGTCAGATTAAGGTCACTGATGACAAGAACGATAAGAAGGCTGAATCCTGATCTGGACTCTCTCTCTACAGTCCAGCTCCAGGTCCGGACCAGGATTCCCCAACAGTCTGAGGAGGTTGAAGCCACAGAGACTGTAACACGACACCACGCAGGGACAATGAGGGAGTCAGGAAACTGCCGGAGCCAGGACGTCCTGTGGTGGGTTCAGTCGACCCCGGGGCCTCTGTCCCCGTTTGTAAAAAAAGATATTACAACATGGTGGCGTCGGGGGATCCCAGTTTCAGAACACACATCTCCTGATCCATTCTGCATCTGCTGTAGCTTCACATCCAGAAAGACTGCAGCTTCCGTTTCAGTCCAGAGACACTGAGTTGTGTCTGTGAGTGGACTCTGGCGCCCTCTAGTGTCTCTGCTGTGGTACCACAACAGGCCTCTGAGCTCCAACCAGGGCCCAGCACACTGCTCTGAGGGACAGGCTCTGCCCACATGTGGGGCTGGCTGAGCCTGCTGATTGGACACGGAGAGATTTACACCTGCAGTTGGTCCTAGTGGCTCCTCTCACAGAAGCCTGCAGGCCGGGGGAGGGTGAACATCTGACTGACGTTACGTGTTGGCAACTTTCCTGATTCATGGAGATTTTCTAACATCTGCAGGAAACCAGCAGCTCACCACAACCTGCTGGACGCTGTTCTGCTGCTGCTGCAGTGATAAAACGTTCTGCTCACTCTGACCAAACTACATCTGCACAGGAAGCTCTGCAGCAGCTGCTGAGGCAGCATCAGGCTCCAGGTTCATCCCATGATGTTTCATGATGAGGAACTTAGTGTTCAGAGTCTCTGGATCTCATGGACAGGGCCTGTTGTAAACTGATCATCATGATGCCCAGGTACAATGACATGACCTGAAGACTGTAAACAGTGTCAGGACAGCACTGTGCATTACAGTGAGACAGGTCTTTCTGTCTGACTGTGGGCGAAGTGGAAAAGCTCCTGGGAGCCAAAGATTCAGAGTGACCAACAGGAAGTTTGTTCCTGTTACAGAGAGCCTTTCAGAGGCCGTCAGAATCATTTCAGTGTTTGTGTTGTTTTTTAAGCAAACGTCTCAGATTGTATGAGATGAAAACAACGCCATGATTCAAAACTGAAAAAAGTACTGAACATGTGTCAGCGCAGCATCGTGAAAAGAGTGCTACACCTGTGAAGAAGGAACAAAATGATTTTTGCAGAGATTTAAAAACACTATGTGAGTCTTTAAAACTTAGTTTCAATCTTGCAAAACTTTTCTTTGTGAGATTTCACGTTTTCAAATTTGAGTTTCAACCTTTCACTTCAACCCTCCCCCCCACCCTCACCCTCACCCTCACCCTCACCCTCACCCTCACCCTCACCCTCACCCCCCACCCCCACCGCAGCAATGTCTCCTTCCCCCACACACCTCCCCCTTGACATCACCATACACCAGTCTACACACCTCCCCGACTCCACAATACCCCCTCCTCCTCAATACAATCCCCGCCCACATCACTACAGACAAGGTCAGAGAACAGCTGAGGAGGCCCAGGAAGGCAGCAGGCCCGGATAAAGTGTGTCCGAGACTGCTGAAGACCTGCGCAGCAGAGCTGGGGGAGCCGCTCCAACGGATCTTCAACCTTAGCCTGCAGCTAGGGAGAGTGCCCACCAGGGTGGGAATTATGTAATTATAGGGGCAAGGCCATTTGGCCTCCACCTTTCCTTTTTTTTTAGGGGCACCTAGGCCATATGACAGGGCACAAAGGCCATTGAGTACAATTCGTTTTTCCCATTCAGATTGATACCATAACATCCTAATTTGGAATAAGACATGGATTATGACTTTTTTAATAAAAAAAAATTTAATGAGAGAGAACCATTTCATCCAGAAGGTATTCATCCTAACAACAATAGAAACAACATAAATGCCAATAAAAGCATTCAGAAAGTTCATTCAGTCCTCTATATCAAGTGGAATGTGAGTGTGTGAGAGAGAACCATTTCATCCAGAAGGTATACACCCTTAACAACAATAGAAACAACACAAATGCCAGTAAAAGCATTCAAAAAGTTAATTCAGTCCATTACGTGAGAGAGAGAGAGAGAGAGAGAGAGAGAGTGAGGGAGAGAGAGGGAATGCAGTGGATTATTTCAATCAGACTCACTTGAAAGAGAATCTGACTCAGGGTCAGGGTTAGAGTTCAGTCAGAGAAAATGTTTGTTGTCCTACGTAGCTAACAGCTAGCTTAGTTCACCATGCAAACATGGCAAATACCGGTAATACTAAATGTTGCGTTCAGTCAAATCCTACCACATTAATCAGTTACTTATCATATCAAAACAGCTTAGCTCGTTTGCTGTGCAGATGCTTACCTGAGTGTCGTTCTTCTGTATGTGCTGACGTTACATGCTTCTTGCACTGCTGTTTTGAGGCGTATGCGTGAGATCGTCGATGTGATTATGACACTGACTGCACCTGCGCGAATCCACGAACTAATTGAAGTTCAGAGACCTACTTGGGTGGCTCGCTGTAATTCAAAGCAAGCCCACTATGCCGCACTGAAGCTTTATACATAGAACTTGGACAGGGCCAGGGCACACAGGCCACTGTGGCCGTACGATGATTTTTTTTTCACGGGGCATGACGGCCAAAGTGTAGGGCAACGGCGGTGTGGCCGCGGTATAATTCCCACACTGGTGCCCACCCTCTGGAAGACATCCTGCATCGTTCCAGTTCCCAAGAAGAACAGGCCAAGTGACCTGAATGACTTTTGACCGGTGGCACTCACTTCACACCTGATGAAGACGTTGGAGCGACTCCTCCTCAGCCTCAGACCACAGGTTCAGCACGCCGAGGACCGCCTGCAGTTTGCATACCAGCCAGATGTTGGTGTGGAGGATGCCATCCTCTACATGCTACACCGGGTCCACTCCCATCTGGATAAGGGGAACGGCACAGTGAGGATCCTCTTCTTGGACTTCTCCAGCGCCTTCAACACCATCCGGCCCCCTATACTCCAGGACAAACTGATCAGGATGGGAGTGGACCCCTTTCTGGTAGACTGGATCAGAGACTACCTCACGGACAGGCCACAGTACGTCAGGCTGAAGGACATCATTTCTGACACTATGGTCAGCAGCACTGGAGCCCCTCAGGGCACAGTGCTGGCCCCTCTTCTCTACACCCTGTACACCTCGGACTTCTGTTACAACTCGGAGCTGTGTCACATACAGAAGTACGCGGATGACACAGCCATCGTTGGGTGTATTAGGGGCGACAGGGAGGAGGAGTATCGGAGTCTGGTGGGGGACTTTGCTCTCTGGTGTCGCACTAACTGCCTACAGCTCAACACCTCTAAGACAAAGGAGCTGGTCGTTGACTTTGGGAGGTCCAGATCAAGTCCGCGACCGGTCCTGCTGGAGGGAGTTGAGGTGGAGGCAGTCAAATCATACAAATACCTCGGACTGTGGCTGGATAACAAACTGGACTGGACAACACACACCAGCAACCTGTACAGGAAGACACAGAGCAGGCTGTACTTCCTGAGGAGACTTTGCTCCTTTAACATCTGCAGCAAACTGCTGGACATTATTGACAATGCCAGCCACCCTCTGCACACCATCATCAGCACCCAGAGGAGCCGGTTCAGTGGAAGGCTGCTCCTTCCCAAGTACCGGACTAACAGACTCAAGGACTCCTTTGTCCCTCATGCCATCAGACTCTACAACTCCTCACTTGGGGGGAGGAGGAAATAGGGCAGAGAGGACAATACGGACAACACATACATACACACATACATATATCACTTTAGCACTGGACTCAACACTGACACTTTTTAAAATAATTTATGGTCTTTCTTGTTGATATTTGACTAATATTATTATTATTATTATTATTATTATTATTATTATTATTATTATTATTATTATTATTATTATTTCTACTGTTATTTTGCTTGCTTTCTTGTCTTTTTATCTATTACTCTCCTTCCTCCTTGCCAAAACTGCTGCTGGAATTTTCAATTTTCTTGCGGGAGTCATCCCAAAGGATTAATAAAAAAAAGTCTAAGTCTAAGTATATATAGAGGCAGAGGTGACAGGAAGTGGGAGGCACAGGTAGGGGGAGCACAAACAGTTCTCACCAGACCGCAGAGCAGAATACACGCAAACAACTGGAAAGAAGAAATCAACCAATATGTTCATCTGTTTGTACCATTTAGTCCTGCAATAAACCACAAACCTCAACAGCAATAATCTCTCTGGAAAATATTGTGTGTAAAGAGATCTGAAATAAAGCTAAAGGTAAAGCAAAGAAAGATTGACATTACATACGTAATATATAATATTTTTTCCCCAGGCTTTTTTGATGGGGACAATAAATAACACATAAAGAAGAATCTGTTTCCGCCTGCAGTCCCTGGAGGTCACCCTAAAAGGATTAAGCTGTATATGTTACCTACATAATACAGACCATCACCAGGTCGCTCACACTCACCAGCTGTCAGACTGTAGCAATCAATGCACCAACAGCATCAGTAGTACAGACACAAACAGGAGTTCAGTCTAATACTGTACCAACAGTGGACAGGAACACCTCCAGCTGGATGTGATCCCACCTTTAAAACAATCTTTCTACCAGGTTGCTGGAACACGATGTGATAAAGATCCCAGAGTGGATTTTCAGTCTGGATTTATCTGACAGTAGGACACAGCTGCATTTATAGGCAGACAGGTTTTTAAGTCTTTGATTCATTATCATGACTGTCGTTACTGCTCACTTCAAAAACATGAATGTCCTCTGTTACACAGAGGGGGGCGCTGTCCACCAGGCTGTGCTGTTACCTCTCTTTATGATCCAGGAGAAGCATCTCAGGCTGTTCAGTATGCTGAACGTCAGCTGAAGCTGCCTATCTGCCCACACTAAGGCCTTCAGACATCAGCCAGCTACAAACCATCATAGCTCTCTCTGTAGACAGATCCACTTTAACCTGATGGCCCACATGTTGAGACTGGAAACACCTGGGTACAGGTGTGGACTCCAGCTGCTCTGAACATATTTTCAGCTTCACAGAATCTTCTGAGGAAACTCAGCGGCCTCAGTGTTGGTCAGCAGATTTCACAACTAGAGTACAGAACTGCTGCTGACCTGCAGATCTGAGAACACACTTTCTAGGATTGTGTTAGAGCCCTGAACTCAGCGTTTCACAGGAAGGACGAGGAAGAAGGCCAGGAGAGTCCTGCAGAGCTCCAGGAGGCGCTATAGAGTCCCTCTGGCAGCTAAACACACCGACAGGAGCTGTTGTAGTGTCTGTTATGTTCTGGTGTTTTAGTAACGGCTCCTTTGTGTCTCTATTCTACCAAACAAATGTGTGAAGAGGTGAAGCGCCCTGCCAGGAAACTCTGTATACTGACTGTATCTGAATATAATTTACTCAGTTCCTTATTGTTATTATGGTTTAATGACTCATCTTTTTCTGGCTGAAACGAGAACCAAGTTACATGTTAAATGGAGCCGTGTCCAAATTTAAATTCTAATGTTGAAATAACAGAGGAAGATACAAGCAGAGTGAGGTCATGTGACAGAACAGCTTCTCCTTTATCTGCATTATTAAGCTCAGCGGCCTGTTGTTGGTCTGACAAGAGAAAATAACCACAAGAACAGGATGGAGAGCAGAAGTGAGTCGACAGAAGATCTTTAACAGGTTCACACTGGTCAGCTGTGGTTCAGCTGTGAAAACACGTTCAGTCACATGATCAGTAACTGCAGTCAGTGGTAGAGGCAGGCAGTGTCCTTTGTCGGGTCTCTGTGAATAATATTAAAAACAGTACGTGAAAAAGAAAACTAGAAGGCTTTTTAAGAGTCAATGTAGTCACACAGAGAAGAACTTGAAAATAAGAAAAGATGGAATCTGGTAGAAAACAGTAAAACTGTTAAATATAAGTACTTACTTACATTACAGAATTACTGGTTTATAGTAGTTCAGCTGGCAGTTAAAGGTTTAAAATCATGAAATTGATTGAATATTTTGTATTCTAGGCAGGGAGGAAGTTTTTTATGTATTATGATGTAGGGATGTCCAGAACTGATGCCTGCTGGGTATTTGAAGTTGAGGTGCTATTTGTTTTTATCTTAGACTTTTTTTATATTTACTGTTGCACTAAAGTCCAAAAGTGAAGAATTTATGTTATTTATTACTTGATTGTTGAAGCTACCTCACAGAAGTGCTCTGTTTGTTAACAGAGTTGTTGAATGTTAAAATAAGGTGAATTAAATAAAAAATAGGGAACATCGTGGATCTGTTTTTTCGCTCTTCTTTATTCTTTTTTGAAGTATTATAGAAGTATTGGATTGGGACTTGGTATCGGTAGATACTCAAATTCAAATGACTGAGATTCGAGGGTAAATAAACCCGATCAGGACGTCCCTAATATGATGATTTTTAGTGGATAAGACACATGCCTTTGGGGTGGGAGACCAGGGTTCCACAATCAACAGTCTGATGAGGAGTTTTTAAAATTTACTGGTGATGGGACCCTCGATACTGACGTGTCAACGCTGTGTTGAGATCCCGAGCACAGATGTTTCAAACGCTGCTCCAAAGTGGTTCAAAATGTCAATGTCACATTGTAGCGGTTCTGGTTTTAATATACACAACAACTTTTAATTATTTGTTTTGGACGCCAGCCAGGGTAACCTGACAATCATTGTGTCGCAGATTTACACCCACAAAGGGTACATGTAGTAGGCCAGTATACCCTCAAAAGTAAATTTGACACGTTTCAATGAAACTGAAAACTCACACACAGAAATCACTTTTGAAGTAAATCAAGAAAATATATTAACAACACTTCAACAAAACAGGGCGTGGTTTCAACAAATAACTCAGCCAGTCATAAACAATCAGAAATAACAAAAATACTCCGTCCCTTTGGATAATGGTGCTAATAGTCAGTGTTGGGCAAGCTACGTGGAAAATGTAGTGAGCTAAGCTACTAGCTACTCTACATTAAATGAAGCTTCACTACACAGAAGCTGCCCCCCAGTGAAATGTAGCAAGCTAAGCTACAGCAATGTGGCAAAAGTAGCTTAGTTACATCTAAGCTACTTTTAATTTTTTAATAGTTTATAGTTAGGTCATTTATATATAAATATGTATATACACACCCACACACACAACATAGGCCTAGTTTACAGTATATTGAACCAACTTCAGTCCACAGTAGCAACAGAAGAAAGACTAAAAACCTGCTCCAATGTGTGTGTGAGAGAGCTAAATCATTGCCATGTCATTGCTGCTAAATGTACTTCCTCATGCAACAAACGGAGAACCATTGTTGTTTGTATGAAGTAACTTAATAATCATATTATTAATTAATTAAATCAATTAATTATCAATTAATTCTATATTTTTTATAGTTTATATGTGACTTTGTGCTCTTAATATTGTAACCTAAACAACCTAAACATTCATGGCAGAGACAGAGAGAGAGAGAGAGAGAGAGAGAGAGACACTCTCGCTCGTGTGTTTATTCCCCTGCAGTAAAGTTTCAAACATCAACCCAAGGATCGGTACGTGATGTCACCATCACAGGGAAGCGCTTCTGCCGGCTGCACATGCAGGTCCGTGTGTGGCGGTGGTGTCACTTACAGTGGTGTGAAAAAGTGTTTGCCCCCTTCCTCATTTCCTGTTCCTTTGCATGTTTGTCACACTTAAGTGTTTCGGAACATCAAACCAATTTAAACAATAGTCAAGGACAACAAAAGTAAAGACAAAATGCAATTTGTAAATGAAGGTGTTTATTATTAAAGGTGAAAAAAAATCCAAACCATCTTGGCCCTGTGTGAAAAAGTGATTGCCCCCCTTGTTAAAACATACTATAACTGTGGTTGTCCACACCTGAGTTCAATTTCTCTAGCCACACCCTGGCCTGATTATTGCCACACCTGTTCACAATCAAGGCATCACTTAAATAGGAGCTGCTTGACACAGTAAGGTCCACCAGAAGATCCTTAAAAGCTACACATCATGCCGAGACCCAAAGAAATTCAGGAACAATTGAGAAAGAAAGTAATTGAGATCTATCAGTCTGGAAAAGGTTATAAAGCCATTTCCAAAGCTTTGGGAATCCAGCGAACCACAGTGAGTACGCTTACTACTTTACACTGTTATACGAGCTGTACCTCACTACTTTACACTGTTATATAAGCTGCACGCTCACTACTTTACACTACTTTAAACTGTTATACGAGCTGCACGCTTACTACTTTACACTGTTATAGGAGCTGTACCTCACTACTTTACACTGTTATACAAGCTTTACCTCACTACTTTACACTACTTTAAACTGTTATACGAGCTGCACGCTTACTACTTTACACTGTTATACAAGCTGTATATTCACTGCTTTACACTGTTATACGAGCTGCACGCTTACTACTTTACATTGTTATACGAGCTGCACGCTCACTACTTTACACTGTTATACAAGCTGCACGCTCACTACTTTACACTACTTTAAACTGTTATACGAGCTGCACGCTTACTACTTTACACTGTTATAGGAGCTGTACCTCACTACTTTACACTGTTATACAAGCTGCACGCTCACTACTTTACACTACTTTAAACTGTTATACGAGCTGCACGCTTACTACTTTACACTGTTATACAAGCTGTACCTCACTACTTTACACTGTTATACGAGCTGCACGCTCACTACTTTACACTGTTATATGAGCTGCACGCTCACTACTTTACACTGTTATACAAGCTTTACCTCACTACTTTAAACTGTTATACGAGCTGCACACTCACTACTTTACACTGTTATACAAGCTGCACGCTTACTACTTTACACTGTTATACTAGCTGTATATTCACTGCTTTACACTGTTATACAAGCTGCACGCTTACTACTTTACACTGTTATACTAGCTGTATATTCACTGCTTTACACTGTTATACAAGCTGCACGCTTACTACTTTACACTGTTATACGAGCTGCACGCTCACTACTTTACACTGTTATACAAGCTGTACCTCACTACTTTACACTGTTATACAAGCTGCACGCTCACTACTTTACACTGTTAGACGAGCTTCACGCTCACTACTTTACACTGTTATACGAGCTGCACGCTCACTACTTTACACTGTTATACAAGCTGTACCTCACTACTTTACACTGTTATACGAGCTGCACGCTCACTACTTTACACTGTTATACGAGCTGCACGCTCACTACTTTACACTGTTATACAAGCTTCACGCTCACTACTTTACACTGTTATACGAGCTGTACTCTCACTACTTTACACTGTTATACCAGCTGCACGCTCACTGCTTTACACTGTTATACGAGCTGCACGCTCACTACTTTACACTGTTATACTAGCTGTATATTCACTGCTTTACACTGTTATACGAGCTGCACGCTCACTACTTTACACTGTGTGACGGAGCGGTACCGTCACTGAGTGCGGGACGCACACACACACACACACGCACATACTCACTCACTCACTCCTCACTCCCTTTCAGCATTAATTAAACCGGTCATAAAACCTCGCTATTATGCATTTTCTTTTACTGTTTACGTAGCGCGATCAAGGGTGCACACTTGATAGTTCTACTCTTCTTCAAACATATTCAAACAAACATCAAACTCTGAAACACTTACTGTGTGTCGCGATGCATGGCAGGTTGGCAAAACAGGAGCGGAACATTTCCGTCTTTCAAATAGCCTGATCTCGCGGCTTTCAGGGTCATGTGAACTGCCTAATTTTTGTTTTTTGTTGTAGTAGTGTTTGGTGATGTAAATAACTGTTCCAGGGGAAGGAAAATATTTGGGGAGTTGATTACAATTATTGTTATAAATATGTTGAATTGTGTGGTGTCCAACAATGATGCTGCGGTGATGTGTTGAGAAGAAATCCGCTTGACACTGTTCTTGATCACAAAAGTTTATTAAATCAAAAAGTTCAGCATCAATAACAAGCTCTGCAGCAGCTTGGAGAATGACCCAGCCCGATGACCACTCTACCTCACTGTACATCACACATAGCTTATATAGGACATGTTTAGGCATCTATTGGATAACAAAAAAAGATGTGCGTCTGCAAAGTAAGACGCCAACCCCATAGAAGGGTACAGTACTATTTAGAGTTGCAAAACAAGGGGTTAGAAGTCAAATTCCATAAAAGGGTTCAGTCCCTACCTAACCATCAATCACTACTTTCCCCATAGACTGACCCTCTGGCTTGCTGCTACAGTGTTATTTGAACTGTTGTGAGTGAAATGCATAGGCACTAGACAACTGTTACAGTCAAATGCAAAAGTACTAGACACTACAATTGTAAGAGATATAAATCGTTTTGTGAAGGTAGAAAAATGGATTTATTATATTGTGAAAATAATGGTTAAGCCTAGTGGGAGGGGCTACTGTGGTTAAAAGCCGCAGCTTTGGGCCTGTGAGGTCAGTCTTGATCTGGTTACAGAGGAGGTAACTAGGGATTTGTATGTATTGTGGTTTCGGTGTAACTTTAAGTTTTTTTTTTTTCCCAAATATTTTTTTTGTTGTTCCTGTTGTTTTCTTTATCCAATTTTTCATTTTTTTGCACTTTGGATGCCGGCAAAAAAAAATCACGCCACTATTTTTTCGACTACGCCTGTGTTTTTGCTATTTTGAGGAGTTGTGGAAGAGAACCCCGCGACACACTGCACGCTCACTACTTTACACTGTTATACAAGCTGCACGCTCACTACTTTACACTGTTATACGAACTGCACGCTCACTACTTTACACTGTTATACGAGCTGTACGCTCACTACTTTACACTGTTATACGAGCTGCACGCTCACTGCTTTACAGTGTTATACAAGCTGCACGCTCACTACTTTACACTGTTATACAAGCTGCACGCTCACTACTTTACACTGTTATACAAGCTGCTGCACGCTCACTACGTTACACTGTTATACAAGCTGCTGCACGCTCACTACTTTACACTGTTATACAAGCTGCTGCACGCTCACTACGTTACACTGTTATACAAGCTGCTGCACGCTCACTACTTTCAACTGTTATACGAGCTGTATATTCACTACTTCACACTGTTATACAAGCTGCACGCTCACTACTTTACACTGTTATACAACCTGCTGCACGCTCACTACTTTACACTGTTATACTAGCTGCACGCTTACTACTTTACACTGTTATACTAGCTGTATATTCACTGCTTTACACTGTTATATGAGCTGCACGCTCACTACTTTACACTGTTATACAACCTGCTGCACGCTCACTACTTTACACTGTTATACGAGCTGTATATTCACTACTTCACACTGTTATACAAGCTGCACGCTCACTACTTTACACTGTTATACAACCTGCTGCACGCTCACTACTTTACACTGTTATACGAGCTGTACGCTCACTGCTTTACACTGTTATACGAGCTGTACGCTCACTACTTTACACTGTTATACGAGCTGCACGCTTACTACTTTACACTGTTATACTAGCTGTATATTCACTGCTTTACACTGTTATACGAGCTGCACGCTCACTACTTTACACTGTTATACGAGCTGCACGCTCACTACTTTACACTGTTATACAAGCTGCACGCTCACTACTTTACACTGTTATACTAAGCTGCACGCTCACTACTTTACACTGTTATACGAAGCTGCACGCTTACTACTTTACACTGTTATACTAGCTGCACGCTCACTACTTTACACTGTTATACTAGCTGTATATTCACTGCTGTACACTGTTATACGAGCTGCACACTCACTGCTTTACACTGTTATACAAGCTGTATATTCACTGCTTTACACTGTTATACTGAGCTGCACGCTCACTACTTTACACTGTTATACTAGCTGCCCGCTCACTACTTTACACTGTTATACTAGCTGTATATTCACTGCTTTACACTGTTATACAAGCTGTAAATTCACTGCTTTAAACTGTTATACAAGCTGCATGCTCACTACTTTACACTGTTATACAAGCTGCACGCTTACTACTTTACACTGTTATACTAGCTGTATATTCACTGCTTTACACTGTTATACGAGCTGCACGCTCACTACTTTACACTGTTATACAAGCTGCACGCTCACTACTTTACACTGTTATACAAGCTGCACGCTCACTACTTTACACTGTTATACGAGCTGCACGCTCACTACTTTACACTGTTATACTAGCTGCACGCTCACTACTTTACACTGTTATACTAGCTGCACGCTCACTACTTTACACTGTTACAAAAGCTGCACGCTCACTACTTTACACTGTTATACGAGCTGCAGGCTCACTACTTTACACTGTTATACAAGCTGCACGCTCACTACTTTACACTGTTATACGAGCTGCACGCTCACTACTTTACACTGTTATACCAGCTGCACGCTCACTGCTTTACACTGTTATACGAGCTGCACACTCACTACTTTACACTGTTACAAAAGCTGCAGGCTCACTACTTTACACTGTTATACGAGCTGCACGCTCACTACTTTACACTGTTATACGAGCTGTACGCTCACTACTTTACACTGTTATACCAGCTGCACGCTCACTGCTTTACACTGTTATACGAGCTGCACACTCACTACTTTACACTGTTACAAAAGCTGCAGGCTCACTACTTTACACTGTTATACGAGCTGCAGGCTCAGTACTTTACACTGTTATACGAGCTGCACGCTCACTATTTTACATTGGAGCAAAGTGTCATTTCTTCAGTGTTGAAACATGAGAAGATAGAATCAAATATTTAGAAAGATGTGAGGGGTGGACTCACTTTTGTGAGATACTGTATGAACACTGCCGTATTAAAAAAGGCATTAAAACGTACACAATAAGTTGTTCAACGCACCACCATTTCTGTTTAAGTCAATTCTCTGCTGTGTTTTTTTGGGGCAGAACTCGGCCCTGCTTCTAAGCCCTGAAGCACCAATCATGAGCAGCAGGGTATCATGCAGCGCAGCCAATGATGCGCTGAGTGTGTTAATAAGGAAGTGAAGCTGAAGGCGTCACTCTGCTGCTCAGACTGACTGACAGTCGACATCCAGTCAACATGAAGGCTTCACCTGTGTCTCTGCTGCTTGGTGAGTCACACACTCAGCTACTATCCATTCACTCTTCTAGTCACCCATCCATAGGTAGATTAATTAATTAATTATTCATTAATTAATTCATTTGTTCATCCATCCCTCATCCATCCATCCATCCATCCCAGCTCAGTTTGTACTCAAACAAGACCTAATGTTTGAAGCAGAAAATGTTGATTAGAAGTTTTTAATATTTGATGTTGAAACTATCAGAACATTTTAATGTTTATAGGTAAATGTTTTCGGTGTGTAAGCTTTAGTGACATCTAGCGGTGAGTTTGCAAACTGCAAATGCACTGTCTATGGTGACAAACACGGGACAAAAGAGCCAGTCAAGAAAGGGGGTTTACTTGTTCATCCAACATCAACATTTGAAGTGTTGAAGTTGAAATTGAAGTGTTACATGATGCTTCACACTCCTGCAGTACATTATGTCACTGTAAATGAGGAACATCTCAAAAACTAAATAATACTCCTCCATTTGTCCAAATGTCACATGTCTTCTTACTTCTAATAAACCAGACGACTACTCTGAGATTTTATATTCTTATTAATGAAAAAGAAGAAGAAGTAACGAAACTTTCAATAATTCTATTGAAATAATAATTTCAATATGGAATGACTTGAACAGATGCAAGATGTGAGATAACATTTATGGCCACACCTCATCCTGGCCCTAACCTGGCCCTGGCCCATGGTGTTCAAGCCCAGCCCGCCCCAGCCTGATAACATCAGCTATTTATCAGCCTGAGCTTGACATCAATTTCACGCTGTCTCTGACGCGCACTCTTTTGGATATATGGTCCAACACACGGTCCAATGACCAACTGTCGCGTATATAGTAGCAGCCTATGTTCCTGTTGCTTAGACTGTTTAGAATATAATCAATACAACCAGTTAATTTGTAGAATTATTAGGTGCCAGAGCACCTGAAATGTGCCGTGCATCAAAAATAATTAAGAAATAATTTAAAATCCAATAATTAATTAAACACATGGCGTATCTGCACATTGTTTTAAAGGGGGATGAGAAACCATTATTAGCTACCAAATCTAACAGTGCTGTGCTGTAACGGAGCACACTTTAGAGGGCCGAGCTGAGCTCCAGCTATAGCACTGAACACACAACATTTCACACAGAAGCCTATGTGTGGCCTGCAGAGCACAATGACCATAAGTACATCTGCAGAGCGACCAAAATATTTTAATGAATAATTTTATTATCTTTGAGCCGCTGTGAGAACTAACTCAACACAATGGAGAATCAGTTCATCCAGTAACTATGAATTTGGTGCATAAAATCTATAGTGGGGTCTTTGTCCTCAAAATAAATTTAACAAAAGAGAAAATGGCAACTAAATCCTACACAGGGAAAAGTAAGTTCATTGTCCAGAAAGCAAAGAGTTTATTTTAAATGTTTCATTTAAAGCAAGCAAACAAACAAATGGCGTCTGCAGCCTCCTGCCCTGGTAAAAACCATGAACCTCTCCTCCATACCTGTGCTATGTATCCACCACTATATGTAGGTTCACCTTCCCAAGCTACCCAGTACTGTGGTGTTTTTATTTATGCTGCTGCCTGTCTCAGTCAGGTCACCCTTGAAATCTCAACGCGACTCTGCTGGTTAAATAAAGGCTTTAATAATAACAAACTTGTAAAAGCTGAAAGCTGCTGTCAGACTCAGAGTGTGAGCTTGTTTCCTGGAGGCGGTAAGAACCAGCTTTCAGCTGAACTGTCCTCAGCTCAGATGCTATTCTGATCTTATCTGAGTTTCATGTGTCACTTCTTCTCTAAGTGTGACATTTCCATGGTTATTAATGTCCACGCTGAGTTTCTGCAAACAGGAAGGAGCAGAAAAACACTGACCTGACTGAGAAACAAACAGCTCCTGATTCCTGAAACACTGACTGGCAGGTTACAGTTTAATTTAGACTGCTGGATTGTTTCTGAGGCTGTTTCAGCTTTTTCAGTCAGGACTCAGTCTAAACCTTTAACACATTAGAGGCCTTATGTGAGCGATCAGGCCTCTACTCACTCTGCTGCTCCACCTGTTCTTGGGTTCTCCATATCAGGGCCGCCCCAAACCTGTTAGTGTGGAGGGGAAATAAACAGTATCATCCACTGTATCAGCCACTTTCTGAGAGCTTCACTTCCCCTGACAGTCTGTGACTTTATATATTTGATCAGGGACGTGCACAGAGATTTAGTGGGCAGGGGCTCAAGGAAAAAGGGCACCAATCATTAATTATTAAAACATTTAAAACAAAATATTGAACATATTAACCCAACGCTGACTTCCGTACCAATTAATTTTTAATTCCCTCACACATGCACCAATTGTTTCATACTCATTAGATTTCTACAAAATAATCAGTTCACACAGAGACCATGGTCTTCAGTGTTCACATACACACACAATAACTGATGGTGACGATGAGTTCTACATTTGAGGGAGAGCTGTCTGTATCATGTCATGATCAAAAGGAAGTTACTGTTTAAGGCAAGACACTTTTTATACAGTGGTTAGTTTTGAGATTTTGGTCTGTTTCTTTTCCTCTGGAAAGAAAACTTCCAAAATACATAGATGGTGTTTCATTTGTGTAACGCCATGGTTAGTTCATGTGTCACCTGTAGTGTCTCCATTAAATACAGTACATTGGTCAGAGTTTTGGCTGGTACCATTTGCCTTGGAAGGTTGAGATTACCTCGTTGAGGGTGGCTGTGGCTGTAAGGAGGTAGAGTGGGTAGGCCGTTAATCAGAGGGACGGCGGTTCAATTCCCGGCTGCCCCAGACTGCGTGTCGAAGTGTCCTTGGGCAAGACACTAAACCCCTAATTGACCCTGGCGGCTGTTCCACCAGTGTGTGAATGTTAGTTTCTGCTGTGAAATGAATCAGACAGTTTTAATATTTAATATTTGAGACAGAAGAATCTGTTAGCTGAGAGCTGCAGTCACATGGTTCATCTGTTCATTCATTCATTAGTTTGATCTAGAAAATGAATCAGAACGTTTTAATATTTGAGACAGAAGAATCTGTTAGCTGAGAGCAGCAGTCACATGGTTCATCTATTCATTCATTCATTAGTTTGATCTAGAACCAATGAATCAGAATGTTTTAATATTTAATATTTGAGCCAGAAGAATCTGTTAGCTGAGAGCTGCAGTCACATGGTTCATCTGTTCATTCATTCATTAGTTTGATCTAGAAAATGAATCAGAACGTTTTAATATTTGAGACAGAAGAATCTGTTAGCTGAGAGCTGCAGTCACATGGTTCATCTGTTCGTTCATTCATTAGTTTGATCTAGAACCAATGAATCAGAATGTTTTAATATTTAATATTTGAGAGAGAAGAATCTGTTAGCAGAGAGCTGAAGTCACATGGTTCATCTGTTCGTTCATTCATTAGTTTGATCTAGAAAATGAATCAGAATGTTTTAATATTTGCGACAGAAGAATCTGTTAGCTGAGAGCTGCAGTCACATGGTTCATCTGTTCATTCATTCATTAGTTTGATCTAGAAAATGAATCAGAACGTTTTAATATTTGAGACAGAAGAATCTGTTAGCTGAGAGCTGCAGTCACATGGTTCATCTGTTCGTTCATTCATTAGTTTGATCTAGAACCAATGAATCAGAATGTTTTAATATTTAATATTTCAGAGAAGAATCTGTTAGCGAGGCTGCAGTACATGGTTCATCTGCGTCATTCATTAGTTTGATCTGAACCAATGAATCGAATGTTTAATATTAGTATTTCGAGAAGAATCTGTTACGAGGTGCAGTCAATGGTTCATCTGTTAGTTCATTCATTAGTTTGATCTAGAAATTGAAACGGAACATCCAGAACAATTTTGATAAAATGTGTTTTCAACAAAACTGCGTGAGTTTAATTCAATATAATAAACAGTTTTCTTTCAGGCTCTCTTCCTGAACAGAAGACATCTCTTAATAGAAAGGTTAAGTGCTAAGTCATTCGTCATTCACATACAGTAGATAAAGTCTAACATTGTTTTAACATGTGTTATATTGTTACTAATGAAAAAGATATCACGATAATGATCATAGTTTGTGCAAGCATTAGGGTTTCTGGGTGACTCTTCCATATTTTATCTGCATCTTTGTATTCAAACTCAAAAGTAGCTCTTTTGAAGTAAAGTGCTGTGTGCTCATGACCACACAAACAAACCTATTTAACATGGACATTTTCCATAGAAGTGGATGTGCACTACTCTCAACTCCCTGCTGTCACAGCTCAGGGCTAGCTCTCTCACCCAAATGAGGAAGCGGTTCCACAGAGCGTTGCTTTAATGTCTGGAGCGGTCTGCAGCTCACAAGTAGCTAACAGTGAAGTAACTTAACTTACACATTAGCTACATAGCTGGATGTGGTCTGTCACGTCTTTGTTTTTAACAAACCAAAATGTAATTAAGGAACACATTATCAACACATGCACTCAATCTAGAGATGCTCACAAGTCTTTGTGCTAAAGTCCAAGTCAAGTCTTAAGTCTTTGTGCTAAAGTCCAAGTCAAGTCTTAAGTCTCTGAGCTAGAGTCCAAGTCAAGTGTCAAGTCTTTGAGCTAAAGTCCAAGTCAAGTCTTAAGTCTCTGAGCTAGAGTCCAAGTCAAGTGTCAAGTCTCTGAGCTAGAGTCCAAGTCAATTCTTTGACCTAAAGTCCAAGTCAAGTCTCAAGTCCTTGAGCTAAAGTCCAAGTCAAGTCTTAAGTCTCTGAGCTAGAGTCCAAGTCAAGTGTCAAGTCTCTGAGCTAGAGTCCAAGTCAATTCTTTGACCTAAAGTCCAAGTCAAGGCTCAAGTCACTTGTGTTTTTAATGAAAGTCGTATCACCTGCCAGGCTAGACCATAAACCAAATAGCTATCCACTGGCTCTCACCACCCTACTTTTATCATTCCAAATAGTAATTACCAAGAGTGTGATCTGTTATTTTAAGGCAGTGTTTCTCAACGGGGGCGGTACCGCCCCACAGGGGGCGTTCCGAGAATGATGGGGGGCGCTTAAAGCAATATTTTAGAAAGGGGGCGCTGAGCTGCTTTTGGGGGGCGTTTGTTGTTTGGAAATTCTAAGGTGAGATTACACCAAAGATTCACAACAATACAAGTTCACACTTTGAATTACTTGCAAGAAATTGTGGTCTGCAACATTAAAACCTGCCAGTTTAGTCCACTGCGACTGGACGAGACTGTGCATTTTTTCTCCATCAGCTACTTGTGGTGCAGCTTCGTGCTGCCTTCATGGGAAACAGGAAGTCAGAGTATCATCTCTAAATTTTACCCACATTGCGTTTACTGTGTAAACTCTAGAAAACCGGCAGCTCTCTTTCTAGGTGGAAAAGTGTTTATTTCTCTGAGGAAAATACCGTGAACGTCTTCTTATCGCAGTGGTTACACATTTACAAGAGGGATATTCTTCTGTCGGACTCACCCTGAAAGCAACTTCGCTGCGACACCAGCGAGTGACGTCGACCCTCCTCGCGCTGTGAGTTGCAGACAGTTTGTGCCAAAGCGGACACATAGGAAGTTTCAGTCGGCTATAAAAATGTAACGTTAAAAACTGAAGCCCTGTCTCGCTCTGTAGGGGACTGTTAGCAGCACTTTATCAGAGGTGCTGAAGTTAAGCTGTGTGGAATTATTCGAGAGCTTTCTGTGTGATCACAGGTGTGTTGGTTAGTTTAGTTCTCATTCAGTTTTGTCTGTCAGACGGTGAGGGGAAGCGAATCAGTAACATAATGCAGTAAAATATTTTGAATTCTCTTTAAATAAGCTAATGACGTTAGTCTCCTATAATGTCTTTTTTCTTTACCTGTCAGAGAACACAGATCTGTGGCAGAGATTCTGAATGTGCAGAAAGTTTTGAACATGAGCAGATAAGTTACAGTGTTTCCCATACGTTCATTTATTTGTGGCCACCCGACACGATATAAACGCTGACCGCAATATATTTATTTTTATTTTATTTTGACTGCAGAGCTGCAGGCACCGCGAATTCGCGAAACTCATCCTCTCTCTCGTCCCTCTCTCTCTCTCTCTCCCTCGTGAACACAGGTGCACAACGCAGTCAATGTCGGAGACCCAGCTAATAGAAGTTTTTTTTGTTTGTTTTTTTTTCCTCCCAGCTAATAGAAGTTATTAGTAAGCATGTAAGGGGCCTGTCTAATAAGGAGAGCTAAGTTAATGTTAAAATACAGCTGGGTTTTCGAGGTTAGCTGTACAGCTGCAGCACAGTTACACTGTCATTCTGTGGGAAACACTGACAGGAGCTAAAGTCGGTCAGTTACTGAAGTAAAACAGATTCATTTATCACTGAGATGAAAAGGGGCCATAAACACATTTAAATAAGTTACTTCCCCACAAAAGAGGAGGTAAGACTGAATCATGTGTGCTGACTCAGCAGGGATGATATTAAATAAGATGATCTACAGGAGAAAAATATTTAAAAGCAAGAAAAATGCCTGAGAGCTTCACTACATTGTATTCTATTATAATTATATATTTTGAATTGTCACCTGAATTTTCAGACATTTCCACCTCAAATTGGTGCAGAAAAGGCAGAAATTGGGGAGAAATCTTCACCAGAATGCAGGAAATTAAGTGTTTAATGCTCAAAATCTTCTGGGGGAGGACCCCCATACCCCCCACTTATTAAGTGCCCCATCCAAGAAAACAGGATTTTGCTTCATACACAGTTCCTGTGAGGAACATTCACTTATTAGTTAAATATAATTACTTTTCACCAGACTTTTTTGTTACCTTTTCCATGTTTTTAATAACAATAGTAACAATAAAAAAATCAAAATATATTCAGGGCAAATAGTCAACATCTTTTTTGGTTTGTGGTGGTGGTGGGTGGAGGGGGATCTGGATAGTGGTTAGGGGGGCGGGCGCTGGCCCAAAAAAGGTTGAGAACCACTGTTTTAAGGAGACAGCAAATGTACGCTGTAATACAAGCTGTACATTCACTACTTTACATTGTAGCAAAGTGCGAAGAGCCGTGTAATCACGTCTGTGAGATACTGTATGTCAGAGGTCGCACACCCTGGATGTGTCACAGTGGGAATCAAACCGGGGTCTCTCACACCACTGGCCCTCACCACCCTATTTTTCTCATTCCCTGTTGGATCAGTGGATAGCTACACCAAGTAAAGACATCACCGTTGGCTGTATCGTTCTTGCTTGTTATCTCTTTATTCCAGATCCAATATCTTTTGTTTTCATTCTGTGTTTTCTGTCTTTAACTTGCTGCTTTCTTTCCCAGATTCATGACATCTTAGTGGGTTGAACTAAGAGCCTCAGACATAGTCACAATTTCTGCAGAGATTTTCTTGATGATCGTCTTGAGCTGGTTTGCTCTTTGGTTAATTTTTCCAGGAAGGATGTTGATGATGTTTTCTTGCACAATGACGGTTCCACAGTGGTAGGTGTTGGTGGCGCATTTCTCAATTGTCTCTTTGTGTGTTTGGGGAGGATTCACACCCTCCTACATCTTTATCTTTACAGGCATTGGAATGAGTTTCACAAATTCGTCTCTTTTCCTTAATGTAAATGGTCTGTATTTGTATAGCGCCTTTCTAGTCTTTGTGACCACTGAAGTGCTTTTACACTACATCACATTCACCATTCACACACAGAGCCCAAGTGCTCAAACACAAAATAGCATTCATACACATTTATACACTGGTGAAATAGCCACCAATTCAGGGTTCAGTATCTCGACGTGCATCCTTCGACAGGAGCTGGGGATTGAACCGCCGATCTTCTGATTAACAGGCAATCTGCTCTAACAGGCTTCCTGAGCCACAGCTGCCCCTTAACATTAGTACTATTGGGTGGACATCTCAGCACGTCCCTCTCCTTGTATATTTCCTTCATCATGTCGCACATTTGATACTGCACTGAAAACACCTGTGAAGAGAAGACATTTTACACATGTTTTCCTGGTCTTCCTGTGCTGCCATTAATCTTTCTGCCATGACACAAAATCAATCCTTTGACTGTGACTCAACCATCATATCCGAACCTGGCCTGCATATTAAAATTCTGAACACAGTATTATATTGTGAAATATCACAGTTAAAGCCTGTGAAGTGATACATTAATTGTGTAATATACAGTTACATCTTGTGAATTCCTGAAATAATTTAAGGTGCAGCTTTGATGGTTTTATGTAACCAGCACTGACCTTCAGTGACCTCTGACCTTTAGTGACCCCTGTCTTCCTGTTGCAGGTGTGTCGGTGCTGCTGCTGCCTGGACTGATTGTTCCTGCAGGTGAGCTGATGGAAGTGAAAACAATCACTGACACTAGGCCTGTCACAATAACTACTTTTGTTGGACCATATATTGTCCCTGAATTAATTATTGAGAGAAACAGTGTTATTGTAATTTTAAGACCAATTTACGACACTTATATAATGATGATATTATAGCATATTAATGCACTTACACCCTTTAACAGAGAAACTAATTTTTTACTCTGAAATGACAATTGAAATCTCAATTATCTCTCATAATAATAAATAAATAAAATAACACCTTACCACCAAAACAACCTGCACCAGGAGCCAGTCTGCCAATATCTTTTGACTTTTTTTGCTCTGTTTTAATTGTGTTTATTGTTCACACACTATGGGGAGTCTTCACAGGTGTTTTATTTTGAAAAACTGACTGGATTCTCCTCTTGCTTCCCTCAAAAATAGACTCACTGCGTGTTCTCTCCAAAGTGGAATAACAAAAATAATTGGCTAATATCATCTATCCTTAAACCCTGCACAGGCTCAGAATGGTCTTTATGAAAATCTTGGAGGTCCTGGGATGTTTTAAAATCAGTGCTTGAAGTGGGCCGATGCACGCCTCTGGTACGCGAGGTCTCTCGCGAGGCCTCCCTCTCCGGTACCGGGACATTTTCTTGCGTGCGGGACTTCTCCCGAAGCTGCCGGTCCTCTCCTCTAGCTCTCCATATCAGGTTCTCTGGGCGCTTCGTGACGCTCAACTGTTCCCGTTCTCGCCTGCCTGCTGAACTCGGCGGACAGAGACAAGGGAGAAGAGAAGCTCAGGTGCCTTTTAAGCAGCTGTGTATGAATGTAGCTTGTCAATGTTGGTGAACCGACCAATCACAACCTGAATGGGGCGGGACTTTGACTCTCTCCAGTCAGATATATCATTATTAAAAGATGATCAGGCCATGGTTGACGTCTGGAAAACAGAAAAGGGAGAAGAGAAAGTAGTTGACCAAGTGGAGCTTGGGAACCGAAGGCCGGGTCTCATTGTTGTATATAAGGTGCGGACGTAGGAGAGGCCCACGCTGTGGGTGGGCGTAGACAAAAATTTTCTGTGCCGCGCGGACACGCGTAGGGGTAAACCCAATAACAATAGCCTTAGAGGGCTGCGCCAGTAAGTAAAAGTTAAAATCACACACATGCAATAAAAGCACAGCACACAAATAAAAACACACCAAATGCATAAAAGTCATCAAAGTCATTTTCTGGCCACACGTCACAACTTAGTATACCTTAGTCACCTGTATCAGTTTCTTCTGACAGTGACAACACAGATCCCGATCAGCAGTCACCTCACCAGAACAAAGATGGTTAACAACAGTGAGGTATCACTCCCACAGAGTGGCCTCACTGGATCACACAGGGGCCGTCACAACAGTTTGTCTTACGTAAATTAAACAGTCTGGATGTTCAGGCTAAGTTACACTCCACCCGAACTCAGCGTGGAGTCAGCTGTGGCCATGGTAATGTAAGCTCAATTTAACTTGTGATCCAACAGCTGTATTTACCGTTGCATGTCCCATCTCACTCACTGATTTAACAAACACACACACACAAGTTGGAAGCAGCGTGCAGAGACTAAAATCAGCTGAGAATGGTGTAGGCTATCATGACGTAGGTACATGAGGTCACAAATGATGTGTGAGCAGGTTGAACAGAGATTACAAATAAAATGTGAATGAACTGTGTTACTGCAGCCAGACAATATAAAGCTGCACAACATATTTCAGAATTACTGGCTGTATTTCCTACCTGTCACTGTTAAAACCCACCAAAATCAAATCCTTAACACAGGCAACACACCAGCTGTGGTGTAACAACACAAAACACACCCCAGAGGATTTTTTTTGCTCAGAATAGTCTTTTCTTTAACTCCTGAGAAAACACTAAGATCTCAATTAGGGATGTCCAAATCGGCCGATCACGTTGTTTCAGACTCGATCGGAATCGGATGTTACTTCCCGATCAGGACTCGGACATAAATGTATACTGTAAAACTTCAATTAATAGCCGAGTCCCAAATAGCCTCCTACCTCCTTTCTGGCCTGGGGTAGAAACACAGTTTGACAAAACGCCTGCCTCCATTAAACACCTGGTCTATGTAGATGTTCTTTGGATATATAAGACATCTTAAACCCTGCGGGGTCGCCGCTTTAGCTGTTTCTAAGCTGCTTAGTTCATACAAATACAGTATTCATTTTTAAATGTATGATCAATATATCAGTATGAACACGCTACTCATCATCAGATCGGTTAGATTCTCCACAATTCAATCGTTCAGTTCATTTACCGGAAACAACGAGCCTCAAAGTCTGATTCTTATAGATTTACCGGTGTAACCTGCATGGTAGGCTACAAGAGAGAGAAAAGGAAAAAAGTGGCGACTGCCGTTACCTTTGAAGCCTGGTTAAGTCCGAATGTGTCTGTACCTTGATTATTTATCTTCCTTTACTCTGTAAGGGTCCACCGACCAAAAGAATCAAAACAGCTTTTCATAAAAATGTATCCAAGTTGTAAATCCTGTCATGTGAAGCCCATCGCTCTCTGTTAACTTGTCTTATCCTGCACCGTGTTGTTTTCGTGCCGACTTCAAAATAAAAGCGCATAAGCCGTCTGTCGAGCAAGATCAAATGAATGATGTGTATTTGATCTTATTTGATTTTATACAAGTATTATTCTGTTTGAAATAAATAAACTGTGTCATAGTGGTTTCAGTTTTATGCAAAAGGAATTAAAGGCCTGTCCCATATGGACGTCTGTCCCAAATATAGGCAGGGTCAATTCAGTGATTATAGCAAATAAAAGCCGGGCTATTATTCAAAGTTTTACGGTATATATTCTCATTATTTTTAAAAAAATCTATAGCCTAGTTATGCAGCTCTGTAGACAGTGAGGTACTTTTTAGTGCCGTTGCAAACGTCCTTGATGAGAACAGAAACAGGCTCAAACCTGACATGGTAGAGGTGTTAGTTTTCATTAAGAAAAACATACATTTCCTTCTGTGAAACTTACTACTGTGATGACAGTAAGAGTTAGGAGTGCAGTTCCTAAAAGCGCATTACTGGCTTTGCAAACACTGCAGCACTTTTATTTTTGTATTTGTTTACATGCCTGCCGGGTATTTTAAGTTGAGGTGCTGTTTGTTTTTATCTTAGACTTTTTTAATATTTACTATTGGACTAAAGTCCAAAAGTGAAGAATTTATGTCATTTATTACTTGATTGTTGAAGCTTCCTCACAGAAGTGCTCTGTTTGTTAACAGAGTTGTTGAATGTTAAAATAAGGTGAATTTAAAAAAGGGAACATCCTGGATCTGTTTTTTCGCTCTTCTTTATTCTTTTTTTAAGTATTATAGAAGTAGCGGATCAGGACTCGGTATCGGTAGATACTCAGATTCAGATTCAGATTCATTCTTTATTGTCCTCAGTGGAGGAATTTGTTTTCACAGTCTGTACAAAGAGCACCTACAAAATGAATTCTAAACAAACTACACATAGTACACACATATATGGACAATATACACATATCTACACATTACACTAAAGTGACATCATTAACTTGTCTGTGAGTTTAACGCTCTTATAGCGCAGGGTACAAACCTTTTTCCGAAGCGTAGAGCAGCTGTCTGTATCTACGGCCAGATGGGAGAAGGGTGAAGCATGGGTTGAGAGGGTGGCTGGGATTTTGAACTATGGTGGTTGCTCTACGAGCAGTGGAAGTGTTAATGAGGGCTGGAAGGTTGGGAGTGGGAAGACCTATTATTTTGGAGGAGGTGTTAGTAATTTTAAGAAGCTTATTCTTATTGGTGAGAGAAAGCATGGTGAAGCAGCAGGTAGCACAGTACAAGAGGATGGGTTCAATGATACTGCGATACAGGAGAAGCAGGAGGTGTGGTTTGACTGGGAGAGTCCTGAGCTTACGAATGACAGAAAGTCTTTGTGACAGCGTCTGTGGATGTCTGTGATGTGGTGATCAAAACTCAGTTTATTGTCCATAGTGATGCCGAGGTACCTGAAGCTGTCAACAGTTTCTACTGGCTGGCTGTTTATGGAGACGGGGCAGTGAGGGGTGGAGAGTTTACGGCGTGTGTCCAGGATGAGTTCCTTTGTCTTTGTGATGTTGAGGAGGAGGTGACTGTCTTCACACCACTGTGTGAAGTGAGCAATGGATTGGTGATATGCTGCAACTGATTCTGTGTCAGAGAGGAGGGCGAGTATGGCTGTGTCATCTGAGTATTTGAAGTATTTTGTAATAGGAGAAGGGCTGATGCAGCCATTGGTGTACAGAGTGTAGAGAAAGGGGCTCAGGACGCAGCCTTGGGGGGCTCCAGTGTTGACAGTAATGGTGGTGGATGTGGTGTTTCCCGCCCTCACTGCCTGTGATCTGTCACTGAGGAAATTAAGGATCCAGCGGATGAGGAGAGGTGGCACATAGAGGTGGTGGAGTTTGGTTATCATGATGTGACGTTGAATTGTGTTGAAGGCAGAGCTGAAGTCCACAAAGAGAATCCTGGCATAATGGCCAGGGGAGTCCAGATGTAGTAGAGTGTGGAGGAGGCTACAGCGTCCTCTGTTCCTCTTTTGGCCTTATAGGCAAACTGGTAGGGGTCCAGCTGTGGGCAGACAGCCAGAAGGATGATGTTCAATATCAGTTTCTCAAGACATTTGGCAATTATGGAGGTGAGTGCTATTCAATTCAATTCAATTTTATTTATATAGCGCCAAATCACAACAACAGTTATCTCACAGCGCTTTTCATAAAGAGCAGGTCTAGACCGTACTCTGAAGTTATTTACAGAAGCCCAACAATTCCCACCAAGAGCAGCACTAGGCGACACAGGCAAGGAAAAACTTCCTTTTAAGAGGCAGAAACCTCGAGCAGAACCATGGCTCAGGGTGGGCGGCCATCTGCCTCGACCGGTTGGGGGTGAGGGGGGAGAGGGAGAGAGAGAGCAGGAGAGAGAGAGCAGAGGGAGGCAACCTACACAGTTTACACATAGAGGTACAGACAATAAAGATAATGGTGCTATAGACTGAATGAAAAATGGTACAGATCTTTGTAGTAATGTTTAGTGATACCAACTATAACAGTAATAATAGCAATAGGACCAGTAACAGCAGTTGCAACTGTAGCAGAGGGCGTCGAGCAGGGATACGGGGGCAGCAGGAGACTCCCAACAACAGATCCAGACTCCACAGCTCCAGAACCAGCAACACCCGCAGGAAGTGAGGGGAGGACAGGAGGGGGAAGCACACGACCACGGGAGAGGGAGAAAAAAATCGAGTTAGTAACATGCATTAATGGGATGAGGTTGCACTCAGAGAGAAAGAGAGAAGAGGAGAGAGGAACTCAGTGCATCATGGGAAATCCCCCGGCAGTCTAGCCTATAGCAGCATAACTAAGGGATGGTTCAGGACTCACCCGAGCCAGCCCTAACTATAAGCTTTATCAAAAGGAAAGTCTTAAGCCTACTCTTAAATGTAGAGACGGTGTCTGCCTCCGAACCCAAACTGGAACCTGGTTCCACAGGAGAGGAGCCTGATAGCTGAGCAGCTCTGGCTCCCATTCTACTTTTGGAGACTCTAGGAACCACAAGTAACCCTGCATTCTGGGAGCGCAGTGCTCTGGTGGGGTAGTAAGGTACTATGAGCTCTTTAAGATAAGATGGTGCCTGACCATTAAGAGCTTTGTATGTGAGAAGAAGGATTTTAAATTCTATTCTGGATTTTACAGGAAGCCAATGCAGAGAAGCTAAGACAGGAGAGATATGATCTCTTTACTGGTTCCTGTCAGAACACGTGCTGCAGCATTCTGGATCAGCTGAAGAGTCTTAATGGACTTTTCGAAGAGCCTGATAATAAGGAATTGCAGTAATCCAGTCTAGAAGTAACAAATGCATGGACTAGTTTTTTCTGCATCATTTTTAGACAGGATGTTCCTGATTTTTGCAATATTACGTAGGTGAAAAAAAGGCGGTCCGTGAAATTTGCTTAATGTGAGAGTTAAACGACATGTCCTGGTCAAAGATAACTCCAAGATTTCTCACAGTGGTGCTGGAGGCCAGGGCGATGCCATCCAGGGAAACTATATCTTTAGATAATGCGTCACGAAGGTGCTTAGGGCCTAGAACAATAACTTCAGTTTTATCTGAGTTTAACATTAGAAAATTGCAGGTCATCCAGGTTTTAACATCCTGAAGACACGTTTGAAGCTTAGCTAACTGATGAGTTTCATCTGGCTTGATCGATAGATATAACTGAGTATCATCTGCATAACAATGAAAGTTTATGGAGTGTTTCCTGATAATATTGCCTAAGGGAAGCATATATAAAGTGAAGAGGATTGGTCCGAGCACAGATCCTTGTGGAACTCCATGACTAACTTTGGTATGCATGGAGGACTCATCGTTAACATGTACAAACTGAAATCGATCTGATAAATAGGACTTAAACCAGCTTAGAGCGGTTCCTTTAATGCCAATGAAATGTTCCAGTCTCTGTAATAGGATCTGATGGTCAATAGTATCAAATGCGGCACTAAGATCTAGTAAAACCAATACAGAGACAAGTCCTTTGTCTGATGAAGTTAGGAGATCATTAGTAATTTTCACCAGTGCTGTCTCTGTGCTATGATGAGCTCGAAATCCTGACTGAAAATCCTCAAATAAACTATTGCTATGTAGAAAGTCACACAGCTGTTTGGCGACTGCTTTCTCCAGGACCTTAGAGATAAATGGAAGGTTAGATATAGGTCTATAGTTGGCTAAAACATCTGGATCCAGGTTGGGCTTTTTCAGAAGAGGTTTAATTACAGCTACTTTAAAGTACTGTGGCACGTAGCCTGTTGATAAAGACAAATTGATCACATCCAGCAGAGAAGTGCCAACCAAGGGCAAAACTTCTTTAGCAGCCTAGTCGGGATGGGGTCTAAGAGGCAGGTAGATGGTTTAGATGAAGAAATTATTGAAGTTAGTTGATAAAGATTGAGGGAAGCAAAGCAGTCTAAGCATATAACTGGTTTTACAGCTGTTTCTAAAGTTCCTGAGTATAGAGTTAAGTCGGTGCCAGTTGAGGGCAGGTCTTGGTGGATTTTGTTTCTAATAGCTAGGATTTTATCATTAAAGAAGCTCATGAAGTCATAACTACTGAGACCTATGGGAATACTTTGCTCAATAGAGCTGTGACTTTCTGTCAGCCTGGCTACAGTGCTGAAAAGAAACCTGGGGTTGTTCCTATTTTCCTCTATTAATGACCGAGTAGTACGCTGCTTTGGCATTACGGAGGGCCTTCCTATAAGTTTTAAGACTATCTTGCCAAATTAAACGAGAATTTTCCAGTTTGGTGGAACGCCAATTCCTCTCGAAGTTTCTGTGATATTTTCTTTAATTTACGAAGTTTCAGTATTATACCATGGGGCTAACCGTCTTTGTTTTAGTATTTTCTTTGTAGAGGGGCTACAGAGTCAAGTGTTGTTCGCAGCGAGCCTGCAGCACTATCAACAAGATGATCGACTTGGGAGGGACTGAAATTCGTAAGAGTCCTCTGTTAATTTGATACCTGATAGTGAATTTAGAGCCGATGGGATCGCGATCCTTAAATTTAGCTATAGCACTATCAGACAGACATCTTGTATAGAAATTTTTTGCCCAATGGAGGGTAGTTCAGCAGTACAAGCTCAAAAGTTATCAAGCAATGATCAGATAAAGAGGGATTCTGTGGGAACACTATTAAATGTTCAATTTCAATACCATATACCAGAACAAGGTCGAGGGTGTGATTAAAACAGTGAGTCGGTTCATGAACACTCTGAGAGAAGCCAATTGAATCTAATAGAGAGATAAACGCAGTACTAAAGCTGTCATTCTCAACATCCACATGAATATTAAAATCCCCTACAATAATAACTTTGTCCGTTTTAAGGACTAAAGTTGACAAAAACTCTGCAAATTCAGATAAGAATTCAGAGTAGGGCCCAGGTGCTCTGTACACTATAACAAATAGAATCGGTTGCAGTGATTTCCAGCTTGGGTGTGAAAGACTCAGAACAAGGCTTTCAAATGAGTTATAATTTAGTTTAGGTTTAGAGCTGATTACTAGGCTAGAGTCAAAGATAGCTGCAACTCCACCTCCTCGGCCTGTGCTTCGAGGAATGTGAGTATTGATATGACTGGGAGGGTGGATTCATTTAGGCTTACATATTCTCCATCACCCAGCCAGGTTTCAGTAAGACAGAATAAATCAATTTCATAATCTGATATTAGTTCATTTACTAGTACACCTTTAGAAGAGATAGATCTGATGTTTAAGAGTCCACATTTTACTCTCCTATTCGTTTGCACTATTGCTCCTGTGGTTTTAATTTTTATGAGGTTTTTATGCACAGCTCCTCTTCTGTTTACCTTTGATTTAAATAATTTCAATGGTCGGGGGACAGACACCGTCACTATAGGGTTTTCACTAAGTAACTCCTGAAACGGAGGAGCAGAGAAGTGTGTTAAACTGCAACTCTGCGTAGGGTTTTGGGTGGGTAACTGCTGAATTAGAAGGGCAGAGAAGTGTGTTAAACTGCGACTCTGCCTCCTGGTCTCAACTCTGGGTTGTCATGGATTTGGTCCGCTAATAAAGTTGGCCAGATTTCTAGAAATGAGAGCTGCTCCTTCCCAAGAGGGATGGATGCCGTCTCTCCGAATCAGACCAGGTCTTCCCCAGAAAGTCTGCCAATGATCTACAAAGCCCACATCGTTGGCTGGACACCACCTCGATAACCAGCGGCGAAATGACGACATGCGGCTATACATGTCATCACTGGTCAGATTAGGCAGGGGTCCAGAGAAAACTACGGTGTCCGACATTGTTTTTGCGTATGAACACACCGACTCAACATTAATCTTAGTGACCTCCGATTGGCGTAACCGGGAGTCATTACCGCCGACGTGAATAACAATCTTACTGTATTTACGTTTATCCTTAGCCAGCAGTTTCAAATAGGACTCGATGTCGCCCGCTCTGGCCCCTGGGATGCATTTGACTATGGTCGCTGGTTTCGCTAACTTCACGTTTCGCAAAATGGAGCTGCCAATTATCAGAGTTGGTTTCTCAGCGGGTGTGTCGCTGAGTGGGGAAAATCTATTAGAAACGGGAAGCGAATGATGGTGTCCTGAGGACTTTGAATGCTTACGACTATTTCTTCCTCGGACAGTCACCCAGCCACCCTTTCCTGGCTGCTCAGGAAATGCCGGGGAACGGCTACCAGAGGCTAACTCAGGCCGGTCCGCACCGACTACCGGGGACTGGCTAGCTACAGTAGGCTGATCTACCAAGGTGCGGAGCCGGACTTCTAACTCACTGAGCCTCGCCTCCATGTCTAAAAATAAATTACACTTGTTACACGTAGCATTACCGCTAAAGGAGGCAGAGGAGTAACTGAACATCTGACACACCGAGCAGAAGAAAGCAGGAGAGAGAGAGGGAGGAGAAGCCATCGTTAGCTGCTAAGCTAAAGGCGCTAACGGCTAAGCTAAAGTACGGTAGCGTTAGCTACCAACTTTGAAAACAACTATGAGATCGAACAGCAGTCACTAAAGATGGAAAGAACTGTGAGTGCTTAGGCAAACTTACTGTAAGAATAAGTGTTTAGCGGACAATTGGCCGCTGTAATGATAATCTAACAATTTTATCTGGTATTTAGCGAGAGCAGCAAACAGGCTACCAACACACAAGCACCGGAAACGGAAATGAGTCAACACGCTTACCGCAGTACGTCAGCACGTCCAGGTGTCAGTTGATCATTAAGTTTAGGCTCCTGGTCTATAATGATTCAGTTCAGAGGGACGGGGTTTCTTGGGTACATGAATGATGGTGGCTGTTTTCCAGAGGGTGGGGACAGTTGCAGTTTGTAGTGATTCTTTGAAGAGTGAGTGCAGAAGAGGAGTTCCAGGATACAGTTCCTGAGCAGCCTTCCAGTGGTCCCATCAGGGCCAGGGGCCTTCCCCGGTTTTACACCTCCTGAGCTGATGATTGATGATTGATTTTCTATTTTTTTACTAGGTGTAGGCTATTTAAAATCATTTTTGATTGAGGAGCATACAGTATGCGTGCAGCACCTCCTCCACTCACTCTCTCCCTCTATCTCGTGAACACCGCTGCACCCCCCTCCCCCCTTAGTTACTTTTATCACCCAGTAATAAGTACAGTAATAATATAACTTTTTTAAGGAGTAATAAGTAACTAGTAATATATTACAATTTTGGAGTAACTTGGTTTCGGTTTGTAGGCCTATCTCCGATGAAGTGCAGTACCCTGGTGTCATTCAGTACAGTCTGAAGGGAGCACAGCAGAGTGTAGGTCAGGTAGACTTTTAAAAAATATTATGAATTCTCATTAAATAATGATGTTAATAATAATAATAATATTAAAAAAAGTCCAGGAGTTTAGAACTGAATTGAAATGAAATAATTTATCATTGAGGTAAAAAGGTGTCCCAACAGATAACTTTTCAGTTTTGTTTATAAATCTTTTTTTGTGAATAAAGCAAAATAAATATTATTTATTTTATCAATTTATAATCATTTATTATGTTACTAACAACTATAGAGGATAATAAAGTAAAGAAACAACATTAAGATTTTGGGACGCTTTACATTCACTTCAGGACGGTTCAAATTGTTTTTTCAGGACAGTTCCAGGACGGAGGTGAAAAAAGTTAGTCTGGAGCCCTGTGCTGGTGGGCGTCTTCCACTGTGGGAAGACAAAGTGTGGCTGCTCGGGGTGGGAAGGCTCCTGAGCAACCTTTCACACTCAGTGGTGAAGTTCTTTTGTCAAACCTGGCATAAAAGTTGTTTAGGTCTCTGGTGAATGACTTGGGGTCAGTGGGTGCAGGAGTGCTGGCTTTTGACGTGGTGCCAGTTAGTGTTTTGACTTTCTGGAATGCCTGTCTGGTGTTCATGCTGCTGAAATCCTGTTCTAGTTTGTCCTTGTATGCTAGTTTAGCCTTTTTTATTTCTTTCTTCACAGAGCGGTTAATGTCTCTGAGTGAGAGCCAGTCTTTGCGTTGGAAGGCCTGTTGTTTCTCCTTGAGTTTGAGCTTTATTTGTTGGGTCATCCATGGTCTGGGGTTGGGATATTTTCTTACGGTTTTGACTGGGATGGTGGTTGCCATGTAGAACTTGATGTAGTCAGTTATGGCATCTGTTTTTATATCCAGGTCACCGTCAAAAATACTCCAGTCGGTGCATGCAAGGGACCCCTGGAAGCCTCCGTAACCTGGTGTGTACCCCTCCTTGGCTTCCTCATTTCCTCGGCTTGTGTAGGATGTCAGCTGGGATTACATCCAATGGTTTTAGTCCTGGAGTGCGAGAAGATCTTGGCAGGAGTAGGTGAGTTTGTTGCCACTCTGTGTTTATACTGTGTACACAGTTTCTATCCTCCCCATCAGAGTCAAAGGCAAAATCTCCCACCTGGTCAAATTTTTAATTTCACTTATCAATTTCCCATAGTTCAATTCAAATAGCTGTGACGTAGCAGAGGTGATAATAATACCCAGATATCTGAACCCTATATTAGTCCATTTGAACTTGAATTTCCCCTTTAAATCAGCTGGACACTGACCTGAGAGCATCATAGCTACTGATTTAGCCTCATTGGTCAGATATCCTGAGATCTCCCCATACTCGTTCAGGTTATTCACCAGGGCTATTAATGAGGTGGAAGGTGCATTTATACATGTAAATATATCGTCTGCCAATAGTGATATTTTGTGCCTAATCCGTGATTTGGGGTTTTTGTATACCATTTTCAACCAGTCTATGAAGGTTGTGTGAAATCCAAAATTTGCTAATGCTTTTTGTGCATCTAAGCTGAGCAACATGGAAGGCTGGGATCTGTTTGTGGCACATGAGATAAGATTTAATGTCCTCCTGATATTGTTAGCACCTTGCCTTCCAGGAATAAAGCCTGTCTGATCTGGTTTGATCAATTTAGTTATATGCCTCTGCATTCTCCGTGCCATTATGTTTGTTAATATTTTCAGATCATTGCAGAGTAAGCTGATGGGTCTATATCCCTCACATGAAGTTGGATCTTTGCCCTCCTTATGTAAGACCAAAATGATGGCTTCTGACCAAGTCTTTGGCGAGTCACCTGATGTCAGAGCGTAATTAAAGACTATGTAGTACTGGTGTGATCTCCCTTGTAAAAACTTTATAAAATTCCCGTGGAAACCGATATATATAATGATAATAAATGAAAATACCCCCCCCTACCCCCAGTGTTGAAGCTAAACCTATGCTCATCCCATCTGTACCCGGGGACTTATTATTTTTAAGATTTTTTATAATATCTGATTTTTCTTGTATTGTAATTGGCTGTATTATTTCAAATGCCTCCTCTGTCGATAGTGATGGTAGATTTAATTTTTTAAGAAACGCTTGAGTCTTGTTTTCCATGGAGTCTAGCTCAAAGTCATTATATAAGTCTTTATAATATTCTGCAAAAGGCTTTATCACAGGTTGTTTGGAGCGGGGATGTTTTATTTTTGAAATAATCCTACTTGTTTGAGCCTTTCGGAGTTGGAATGCTAGAAGACGACTTGCTCTATTCCCCATCTCATAATATCTTTGATTTGTAAAGCGTAGAGCTCCTTCTGCCTTGAATGATAATAATTTATCTAATCTGTGTCTGTTTTCTTTCACTTCTTGGAGTGTGGACTTACTTGGTTTCCTTTTGTGTTCTACTTCTAGATCTCTGATTTTACTCTCTAACGCCCTCTGCTGTTTTAGACGATCCTTTCTTAGTCTAGAGGTTCCTTCTATGATTTTTCCCCTTATTTTCCCCTTATCACAGCTTTGTCCCCATCCCATAGAGTCGATGGTGATACCTCGCCATTATCATTTATTTCCAGATACTCCTTTAGATTTTCTCTTATCTCCTTTACTACCTTCTCATCTGATAGGATTGACACATTCAATCTCCAATATTTAAAAAAGGATTCTTTATCTATTGCTACAGTTAGAGTAATGGGGGCGTGGTCACTTATAGTTGGGTCAATAAGACCTAACTCCGAAATGACGTCATTCAATACACTGTTTTTTCTAGAAAGTGGTCCTTGTTCTGGTGGTAGCCTGTCTAATTTACCATTTTGTACCGTGTTGAAGTCCCCCCCCCCTATCAGTACCATCCCCTTTGCATTGCTTGAAATAACATTGGCTATGTTTTTAAATATTGCTTCATTTTCCTCATTCGGAGTATATATGTTGAGTATTGATATAGTGTTATGGCCCGGCTCTGAGGCCACAGCAAATAGAGGAAACCATACTCAAGAATTACCAGAAAAGGATGTTTATTAACGAAAACTAAAGTTAACAAATATAACAAATAATTTTTAAAGCTTAACAAATGCCGCAGGCAAAACATAGCGCCAGATTAACTAAATAAACAAAATACAATAAAGCAAAATGCCGTGGTGCTGGGGACCAGGGAAATTAATCAATTAATCATTTAATTAAATGCCCGCTTCCTCGACTCCTCACATCTCGGGTGGGAGGGACTAAGACGCGCCGCGAGGAGTGCAGGATTGAGGAGTCGAGGAAGCAGAAATTTGGGAAATGACAAAGGCCCCTGGTCTAACTGTTTTCTTCTTCTTCAGATTCTCAGGTTACTCTGGAGATTCCTCCACTTCCTGTGATGGCAGGAAGTGATGTCACTCTGCGCTGTAGAAGCAAAGATCAGTTCGCACTCGAAGCCTTTTTCATCAGGGATGGTTCTAAACTTGGATCTGGACCTGAAGGACAGTTCTCCATCAAGAACATCAGTCAGTCTGATGAAGGTTTCTACTGGTGTTATTTTGATCAGACTGCTGAATCTCCTTGGAGATGGCTGAGCGTCAGAGGTCAGGACACTGACATCACTTCCTGTTTACAGATATGAACTAACCTGCTGACCTGATAATCGGGGCTTGACATTAACTTTTTTGCTCACTAGCCAATGTGGCTGGTGGTTTTCCAAAGTTACTTGCCACGCAGCATTTTCACTAGTCACATTTGTGTTGTTGGAAAATTACGTTTTATATGATTAAAGTTGACAATGGGGCTTAAAACATGTTAAAATGTACTAATATTATCATTAGCTCTGGTAAGGTTGTGTGTAAAGCTCCTTTTTTTGAAAACATGTCATCTATTATTGTTAATAATAAAGGTGCTGCATCAGAAACAGTAAATACTGTAATACAGAGTAGAAAAATGATCTGCATTAGAAACAACCAGCAGAGAATTATACATTTTTTCTAAGAAAAACACCCACAATTAAGGCAACAGGATTAAAACCTTCTTTAGGCCCATATGTCAGCTTTGGGGACTTTGATCGGACTTTGCTCTGACTGGGTTAATGTTTCTCATCATGAAGCTCTGGTCGCTCTGAGTAACTGGAGATACGTCCACCTGAAACAGGTATAGGTCTACAGATTAGTCCCACACAAACGGATCTCCTGCTTTCTTTCATGGCGTGATTACTTTTATTAAAACATAGAATAAACTCTGGAAGGATAGTTGTGACGTGAGGTGACATAAAGGCAGCCCTGCTAGTAGTTACACCGTGTCCCTTAGTCATGAAGCTTATTTTTTCTTTATCTCAGCTCTGCCTTCTCTCGTTCTCCTGTGCATTTCTTCTCCACACTGCTCGGCCACGCCCACTCACGCTCTGACTGAACGCTGTGCTGATGTGCGTGCCAGCGGTCGCGTGTGGTGACAGAGATCAAACCATCAGGTTAAAAGCAGGAGGCTGAGGGGACTGTGGCTGCCCTGTGACAGATTCAACTTTGATATTCTGGTTTGACAAAAGTCTGGATGTCATATTCGGTGAGGCACTGCAGGGAGAGTGAGACGCCCCTGTGGTCTGGGTTCTCCTGCTATATCATCGCTGCCGCTGGTTCAGTTGATTATTAAGGGCTGACTAAAACAGCCCTCAGTTCTGCGGCCAGTCTGCGAGTTTCATCTCCACGGTCTACTTGTTTACAGCGTTGTCCTTCAAGAGAGGCTTCACGAATGGACCAATGAGCAAACACTGTGTGCAGGGAGTACTCATGGGAGTTGTAGTGTCGCAGTGTCAAATTGCCATTCGTTTGTTATTTCAGATGCCTTTTGAAAAGACTGCAATTGACTGTGTTACTCGCCAAGGCTGAAATCCACCCGCATTTGGCGGGTTGGTGGCTGTTAATGTCGAACCCTGCTGATCATAAACTGGTCACTGCACTGATCCAGGTTCTGCTGATTCCTCCTCCAGCCTCAGGTCTGATGGTCTAACTGTGTTTTCTTTTTCAGATGATGATTCTCAGGTTACTCTGGAGATTTCTGCACTTCCTGTGAAGGCAGGAAGTGATGTCACTCTGCGCTGTAGAAGCAAAGATCAGGTCGCACTCAAAACTTTCTTCATCAGGAATGGTTCTGTCATTGGCTCTGGGCCTGAAGGAACCTTCACCATCAGGAACTTCCAGCAGTCTGATGAAGGTCTCTACTGGTGTTATAACAATCAGTCTGGCGAATCTCCTCGGAGACGGCTGAGGGTCACAGGTCAGGACACTGACATCACTTCCTGTTTAAAGATATGAACTAACCTGGGGCGAGTTCAGCGCCGACAAAACGTAGCAAAACATTTTTTTTAACGGAAACGGTGGTTCCCTGAAGGCCCTGCTGTGTTTTTCTGCCTTTTTAACATCGTTGTGTTTACAAACTTGTTGCAGCTGATTGGCTAACACCTGAGACACGCAAACGGGAGAAAACATACTCGAACCTACCTGTTGCAGAACGTTACGCAACATTGCAAAGAAACATGTTGTTGAATACGTTTTGAGACTGAACTCGCCCCAGCTGACCTGATGATCCAGGTTCTACTGATTTCTCCAACAGGCTCTGGTCTGACAGACTAACTCTGTATGTGGATCTGGTCTGATGGTCTAACTCTGTATGTGGCTCTAGTCTGACGGTCTAACTCTGTATGTGGCTCTGGTCTGATGGTCTAACTCTGTATGTGGCTCTGGTCTGATGGTCTAACTCTGTATGTGGCTCTGGTCTGATGGTCTAACTCTGTATGTGGATCGGTCTGATGGTCTAACTCTGTCTGTATGTGGCTCTGGTCTGATGGTCTAACTCTGTATGTGGATCTGGTCTGATGGTCTAACTCTGTATGTGGATCTGGTCTGATGGTCTAACTCTGTATGTGGCTCTGGTCTGATGGTCTAACTCTGTATGTGGCTCTGGTCTGATGGTCTAACTCTGTATGTGGCTCTGGTCTGATGGTCTAACTCTGTATGTGGCTCTGGTCTGATGGTCTAACTCTGTATGTGGCTCTGGTCTGATGGTCTAACTCTGTATGTGGATCGGTCTGATGGTCTAACTCTGTCTGTATGTGGCTCTGGTCTGATGGTCTAACTCTGTATGTGGATCTGGTTTGATGGTCTAACTGTTTTCTTCTTCTTCAGATTCTCAGGTTATTCTGCAGATTCCTGGACATCCTGTGATTACAGGAAGTGATGTCAATCTGCGCTGTCGAAGCAAAGATCAGTTCTCACTCGAAGCCTTTTTCATCAGAGATGGTTCTAAACTTGGATCTGGACCTGAAGGACAGTTCACCATCATGAACATCAATCAGTCTGATGAAGGTCTCTACTGGTGTTACTTTGATCAGACTGCTGAATCTCCTCGGATATGGCTGAGCGTCACAGGTCAGGACACTGACATCACTTCCTGTTTAAAGATATGAACTAACCTGCTGACCTGATCATAAACTGATCACTGTACTGATCCAGGTTCTACCGATTCCTTCTCCAGGTCCTACTGCTGCTTCTTCTTCTCCTCCTTCTTCTTCTTCTTCTTCTTCCTCTACTCCTCCTCCTCTTTCTTCTTCTTTTTCTTCTCCCCCTTCTCATACTTCTCCTCCAGCCTCCCCCCCTCTCTCCCCTGCCTTCCTAACAGTTGGAATAGCTTTTGGTTCTCTGGTTCTTCTGGTTCTGGTCCTGATCGGGGTTCGGTTGCTCTGCAGGAATCAAACAGGTATGAAAACTGTTCGACTCACCTGAAATTAACAAGCTGACACCTGATGGCTGGACTGGGATAAAACATTGGCCCTGGCATTTTTGGCCCAGGCAGCCCACAAAAATCAGCCGAACACTCCTCACCAATACACCATCCTTCCATTTAAGGGCTCAGATTAGGGGTGTGACGAAACACTTAGCCCATAAGATGGTGTCAGACTGGCTTTGTGTTGACGTGTATGGTGTTACACTGGCTTTGTGTTGACCTGTATGGTGTTACACTGGCTTTGTGTTGACCTGTATGGTGTTACACTGGCTTTGTGTTGACCTGTATGGTGTCAGACTGGCTTTGTGTTGACCTGTATGGTGTCAGACTGGCTTTGTGTTGACCTGTATGGTGTTAGATTGGCTGTGTGTTGACCTGTATGGTGTTACACTGGCTTTGTGTTGACCTGTATGGTGTCAGACTGGCTTTGTGTTGACCTGTATGGTGTCAGACTGGCTTTGTGTTGACCTGTATGGTGTCAGACTGGCTTTGTGTTGACCTGTATGGTGTTAGACTGGCTTTGTGTTGACCTGTATGATGTTAGACTGGCTTTGTGTTGACCTGTATGGTGTCAGACTGGCTTTGTGTTGACCTGTATGATTTTAGACTGGCTTTGTGTTGACCTGTACGGTGTCAGACTGGCTTTGTGTTGACCTGTATGATTTTAGACTGGCTTTGTGTTGACCTGTACGGTGTCAGACTGGCTTTGTGTCGACCTGTTTTGAATTGAACTGAACTGTTTGGCTGAATGAAAATGAACTGAACCCTGAGGGGAAATTTGAGTTGTGTTTATTGATTTGTGATACGTTTTTGTTAATACATTGCCTTTGTTGGATTTTATAATTGAGTTGTGGTTTTCATTACTGTGCACTGGTTTTCACTCAACGTGAGGGTCCATAATAGTATGTTATGTATCCTTTGTGTCTTTTGATGGGTAAAGAAATATTTTGTATAAAAGCATAAAAAAATCTTACGTGTCAGGAGAGAAACCTGACTGGCACCCCAAAGAAACCCAAGTCAAACCGTCACATAAAATGGCACCCCAGATGGGACTAATACTAACAAACTAAAAAAATCGTTGAATGACAACCCCAACAGGAAAACAAATAAGCACAGACCACAAGTTCGCGACGTCAAAGCAAAACTTTATTTTTGGGTATAAATCAAAACATCAAACAAACAAGGACAAAATGGCTGCTTCAGACCAGTTATGGCATGAGGTGGAGGAGCCATCAGCATCAATCAATGTTCCACCTGTTTCACTGTTAACCCCCACTACTTACTCTCTGTTGGATATGGACTTCACTGGACTTCATAAACTTCTGGATACGCCTCCAAATAAAGCTGTGGACTCTGACCACAGATTGGAAAAATCTCCCTCTTTTAAGCCCATTTCTGCTGCAGAGGAAACATGTTCTGGAGCTGAAATGCAGCAGCAACTACACGCAATTGTGGAAAACCAAAATCATCTCAGACAAGAGCTAAAAAAAAACATGGAACAAATGGCAACAGAAATCACAAATCATACGGACCAAACAGGCTTATCCCTAACAGCCACATTCCAAGAGCAACAAAAAGAGGTGGTCAAACACATGAACAAGCAGTTAGAATATCTACAGACACAATTCAATGCATCCCTTAGTTGGAGATTAAAACACCATCATACAGAACTGCTGAAGGATTTCCTCTCTGTTCTAAACCCCATGTCTGATGCAGTAACTCGCCTGCAGGAGGAGCTGTCTCAATGCAAAAATACCATCCATTCTCTGTCTGAGGAAATGACCGTAGTTAAAGCCGCTACCACATTTGGTCAGGCAAATGTGCAAACTCCCTCTGTCTTTTTTCAAGAAGAAAAGGCATCTGTCCCAAACCGCCCCAGGTTAGAATCCACTAGGCTACCTGGAGTGGCGGATGAGGTTGTAGCATCACCAGGCGGAAGCACCATACCTGGAGAATTAAAAATCGATATACAGGGAAAATTCCCATTAAACTTGAGTTTCCCACTTTTGGAAGACTGAATGATGCACCTGATCCACTTCAATACCTGGAAAGGTGTGAAGATTTCCTTGCTCTTAGCCCCTCTCTGATGAGGAGCTCATCGCAACCATGCGTAACGTGCTGCATGGTACTGCAAGAGATTGGTGGGATGTCAGCTAGACACAAAGTACATACATGGAAGGAATTTCATCAACAATTTCGTGCTGCCTTCCTGTCAGAAGATTATGAAGATGAACTGGCAGAAAGGGTGCGTACCAGGGTGCAAGGAGAAGGAGAGAGCATCAGAGACTTTGCTTATATGTACCAGTCACTATGCAAGCGCTGGAAATCATGTATTGAAGAGGATGAAATCCTTAAAATGATCTTGAAAAAATATTAATCCTCAGCTGGCTAGTCAACTAAGAAGTAGCAGTGTTACCACTGTGGATGGACTTGTTCGTTTAGGCCAACAGCTTGAGAAAGACCGGGAAAATCAACTGCAGTACGAACAGAGGAAAGATTTACTAAAAAAATCAGGCAAACCTGCTACCTCTGACTCTGCTAACACAAAAGAAAACCCTGCCAGACTAAGCCAGCCTAACTATAACAGGCCCCTATCATAAACTGTTGGCTGCAAAGGTAGTCATGCACCAGCTTCCTGCCCGCAGTGGACCCGAACAGATCTTCAAGGCCTTCACAGCAGCAAACCGCAAGAGCTTCATCTAGCAACCAAGGGCACGCTCACGCTTGGTTCTCTTACCACCTCGGACCTTCTACTCCTTTTGCACCTGATAACTTGCTTCCTTGTCAGTTGAGAGTACCGCTGAATATTGGACCATGGAAGGGAGCTGCAATCCTTGACACAGGATCTTCCTACACCCTGATAAACGAACAGGTGTGGTTGGAAATAAAGGGCCACAGGACATCCTGAAATCCTGGACAAGAGGACCCCTGTACCTAGCTGATGGAGAGGAGAAACGACCTTTAGGATGGAGTGAGATACATCTGGCAGTACAACACCACCCAGTAACTTTACCCTGTGTTATTTTGCCTGCATGCAGCCTTGCTTTCTCTGTCGTGGTTGGGCTTGACTTGATCTTTCTTTCCGGCCTGCAGATGGATGTGTCTGAGAGAAGTTACTGGTTTAAATCTAATCAAAAATGCCGGTACCGTTTTTTGGAAGAAACTGCCGCTGGGCAGCTTGCTTTCTTCTCTGCTGTACCTCCTAGGGAACTGCTTTCTCTACCGTCCAGCCAGGGTCTTTTGAAGACTGCCAGTGACGATGCACATTTGGATGACTTCGGGAAACATCAATTGCTGTGTCAGCTTCAGAGAAACACAGATGTCTGCACAGCGGCCCTGGGATGCACTGGTGTTCTGTCTCACAAAATCTTTCTCACTCACGATGTGCCCATTAAACAAAAGCCATATCGTGTGTCACCAACCAAGAGTCAGACAATTAAAGAGCATGTGGAGGAAATGTTGAAAAATAAAATCATAGAACCATCCACCTCACCTTATGCAGCTCCAGTGGTCTTGGTACCAAAAAAGAATGATCCCAAACCACGGTTTTGCGTGGATTACAGAAAACTAAATGCAGCTACTCAGACCCGATGCTTACCCTTTGCCAAATATTCAGGAAATATTGGAATCATTGGCAGGAGCAGTTGTGTTCACCACTCTGGACCTTAACAGTGGGTACTGGCAAGTGAAAATGGACATGGACAGTAAAGAAAAAACTGCTTTCGTTTGTCCTTTTGGCCTCTATCAGTTCACGGTGATGCCTTTTGGGCTTAAAATGCCCCAGCTACGTTCCAACGGCTGATGGAACGAGTACTTGGAGAGCTACTGAGGAGCAACTTGTTTGGTGTATCTAGATGACATTATCATCTATTCCGATACCATTGAGCAGCACCAATATGATGTCCAAGCAGTTTTGGATAAGCTCCGAGAGGCTAATCTGACAGTAAATATGAAGAAAAGCCAGTTTTCGGACCTCCTTGAAGTTTCTGGGTCATATCGTCTCATCTGCGGAGTCGAGGTGGACACAGAAAAGACCAGAGCAGTAGTGGATTTCCCTGTACCTCAGAACATAAAAGATCTACAAAGGTTTCTTGGAATGGCTGGATGGTACCACCGGTTCGTGCCCCAAATTTCACAGCTCACAGAACCACTTAACGCTCTTAAGCGTAAAGGAGCAAAGTTCATCTGGACTTCGTCTTGTCAGAAAGCTTTTGATGCTCTGAAACAGCATTTGGTGGCACCCCCAATCTTGGGGCATCCTGACTTTAAACTTCCATTTGTCGTTTACACTGATGCTAGTGATGTTGGTTTGGGAGCAGTCTTAGCTCAACAGACTGGGCTCGGTGCAGAACAAGTCCTCGCTTTTGCCAGTCGTACCTTAAACCAGGCTGAAAGAAATTATTCAACAACAGAGCAGGAATGCCTTGCTGTCGTCTGGGCTCTGGAGAAGTGGAGATATTATTTGGAAGAGAGACACAAAAAAAAATCTCCAGGTAACTGACGAGGAAATTTGGAAAGCCCAGCAGGAGGATTCTGACATATCCAGCCTGTATAAGCAAATAATGGAAACAGGAGAGGTAATTGAAAATCCAACCACCAAGTTCACTGTTCTGGAGGACAAAGTCTATAGAATAGTGGAATTACCTCATAAAACCCTCTACCAAGTATACATACCATCCTCACTCCGCCCACAGCTTCTTCACCACTATCACAATGATTTTCTCTCTGGCCATCTAGGTAGATACAAGACATACAGGAGATTGCAGTCCCTCATGTACTGGCCTAGGATGAGCCTAGATGTATCAAACCATGTGCAGCGATGTCAAGTTTGTCAACTTTTCAAGCCGGAGTCACGGGAAAACTCCTGGAAAACTCCAACAGACAGTTGTAAATGAGCCTTGGGAGATGCTGGGAGTAGACCTCATGGGACCCTTCCCACGAAGCTCAGCTGGGAATCTCTACCTTATTGTCTTTGTCGACTATTTCACCAGATGGGTGGAAATGTTTCCTCTTCGGAAGGCAACGGCAGAGACAGTGTCTCAAACCTTAACGAGAGAGATTCTGACTCGGTGGGGGGTACCAACCTACATTCTCTCGGACCAAGGACCCCAGTTTGTCTCGTCAGTTTTTGAGGAAACCTGTAAGCGGTGGAACCTCCAACAAAAAAGGACCTCGCCATACCATCCTCAAACTAACTTGACGGAGAGGGTCAATCGTAGCGTAAAATCCATGATACGCTCAGTATGTGGAGGAGAAGCATAAGCACTGGGACAGATATCTACCAGAATTTCGTTTTGCTCTTAACTCAGCAGTGCATGAGTCAACTGGAGTTACCCTGCAGAGCTCAACTTGGGTCGACCTTTGAAAGGACCCTTAAATGCTGAGCTTAGCCCACAACTATGTAACCCGGAAACCCTGGCATATGCTACCGCTAACCATATCGCACAGTTCAGGAAGCTGGTACAAGGTAACCTGGAAAAAGCAAGACAACGACAAAAAAGGAATTACGACAAAAAGAGGCGGGACAGCGATTTGGAGGATAGAGATCGTGTTTGGGTCCGTACTCACCCTTATTCAAAAGCCGATAGGTCTTTTTCAGCTAAACTTGCTCCACGATGGAAAGGCCCCTATCGTGTCTTCAGGAAAGTTGGTCCCTTAAACTACGAGGTAGTCCTGGAGAGCACTGGAGAAGATCGACGTATTGTTAACGTGGCCCAACTAAAACCATGCTATCCCACAGCTGAAGAAGTGGACAGAGAACAACGTAAGCGGATCTTTGAAATATTCAAGAAGAAGCGATGAGGAGGATTTTCCTGGTTTCTCTGTCTCAAGTGTGGAGGAAGATAGTAATATCAAAAGAAAAAATAAGTGAGCTGAACACTGTGCCTAGATAAGAAAATGTTGAAAAATGAGAAAAAAACCCCGTTTTTTTCTTTTCCATAGGGGAGGAGTGTGACAGCCTGCACCTGTCAGTTGCACCGCCCATGGGCGTCGCCCATTCATGTAGCTGAGCATGCTCTTTCTGGGAGGGTTTTTCTTATTCGTTCAGTGCCAGAGCCCGCCCAGTTCAGGAAATAGTAAAATGTTTGGGGTGTGTCTGGGAGCGAGGCCCAGTTGAACACAAAGGAGAGCTGAGGGAAGCAAGGAAGCGTTGGAGCTACACATTTAGCTTAGCTGAACCAGTATAGTGAGGTCGTTAATCCCTCTGCGTTCACCTACAGCAATAATCCAAACGTCGGCACCTTCTTCATCCACAACTCAGCAATAACTTCAAAACAACCAACCATCCAGATCCATTATTCCAAATACATCACCACCAAACCGGTCCAAACTCACTAACAATCAAGCAGGTCGTAAGTGCTTTCAACCCCCCACACCTTATATTTTTGAGCAGTGTGTTTTTTTCATGTTGGCTTGACGTTGCTTTGAGGAACAGAGCAATCTTTATTTGATGGTGTTTTTTTTGCTCTGAAGACTCAATGATTTTTTTTTGAACTGAACTGCTTTTGAATTGAACTGAACTGTTTGGCTGAATGAAAATGAACTGAACCCTGAGGGAAATTTGAGTTGTGTTTATTGATTTGTGATACGTTTTTGTTAATACATTGCCTTTGTTGGATTTTATAATTGAGTTGTGGTTTTCATTACTGTGCACTGGTTTTCACTCAACGTGAGGGTCCATAATAGTATGTTATGTATCCTTTGTGTCTTTTGATGGGTAAAGAAATATTTTGTATAAAAGCATAAAAAAATCTTACGTGTCAGGAGAGAAACCTGACTGGCACCCCAAAGAAACCCAAGTCAAACCGTCACAGTACGGTGTCAGACTGGCTTTGTGTTGACCTGTACGGTGTCAGACTGGCTTTGTGTTGACCTGTACGGTGTCAGACTGGCTTTGTGTCGACCTGTACGGTGTCAGACTGGCTTTGTGTCGACCTGTACGGTGTCAGACTGGCGTTGTGTCGACCTGTACGGTGTCAGACTGGCGTTGTGTCGACCTGTACGGTGTCAGACTGGCTTTGTGTCGACCTGTACGGTGTCAGACTGGCTTTGTGTTGACCTGTACGGTGTCAGACCGGCTTTGTGTTGACCTGTATGGTGTTACACTGGCTTTGTGTTGACCTGTATGGTGTTACACTGGCTTTGTGTTGACCTGTATGGTGTTACACTGGCTTTGTGTTGACCTGTATGGTGTTACACTGGCTTTGTGTTGACCTGTATGGTGTCAGACTGGCTTTGTGTTGACCTGTATGGTGTCAGACTGGCTTTGTGTTGACCTGTATGGTGTTAGATTGGCTGTGTGTTGACCTGTATGGTGTTACACTGGCTTTGTGTTGACCTGTATGGTGTCAGACTGGCTTTGTGTTGACCTGTATGGTGTCAGACTGGCTTTGTGTTGACCTGTATGGTGTCAGACTGGCTTTGTGTTGACCTGTATGGTGTTAGACTGGCTTTGTGTTGACCTGTATGATGTTAGACTGGCTTTGTGTTGACCTGTATGGTGTCAGACTGGCTTTGTGTTGACCTGTATGATTTTAGACTGGCTTTGTGTTGACCTGTACGGTGTCAGACTGGCTTTGTGTTGACCTGTACGGTGTCAGACTGGCTTTGTGTTGACCTGTACGGTGTCAGACTGGCTTTGTGTTGACCTGTACGGTGTCAGACTGGCTTTGTGTTGACCTGTACGGTGTCAGACTGGCTTTGTGTCGACCTGTACGGTGTCAGACTGGCGTTGTGTCGACCTGTACGGTGTCAGACTGGCGTTGTGTCGACCTGTACGGTGTCAGACTGGCTTTGTGTCGACCTGTACGGTGTCAGACTGGCTTTGTGTCGACCTGTACGGTGTCAGACTGGCTTTGTGTTGACCTGTACGGTGTCAGACTGGCTTTGTGTTGACCTGTACGGTGTCAGACTGGCTTTGTGTTGACGTGTACGGTGACAGACTGGCTTTGTGTTGACGTGTATGGTGTCAGACTGGCTGTGTGTTGACGTGTATGGTGTCAGACAGGCTTTGTGTTGACGTGTATGGTGTCAGACTGGCTGTGTGTTGACGTGTATGGTGTCAGACTGGCTGTGTGTTGACCTGTACGGTGTCAGACTGGCTTTGTGTTGACCTGTATGGTGTCAGACTGGCTTTGTGTTGACCTGTATGGTGTCAGACTGGCTGTGTGTTGACCTGTACGGTGTCAGACTGGCTTTGTGTTGACCTGTACGGTGTCAGACTGGCTTTGTGTTGACCTGTATGGTGTCAGACCGGCTTTGTGTTGACCTGTATGGTGTTACACTGGCTTTGTGTTGACCTGTATGGTGTTACACTGGCTTTGTGTCGACCTGTACGGTGTCAGACTGGCTTTGTGTTGACCTGTACGGTGTCAGACTGGCTTTGTGTTGACCTGTAAGGTGTCAGACTGGCTTTGTGTCGACCTGTATGGTGTCAGACTGGCTTTGTGTTGACCTGTACGGTGTCAGACTGGCTTTGTGTTGACCTGTACGGTGTCAGACTGGCTTTGTGTTGACCTGTAAGGTGTCAGACTGGCTTTGTGTTGACCTGTACGGTGTCAGACTGGCTTTGTGTTGACGTGTATGGTGACAGACTGGCTTTGTGTTGACGTGTATGGTGTCAGACTGGCTGTGTGTTGACGTGTATGGTGTCAGACAGGCTTTGTGTTGACGTGTATGGTGTCAGACTGGCTGTGTGTTGACGTGTATGGTGTCAGACTGGCTGTGTGTTGACGTGTATGGTGTCAGACTGGCTGTGTGTTGACCTGTACGGTGTCAGACTGGCTTTGTGTTGACCTGTATGGTGTCAGACTGGCTGTGTGTTGACCTGTACGGTGTCAGACTGGCTGTGTGTTGACCTGTACGGTGTCAGACTGGCTTTGCGTTGACCTGTACGGTGTCAGACTGGCTTTGCGTTGACCTGTACGGTGTCAGACTGGCTTTGCGTTGACCTGTACGGTGTCAGACTGGCTTTGCGTTGACCTGTACGGTGTCAGACTGGCTTTGTGTTGACGTGTATGGTGTCAGACTGGCTTTGCGATGACCTGTATGGTTTCAGACTGGCTTTGCGTTGACATGTATGGTGTCAGACTGGCTTTGTGTTGACCTGTACGGTGTCAGAATGACTGTGTGTTGACCTGTATAGTGTCAGACAGGCTTTGTGTTAACCTTTATAGTGTCAGACTGGCTTTGTGTTGACCTGTATGGTGTCAGACTGGTTGTGTGTTGACCTGTATAGTGTCAGACTGTCAAGTCAAGTCAAGTCAAAGTTTATTTATATAGCACTTTTTAAAAACAACAAGTGTTTAACAAAGTGCTGTACACATACATACTAATGCGAGCAAACCAACATGACCATGATACAAGAAATAAAAGACAATAAAAGAATAAAACAAACTCTCACATAGCGTCAAATGCCAAACTGTAATAATAAGTTTTAAGATTCGATTTAAAAATAGTAATGGTGTTGTGATGTGTGGGACAGAACGGACCCAAAAGCAACGCTCAGGGGAAACAAAGGTTTATTGAGGGATAGGGCATGAGGAATGGAGTGGAGGGAGAGGAGGATACTGGGGAAACGCAGGCACAGGGGACCGAGGAGATAGGGACCAGGGAGCCGGGAGACACTGGGGCAGAGGAAGCGAGGAAGCACAAGGGAACCGGGAGGACGCCGAGAGGGGAAGACCAAGGGAAGTGTCCAGGTGAGCGAGCCCAGCTGACGGAGCGGAGGACGAGGGTGAGTGAACCTGGGAGGAAAACAGAAAAAGAGAGACAGGGTTAGCGACACAGCACAGGGAAAACGTGGAAAAGAAAACAAGAAGCACAAGCGCTTGATTTTAGAAGTGGCACCGGGTATAGAGCGACGACGATCAAGCAGAGTCTGACTGAAGAACCGGGGTAGAAATACTGGCAGGGATGAGGTTGACTACTGGCAGGTGTGGCAGGCTGACGAGGTGGCTGATGTGGAGCAGGTGCGGATCGTTGGCTGGGCTCAGGAGCGGAGAGAGAACACAGGGGAGGAAACACAGGGAAACAGGCAGAGTACACAGAAAACCAAGGAAAAAACAGAATAACTGATAAAAAAGGGGAAAAACCCAGGACACTCACCGTCAGCCGGGCTGCCACCATAACAAATGGTTTTAGACTGCCTGATGTACAGGGGCAAACTATTCCACAATTTCGGTCCTGCCACTGAGAATGCTCTTTCACCCCTGGTTTTCAGTTTCACACGTGGGACGACTAAAAGCGAATGGTCAGCGGACCTAAGCGCTCTTGACGGAGCATACTGCCTAATCAGTTCCGTCATATACCTAGGAGCAAGGCCGTGAAGTGATTTAAAAACAAACATCAAAATTTTGAAATTAATTCTAAAAGAAACTGGTAACCAGTGAAGAGAGGAAAGAACAGGTGTAATATGTTCACGCTTTCGTGTTCCTGTCAACAAGCGAGCTGCAGCATTCTGGACCCTCTGCAGTCTAGAGAGAGAGGCCTGACTAATGCCTATGTAGAGGCCATTACAATAATCTAGACGCGATGAGATGAAAATATGGAGGAGTTTTTGAAAGTCTCTAGAAGACAGAAATGATTTCACCTTGGTGAGTTGTCTCAACTGGAAAAAGCTTGATTTAACTACCAAGTTAATCTGTTTGTCCAATTTAAAATCACAATCCATAGTGAAGCCTAAATTTTTGACATAGGGCTTCACTAATGGATTCAACTCACCAAGGTCAAAATTTTGTGATTCATAAGTACCTCCGGGGGTAAAAAGTATAACCTCTGTTTTGTTTTCATTAAAACATAAGAAATTTTGTGCCATCCAGGACTTAATTTCCTCAAGACACTGTAGTAAAGGTGCTAACGTACAAGTGTCTTTTCTATTCAGAGGCAGGTAAATCTGGGTGTCGTCAGCATAGATATGAAATGATATTCCAAATTTCCTAAAAATATGACCCAGGGGCAATAAATACAAGGCGAACAACATAGGGCCCAAAATGGAGCCCTGGGGGACCCCAGACGTGAGAAAAGCCATTGAGGAGACAAATTCTCCAATGCGAACTTAAAAAGTTCTCTCAGACAAATACGACTTAAATCAAGCCAATGCAATACCCTCGATACCAAAACATTCTTCCAGACGTGAGATTAAAATCCCATGGTCTAAGGTATCAAATGCAGCTGAAAGATCCAGTAATAGTAAAATCGCACAATTTCCTGAGTCCGTAGTAAGTAACAGATCATTTGACACCCTCAACAATGCAGTTTCCGTACTATGAAGAGACTTAAAACCAGACTGGAACACTTCATGGATACCATTTAAGTTTAAAAATGCATTCAACTGTTCAAATACAACCTTTTCGAAGTAATTTAGACAAGAACGAAAGTTTAGAGATCGGTCTAAAATTAGCAAGGAGTGATGGATCCAGATTAGATTTCTTAATAACCGGTTCCACCACTGCATGCTTAAAGGATTCGGGTACAACTCCTGTAGCCAGACTACTGTTAATAATAGCAAGGACCGACGAGCTAATAGCTTCAAATGAATCCTTTAATAGTCGTAGGAACAATGTCTGTGCAACATGTAGATAATTTCATTTTGACAAAAATCTCCCTCAATGAAGTAAGAGACACCGGCACAAACTGATTCAGGACAGCTGAGCGCTCAACAACAATAGGATGGAAAGTCGAAGAAGATACTATATTCAATCTAATTGCACCAATTTTATCAATAAAAAAGTTCAAAAATTGTTCACACAGTTCCGCAGAAGGTTCTAGGGAAGCAGCTTGCGGAGTATTCAAAACACTATTTATAGTACTAAACAGTACAGATGGTTTATGGGAGTTACTACTGATTATATGCGATAGGTATTTTGATTTCTCCAATCTCACACATTTTTGATATTTAGATAAATTGTATCGTAAGATGTCAAGTGAGATCTGTAACTTATCCTTCTTCCAGCGGAGTTCTGCCTTTCTGCATTCAAGTCTTATAGCTCTAGTAGTAGTATTCAGCCATGGTTGAACTCTACATCTATCTCGAACTGTCCTGAAAGGGGCAACGGTATCCAAAATGCTTTGACAAGTTAAAAAGAACGATGAAGTTAATTCTTCAGTAGTTAGTCCCTGTGATGGCATCAAATAATCCAACTCAATTGAGTTGAAAGCCTCAGAAAATAAATGTGAAGTTGTGGGCTTTATTATCCGACGAAGACGTTTTGGAGCAGTCACTTTATAGACACGAAAAGTACATATCTCAAATAGGACAGGCAAATGGTCAGAAAAAGTGGCATCACAAACGTTGATGTTACCAATAGGCAAGCCATATGTCAAAACCAAATCTAATGTATGCCCACATATATGAGTCGGACAAACAACAGACTGAGTTAAATTAAAAGACTCCACAAGGTTTAAAAAAGCTTTGACTAGAGGCTTTTCAGGACAGCACACATGGATATTAAAGTCCCCCACAATTAAGACCCGGTCATATTTGATCATGACATTGGCTAAATAATCAGAGAAATCATCGATAAAATCTTTGTTATAAGTAGGTGGACGATAAACCACAGTGCACAGTACAGGATGGTTCAGATCAAATTCAAAAACATTAAGTTCAAAGCTGGAGTAGGATAAAGCAGGCAGATGCCTACAGTTTAAGTGTTCTTTAAAAATAGTTGCTACTCCACCTCCGCGTCCGGTAAGCCGTGGAGAGTTAAAATAGGTGCAGTTCAATGGTAAAACTTCAGAAAATACACTCGACTCACCAGCCCGGACCCAGGTCTCAGTCACACACAACATATCCAGGTCCTTGTAGGTAAAAAAGTCGTTCAAAATAAAGGACTTGTTGGCCAATGATCTAGCATTCACCAAAGCTATCCTCACAGGAGTAACATTAGTCTTTCAGCGACGGAGATTCAAAGACCAAGGATCGGAGGAGAGTTGCGTCCACACCTCTTTTAAACCGGGAAGCCTGGGATTTAAGGCCCATAGACCGATGGAAAGTTACATCCCCAGCTCTCTTAGACCTGGATGCCCAGTAAGTCGTAACCGGAGGCTTTTTATCCGGGTCCACGTCCGTCACAGGTACCAGCCACCTGTACACAGGATCCACGGAGCGCCGAGGCGCATAACAGCGATAGTCCACATCACAATCCCCGAACATCCCGCAAGGATCAACATTCGGGAACAAAGCCAAGAAAGTCTTTATTTTCACCAACCGACCACCTCGCTTCCCACGGCGTCTGAAACGCTTCTTTCTCCTGGGAAAACATGGGGTTCGGCGGAGATCGGCAGGTATTTCACATAGGAACGGAGGAAGAGAGGAATTGTTTGCTCCACCACGGCTCACAAAATCGATCGGCACATTATCCAAACCAGACCTGATGCTCAAAAGCGTTTGGCGATCGTAGGCTAACAGAGAGTCTGAAGTATTTAAAATAGTGGATAAAAACAAAGTAAAAATCCCCATAACCGGGAGCAGCAGACGGCCAGCCATACCAACAGGCGCCATCTTTTGTGCCAGACTGGCTTTGTGTTAACCTGTATAGTCTCAGACTGGCTTTGTGTTGACCTGTATGGTGTCAGACTGGTTGTGTGTTGACCTGTATGGTGTCAGACTGGCTTTGTGTTGACCTGTATGGTGTCAGACTGGCTTTGTGTTGACCTGCCTGATGGAGATGTTCTTGTGTGTTAAAACAAACTCATCAGCAAGCACGGCAGCCTGCTGCAGTGTGGTTACTTTCTGTTTGTTGAGAACAACAACCTGTTCAGGCACACAGTTCTTGAATGCTTCTAACAGCATCAACTTGCAAACTGAGGAGAAATCATCGTCCTTACATGCAGCACACCACTGGTTAAATAGAATCCCCTGTTCTTTTGCAAAATCAATGTAAGTCTGGCCTACACCTTTCCTGAGAGCCTTCAAACGTTGCCTGTATACCTCTGGCACCAGCTCATACACTCGTAAGATGGCGCTCTTAACTTTTTCATATGAGAGGCTGTCTTGCACAGACAGCGAGGAGCAAGCCTCTTGAGCTTTTCCTTACAGTTTACACTGTAACAGGATGGCCCACACATCTTTTGGCCAACACAGGGCAACAGCAATGTGCTCAAATGCAGTGAAATAGCTCTCAATGTCGGTTTGACGGGAGACAGGGACCGGAGAAATGTGTTTACTTACATCAAATGCACTAGTAGTGTTAGATCCCGATGGCACTGTACCGGTAGCGGTGGCTGAGAACTGCGCTGACCGCAGCTCCAACTCACGCATTCTAATGGCTGTTTCCGCCTCCAACTTCTTAAGGTCCAACTCCCTCCTGAGCTGGTGTTCACGCTCCTCACGCTCCAACTGGAGTCGAACCTTCAGCCACGCGTCCTCTCTAGAAGTAGGGGAGGACTCCACAAACAACGGGCAATACCTCGGCAGGGTGAACTGCTTACCATCGCCCTGCCTCAGACCGGGTGTATCCGCCGCATCAGGTGGCGTGGCCACTACCTCGACCACAGAACCAGACCGCCTCGCTGCTTCCCCTGTGGGCAAATCTGTCAAACTCAAAACACCGCTCTGTATTAACCCGTCAGTCACAGCAGCCCGCAGCTCTGCTTTAACCAGAGAGCTAGACACAGATAAACCATAATGTGTAGCGATAGCAAACAGGTGAGCTTTCTTACATCCCTCCAGCTGCTCTAGCAAATGGTTTGCTACAAACTCTTCTAAACTAAACGCAGCCATCCTCACCACAATAGCTACCTGGTTAACACAAACTGAAGTACTAACATCAAACAACAGCGCAACCACCAACAAGTGTATGCAGACACGCAACAAAAAGATTGCGTAGGCTACACAATAAAACAGTCACACACCAGCTTCCTCAAAAGAATAACCACTTCCCCAGGGCCTGCCTACCCAAAACTTAACCTAAGCTGTTTTCTGGGGCTGTCCGGGCTCAAGGTGACTTTAAAGGCGAACCTTCGGCGGCCGGGCCCCAAAAGCCTACCTCCGACAGGGAACTCGCTCCCCACCCAGGATTCGCCCCGAAAATAATAAAGGAAAAATAACAACCAAGTGCCCGATGGAAAGACTGCAGGGCAGCCTAGCTGGACACTTCTAACTAGCCGGGGAAAGGTCTACTCGGGAAAGACTTGACAGTGAAAACCACACGCTACAGTCAATGAAAACACCAACACCAATACAAACAATAAATGCTACAAGCCTTCTTCCATACAACCCGGAATGTTTGGGAAAAATATCCCGGACGAGCCCCCAAATGTTACGTTCCTCCAGTGAAAAGTCCAGGGGAGGAGGAGGTTGGTAACAATAATAACATTCCAGGTTGAAGGAACGGAGGAAACAGATTTATCAGTATCGTTTTGCGTTTATTGTACAGTTTAAAGTAACTACGGTAATCAAGGAAAAAGTGCAACATAAAACAACTTCCCAAAACCAAGGGGAAGTGCCCAGTTCAGGTTATGGTTGGGACCACACGCCGGTAAACACAGAAGGTAGCCTGCAGGAAACAAAAAGCCACAAAGGAGAAATTAACAAGATAATAACTACCACCCTCCCTCCACTGAGGGAGTAAGCCACAACACGGGATTAAGACTCCGTCCACACCACTGCAAGGACTTCTCAACCACCAATGCCGTGTCACCCAGCTCCACTAAGCCGTCTCTCCACATATGTCTACTCTCCACACACAGTCTGCATGCTCTGCTCCTTATACCAGCTCCTGCTGATTGCTGACTGGGGACAGGTGTGCACACTAGCGTCCCAATTTTTTGTCCCAGTCCAGCCCTGAAACACACAAACACACACACAGCGGACTACCAGAACAAGGTCAACACACTACTAATGGACACAAACACATATAAGACACCAAGACGAGACTCAACCACAGCGGCTACAAGAAAAAGGCCTTAGAATGTCTACAACAGCTACAGAAAGACAACACCATCACCCGTGAACAATATTACCATTTGTATCCTGGAGAAGCCATTCCATGCGTCTATGGACTACCCAAGATACACAAAGAAGGAGCCCCACTCATTATCAGCAGCATAAACTCGGCCACCTTCAACATTGCCAAACACATCTCTACCATCTTAGCTCCCTTGGTGGGAAACACGCCTCACCGCATCCAAAACTCCAATGACTTTGTAAACAAAGTTCGAGGACTAAAACTGGATCCAGATGAAACCGTGGTATCCTATGATGTGACCTCTTTGTTCACCTGCATCCCCACCATAGAAGCAGTAGAAACCGTAAGGAAACGGCTAACACAAGACAACACCCTGGACAACAGAACCAGCCTCAGCCCAGACCAGATCTGTAAACTACTCGACCTTTGTCTAAAGGCAAGGCAAGGCAAGGCAAGTTTATTTGTATAGCACATTTCAACAACGAGGCAATTCAAAGTGCTTTACATAAAACATAAAAGCAACAGGGAAAATATAATAAAAGTTACAGTGTTAAAAGTTACAGTGTTACAATCATGGTTAAAAAGCTAAAAACAAAGAAAAAGAAAACAGTACAGTAAAAGATACAGTGCAGTGTAAGTTATCAATAAAAAGAAAAATCTTAATTAAAAGCAGTGGTAAAAAGAAAAGTCTTCAGTCTTGATTTAAAAGAACTGACTGTTTCAGCAGACCTGCAGTTATCTGGGAGTTTGTTCCAGATATACCGAGCATAGTAACTGAACGTTGCTTCTCCTTGTTTAGTTTTGACTCTGGGGACAGAAAGCAGACCTGCCCCAGACGACCTGAGGGGTCTGGATGGTTCATAACGAAGCAGAAGATCAGAAATATATTTTGGCCCTAAACCATTTAGTGCTTTGTAAACTAACAGCAGGATTTTGAAATCAATTCTTTGACATACAGGAAGCCAATGTAAAGACCTCAGAACTGGAGTGATGTGATCCACCTTTTCGTCTTTAGTGAGGACTCGAGCAGCAGCGTTCTGAATCAGCTGCAGCTGTCTGATGGATTTCTTAGGGAGCCCTGTAAGGACACTGTTACAGTAGTCAAGTCGACTGAAGATAAATGCATGGATAAGCTTTTCCAGGTCCTGCTGAGACATAAGGCCTCTTATCCTTGATATATTCTTCAGGTGATAGTAGGCTGACTTTGTAATTGTCTTAATATGGCTCCGCAAATTTAGGTCTGAGTCCATGATTACACCAAGATTTCTGGCTTGGTCTGTGGTTCTTAACATTACAGATTGAAGTCGAGCACTGACTTTCAATCGTTCCTCCTTGGCTCCAAAAACAATAACTTCAGTCTTATCTTTGTTTAACTGGAGAAAATTCTGGCACATCCAGTCGTTGACCTGCTCAATACAGTTACTCAGCACTTGTATGGGATCATAGTCACCTGGTGAAATGGTTATGTAAATCTGTGTGTCATCTGCATAATTATGGTAACATATTTTGTTGTTTTTCAAAATCTGAGCCAGTGGAAGCATGTAAATGTTAAACAAAAGAGGTCCCAGAATGGAGCCTTGGGGAACTCCACGTCATTTTAGTCAGCTCAGATGTGTAGTTACCTATAGACACAAAGTAGTCCCTGTCCTTTAAGTAGGATTCAAACCAGTTTAGTACTGTGCCAGAAAGTCCAACCCAGTTTTCAAGTCTGTCTAGTAATATGTTGTGGTCTACCGTGTCAAATGCAGCGCTGAGATCCAATAATACTAAGACTGAAATTCTGCCACTGTCAGTGTTTAAATGGATGTCATTGAAGACCTTAACTAGAGCCGTCTCAGTGCTGTGGTGTGGTCGAAAACCTGACTGGAAGACATCAAAACAGTTATTTAGTGCCATGAAAGCACTAAGCTGTTGAAAAACAGCCTTTTCAATTATTTTACTTAAAAATGGGAGATTTGATATGGGCCTATAATTGTTCATTAGTGAACTGTCTAGATTGCTCTTTTTAAGAGTGGCTTAATGACTGCAGTTTTCAGGGCCTGTGGGAAAAAACCTGAGAAAAGAGACATGTTGACAATTTGTAGTAAATCTCATGGCCATGCATTTAGACACCTTTTGAAAAAAACCTGTTGGCAGAATATCAAGGCAGCATGAGGAGGATTTCAGATGTTGTATTATGTCCTCCAGATTTTTATGGTTAATAGAATCAAATTGTCTCATGCTATATGAATTGTTTTTAAGTGGACACAAGGACAGGACATATCCTGTACCTGACATGGAGGTGCTGATTGCTTGCCTAATTGTTTGAATTTTGTCTGCGAAGAAGGAAGCAAATTCATTGCAGGCCCTGGTGGATAGAAAGTCAGAGGCTACAGACACAGGAGGGTTGGTTAGCCTGTCGACAGTAGCAAACAGGGCACGTGCATTATTAGTGTTTTTGGTGATGATGTCAGAGAAGAAGGACCGCCTTGCAATTCTCAGCTCTAAATTATAAATGCGAAGTCTCTCTTTATAGATGTCATAATGAACCTGGATATTTGTTTTCCGCCACCTGCGTTCAGCTTTCGACACTCTCTTTTTTGAGTTCTAACCAGCGTGGCATTTCTCCATGGAGATCTTCTCTTACCAGAGACCACCTTCACCTTGGCTGGTGCAATGGCATCAATAACATTTGTAATTTTAGAACTGAAATTATCCACAAGCTCATTGACTGAGACCTGTGGAAGGGCAGGTGTCGGGGAGAAAGCCTCAATAAATTCGTCACTAGTGTTTTCAGTGATATGCCGTTTTGTGATCACCTCTGATTTAACATTTGTGTGCACGCAGATAGCACTCTCAAAGAAAACACAGGAATGATCAGAAAGAGCAACATCAGTCACCACAACCTTGGGAATGTCCAGACCCTTGGAGATGACCAAGTCCAAAGTGTGCCCTTATTGTGCGTGGGCTCCGTCACATGCTGAGTCAGTCCATAATTATCAAGAACACAGAACAGTTCTTTAGTCCCTCTGTCCTGGGGTTGTCAACATGGATGTTAAAATCACCAACAATAACCACACAGTCAAAGTCAACACAGATTATAGACAGCAGTTCACCAAAGTCATCAAAAAAAGTTTGCACAGTATTTAGGGGGCCTGTAGATATTTAGAAAAATAGCTCTAGAAGAGGAATTCAGCTGAAGAGCCACATATTCAAAAGAAGCAAAATTCCCATAAGAAATCTTTTTGCATTGGAGGGAGTCATTAAACAAAATGGCAACTCCACCTCCTCTCTTATGCACTCTAGCTTCACTCATAAAACTGAAGTTGGGAGGGGTCGACTCGATAAGGACAGCTGCACTGTTATCTTGGCCCAACCAAGTTTCAGTTAAAAACATGAAATTAATATTGTGAGTTATTATAAAATCATTGATTAATAATGCTTTTCCTGCCAAAGACCTAACATTTAACAAAGCTAGTTTCAGTGAGTTAAAAACATTATCTGGCCCACTTTTTTCAACAGGCTGCGGCTGACGAGGAATTAATACTAAACTTGCTGGCTTCCTGTTTTTTAACACATTCACCACGCTTTTTCTGTTACCTATTAAGACAGAGATGGGGAAGACTACGAGCACATTGGGCCCCGGCCTGTCCTGGGAAGAGTCATGATTGCTATATTCCTTGTAGCCTGGACCCAACACATATCAGACAGAGCTTACTGGGCTTTTTTAGCCATTCGCGGAGCTTTCGACACTTTTGTTTTTGAGTTCTAACCAGCGTGGTATTTCTCCATGGAGATCTCTTACCAGAGACCACCTTCTCCTTGGCTGGGGCAATGGCATCAGTAACATTTGTATCTAAGTTATCATTTTTAACCACACATTGCGGAGCATGAGGGCGGGTTGGACGTTGTATTTGTGACATGTGTGTCAAACCTGGAGGATTAAGAGCCAGTGGAGGGGGGTTTAGGGTAGAGACAATGGGAGTGGAGCGAGGGAAGGTGCGCGGAGTGAGTTTGGTCCCAACTCTAACCAGGTCTTCCATGTGATCAGTAAAGTCCAGCAGAGGGGAGAGGGGAGAAAGTGTGTCTGGAGATGGGGATTGGGGGGGTAGAGATGTTGAATCCTCACTGTTGGTTGGGGGAGGTGGAGGCTTTTCCTCTTGGCTCAGATGTTTCCCGTGATCACAGCTCTCTTCCGGCGGGGGCTGGGGTGGCTCTCCTTCAAGGTTTCTGGTGTGTTGTGTTTTGTCTTCTTCTTGTTTTGATTCCTCTTGTCTCTTGTCCTTGGCAGAGGGAACAGATGAGTGACGCAGAAAGTAAAACAGGTTGGAGCTAAACAATTTTACTCCTGACTTGTTAAGGCGAAGTCCATCTGCCTTAAAAAGATGCCTGCGGTTCCACAGAATATAAAAGTTCTCAGTGAAATGCACTGAATGGACAGCACATGCCGCTGAGAGCCACCTGTTCAGTGCCATCAGTCTGCTGAATCTCTCAGCTCCTCTTCGGAGTGGCGGTATAGGGCCACTGATAAACACCTCAGCATTCAAAGAGCTGACTGTGTTCAACAGATTATTAAAGTCCTCTTTTAACACTTCAGACTGTTGCTTCTCAACATCGTTGGCCCCGATGTGTAGTATGATGTTTTTCACAGTAGGATGTTCAGCCACGATATGCAGGATTCTTTCTGCTAAGTCAGACACCGTATCCTTTGGAAAGCAGAGTATTTTGGTGTTCTTACTGCACATGCTTCTTACATCATTTACAGCAGCGTCACCCACAATCAGAGTTTGAGGCCCAGTCGTTAGCTTTTCGCTGCAGCCTTTTACTTTCTGATTTATTCTTAGTCCTTACCCTTCTGTGTGAGGACGGGATGTTATCCAGGTCATCAGACGGAGATCCAGGGTCCTGCAGTAGTGGTGAAAATCTGTTCTGCTGTTGCTCGGTTGTTGGGGAGGTTTGTTGCTAACTCTCCCTTTCGCGGCTGTCCACGGCTGTGTCCTACCAAGAACAGGGGTTGAAGAGGCGTTCTGCCTGGATGATAGTGCAGGCCAGCCCGTCGCGTCACAAATCTCAGGGCGCGCTGTGTTCTGACTGTTACTCGTCCTCCCATTTCCCAAGGAAATGATTTACTCTTAGGCTTTGCACCCAGACCGTTCCAGGGAGGACTCCCACTTTTAGATTTATTACCCAGTACACAGTCCTCCTGCTTCTTGGTAGTCTTGTTAGTGCTAACTAGCCGTGTGTTAGCATGCTCTTGTCCACTGTTTTGGCTCCACGGGAAAGTGGTGTCATTCCCACATAATCCATTCACTTCCACATTCACTTCTAACCTTTGGATCTTGGTTTCCAGCACTGTAATTTTCTGTAGAAGTTTGTAGAAGTCGTCCGTGGAGAAGGGGGGGCATCTTGTTGCTAATTAGCAATAGCTATAGCTCCAGTCACTGCGGTACAGGCTAGTGCTACTGATAGGCCGCACTCGCGTAGCACTAAGATCATAAAAAGTTTTTAAAGTATGGCAGGAGCCTACTTTATCTGACAGTCCCAGTGATTTAAAAGTATACAAGAGCTGCTGACTTCTAGCAGGGTAAAAAAAAGGAGACTTTAAGCAAAAATAAAGCAAAAGAATGCAAGGAGAGGCAGGAGCAAGCAGCAAAAGCGTCTGCACTGTAAGAAAGCAGGAACAGTAGTAAACTCCACCTATTTCCAGCACAACGGGGGATTCTACAGACAGACGCATGGCTGTGCCATGGGCTCGCCGGTATCCCCTATTGTGGCGAACATCTACATGGAAGAAGTGGAGAGCAAAGCCCTCAACTCTTTCAAAGGAACAGCACCAAGCCACTGGTACAGGTATGTGGACGACACCTGGGTCAAAATTAAAAGCCAGGAAGTGCAAGCTTTCACAGAACACATCAACTCTGTGGACAGTAACATCAAGTTCACACGAGAAGATGTCCACAACAACAGTTTGGCCTTCCTGGACTGCTCTGTACACATTGAAGAGGACAGGAGCCTGCAGATTGGGGTTTACAGAAAACCCACACACACAGACCAATATCTGCTGTTCGATTCTGTTGTGTCAAAAACACGGGCCAAGGTGGGCCGGTAGAGGGCCTGCTCCCTACTCCGCCAATGTAGTAAACTCAACAAATAATACTCTATTAGTTTTCTTCTTTAGTCAATTCTTTGTGGCCAAAAAACTTCACTGGAGACGGTCAAGAGTCGGTGCAAAAGAGTTTTATTCCAAAAAAGGACAAATAAACCCGAGTAACATCCCTGCAGGTCTCAGGATGGAACCAACTTGTGGTCAGCGAACACAGCCTTATATTCACCCTAAACTCTACCGCGTTAGTGGGTGTTACCGTTTAACTCCACCTACAGAGTTCGCTGATCACTCCTGTTTAATGGTGAATTTCTTATCCTCTGCTGCCATTTAGTGGCGGTTCTTACTTACTAATTTGACAATTCAACCCTTTCACTAATGTTAAAGTTTCTTTTATTTAGAATAATTTGGTCACAATTTGTCCCTCTTTATATATTTTTGGACAGTACTGGACTAGAAATTTACAATTATGTCTCAACTTCAGTTTTACTGTATTTTTAAAGGGATTAATAAGGAATAACATAATCAATAAGTGTATATCATGATTCAACATATCAATATGAACAAATCAAACATAGAATATGCTGTGTTTCACTAAAATTCAGTGCAAAGCTTGGTTTTGGAAATTACCGAACAAGTCAGCAACTTTCCCTATGATCTCATTTTTGGCTTGGATTTGCCATGATCTCAGATGGCGCACGTGTTGCTGCATGTGCCCTCCCGTTGGTACTGTAGTCAGCAACTTTCCTTATGAACTCATTTTTGGCTCTGATTTGCCATGATCTCACATGGTGCACGTGTTACTGCATGTGCCCTGTTGGGACGTGCTACCCCTCATCAGATAAGTCCTCCCTACTCCCTTCTTGATAAGAGGATCCGTTCTTATTGGCTACAACACAGTTCGCTCTCATCGGATTCAACATAGTTTGTCCTCATTGGCTACAATGTTTTGATTTTGCACATTCCGCCTGAACAGCTTTCTCTTTTTTCTATATTTCTGCCTGACCAATTTCTCTGCTTATAGGCACATTGAAGGGGCACAAGTTAATACTGAATAACATGGTAAAACACTGGTAATCACACCCTATAATGAAAAATAAACTGCTAATGATCACATTTTATAACCTATCCATACATTGGATCAGTTGTCAATCCCTTTACCCTGGGAGACCACCTGTCTTTTCCTCCAAACTAAAGTAAATGCACTTTAAATGATGAAGATATACCCCCCCCCCCTTGCTCTAGTAATTAATGACAAATTTAGGCTATAATGCCCCAAAATAATACACAACAATTCCCACCACCCACTGGAGCACAAGCTAGGGGTCATGAGAACACTGCACCACAGAGCGGACCACATACCAACAAGTGCCCAGGCCAGAGAGAAGGAACAGAACCACCTGAACAAGGCACTTACAGCCTGTGGATACCCTAATGGACCTTTGTGAAAACAGCCAAAAGATCCAAGAAGAACAAAACTACAGGGGACGAGGAGAAGAAGGTCAAACGCAACAACATTGTGATTCCTTACGTCTCTGGAGTATCAGAGAAACTCAGCAGGATTTTCAACAAACACAACATCCCTGTGGTCTTTAAACCCAAGAACATGTTAAGACAGATACTGGTCCACCCCAAAGACCGCACACCAAAACACAAGAAAAGCAATCTAGTGTATGCGGTCCAATGCAGTGAGGAATGCACAGACCTGTATATTGGGGAGTCTAAACAACCACTACACAAACGCATGGCCCAACACAGAAGGGCCAACTCCTCAGAGGGCTGTTTCACAAAACCAAGATAGCAGAATAAGCTGTGACTTTCCAGATATCCTGGCTGAATTAAGCCTTGACTCGGTTTCATGAAAGCAGTAGCACATAAGTTACCATGGCGATTTATTCTGTGCAGTTTGCCTGCTCCAGACCAGGCTAACAGCCAGGCTTCATCAATCCTGGTGCCTTACTGTTCAGTCAGCGGTCCCGCTGATCAAAAACCAAGTGTTTTTTCAGCTATTCCATGTTCTCCTATGTGTTTTGCATATTTTACATTAGCCTGTATTAAATTAGCACTTTTTAGTTATTAGGTTTCATAATTGGAGAAGACGCATGCACCATACTTTGCACACAATGAGCATCAGCGAGTAGGTTTAAGTGGAATGAAAGCACATGTAAAGAAAAGTGATAAATAAAAGTATAATAATATCCATCCATCCATTGTCAACCGCTTATCCTGCTATAATAATATATTATAGGTTCCTCAGGTCCTCTTTTTATCTCCATATCTAAGTCCAAGTCCTGCCGGGTTTTTTATTGATATTTTATTTTGTTAATTTTTCACCTGTGCATGTCCTTCAGGTAGAACTTACTACATTGCCAGACTGGCTGTCAGACTGTGGGACCACAGCCTCAGGGTCCAGTTACAAATATAATACAATATTTTCTATGAGCACCACATCACTGGCTTATTATCTATTATCCATATTGGCTAAACAAGTGCACTATTTTCACACAAAATTGACACACCTCCAGCCTCTCTGCCAAGCCTACTATAAATATACATACATGTTTTTTAAAGCATTTGTTAAAAATGTTGCTTTCAATAAAACATGTTAAATACCTTAAAATGCTTTAAGAAAGGTTTATTTGCACAATAAGAAAACATGCAAAGTAAACATAGAAGAAACATTTGTGGATTGTCCAACAAAAGTAACTTAAGCTAAGCTGCTGATTCCTGCATTATACTTTTATATTTTGAACTGAATTTTGTTTCCTTTTTATACAAATAAAGACATTTCCACCATAAATTGGGGCAGAATATTTCTCCAGAAGTCAGAAAATGAAGTGTTCATTGCTCAAAAACATCTGGGGGAGGGGCCTCAGACTCCCCACTCAGATATCTCAGCATTGAATATTTCAAAATAGGGTTAAATGGTTAAAAGGTGTATTGTCACACCCTAATCTGAGCCCTCATGTCCCCACCATTTTTCAACACAAAGTTACTTAAGGTCTGACATAAAGTTACCATTCATGGTAACATTATGTCAGTTTCAGTTAAGAGCATATTTATAGCTACTTATTAAGTCGGTCCTCTATTGTGTGCCACGCCTTTTCTCGCTGTTTTAATACTGCAGCCGTGTTTCCTTATTTGTTTTAATATTATGTGCATTTTTTCATCATAAACCTTATAAAGTCACCTATGCTGCACACGTCTTTTCCATTTCAGCATCAATGAATCTGTGATCGACCGTGTGGTCTCTTGAAGAGAGCTGTTCACGCCCTTTTATCTGAATTACTTACACCTGGCTTGACATAGCCGCTCCTTCTGAGCCTGGTTTGGCCTTTGTGAAACGGATAAAGCCAGGATGCACTGATCACACTAGGTCAAGCCTAGCTTTATCTCTTATCCTGGATTTCTAAATGCTGCTTTTGTGAAACAGCCCTCAGGTTAAGACTCTGCAGTTTACTTACATCTGAAGGACAGAGGACACTCGTTTGAGGACCACCAGGTGCACATTTTAGACAGAGAAGATGGATGGTTTGAAAGAGGTGTCAAAGAAGCCATCTACACCCGGGTCGAGAAGCCGTCACTGAACAGAGGAGGGGGTCTACACCACCACTTATCCCCCACTTACAATGCTGTCCTTTCATCACCAACCAGGAAACTCAACAAACGTAACCGATAAGCCTCAGGTGAAGGTACCAACGATGGTCGTTCAGTCTTGACCTTGGGTGGTTCTTAAGACCATAACGACTGTCGTTACAACAACCAGGAACACTAACGAACCAGCAGTATCGACGATCCTGGCAAACGACCCCACTGAGGTTAAATAGCTGAGTTTCCCTTCCAGTCAGTCAGAACTGAAGAAGTTCCTTGGATGAGGGACGAAACGTCTTCCAGTATCTTTCAACCAAGTCCAGTTGCCCTTGACTTTGACCTTCGTTGGATATCACGAACACACACACACATATGCACACTGCAGTTACACAGACACACGCCTTTCCTTGCCTTTCTTTACTCGATGCTGCACCAGTGGCCTGTACTACAAAGTGAGGTAACTTCAGGAGTAACATTGTGACATCAGGTTAACCTGTACTTAGTGTTGCTTTCGTAAAGGAAAATGATGACTAAATATCGTCGTCAACGAACCTTTATCACATGACGAAAACGAGACGAGACGCAACGTAAATGCTGGTCATGTGACGATGACTATAATTAAATGTATTTTGCAATATTGTTGACGAATAAAAACAAGACTAAATGTGGTTTACAGAACGAAAACTATGACAAAATGTCTCTACATTTTCGTTGACCAAAACGAGACGAGACGAAATGTTATACCGTTATTTTGTCTCGTTTAGTCATGTTATTATTATTATTTTGCACGTATTTCTGCAGTATTTTCACTTCAGGCACATCAGATCGCACTGTGCTCATCACATCGCTCCTCCGTGAGAGATCAGATGCGTCTCACAGGTGACGTTTATTAATACTACACCGCCACCTTATTATTATATCTTTTAATAGTTTTTAGGATGCAAAATCTGACTTCAGTTTACAAGCAATACAAGTAAGTAACAGACACACACATTTTATTTGCACTTTTTAGTTTGTTATTTTTGCTCGAGCATTCAAGCACCTTGTTTCTCTTTATGGTAAACTTGAATGTATTCATTTATTTCTGCCATTGTCATGTGATGCTATTTTATTTATTGTTTTTATTTATTTTATTTAGATTTATATGTGTGCACTTCTAACATGTTTGGCTGGTAAAATAAATGTAATTTCAAATCAGTGCATCTTCCGTTCCGTCACTTCCGTGTCTGAATGGATGAATATTCTTGAGTCTTTAAGGCAACAATAATATAAGATAACCTAGTTTGAAATGGGTTTGGCTAAAATAAAATTACTACTAGTAGTTATCCAACGAAGGTTAAAGTCAAGGGCAACTGGACCAGTTGCCCTTGACTTTAACCTTCGTTGGATAACTATGACCTGGATGACTGAGAATCTTCATAGACACTACTAGTAGGTAGTGTCAATTTTCATTGACTAAAACTGGACTAAAATGGTCAGACTTTTAGTCGACTGAAACTTGACTAGACTAAAAAGAGTATGAACGTGACTAAAACTAATAAAAACTAAAATGACAGCTTGACACAAAGACTAGACTAAAACTAAAATTAAAATAGGCTGCTAAAAACAACACTGCCTGTTCTACGGGTTAACCTGTCAGCCAGGACAAAAAGAGTTCTTTAAGATTTCTTGGTCCAAAGTTACCAAAATAATTCTCTGTAGTTTACTTTCACCAAACGGATCAGAACCTCCTGTGGTCCTTCCTCTCATGATGCTGCGCCTGAGCCATCAGCAGTTGTTTCAGACAGTAAAAAGAAAACAGATCAGCTTGCTTCTCCATGACTACAATAAAAATAATAACACCAATCAGCTCCTATGTGGCTTCAGCAGGTCTCACTGAAGTACTCTGTTGGTATCAGTACCACTCTAACTGCTTTGGTACTGGTATTGTAAAAGTCTAAAGCAAACCCAGCCCTGGGTATAAACTAGTCCTGATGAGGGTCTTTTAGAGTCCTTGTTTTTATGTCCTCTCACTATGTTCACTGTTACGCAGCACAAAGACAGATTCCTTGGATGTTGCAATCCTACTTGGCAACAAACCTGACTGTGATCTTAATTAATTAACCGGACAGTTTCTGAGATGTACGCCCAATGTCAGCTGGGATTGGCTTCAGCCCCCCTGCAAGCAGCATAAGTGGTTGACAATGGATGGACGGATGGTTTCTGAGATGTAGCCCATCTGTAGGCTATAATTGAATTATCCTAAGTGTTTTCACATATTTAGATTGACTATTTAACATGTCCAAAAAATACGAAGCCAGGGTGGGGGTTAATAAACCAAGAAAAATATCCTAGATGAAAATTTACAAGACCAAAGAATTCCCTGAAATGAAAGTCACAAAAATCTAAATCAACTATCTACTTATCACTTTATTGTTATTTGACGGAAATTTTACGATTTTTTTTACAATGCAGAAAAGGTGTGTCTGATGGCTGCAGCTCTGACTGTCCACTGACTGTTTCTAAAGTGAAGCTGCTGACCTCTGACCTTTAGTAACCCTGTTCTCCTTTAATAGGTCTGTCTGTGCTGACTGCTGCAGGTGTGCTGACTGCTGCAGGTGAGCTGATGGAGGTCTGTCTGTCCGTCTGTCTGTCAGTCTGTTGACCTCTGACCTTTACTGACCTCTGTCCACCTGTTGCAGGTGCAGCTGTGTTGCTGTGTGGACTGATTGTTTCTGCAGGTGACCTGATGGAAGGTAATTATTTCTAAAAAGATGCAGAACAAGCTGAAAAAGTTGTTTTTATGTCCTCTCACTATGTTCACTGTTACGCAGCACAAAGACAGATTCCTTGGATGTGTCACCAAAGCTGACTGTGATTCTTGTTCTCCTCCGTCAGCCTCCTCTCTGTCTGTGCTCAGACTCTGCTGCCATCTAGTGGTCTTCTGTCCGTACTGCGTCTCTACCGGTCTGATGCTGTCCATCTGCTGCGGCGGGAGGACGGGAAACCGAGCGGCCGTCTCCACGGAGATGAGCCGGCGGGTCGGAGAAAGCGATGAATTGGATGAACAGTATGATGACATCACTGCTGATGTCACCACTGAGCATGCCTTCTGAGCTGTGAACACAGTGACAGCAGCTGTCTTTAACATGGACCATCTGCTCTGATGGAGATGCTGCTGGAGAGCTTTGTCTGACACGTTGCTCCACAATCTTCCTCAGACTCAGGAAGTCTGTTTGCTTTCTTTACTCTTTTTATTCTCTTGGATCAAAGTGTTTCTGCCTTTCTATGTTTTTAAGCTTTGGCAAATAAAAACTAAGTGTCCCAAAGGTCTCCAACCAATCAGCTGCCTTCTTGGCCTCAAACAGAGCCCCGACCTGAGCATCTGGAAGAGGAGGACCTTCAGATCCTTGTTCAGCCTCTGCAGGTCAGAGCTGTGAAATAGTTTTATTGTTTCCCTGTTCAGTCAAGGCCAGCAGAAGATCTCTGTTCACCAAAACATAGAAACCTGAACTGTCTAAATCAGGGGTTCTTAACCTTTTTAACAGTCTCCGACCCCTTTTTGAGGTTGAAAATATTTGGTGGTTGCCTAGCAACATAATAAAAATGCAGTGCTTTGCTCTTTCCCAAATTCAACCAATAAAAGGCATTGCTGTGCGCCTCGCGGTTTCGAACCTGCAAAGCACTTTCTGTCTGATCGGGGCCTGATTCTTCTTTGGCGTTAGAGGTTGGCATTAGGTCAGTGTTCTTGTTAGAGGTCAGTGTTACTTCTCAGAAGGAAAAATGGCGCCGCTGTGTTTGGCTCGCCATTTATCTTTGTTGGGATTATTGTTGACTTGCCTGTTTCTACTGTTTGTCACTTTCGAAATGTGTCGCCGCTACTGGTGTATGACCGCCTGACTTTGTTGAGTATCACGTAATTCTGTGGAGAAAGTTCGATCTACGACTCTGTCGGTCAGTCGACAGATGCGCCACCGCCTTTCCTTGCGTCCATACCTGTCTATCTACGGCGTCACTGTTGCCTACCACTCCGGAGAAAAAACCGCAGGAGACGCGGTAAGAGAGGCGGAATACGTGTCAGGCTCAGAAAGTACCTGACATCATCCTCTGCCTGTGATCGGGGTCTTCCGTGTGGTGGATTTTTCGGCTGGGTTAGGTCGGCTCGCGGTCTGCGTTCTCTGGCATGCAGTTATCGGTGGCTCGATTCGATTGTACCGGCCTCCGTGTGTCCATCTCCCGTTATTGGAACAGGGAGCCTCAAGCGAGGCTGCGTGCTTGAAAATCTCCGCCAGCTAAGTAAGCCCTTCCCAACAGACTGAAAGGCGGCTCTATTCATATGGCGCTGATCAACACTAGATCTCTCACAAATAAGACTTTTATATTGAATGACTTTTTTATGACAAATGCGCTGGACTTTTTTGTTGTTGGCGGAAACATGGCTGAAACCAGGTGATGACAGCGCCTTCTCGGAGCTCCTCCCCGGCTGTTCTTTCTACAACTCCCCGACTGTCAGGTCGAGGCGGTTGGGCTGGCTACGCTCTTCAAAGACGAGCACAGTTGCAGATTACTTCCTGCACTCGTTTATAATAGTTTCGAACTTCAGCTGTTTGTGGCTAATCTAGATTCACCTGTTCTGTGTGCAGTTATTTACCGCCCACCAAAGCTAAAGAAAGATTTTATACACGACTTCTCCGAGTTTTTAGCTGATATTGTTCCTAGATATGATAAGCTTTTGATTTGTGGGGACTTCAATATCCATGTGTGTTGTCCTTCAAACCCACTCGCTCATGATTTTAATACTCTTTTAAACTCTTTTGGCCTAAACCAATGTGTGGAAGGGCCGACACATCATCTCGGCCACACTTTGGACCTCATCATCTCACATGGACTTTCAGTTTTACTTGAGGAAATAACAGAATCCGGTATCTCAGATCACTTCCCTATTAGATTTGAGATCAGTGTTCCACCACCACCTAGTAAACCCGTCTCCTCAGCCTATAGGCGCCGCTGCATCACACCCTCTTCAGGTGTAGAGTTTGCTTCTGCGTTTATGGGCTCACAGTTTTATGCTATGAATGGTCTGATCTCTCCTTTTTCTCCAGATAATGTTCTCTCTGTGTTCCATTCTACAAGCACTGAAATTTTAGACTCTATCGCTCCTTTTCGGACTAAAACTATTAAACCTAAGGTGGATCCCTGGTTAGATGACACCACAAGGGCCCTTAGGCAACACTGTAGACAAGCCGAACGAAGGTGGAAAAAGGACAAATTATCTACATCACTGGGCCTATTAAGGGACAGCCTGGCCGCATACCAGAAGGCTGTAAAGGTCTCGAAGATGCACTATCTTTCTTCGGTCATAACTAGCAGTTGCCATGCACCTAGAGTTTTATTTAATACCATTAACTCTGTGTTGATTCCATGTACCTCTGATCCGACAGAGGTTTCAATAAGCACATGTGAGAAATTTCTTGGCTATTTTACTGACAAAGTAGCATCTGTCAGACAGAAATGCAGTGCTAATTTTAACATATTTGTACCTGTTGCTCCTGTGTGTTCTGTTATTTTTAAGGAGTTTAAACCAGTTTCACTTACGCTGCTTTCTGAGGTAGTGCAACATATGAAACCCACCTACTGTCCGTTAGACATTGTCCCAGCCAGGATAGTGAAGGAAGTTTTTAATAGTGCCATTGGATCAAGTTTACTCACATTAATTAATTCTTGTCTTAGTCTAGGTTGTGTCCCAGCTGCATTTAAACATGCTGTGGTCAGGCCTCTACTTAAGAAACCAAATCTTGACCCTTCAGTGTTATCTAATTTTAGACCAGTTTCTCATCTGCCTTTTCTATCGAAGGTCTTGGAAAAAGTTGTTTTTATACAGCTGCAAGCCTTTATGCAAAAAACTCTGTGCTTGAAAAATTTCAATCTGGTTTTAGATCACGTCACAGTACTGAGTCTGCACTGCTCAGAGTACACAATGACATTGCCTTGTCTGTGGATGCCGGGAATCCTGCTGTTTTAGTGCTTCTGGACCTTACGGCGGCGTTTGATACGGTGGACCATGCAGTTCTCCTCTCTCGCCTAGAGCATCATGTAGGCATTCGTGGTTCGGTTCTTAAATGGTTTAGCTCCTATTTAGCAAATAGGAGCTTTTCTGTCATGATTGGTGAATGCTCTTCATCAGCTGCTCCTCTTTCTTGTGGGGTACCCCAGGGTTCAATCCTTGGTCCAATCTTGTTTTCTTTATATTTGTTGCCATTAGGGAGTATTATAGGTAAGCACAACCTGTCCTTTCATTGTTATGCTGATGATCTGCAGATTTATTTGCCTTTAAAACCAAATGTTAGTGTCGCTCTAGACTCCCTACTTAGTTGTATTGATGATATTAAGTTGTGGTTGTCACAAAATTTTCTTAATCTAAACACAGCAAAAACTGAGTGTATCATCTTCGGTAACCCAAATGGTTCAGCTGTGAATTTGGGGGATTTGGATCCATATCTTAAGCCTGCTATCAGAAATTTGGGGGTTACTTTTGATTGCAACATGAAATTTGACATACAAATCAGTAACGTTGTCAAAACGAGTTTTTTCCAGCTTCGCCTCTTATCTAAAGTTAAGCCTTTTCTTAACAAGCATGACCTAGAAAAAGTTATTCATGCCTTTATTAGTTCAAGGTTGGATTATTGTAATGCTCTTTATGTTGGTTTAAATCAAAGCTCCATCTCACGACTTCAACTTGTGCAAAATGCTGCTGCTCGGTTTTTAACAAATACATCTAGGCATCGGGTCTGTTATCTGTTCCACAAACTCTACGGGTGACAGGGCCTTTTCTGTTTATGCTCCTTCCCTTTGGAACTCTCTTCCTCCTGAACTCAAGGAAGCCCAGACTCTTGGCATTTTAAAGCTCTTCTCCAGACAAACATTTGATTGCTGATGTCTTTTTATGATTGTTTTATAGTTATTTTTATTATTAATGTTGTTTGTTTTTGTTCTTATTAACTTTTATTTGTTGTATTCTCCTGTGGACTGTGGTTTTATGCCCAGCGTTTTGAGAAGCTGCTTTTAAAGGTTCTATACAATAAAGTTCATTATTAATAATTAATATTCTTCAAAGATAACAGTTGGTTGTTACTCAATTATTTGCTCAATCCCTCACCAGCAATACACAATTTCTACGACCAGGGACGTGCACAGACATTTTGGTGGGCAGGGGCTCAAGTGAAAAAAGGGCATTTTCTAAAACAAGACAGATAAATGAACTCAACAACATTTTTACTTTTCTACAAAATAATCAGTTCACACAGAGATCACAGTCTTCTTTAGTATTCACTAGGTTTATCAGAGGAGCAGCAACAGCAAAGAAACTCTGCCACAATGTGCATGTTTTCTATGCTACTAGTGTCAAGTTTATATTTAGAATAAATGACATAGTTTCTGTCACAATGGTGTGTGTGGAGTGCAGGGCAGAGCAGGTTGAGGACCCAAACGCAGGACACGGATGGCAGGTAAAGTTCAGTGATTTATTTACGAAAAGGCAAAGGCAACAAAAAGCGAGCACACTTACAAGTGAGTGGCTGGTGAACAGAGTCCAAAATGAAATCCAAATCCAAAAATTCCAAAATGCAAACGAAAATCCAAAATCCAAGAAAACACAATTGTACAGGGAGTTACACACAGAAGGTTCACAGGACACGAGACACGAGGCACGAGCACTAACACCAGAACAGCAGAACATGAGCAACAGAACAATGATCCGACAAAGACAAGACAGAATAGGTATATATACACAGGGGTAACGAGCAGGGCGGGAGCAACACAGGTGACGGGAATCAGGGATAACGAGACACATGACAAGCAGACAAGGGGCAGAGTGAGTAAACAGGACAGAGTACAAGAAACCCAAACGAGAACACAGAACCAGAACATAGAGTGCAGACAAAACCAAAATAAAGTACACAAGAACTAAGACTATGACATAAAACTGAAAACCCAAACCCCCCAACAGAACACAAAGAACAGGATCGTGACAGTACCCCCCCCCAATGGACGTCCCCCGACGTCCCAAACCCAAACCCCCCAACAAAACAAAAACAGTCCAAAACCCAACCAGGGTGGGCGGAGGGAGGAACGGAGGAGGGCAAGTCAGCCAGGGTGGGTGGAGGGAGGTCAGGTGGAGGGCCAGAAAACACAGAGTCCAGGGAGCAGAACCAGAGAGAACCGGGGAGGTAAGAGGGTGCCTTGAGGGCAGAGCAGAGGGACCAGACGGGGAATCCGAGGGCAAGGCAGGGGGAAAAACAGAGTTCAGGAGGCCGACCTGCAAGACGGACCGACAGGCCAGGTAAAACAGGGGGCAGACACAGTTCTGGAGGTCGCCCGGGGGGGAACGACCAAGAAGCCGGGGAAAAACTGAGGGCAACGGAGTTCAGAAGGTCGCCCGGGAGGACGACCCAACAGGCTGGGTACAAGGGCCAAACAGAGTTCAGGAGGACGCCCGGAAGGACGACCCAACAGGTCCGGCATATCCGGAGGGGAACAGAGTTCAGAAGGTCGCCCGGGAGGACGACCCAACAGGTCCGGCATATCCGGAGGAGAACAGAGTTCAGAAGGTCGCCCGGGAGGACGACCCAACAGGTCCGGCAAATCCGGAGGGGAACAGAGTTCAGAAGGTCGCCCGGGAGGACGACCCAACAGGTCCGGCAAATCCGGAGGGGAACAGAGTTCAGAAGGTCGCCCGGGAGGACGACCCAACAGGTCCGGCAAATCCGGAGGGCTCAGGACCTCAGGAGGCTGAGCAGCGAGGCTGGGGTCCACGGGCTGAGCAGCGGGGCTGGGGTCCACGGGCTGAGCAGCGGGGCTGGGGTCCACGGGCTGAGCAGCGGGGCTGGGGTCCACGGGCTGAGCAGCGGGGCTGGGGTCCACGGGCTGAGCAGCGGGGCTGGGGTCCACGGGCTGAGCAACGGGGCTGGGGACCATGGGCCGGACACGTGGAGCTGGAGTCGGTCTGACCACTGACACGTCAGCTGGGCCGGGGACCATGGGCCGGACACGAGGAGCTGGAGTCGGTCTGACCACCGACTGGTGTCGTGGGGCAGGAACCGGCGGGGCCACTGGTTGAGCTCGAGGCACAGGAGTAGGAGTTGGCTGGGCCACCGGCGAGACTGCTGGGCTGAGGTCCGAGGGCCTGGCACGAGGGGCTGGAGTCGGTCTAACCACCAACGAAGCTGGTGCTGGTCGGACCACCGACGAGGAACGAGGAGCAGGAGTCGGCCGGGCCACCAACGGAGCTGGTGCTGGTCGGACCACCGACGAGGAACGAGGAGCAGGAGTCGGCCGGGCCACCAACGGAGCTTGTGCTGGTCGGTCCACCGACAGAGGTTCTGGAGCGGAGGTCGGCTGGGCCACCAACGGAGCTTGTGCTGGTCGGTCCACCGACGGAGGTTCTGGAGCGGAGGTCGGCTGGGCCACCAACGGAGCTTGTGCTGGTCGGTCCACCGACGAGGATTGAGGAACGGGGGTCGGCTGGGCCACCAACGGAGCTTGTGCTGGTCGGTCCACCGACAGAGGTTCAGGAGCGGAGGTCGGCTGGGCCACCAACGGAGCTTGTGCTGGTCGGTCCACCGACAGAGGTTCTGGAGAGGGAGACGGCTGAGCCTCCAATGGAGCAGGTTTCGGTCTCTTGGAGGCTCGCCGGCGGGAACCACGTCACCCTCCAGCTGGCCTTGCTGGAGGTGGATCAGGCGTGGGACTAGCCTCCAGGCTAGCAGGCCACAGACTGGCTGCCCGAGCTTCCTCTGACTCCCTGGCCTTCATAGCGAAGTAGGCCAGGAGAGTCATAGTCCCAGAGTCTTTATTGGAGGGCTCGGGCAGGCAGACGGGCAGGGCAGGCGGGTGGTTGGCCGTGCTAGCCTGGCGGGAAACAAAAAGGCCTCCCAGCATGCAGCCAGCAGGCCGGGAATCAGGCAGGGGGCTAGCATCGCTAGCAGGCCGGGAAACAGGCAGAGGGCTAGCCGCCGAGGAGCTAGCAGGCCAGGGTTCCGGGGAACGCAGAGGAGCTGGTGAAGAGCTGATCGCTGCTTGCCTAGCGGAGTTGCACAGTTGCCGAGAGAAACGCAGAGCCCATGGTGGATAAGATATCCTCAACCGACGGCTTGGCAGCACCATTTTCCATGAGCCATGCGAACTGATAGGCCTCCTTGCTCGGGATCAGGTGACCAGCCTCTTTCCACCAAACTTTCAGCTCAATCAGATCACCCTACCAAGTTCACACAGTTCATCTGAAGAGGTCCGCTGGGTCCATGACGTGGTCGGATCATTCTGTCACAATGGTGTGTGGTGCAGAGTGCAGGGCAGAGCAGGTTGAGGACCCAAACGCAGGACACGGATGGCAGGTAAAGTTCAGTGATTTATTTAACTAAAAGGCAAAGGCAACAAAAGGCGAGCACACTTACAAGTGAGTGGCTGGTGAACAGAGTCCAAAATGAAATCCAAATCCAAAATTCCAAAATGCAAACGAAAATCCAAAATCCAAGAAAACACAATTGTACAGGAGTTACACACAGAAGGTTCACAGGACACAGCACAGGCACGAGCACTAACACCAGAACAGCAGAACATGAGCAACAGAACAATGATCCGACAAAGACAAGACAGAAATACCAGGTATATATACACAGGGTAACGAGCAGGGCGGGAGCAACACAGGTGACGGGAATCAGGGATAACGAGGCACATGACAAGCAGACAGAGGGAGCAGAGTGAGTAAACAGGACAGAGGATCACTAAGAAACCCAAACGAGAACACAGAACCAGAACATCAGAGTGCAGACAAACCAAAATAAAGTAACACAAGAACTAAGACTATGACATAAAACTGAAAACCCAAACCCCCCAACAAAACACAAAGCACAGGATCGTGACAGTACCCCCCCCAATGGACGCCCCCGACGCCCCAAACCCAAACCCCAACAAAACAAAAACAGTCCAAAACCCAACCAGGGTGGGCAGAGGGAGGAACGGAGGAGGGCAAGTCAGCCAGGGTGGGTGGAGGGAGGTCAGGTGGAGGGCCAGAAAACACAGAGTCCAGGGAGCAGAACCAGAGAGAACCGGGAGGTAAGAGGGTGCCTTGAGGGCAGAGCAGAGGGACCAGGACGGGAACTGAGGGCAAGGCAGGGGAAAAACAGAGTTCAGGAGGCCGACCTGCAAGACGGACCGACAGGCCAGGTAAAACAGGGGGCAGACACAGTTCTGGAGGTCGCCCGGGGAGGAACGACCAAGAAGCCGGGGAAAAACTGAGGGCAACGGAGTTCAGAAGGTCGCCCGGGAGGACGACCCAACAGGCTGGGTACAAGGGCCAAACAGAGTTCAGGAGGACGCCCGGAAGGACGACCCAACAGGTCCGGCATATCCGGAGGAGAACAGAGTTCAGAAGGTCGCCGGGAGGACGACTCCAACAGGTCCGGCAAATCCGAGGGGAACAGAGTTCAGAAGGTGCGCCTGGAGGACGACCCAACAGGTCCGGCAAATCCGGAGGGGAACAGAGTTCAGAAGGTCGCCCGGGAGGACGACCCAACAGGTCCGGCAAATCCGGAGGGCTTTCAGCTCAATCAGATCACACTCCAGTTCACACAGTTCATCTGCGAGGTCCGCTGGGTCCATAACTGGTCGGATCATTCTGTCACAATGGTGTGTGTGGAGTGCAGGGCAGTGCAGAGAAAATTTAGAAAAGTTGCGATGCAGAGAGCCAGCTGCAGCCAGACGAACGATCACGAACTGTAGACAGCGTGTCGGCCGTACCAGCGACACAACCCCTATACCAGAGAGACCGAGTGGAGCGGACAGGGCCAAGAGATCGCGGAGCGGCCGGCCCACTTCTGACGGTTAGTGATCGTTCTCTCTGGCTGAATGAAGTCTGACGCTCCTTAATTTACGCATGCATGGATAAAGAAATATATTAATGGCAAAGCATGCTGTCAATATTTTAGAGACCCACCAAAATATCACAAATCATGCTTTTAGAGGAGCTGATGGCCTCTTTAGGGGAGCTAAGCTCCACCTGGCTCCAACGTAGTTCACACCCTACACACACACACACCGTTGGCGCTGCGCTAAAAGTCATCTGTCTGTTATGTAGTTACCCAAAATTTCCCAAATGAATGGCTATAACGTGTCATGTCATTGGACGAAATACATTTGACTTGCAGAAATACAGGAGGCCGCCTGACAAACGAGTGTGTGGAGGATGTAGTCATTTCACCGTAAGGTTTTGATGCTGTCATTAAAACCTTTCACTCCAGTCCAGCAGGTGGCGCTAATGCACCTTAAACGGTTTATTTATGTATGGCGATGCTTCTGCTGCTGGTGCGTATTTCTCGTATGTAAATCATGTAGGCTATGTAAATGTAATTTAACCGAAGGTAAGGATACGTGGAAGTTAAATTACTGAAATAAATAGTCATAACATATTTTGGCCGTTTTTTGTGCGTTTTGGATTTTGAACAGTTTTTGGGCGGGAATTCATGAGCAGGATCTGGCAACACTGCAAGAGAGACGTGTTCACGCAGTTGATGTAAACAGTAGACATTAGAGCAATTTGTTCCTAACCTGTGGTTGACGACCAGCAACCCTGAGTGTTGGACTTTTGTGATCTACAAGAGGTCATTTCAAGCTTGTTAATGTTTATTTGTATGGTGACTGAATGTTACTGTTACGAGTTATGTGCTAAATGCGGTTAGCCGTTAGCATTCGGCTCATAGTCTTTCTGTCTGTTGTTATACCGTCAGCTGTGTAATTAAGTAAAAGCGGGTATTTCCAGTTATTGTTACTCTTCATGAAATAGCATATGGACTGGTTGCTTAGCCGTTTTATTTGATTCAGGAGGACACTGTGGCTGAAAATAGGGGAAAGTTCCTGTGGACCACGACGGAGGACTGTTTTCCACTTCCGGTGTGATATGATAGACTGCTGTCTTCTCCTGAGCTGTGTTTCGTCGTTTACGAGCTTCTGCTGTGTGCTGCCAGAGACCATCGTCCCATTCCCTCACAATCTCGTTCTCCTGCTCATTCTCCGAGGTCGTGAGTACTAATAACTTTACACGTGCACATTTAGTTTTTCTGCTTGTGAACCAAGTGAACCGGCCATTGCATGTTTTGGACCTCCAAGCACCCGAGCCACGATCCAGGCCTGCAGAGAGGTTTTATTTAAAACCTTAAACAGGTTAAACAGACGTGGGTGAGTGAATCTGTGTGTGTGGGCCCACAGCACAGTGGTTGAGTTTGACATGTACTGAGGCAATGCACTGGTTATATAGAGTCCAATGAAACAAGACATATAAGGGTTTACCAGAGACTTACCAACCAGGGTTTTGAGTTTATTTTCTGAGTATTTTGAACTGGTATTTCAATTTGGTAATATTTTGTAAAGGCATTATTTTAAGTTATTTTCAGTTAAAGGGGAATTTATGTGTTTTTTGTTACTGCTGTTTTTTTTCTACTAAAGCATATTCGTGGTATTTTCATTTGGGTTTTGTCTGAGTAAATTCCCTTTTTGCTTACACAGTTTAAAAATATAATTGTAATTTGGTCTACAGTGTACAGTAAGGAGGAGTGTAAATTCATATTATCTTTGAATTTATCTGTTTGGAGGCACCACCAGTAATTTTTTTCCATTTGAGAGTAAATGGTTGGAGGGTACCATCATTGTCATCAACTAGAATAATAGTGCAGGTTACAGCGCCAAATTATAAAACTGTACCCATGGCCCCGCCCATAGTCACCTTATACAAAAAAGTTCGTCAACATTATCAGATCTATCAGCACACAACAAATTAACAGAATGGAGAGTTATTAGATGAGGAGCCGACCATCAAAACTATGAAATTACTCTTTAAGGCACTTTATTCATGGAGTGTTCAATTTAGAGACTTTGGTCTATTTTGCTTCCATGTCTTCTTTTACTGTAACGGAAAGAAAACTTCAAGAATGTGTTACGCCCCTGAAAATGGGGAGGAATAATCATGACAGTGAAAAGAGATGTTTCCTGAGCTGCGCATGTCGCACACCAACGACGTCATCTGAACACTGCCGCACCTGCAAAATGTATCAACCCTGCACCCCACCTTCTCCCTCTGACAGCCTCTAGCGCTGGGAGAAATACAAAACATGGAGTTGATCACAGTGTACTGCGGAGCTTACAGAGACTTTCACCATCAGCTCTGTCCCCTGCCACTATGGAATTACTCAACATACAATCTCTCACTAATAAATCCCTGCTCATCCATGACCATATTTTGGATAAAGGCATAGATTTCATGTGCCTAGTGGAAACTTGGCACAAAAAAGGGGACTATTCAGTACTTAATGAAGCCTGCCCTCAGGGCTATGGCTACATGGAAAAAGCACGCAGTTCGGACGTGGAGGTGGTTTGGCTGTCATTCATCGGGATGAACTGAAACTCTCTCCTTCCCATTGCCTGATTTTACCTCAATGGAATGTTTGGCCTTCAAATGTAACCCCCCGTACTCCATGACAGTGCTTCTCATATACCGTCCCCCCAAACCTCATTTCTCTCTGAAATACATGATTTACTCACATCACTCTGTTCCATGCCAACAAAAATTGTTATTCTTGGTGATTTTAATATCCATATTGACAAACCCTCCTGTCATCTTGCAACAGAGTTCCTGAGTCTAATTGATTGTTTTGGTCTCCAGCAACATGTGAAGGCTGCTACGCACACCAAGGGCCACACCCTAGATCTGGTCATTACTGATGCGGCCTCTATGAACTGTCTGGAGGTAAAAGATCTGGGTGTGTCTGACCACAAATTGGTCTCTATGGCCTTTACATTTTCGCTGCCCATCATCAGACCCAAGCGCCAAATATCTTTTCGTAACTGGAAAAAGCTTGACCCAACCTCCATCACTGTAGATCTTCAAGACATTATCAACTGCCCAGCCTCTGCAACAGTGGACGGACTGGTGGAGCACTATAATGCATCTCTGAGCAGTGTTTTTGACTTCCATGCCCCTATCAGGACACGGGAAGTCAGCTTTGAATGCTGCCCCCCTGGTTCACACAGGAATTGCAGCGAATGAAAACTGAGGGCCGTGTCCTGGAACGCCGCTGTAAACAGTCTGGTCTAACTGTTCACAAACTTGCTTTCCGCGACCATCAAAAGGCTTATCTTAAGTCCTTGAAGGATGCGCACTCTAAATTTTATTCCAATCTTATCAATAAAAATACTGGAAATTCTGAGCAGCTTTTCACTACAGTAAACAATTTTTTGAAGCCCAAATCATCTCTATCCACTGAAACCACTGTGGAGCGATGTAACAGCTTCATTGACTTTTTAGAACGAAAGTCAATAACATCCGCTCTTCAATATCTGGCTCTTCCTCCCTGTTTCCACCGTCCTCTGACCCCCTGCCCGGGAAAATGCCATTCCTTTCGCACTTCACTGAGGTTCAGCAGAGCCACGTTGAGGAAACCATTAAAAAAATGAAGTCATCCATCTGCATCTTGGATCCCATCCCAACTGTTCTGCTTAAGTCATTCATTCCTAGTGTCAGCCCAATTATCACTGAGGTTGTTAATCTCTCTTTCAAAGCTGGTTTTGTCCCCCTTGCTCGTAAAACTGCTGTCATCCGTCCAATACTCAAAAAACCGACCCTAGACCCGGAGGTCCTGGGAAATTACAGGCCAATCTCCAATCTCACCTTTCTGTCAAAGGTTCTAGAGAAGGAAGCTGCCTCTCAACTTCATATCCATTTAAATAACAACAACCTATATGAGATATTTCAATCAGGCTTTCGTTCAGGCCACAGTACCGAAACAGCCCTGCTCAGGGTGACAAATGACCTTCTTATGGCAGCTGATTCAGGATCATCATCACTGCTCATTCTCCTCGACCTAACAGCAGCATTTGACACAATAGACCATACCATCCTCCGGGACCGCCTCCACAACACAGTTGGACTGTCGGGAACGGTACTGCAGTGGTTTGAGTCCTACCTCTCTGGCAGGACTGAGTGTGTTGTATTGGGAGAGTGTGAGTCCAGGATGCTCCCCGTTACATGTGGTGTCCCGCAGGGGTCGGTTCTCGGCCCAATCTTATTCATTCTGTACATGCTACCACTTGGTTCTGTCATCAGCAGACATGGACTATCCTTCCATTGTTATGCTGATGACTTGCAACTTTATATCAAGACTGCCTCAAGCCCCTCCATAGCCATGTCACGACTCACCACATGTCTTGAGGAGATAAAGGCATGGATGAAAAGCAACTTCCTCCAGCTGAACCCTAGTAAAACTGAGGCATTACTTGTTGGCACCCCTCATCAGATTCGCTCCTCTCCCATTTCTCAGTTCATCTTCGACAATCAGGTCAACACTTTCTCCTCCTCAGTCATAAACCTAGGGGTTCGGTTTGACCCGCAGATGACGTTCAATGATCACATTAAACACATTTGTAAAACCTCCTTCCACCATCTTCGAAACATCTCCTCTCTGTCCCCTTCTAACTCTTCCAGATGGAGAGATTAGAGTTATTATTAACCTGGTAGAAAGATTGTTTTAAAGGTCGGATCACATCCAGCTGGAGGTGTTCCTGTCCACTGTTGGTACAGTATTAGACTGAACTCCTGTTTGTGTCTGTACTATTGATGCTGTTGGTGCATTGATTGCTATAATCTGACAGCTGGTGAGTGTGAGCGACCTGGTGATGATCTGTAATATGTAGGTAACATATACAGCTTAATCCTTTTAGGGTGACAGTTTTACCACCAGGACCTCCAGGGACTGCAGGCGGAAACAGATTATTATTTATGTGTTATTTATTGTCAAATAATCCTGGGGGGAAAATAGTATGTTGTGTCTCTCCTTATTGTGCTATACAAATACACTGAATGTAGGAAATATAGTGCTTAATGCTCTAAATTTTCATACAAAATGATAAAGAAAACCCTTTTGTTTTTTGCCCCCATTCATCCTGAGCTGAACTCAAAGATCTCAGAATTTCTCTATGAACACAAAAGGCCTGTTTCTCAAAAATTGTTCACAAATCTGTCAAAATCTGTGTTAGTGAGCACTTCTGCTTAATCCATCCACCTCACAGGTGTGGTATATCAAGATGCTGATCAGACAGCATGGGGATTGCACAGGTGTGCCTTAGGCTGGCCACAATAAAAGGCCTTAGGCTGGCCACAGTAAAAGGCCTTAGGCTGGCCACAGTGAAAGGCCTTAGGCTGGCCACAATAAAGGGCCTTAGGCTGGCCACAATAAAAGAACACTCCAAAAGGTGCTAAATCTGTCCACACAATTCTCTGTTGTCTCTGAGATTTAAATCTCAGGAGAACAGACTACACTGAAGACACGCCAATGAGTTTAGCGACAGGATGTAGCATTGTGGCACACATTTCAGTTAACAAGTGTTAAAACATTTTACAGGCTGCATGTTTTTATTTATTAGGAAGACTTCAGGCTACGGCAGAGAGGGGCTACAGAGCTGCATTGATGTGGGATGAATATCAGACCGTGAGTCAAAACTGACGAAAAAAAGTTCGGAAAGGTTGAATCTCAAATTTGAAAACATGAAAACATGAAAATTTTGCAAGATTGAAAGTTTTAAACACTTGCGTAGTGTTAAAGTTTTTAAATCTCTGCCAATCCTTCTTCACAGGTGTAGCACTCTTTTCATGATGCTGCGCCGACACATGTTCAGTACTTTTTTTCAGTTTCCAATCATGCCGTTGTTTTCATCTCAAAATCACAAACCTGTTTCTGGGATGTTGGTCACTCTGAATCTTTCCTCTTGGCTCCCAGGAGCTTTTCCACTTCGCCCACAGTCAGCACGAACACAGTTTCTATGGAACGCAGCTCTTACTAAGTTTGGCTGTGGGTTTCTATGACAACAAGCAGCACTGACCTGTAGGGTGTCTCTCAGTCGAGGCGACAGCGACGACCTTTGAACACGGGACTGAGACTAGCTGACAACAGGGAGTCACATGAGTTTGATATATGTTTACTTGATGAAACTTTGGTTATTTATTAAATGTTTCAGTTCACAGAAATTCTGCTGCAAATCACACCCTGGTTGTAACTACGACAACCACAGATGCTTTCTGAAAGGCACCAGTTAACAGGGTCACTTGTTAAACCGAAACACCGGCATGTTGGGAAAGGGTTTCACTGAGAAACAAAATAATGAGATAAATAACCAACCTGATAGAAAAACATCTGGTGCTTCAAACAGGTCAGGTCAAACCTGCAGACGTCAGGAAATGAGTCCCAGCTGAATTCAGCAGCTCATCCTACAGCAGATAAACAGACCAGCTGTGAAACAAACTGGACCATAAACTAAAGCACTAACTAGTAACTTTACTTCTGCTTCTTAGTCCATGTCCGTGCTTCTCTGTCAAAGTGTCTCTTTCACTCTGGGATGAATGAGTGAAGCAGCCGAGGCGACTGGTCCTGTCCCACCTCCAGGTGGAGGATTCGATGAGTCTGCGTCTGTTCAGAACCACACTGGGAGGCTTGCTCTGTCCATAAGATCCAGAGACTCTGAACATGAAATGTTGGTACACAAAGTGCTGTCCAACAGCTGTCTGTGGACGTGTTGCTACAGTTAGTGTGAGGAAATACCGCAGCAACAGCTGCATCCATGTTAGCACGTCACGTTTGATGTGGTAATTTCACAGCAGGCAGACACACAGGTTCGAAGACTTGTTCTCGCCCTCTACAGTGCGATTCAGCGCTAAAATATCAAGGTGAAAGTCATCATAGCTTGCGTAGTATAGACCCAGCTCCCAACCCAACTTTGAGAATAGATTAACGGCGATATTTTTTTTATCGCCCAATAAGAGTCTCACGTTAAAGCAGCACGTTAACGCCGATAACGGCCCACCACTAATATAAATATTTTTATTTAGGCAAGTGACGTAAATTGACGTTAGTTAACGTACGTCTTATACGTAGTTATTTTAACCCAAACCATGAACTTTTCCTGACCGTAACCAAGTATTTTCTGTGACTAAACCCAACCAAACTGCAATGCTTAACGACTTTAAGAACGCAACGTTTCAAAATGGCGATGTTTTCAATCGCTACCGTTTTATTTTAAAAGCTTAACGGATGTTGCATATTTGCTGTTGCTAACTTTACCTTTACCGCTGAGCCCTAAATGTTAATAATTGGCCTTAAAGGGCTACCCAGGGCGTTGACCAAGCGTCAATATGTGACAAGTCGGGAGTGAGAACGTGTTGCTTTAATCTCTCCCTACAACATGCTGTGTCCACCTGAGGGAAACCTACCTGTCTGTCTGTGGTTCTTCACTGTGTCCACCTGAGGGAAACTAACCTGTCTGTCTGTGGTTCTTCACTTTGACCACCTTAGGGAAACCTACCTGTCTGTCTGTGGTTCTTCACTGTGTCCACCTGAGGGAAACTAACCTGTCTGTCTGTGGTTCTTCTCTGTGTCCACCTGAGGGAAACTTACCTGTCTGTCTGTGGTTCTTCATTGTGACCACCCGAGGGAAACTTACCTGTCTGTCTGTGGTTCTTCATTGTGACCACCTGAGGGAAACTTACCTGTCTGTCTGTGGTTCTTTACTGCGAGCACCTGAGGGAAACTTACCTGTCTGTCTGTGGTTCTTCACTGTGTCCACCTGAGGGAAACTAACCTGTCTGTCTGTGGTTCTTCTCTGTGTCCACCTGAGGGAAACTAACCTGTCTGTCTGTGGTTCTTCTCTGTGTCCACCTGAGGGAAACTAACCTGTCTGTCTGTGGTTCTTCATTGTGACCACCTGAGGGAAACTTACCTGTCTGTCTGTGGTTCTTTACTGCAAGCACCTGAGGGAAACTTACCTGTGTCCACCTGAGGGAAACTAACCTGTCAGTCTGTGGTTCTTTTCTGTGTCCACCTGAGGGAAACTAACCTGTCTGTCTGTGGTTCTTTACTGCGAGCACCTGAGGGAAACTTACCTGTCTGTCTGTTGTTCTTTACTGTGACCACCTGAGGGAAACTTACCTGTGTCCACCTGAGGGAAACTTACCTGTCTGTCTGTTGTTCTTTACTGTGACCACCTGAGGGAAACTTACCTGTGACCACCTGAGGGAAACTTACCTGTGTCCACCTGAGGGAAACTAACCTGTCTGTCTGTGGTTCTTCACTTTGACCACCTTAGGGAAACCTACCTGTCTGTCTGTGGTTCTTCACTGTGTCCACCTGAGGGAAACTAACCTGTCTGTCTGTGGTTCTTCATTGTGACCACCTGAGGGAAACTTACCTGTCTGTCTGTGGTTCTTTACTGCGAGCACCTGAGGGAAACTTACCTGTCTGTCTGTTGTTCTTTACTGTGACCACCTGAGGGAAACTTACCTGTGTCCACCTGAGGGAAACATACCTGCCTGTCTGTGGTTCTTCACTGTGACCACCTTAGGGAAACCTACCTGTCTGTCTGTGGTTCTTCACTGTGACCACCTGAGGGAAACTTACCTGTCTGTCTGTTGTTCTTTACTGTGACCACCTGAGGGAAACTTACCTGTGTCCACCTGAGGGAAACTTACCTGTCTGTCTGTGGTTCTTCACTTTGAACACCTTAGGGAAACCTACCTGTCTGTCTGTGGTTCTTCACTGTGACCACCTGAGGGAAACTTACCTGTCTGTCTGTGGTTCTTCACTTTGAACACCTTAGGGAAACCTACCTGTCTGTCTGTGGTTCTTCACTGTGACCACCTGAGGGAAACTTACCTGTGTCCATGTCAGGTTTAGACACCTAAAATATTAAACAAGGAAGAAAGAGACAAGAGAGTTAAGAGGCTTTTTACTCGCGAGGAGAACGGACAGAGATGCACTCAGTTACAAACTCCAACCGTTCTGAGGATCTCTGCCGCTTCCTCTCTTTTTATTATGTTCAGGGAGGTCCCTAGTTACATGCACATTGCTGCTATATGGGGGAAAGGGAATAAACAAGGACATGAACTTGAGACAGTTAGATTAAAATATGTTGTTATGGCTATGGTGCTATGCAGAATGTTCCAGAAACTATGTAAAACAGCTGCATATCAGTAGCTATTTTGGTTCTTGCTTCTTTGGGTGTCTGGCTCTGTGACCCATCCACTGCAGGTTTCCTGTGAACAAACTCAAAGATTCATATTGAAATACAAGGCTTATATTTCCATATATGTATTTCTATGTAGTGAGTAAATATGAGATAACTTATATACATAAAGATTCCAACATTTCCCTCCTGTTTATCACATATTTGCTCAAATTCTCATTTCACTTAAGTCAGTCACTTCTGTTAAGATTTTCAACTGCAAGATCATTTTTATAAGCTCCAATATGCTTACACTCAGAGTTCAACGTTACAGGTTAGAGGAGACTCGTTCATAATCTCATGGATAAGAAAACAAATCTGGTATTTGATGTAATGGATCATTTTCTTCATTATCAGTATCATTGTCTTTGAATTGATCCATTTCACCCAACAAAGGATATAACTGAGCCACTCTGTGCTCCATAGGTGATATAGCTGTGGTAATGATACGGTGTACCAGTGTTCTAAGACAAGGAATAAAACAACAACCACACAAGGTCAGAATAGTTGCAAACACAGTTATAGACACCAAAGCAGAGGTTATCAGAGCTTCCCATCGACCAAACACACTTGACCATGAGCCCCACAGTGAATTATCTATTCCTGAGTGCTCTTTCATTTTCCCGTTAAGGGATCGAAGTCCTGCAATGGCATTAGTGAGACTGCCATCTGCAGCCGTATTGGTTAGGTATGAACGTGCAGCATTGCTCTCCGAACATTGCACAAACACCTCCTTGCTCTGCTAGTACCATATCTATGGCTATTCGGTTCTGGAACGCCATGAGAGAGGTGGCAGCAAGTTGGTCATGAATGGCCTCAAAACCGCTCTGGGTCCAATTTCCTAGTTTCTGAACGTTGTAGTGGATGTAATTTATTCTGTCTACATTTTTATTAGTTGTACACCACCAACAGAGTGCTGATTCAAACCCGGATAATATTTGATTTGCTAATTTATATTCATCAGGAACCCCTCTAGGAACTCCAATAGCATCAATATAAGTAGGATCTGTTATAGATAGCCAAGGGGTATTATCCTGGATGCTCCTTCTCTTATGCAGCCACTGATGTGGCATTACACTCTTCAAGTCAATGATTAAATTTGCAACTGTCATGGGATATACTGAGACTGGTAAGATCAGTGTTACTAGTGAACAGAGTCCTGTCACATTATATGGTAATTTATCAAACAACTTATCATCTCCACACCACCACCAGATATCTCCTCGAGAAATTGGTCTGAATGTGGTTTTCACAGATATTATAACAGTAAACCATTCTTTGGATAGTTTACCCAATTTTGCACCTGTCCCTGTCATATTTATGCATGTGAAGTTTCCACGTGCTACTCTTTTAGAGAATAAAGGTTTCTCTTTGTCTGCTGCAATAACAGGGAACACAGAATCCCATCTCTGGAAGCCTTTCTTAGGATTGGTATTATTCATCAGGTCAATAGCACAACTGTCTTCTACAGATGCTGGCGCAATCTCCTTTTGTCACATTACCCACTTGCTTCACCATTAGTAACCAGTTATTACTATATGCAGTTATTCCTGTGGTCATTTGAAACCATTCATCAGCTGTTTTTGGTGTGCCAATAATGTGTATTCCGCCTTTCATTGACACAGGAGATTAGGAGGATTCTGTAATGTTTACATTATTCACTTCACATATGTAAACGACAAATTTTGGATCATATCATAAACTAAAAGCCCATAACAAGAATACCCAACAACTGGTTGGTGATCTTCTCGTAGAACTATAGGAAGGCGGCATCAGCGTATTAGATGTCAAATCTACTGTCAACAAAAGTCCGGGCTTGTGTGTGTCAGTTTAAGCAGTCCTCTATGATGTTGTGCATATTCAGTAGTTGCCCAACAAGGTGTCCAGTTATCATTTTCATCTGCTACTAGAGTTGACCATGGTGTATCCTTTAGATCATTTGTCATATACCATGTATGAGTAGTATAATCACTGCCCTTCGCTTCTCTACTGTTTAGACTTGAAAATGGAAGCACTTCAGAAACACTGGTATTAGTTGGAATACACACCTGTATGCCATAATAATTATAATAATTACTTCCCTGGCAGAAGTATGTTTCTTACGTGGCCAAAAGTAGGACCTCCAGGGAGATCACCACTAACATGCACCACACCTTAAAAGTCATCTTACTGCTCTTACTCCCTAATAAGGTCAGCAGCCCGTGGGTTTCTTCACTGACTTTCGGGCCTATCCAGGTTCTAAACACCTGAATCCGTCCTATTATCAGACTTTGGCTTGCTTCCCTTTTTGGAGCTTGAGACAGCAGAAATTACCTTCTTACAGTGAGTCAGATGCTATTTTAATTGCTGTTTTTCTAATTTCTTTCACATATAATGTTTTAACTTCATGTGAAACATAACTCCTATTTTTTTTTAATTAATTGGTTTACAAAGTGTGTTCCATTATCACTATAGATCTTTTCTGGAATGCCATATTGTGGAATAATATCTTTACACAATGCTTCTGCTAAAAGTTCTACCCATTTGGAAAAAGCATCTATTATCACTAAGCAGTATTTTTTCCCTTCACTCTTATTTAGTTCTATGAAATCCATGTGTATCGTTTGAAATGGATACTGAGGCTCAGGGAACCGGCCTCTTCTTGGTCTAGGGTTCCCCTGTGAGTTATGTTTAGCGCAAATCAGACATGCTCTACAAAAATTCTTCGAAAAGGCATTAAATCCATATGTAGTATAATGTTGTTGCACCTGAGTCACCATCCCTCCTGTTGAGACATGAGTAACTCCATGGCTCAATATGGCTGCCCACTTATATAAATTCTTAGGTAGTATGGGTTTGTTGTCTGGTCATACATACAGATCATCTTTTAACTGTGCACCATTACGTAACCAAACATCTTTTTCAAACTGGGGACTTTGTTGTTGCATTTTCTTTAAGGGTTGATTGATCCATGTCTGTGTGTTCTGTCATTAGAAGAACATCTTGTTTCCCCGTAACTGCTTCTTTAGCTATTTTATCCGCAAAAGCATTTCCAAGAGACACCTCATCTGTCTCTGATGTGTGTGCTGCACATTTACATATAGCTATTGTTTCAGGAAGCTGTACAGCATCAAGCAGTTCACTTAGGAGTTTGGCATGTGTTACTGGTTTTCCTGTAGATGTTATCATACCACGATTCTTCCAATACTGGGCAAAGATATGCACTGTGGCATATGCATATTGGCTGTCCGTATATATAGTTACCTTTTTTCCTTTCATTAATTTACATGCTTCAGTAAGTGCTACTAACTCAGCTGCCTGTGCTGAGTAGTTGGAGGGTAGCTGTTTCGCTTTTAATACTGTTGGAATCTTTATGTATATAAGTTATCTCATATTTACTCACTACATAGAAATACATATATGGAAATATATGTATTGTATTTTAATATGAATCCTTGAGTTTGTTCACAGAAAACCTGCAGTGGATGGGTCACAGAGCCAGACACCCAAAGAAGCAAGAACCAAAATAGCTTCTGATATACAGCTGTTTTACATAGTTTCTGGAACATTCTTCACAGCACCATAGCCATAAGAACATATTTTAATCTAACTGTCTCAAGTTCATGTCCTTGTTCATTCCCTTGTCCCATGTAGCAGCAATGTGTATGTAACTAGGGACCTCCTTGTTCATAATAAAAAGAGAGGAAGCGGCGGAGATGCCTCAGAGCGGTTGGAGTTTGTAACTGAGTGCATCTCTGTCCGTTCTCCTCGCGAGTAAAAAGCCAGTAACTCTCTTGTGTCTTTCTTCCTTGTTTGATATTTTAGGTGTCTAAACCTGACATTTATTTGGTCCTTCGAGCCGGATACCAAGATACCCGAGGTTTCCAGTGGGCGAGTTAGAAACCGGAAAGACCGTGGCCACGGCAATAGATCCTTTTCCAGGACCGAGTTTCAACTTCGCTGACTGGGACCTGAAGGTTGGCGGTAATCCGAAGGAGAGAGACAACAGTGGTGAGTAGGCTTTTGGTTAAAATACAAAGCGTGACTGAGGGTCAAAGCAGCGTTGTAGAAAACCCTGTGAATCCTAGGCACTGACAGGTGAAGGGACGGGTGGAGTCCTACTGGGATATAAATTCCGTGGTATTAGGATTGGATGGCGGTGTCCAAGGCAGAGTCCGTTAAGTTCCGTGTATAAAAATAGGCCTAAAGTGGATGGCGGAGTCCAACAAAATCCCGATAAAGTCCGTATAGAGGCGGTGAGTCCTGAAAGGCACTTGGGAAGTGGCCTATAAAGTCCATAAAACAGGACTGCGAGAGTCCTGAAAGGCACTTAGGAAGTGGCCTATAAACATCGAAAAGAGGACTGTAGGGTCTTGAGGCGTGAGGCTTACTGGGGATCCAAATAAATTCCGTGTAAAACTGGACGGCGAGTCCAACTGGATACCGTAAAATTCAGTGAGAAAGAGCAATGTATGACTGATTGGGAAAGAAGTTCCACTAGAGCCTATTTCCATGCAAAGCAGTGGGAGTGTAAACAGTAAAACTGGCGTGGATGCAGAGGCAAGAATTCTCCACTCGTGAGAGTTGAAGTGAGAATTACCACGACAGGTATTTTATTACTGTCCTGCTGGGTAAATCACCAACGGTAGAACACCCTAGGTGTTGAAACGTTGGACTAAATTTTGCAAAAAGGGACAAGGGGAAAGTAAACCTTTAACTAAGGAAGATTTAATGTGCAAAGACTGGAAGTATGTTGAAAAATTAGATCCAAAACACATCGAGCATCTTGATAAATGGATAAATGACTATGGGTTTGAGGGACGCCTCAACACCAAAAAATTAGCTGAATTACAAGATGCAATAATAAAGAATACACAGAGTGACTCAAAGAAAAATTAAAAAATAAAAAGCCGGTTATTATTATTGTTATATAATATTATACTATGTTATTATTGAGCATGTTGGAATAGTATTGATTTTTGGAAACAAATAGCAAGTAAACGAGAAGAGGGAAGTAGACGAGCTAAAGAAAAAGAAAATAATGATAAAAAAGGAAGTGAGCACGTGCTGTTTCACAAAACAGAAAGATGATGAGCCCTTTGAGGAATATAGGGTGAGAATGACTACTGTGTTTAAAACACATAGTGGCCTGGAAGATGATAATAATGAGGATGGAGCGTTTAGACAGCAACTAAAAAACGCCTTACATGCAAACTCAAAAGATGCAATCAGGCAAAGGGTTAATAGACATTTCATAGAACTAACAACAGGGAAGTTGGAGGACTATGTAAGCCATGCCCTCCATGCTGAAAAAGTGATAAATGAAAAAAAGAGTAAAAAGGCTGTAGAAAGCTTTGTCCTAGAGAAGGACACAGAAATTTTCTACCAGGCACAAGGTGGAAAAGGGGGATTTAGGGACCAAGGACGAGGTCGCAAAGGACAGAGGGGTAGGAGAAGAGGAAACTATAGGCGTGACATGCCAGGATGTTGGCGTTGTGAAAAGGAAGGACATTTTGCGCGGGACTGCCCGGAGAAAAAGGATGTATCTGCATGACTAGAGTCAGAAAATAAATCAAACATAACTCCTGAGTCAACTGAACCTACTGAAGTAAACAATGAGGATGTCATGATAAATTTCCAAGATCTGTTAGCAATGGACAGTGTAAAACCTGAAGTAACACTGTTAGTAAATGGAAAACTCATTACCTTTTTGTGTGATTCTGGAGCATGCAGGACCACCTGCAATGAACCAATACCAAATTTTAAACATAGTGGTCAGCAAATTGTTGTGCGATCAGCCAGCGGAAAGCTGACTGAAATACCTGAATCTGAACCCGTGTGGATAAAAGATCCTGAGGGTTCGTCATGCCAGATGTCCATCTTAATGTTTCCACAATAAATTTACAGTAAATTTGTTAGGGAGAGATGGTCTTTTTTTGCTAGGATTAGCATTAATACCATCAGCTGAGGGACAGATTGTGGTAAAAAGCTGCAGGGGGACATGTGTGTCCTTCAAGGGATAGGAGAGCCAAAATACTACTATTCCCTAGACATAACAAACAAGCCACCACACAATACTGCCACAGCCCTATTAAGTGAAGGAAGAAAAGCAATATCTGAGTTACAAAGTGCAATGTCAGCAGACGATTTGCATGTCACAATGTGGTACAAAAACACAACAGGCCCAGAAAGAGACTATGAGAAAAGCCTGACACAAATTACCCCAACTAAAATCACCATCAATTATATTTATTCTGATGCAGATAGCACATCTGTTGCAGGAGTGACTCTAAATGATAAAATCATGCAGTTCTACAGAATGAGAGTACCACCACACATTTCTCTGTATAAGAGCAAAACATGCAGTGGAAAGATTCCACAGTTCAAACACATGAGAATTAATGGTGTTAACACAGGAAGATGAAGATTTGTTACGAAACATTCCAGAAGAAGTATGGTCTAAGGGACCTAGTGATGTAGGCCTGATCAAAGGAGCAGTACCTGTAAAAATAAGACCAAAATCAGATTATAGGCCTCGCATAAGACAATACCATTAAAACAGGATGCACAAGAGGGAATAAAACCAGTAATAGAAGATTTACTTAAAGCAAGAGTAATAATAAGATGTGAAGACTTTCCTTGTAATATTCCAATCTTCTGCGAAAGTCCAACCATCTATTCCCAAGTTATGAGTGCTAGCATGGCTAAATTTCAACCTTGGTAATAGTCAAATTTTACTTTATGTAGATGACATTTTCTTAGCATCTCCAGATTAAGAAACTTGTATGACAGATACAATACTGCAAATTACTGCAGCATTTGGCAAAGTAAGGTCACAAAGTGAGCAAAAATAAACTTCAGCTGTGTAAAAGTGAAGTGAAATATCTGAGCCATAATCTCAGTGCAAAGGAAAAACTCTCCTTGAAGACAGAAAAGTAGCTGTCCTTCAAGCACCCAAACCACAGACAAAGAAACAAATGATGTCTTTTCTAGGCTTAACTAATTACTGCAGGATTTGGGTGCCAAATTATGCAGAAATAACCTCACCTTTAAGTAAGATAATGTATGAAGAAGATCTTAAAATGAGTTCACCATTAAAATGGACAGAGGAAGCTGAAGAAGCCTTCTGTAAAATAAAACAAGTTTTGGTTTCTAGTGCAGCTCTTGCGCTACCTGATTATAGTAGACCCTTTATCCAGATGGTGGATTGTTAGGGATACTTTATGACATCAGTACTAACTCAACAACATGGAGATAAAATGAAACCTATTGCATACTTCTCCTCCAAACTAGACAGTGTGGCATGAGCTCTGCCACATTGTGTGCGTGCTGTAATAGCAGCCTCAATGGCTGTAGAAGAAAGTGCTGCAATAGTACTCTTTCACCCCCTGACCTTAAAAGTTCCACATGCGGTCTCAGCCTTACTTCTCCAGACAAATATGACATTTTTATCACCTGCTCAACATTTGTCTTGCATGTCAGTGTTGCTGTCACAACCGCATGTAACTATAGAAAGATGTACCACGTTAAACCCAGCGACACTTCTACCAACAGCAGATGACGGAGAGAAGCATGATTGTCAGAAACTAGCTGAGGAAACAGCTAAAAGTAGGTCTGACCTCAAAGATCAACCCCTTCAAGAAGGGGAAAGTGTTTTTGTAGATGGTTCATCTAGAAAAAATGAATAAGGCAAATTATTAACAGGATAAGCTGTGGTCACAAACACCACAGTATTAAGAGCGAAACAGCTACCCTCCAACTACTCAGCACAGGCAGCTGAGTTAGTAACACTTACTGAAGCATGTAAATTAATGAAAGGAAAAAAGGTAACTATATATACAGACAGCCAATATGCATATGCCACAGTGCATATCTTTGCCTAGTATTGGAAGAATCGTGGTATGATAACATCTACAGGAAAACCAGTAACACATGCCAAACTCCTAAGTGAACTGCTTGATGCTGTACAGCTCCCAGAGGCTATAGCCATATGTAAATGTGCAGCACACACATCAGGGACAGATGAGGTGTCTCTTGGAAATGCTTTTGCGGATAAAATAGCTAAAGAAGCAGCTACAGGGAAACAAGATGTTCTTCTAATGACAGAACACACAGACATGGATCAATCAACCCTTAAAGAAATGCAACAACAAAGTCCCCAGTCTGAAAAAGATGTTTGGTTACGTAATGGTGCACAGTTGAAAGATGATCTGTATGTATGACCAGACAACAAACCAATATTACCTAAGAATCTATTTAAATGGGCAGCCATATTGAGCCATGGAGTTACTCATGTCTCAACAGGAGGGATGGTGACTCAGGTGCAACAACATTATACTACATATGGATTTAATGCCTTTTCGAAGAATTTTTGTAGAGCATGTCTGATTTGCGCTAAACATAACTCACAGGGGAACCCTAGACCAAGAAGAGGCCGGTTCCCTGAGCCTCAGTATCCATTTCAAACGATACACATGGATTTCATAGAACTAAATAAGAGTGAAGGGAAAAAATACTGCTTAGTGATAATAGATGCTTTTTCCAAATGGGTAGAACTTTTAGCAGAAGCATTGTGTAAAGATATTATTCCACAATATGGCATTCCAGAAAAGATCTATAGTGATAATGGAACACACTTTGTAAACCAATTAATTAAAAAAAAATAGGAGTTATGTTTCACATGAAGTTAAAACATTATATGTGAAAGAAATTAGAAAAACAGCAATTAAAATAGCATCTGACTCACTGTAAGAAGGTCATTTCTGCTGTCTCAAGCTCCAACAAGGGAAGCAAGCCAAAGTCTGATAATAGGACGGATTCAGGTGTTTAGAACCTGGATAGGCCCGAAAGTCAGTGAAGAAACCCACGGGCTGCTGACCTTATTAGGGAGTAAGAGCAGTAAGATGACTTTTAAGGTGTGGCGCATGTTAGTGGTGATCTCCCTGGAGGTCCTACTTTTGGCCACATAAGAAACACACTTCTGCCAGGGAAGTAATTATTATAGAAAAATACCAGTGTTTCTGTAGTGCTTCCATTTTCTAGCCTTACCAGTAGATATGCTAAAGGTAGTGATTATAGTGCTAATACATGGTATATGACAAATGATCTAAAGGATACATCATGGTCGACTCTAGTGGAAAATGAAAATGATAACTGGACACCTTGTTGGGCAACTACTGAATGTGCATAACATCATAGACGACTGCTTAAACTGACACACACAAACACCGGACTTTTGTTGACAGTAGATTTGACATCTAATACTCTGACGCCGCCTTCCTATAGTTCTATGGGAAGATCACCAACCAGGTGTTGGGGATTCCTTTATGGGCTTCAGTTCAGTATGACCAAGTTTGCATTTACTATGAATGAACAGTAAAATTACAAACCTCCTTATCTCCTGTGTCATTGAAAGACGAATACGCATTATTGGCACACCAAAAACAGCTGATGAATGGTTTCAAATGACCACAGGAATAACTGCATATAGTAATAACTGGTCACTAATGGTGAAGCAAGTGGGTAATGTGACAAAGGAGATTGTGTAGTGTGTATGGGACCTGGACCACTCCTACAAGTAGTGCCAGCATCTGTAGAGACAGTTGTGCTATTGACCTGATGAATAATACCAATCCTAAGAAAAGCTGTCAGAAATGGGATTCGGTGTTCCCTGTTATTGCAGCAGACAAAGAGAAACCTTTATTCTCTAAAAGAGTAGCACATGGAAACTTCACATGCATAAATATGACAGGGACAGGTGCAAAATTGGGTAAACTATCCAAAGAATGGTGTACTGTTATAATATCTGTGAAAACCACATTCAGACCAATTTCTCGAGGAGATATCTGGTGGTGGTGTGGAGATGATAGATTGTTTGACAAATTACCATATAATGTGACAGGACTCTGTTCACTAGTGACACTGATCTTACCAGTCTCAGTATATCCCATGACAGTTGCAAGTTTAATCATTGACTTGAAGAGTGTAATGCCACATCAGTGGCTGCATAAGAGAAGGAGCATCCAGGATAATACCCCTTGGCTATCTATAACAGATCCTACGTATATTGATGCTAATTGGAGTTCCTAGAGGGGTTCCTGATGAATATAAAATAGCAAATCAAATATTATCTGGATTTGAATCAGCACTCTGTTGGTGGTGTACAACTAATAAAAATGTAGACAGAATAAATTACATCCACTACAACGTTCAGAAACTAGGAAATTGGACCCAGAGCGGTTTTGAGGCCATTCATGACCAACTTGCTGCCATCTCCGTCATGGCGTTCCAGAACCGAATAGCCATAGATGTGGTATTAGCAGAGCAAGGAGGTGTTTGTGCGATGTTCGGAGAGCAATGCTGCACGTTCATACCTAACGAATAGATAATTCACTGTGGGGCTCCTGGTCAGGTGTGTTTGGTCAATGGGAAGCTCTGATAACCTCCGCTTTGGTGTCCATAACTGTTTTTGCTACTATTCTGACCTTGTGTGGTTGTTGTTTTATTCCTTGTCTTAGAACACTGGTACACCGTATCATTACCACAGCCATATCACCTATGGAGCACAGAGTGGCTCAGTTATATCCTTTGTTGGGTGAAATGGATCAATTCAAAGACAATGATACTGATAATGAAGAAAATGATCCATTACATCAAGTACCAGATTTGTTTTCTTATCCATGAGATTATGAACGAGTCTCCTCTAACCTGTAACGTTGAACTCTGAGTGTAAGCATATTGGAGCTTATAAAAATGATCTTGCAGTCGAAAATCTTAACAGAAGTGACTGACTTAAGTGAAATGAGAATTTGAGCAAATATGTGATAAACAGGAGGGAAATGTTGGAATCTTTATGTATATAAGTTATCTCATATTTACTCACTACATAGAAATACATATATGGAAATATATGTATTGTATTTTAATATGAATCCTTGAGTTTGTTCACAGAAAACCTGCAGTGGATGGGTCACAGAGCCAGACACCCAAAGAAGGAAGAACCAAAATAGCTACTGATATGCAGCTGTTTTACATAGTTTCTGGAACATTCTGCATAGCACCATAGCCATAACAACATATTTTAATCTAACTGTCTCAAGTTCATGTCCTTGTTTATTCCCTTTCCCCCATATAGCAGCAATGTGCATGTAACTAGGGACCTCCCTGAACATAATAAAAAGAGAGGAAGCGGCAGAGATCCTCAGAACGGTTGGAGTTTGTAACTGAGTGCATCTCTGTCCGTTCTCCTCGCGAGTAAAAAGCCAGTAACTCTCTTGTGTCTTTCTTCCTTGTTTGATATTTTAGGTGTCTAAACCTGACAAATACTGTGGTGTTTGTGACCACAGCATATCCTGTTAATAATTTGCCTTGCTCATTTCTCCTAGATGAACCATCTACAAAAACAATTTCCCCTTCTTGAAGGGGGTTGATCTTTGAGGTCAGACCTACTTTTAGCTGTTTCCTCAGCTAGTTTCTGACAATCATGCTTCTCTCCGTCATCTGCTGTTGGTAGAAGTGTCGCTGGATTTAATGTGGTACATCTTTCTATAGTTACATGCGGTTGTGACAGCAACACCGACATGCAGGACAAATGTCGAGCAGGTGATAAAAAATGTCATATTTGTCTGGAGAAGTAAAGCTGAGACCGCATGTGGAACCCTTAAGGTCAGGGGTGAAAGAGTACAATTGCAGCGCTTACTTCTACAGCCATTGAGGCAGCTATTGTCTATTGTCTACACTGTCTAGTTTGGAGGAGAAGTATGCAATAGGTCTCTTTTTTATCTCCATATTGTTGAGTTAGTACTGATGTCATAAAGTATCCCTTACAATCCACCATCTGGATAAAGGGTTTACTATAATCAGGTAATGCAAGAGCTGCACTAGAAACCAAAACTTGTTTTATTTTACAGAAAGCTTCTTCAGCTTCCTCTGTCCATTTTAATGGTGAAATCATTTTAAGATCTTCTTCATACATTATCTTGCTTAAAGGTGAGGTTATTTCTGCATAATTTGGCACCCAAGTCCTGCAGTAATTAGTTAAGCCTAGAAAAGACATCATTTGTTTCTTTGTCTGTGGTTTGGGTGCTTGAAGGACAGCTACTTTCCTGTCTTCAAGGAGAGTTTTTCCCCCTGCACTGAGGTCATGGCCTAAATATTTCACTTCACTTTTACACAGTTGAAGTTTATTTTTGCTCACTTTGTGACCTTCCTTTGCCAAATACTGTAGTAGTGCTATTGTATCTGTCATACAAGTTTCTTCATCTAGAGATGCTAAGAAAACATCATTTACATAAAGTAAAATTTGACTATTACCAAGGTTGAAATTTAGCCATGCTAGCACTCATAACTTGGGAATAAATAGTTGGACTTTCGCAAAAACCCTGCGGAAGTCTAGTGAATGTGTACCTTTGTCCCTCAAAAGTAAATGCAAACCAAAATTGACTATCTTGATCTACAGGTACAGAAAAAAATGCATTGCTAATGTCTACTACAGTAAAAACTTTAGCATCAGATCTTAGAGAATTTAACAAGGTGTATGGATCAGGGACGCAGGGTGCTCTCTGCACTACAGCATCATTAACTGCTTTTAAGTCTTGTACCATACGCCATCCTACAGAGGGGGGTGCTTTCTTAACTGGGAAGATGGGAGTATTACAAGGGGAGTCTTCGCATTTTATTATTACTCCTGCTTTAAGCAAATCTTCTATTACTGGTTTTATTCCTACTTGTGCATCCTGTTTTAATGGATACTGTCTTATGTGAGGCCTATAATCTGGTTTTGGTCTTATTTTTACAGGTACTGCTCCTTTCACTAGGCCTACATCACTAGGTCCCTTAGTCCACACTTCTTCATCCCAGAAGAAGTCTTGTAACAAATCATCATCTTCCTGTATTAACACCATTATTTCTCATGTGTTTGAACTGTGGAGGTGTATTCCCTCCTGTACTTGGGCTGATCAAAACAACCAAAACAAGGCCTTTTGCACATGTGTTCACAGACGTTGCTATCCAGTCAGTAGCATTCTCTCCCTGTTGCACCATTTTCCAAATCTCTCCACTGCATGTTTTTACCTTTATACAGAGAAATGTGTGGTGGAACTCTCATTCTGTAGAACTGCATGATTCTATCATTATATATTTTATATATTTAAAGTCACTCCTGCAACTGATGTGCTGTCTGCATCAGAATAAATATAATTGATTGTAATTTTAGTAGGAGTAACTTGTATCAGTCTTTTCTCATAGTCTCTATCTGGCCCTTCTGTGTTTTTGTACCACATTGTGACATGCAAATCATCCACTGACATTTCCCTTTGTATTTCAGATTATTACTATTTTAGATATTGCATTTCTTCCTTGATTTAACAAAGCTGTGGCAGTTTATTTTATTTATTTTTTTTCTATCCCTTGGAGTACACATATGTCCCCTTGCAGCAGTTCAGCTTTTCTCTTTACCACAATCTATCCCTCATCTGATGGTATTAGTGCTAATCCTAGCAATAAAAGACCATCTCACCCTAGTAAGTTTACTGGTCATTATGGAAACATTAAGATGGACATCTGGCATGACAGACCCTCAGGATCTCGTATCCACACGGGTTCAGATTCAGGTATTTCAGTCAGCTTTCCGCTGGCTGATCGCACAACAATTTGCTGACCACTATGTTTAAAATTTGGTATTGGTTCATTGCAGGTGGTCCTGCATGCTCCAGAATCACACAAAAAGGTAATGAGTTTTCCATTTACTAACAGTGTTACTTCAGGTTTTACACTGTCCATTGCTAATAGATCTTGGAAATTTATCATGACGTCCTTGACATCCTCATTGTTTACTTCAGTAGCTTCAGTTGACTCAGGAGACATGTTTGATTTGTTTTCTGACCCTAGTCATGCAGATATATCCTTTTTTTATTCTCCAGGCAGTCTCGTGCTAAATGTCCTTCTCTTCCACAACACCAACATCCTGTCATGTCACGCCTATATTTTCCTCTTCTCCTACCCCTCTGTCCTTTGCGACCTCGTCCTCGGCCACTAAATCCCCCCCTTTTCCACCTTGTGCCTGGTAGAAAATGTCTGTGTCCTTCTCTAGGACAAAGCTTTCTACAGTTATACATGTAGATTTTTTATCATTATTTTCTTTTTCTTTAGCTCGTCTACTTCCCTCTTCTCGTTTATTTGCTATTTGTTTCCAAAAATCAATGCTATGCCAACCAATTTTAATTCTTTTCTTTAAGTCATCCTTGTGTCTTTTATTATTGCATCTTGTAGTTCAGCTAATTTTTTGGGAGTTGAGGCATCCCTCAAACCCGTAGTCATTTATCCATTTATCAAGATGCTCGATGTGTTTTGGATCTAATTTTTCAACATACTTCCAGTCTTTGCACGTTAAATCTTCCTTAGTTAAAGGTTTACTTTCCCCTTGTCCCTTTTTGCAAAATTTAGTCCAACGTTTCAACACCTAGGGTGTTCTACCGTTGGTTTTTTACCCAGTGGGACAGTAATAAAAACACCTGTCGTGGTAATTCTCACTTCAACTCTCACGAGTGGAGAATTCTTGCCTTTGCATCCACGTCAGTTTTACTGTTTACAACCCCACTGTTTTATATGGAAGAAGATTCCAAGTGGAACTCTTTTCCCAATCACTCACTCATTCACTCCTTTCCACGGATTTTATCGGCCCTCTACTCCCCATCCAGATGTTTACACGTAATTTGTCGGGTACCTGTAGGACTCCGTCGTCTCTATATGGACTTTATCGGGATTTTGTTGGACTCCGCAATCCACTTTAGGCCTATTTTTATACACGGAACTTAACGGACTCTGCCGTGGACACCGTCATCCAGTCCAAATACCACGGAATTTATATCCCAGTAGGACTCCACCCGTCCTTTTACCTGTCAGTGCCTATGGATTCACAGGGTTTTCACAACGCGCTTTGACCCTCAGTCACACTTGCACGTTTAACACAAAAGCCTACTCACCACTGTTGTCTCTCTCTCCCCTCGGATTACCGTCAACCTTCAGATCCCAGTCAGCGAGCTGAAACTCGGTCCTGGAAAAGGATCTATTGCCGTGGCCACAGTCTTTCCCGGTTTCTAACTCGCCCACTGGAAACCTCGGGTATCTTGGTATCCGGCTCGAAGGACCAAATAAATGTCAGGTTTAGACACCTAAAATATTAAACAAGGAAGAAAGACACAAGAGAGTTACTGGCTTTTTACTCGCGAGGAGAACGGACAGAGATGCACTCAGTTACAAACTCCAACCGTTCTGAGGATCTCTGCCGCTTCCTCTCTTTTTATTATGTTCAGGGAGGTCCCTAGTTACATGCACATTGCTGCTATATGGGGGAAAGGGAATAAACAAGGACATGAACTTGAGACAGTTAGATTAAAATATGTTGTTATGGCTATGGTGCTATGCAGAATCTTCCAGAAACTATGTAAAACAGCTGCATATCAGTAGCTATTTTGGTTCTTGCTTCTTTGGGTGTCTGGCTCTGTGACCCATCCACTGCAGGTTTCCTGTGAACAAACTCAAAGATTCATATTGAAATACAAGGCTTATATTTCCATCTATGTATTTCCATGTACTGAGTAAATATGAGATAACTTATATACATAATGATTCCAACAGTCCACCTGAGGGAAACTAACCTGTCTGTCTGTGGTTCTTTACTGTGACCACCTGAGGGAAACTTACCTGTGTCCACCTGAGGGAAACTAACCTGTCTGTCTGTGGTTCTTCACTTTGACCACCTTAGGGAAACTAACCTGTCTGTCTGTGGTTCTTCACTGTGTCCACCTGAGGGAAACTAACCTGTCTGTCTGTGGTTCTTTACTGTGACCACCTGAGGGAAACTTACCTGTGTCCACCTGAGGGAAACTAACCTGTCTGTCTGTGGTTCTTCACTTTGACCACCTGAGGGAAACTAACCTGTCTGTCTGTGGTTCTTCTCTGTGTCCACCTGAGGGAAACTAACCTGTCTGTCTGTGGTTCTTCTCTGTGTCCACCTGAGGGAAACTAACCTGTCTGTCTGTGGTTCTTCATTGTGACCACCTGAGGGAAACTTACCTGTCTGTCTGTGGTTCTTTACTGCGAGCACCTGAGGGAAACTTACCTGTGTCCACCTGAGGGAAACTAACCTTTCTGTCTGTGGTTCTTCTCTGTGTCCACCTGAGGGAAAGTAACCTGTCTGTCTGTGGTTCTTCATTGTGACCACCTGAGGGAAACTTACCTGTCTGTCTGTGGTTCTTTACTGCGAGCACCTGAGGGAAACTTACCTGTGTCCACCTGAGGGAAACTTACCTGTCTGTCTGTGGTTCTTTACTGCGAGCACCTGAGGGAAACTTACCTGTGTCCACCTGAGGTAAACTAACCTGTCTGTCTGTGGTTCTACACTTTGACCACCTTAGGGAAACCTACCTGTCTGTCTGTGGTTCTTCACTGTGTCCACCTGAGGGAAACTAACCTGTCTGTCTGTGGTTCTTCTCTGTGTCCACCTGAGGGAAACTAACCTGTCTGTCTGTGGTTCTTCATTGTGACCACCTGAGGGAAACTAACCTGTCTGTCTGTGGTTCTTCATTGTGACCACCTGAGGGAAACTAACCTGTCTGATTGTGGTTCTTCATTGTGACCACCTGAGGGAAACTTACCTGTCTGTCTGTGGTTCTTTACTGCGAGCACCTGAGGGAAACTTACCTGTCTGTCTGTTGTTCTTTACTGTGACCACCTGAGGGAAACTTACCTGTGTCCACCTGAGGGAAACTAACCTGTCTGTCTGTGGTTCTTCACTTTGACCACCTTAGGGAAACCTACCTGTCTGTCTGTGGTTCTTCTCTGTGTCCACCTGAGGGAAACTAACCTGTCTGTCAGTGGTTCTTCATTGTGACCACCTGAGGGAAACTTACCTCTCTGTCTGTGGTTCTTCATTGTGACCACCTGAGGGAAACTTACCTGTGTGTCTGTGGTTCTTTACTGTGACCACCTGAGGGAAACTAACCTGTCTGTGGTTCTTCACTGTGTCCACCTGAGGGAAACTAACCTGTCTGTCTGTGGTTCTTCTCTGTGTCCACCTGAGGGAAACTAACCTGTCTGTCTGTGGTTCTTCATTGTGACCACCTGAGGGAAACTTACCTGTCTGTCTGTGGTTCTTCATTGTGACCACCTGAGGGAAACTTACCTGTCTGTCTGTGGTTCTTTACTGTGACCACCTGAGGGAAACTTACCTGTCTGTCTGTGGTTCTTTACTGTGACCACCTGAGGGAAACTTACCTGTGTCCACCTGAGGGAAACTAACCTGTCTGTCTGTGGTTCTTCACTTTGACCACCTTAGGGAAACCTACCTGTCTGTCTGTGGTTCTTCTCTGTGTCCACCTGAGGGAAACTAACCTGTCTGTCTGTGGTTCTTCATTGTGACCACCTGAGGGAAACTTACCTCTCTGTCTGTGGTTCTTCATTGTTACCACCTGAGGGAAACTTACCTGTGTGTCTGTGGTTCTTTACTGTGACCACCTGAGGGAAACTAACCTGTCTGTGGTTCTTCACTGTGTCCACCTGAGGGAAACTAACCTGTCTGTCTGTGGTTCTTCTCTGTGTCCACCTGAGGGAAACTAACCTGTCTGTCTGTGGTTCTTCATTGTGACCACCTGAGGGAAACTTACCTGTCTGTCTGTGGTTCTTCATTGTGACCACCTGAGGGAAACTTACCTGTCTGTCTGTGGTTCTTTACTGTGACCACCTGAGGGAAACTTACCTGTCTGTCTGTGGTTCTTTACTGTGACCACCTGAGGGAAACTTACCTGTCTGTCTGTGGTTCTTTACTGTGACCACCTGAGGGAAACTTACCTGTCTGTCTGTGGTTCTTCACTGTGACCACCTGAGGGAAACTTACCTGTGTCCACCTGAGGGAAACTTACCTGTCTGTCTGTGGTTCTTTACTGTGACCACCTGAGGGAAACTTACCTGTGTCCACCTGAGGGAAACTCACCTGTCTGTCTGTGGTTCTTTACTGTGAGCACCTGAGGGAAACTTACCTGTCTGTCTGTTGTTCTTTACTGTGACCACCTGAGGGAAACTTACCTGTCTCTTTGTTGTTCTTTACTGTGACCACCTGAGGGAAACCTACCTGTGTCCACCTGAGGGAAACTTACCTGTCTGTCTGTACTTCTTCACTGTGACCACCTGAGGGAAATTTACCTGTGTCCACCTGAGGGAAACTTACCTGTCTGTCTGTGGTTCTTTACTGTGACCACCTGAGGTAAACCTACCTTTCTGTCTGTGGTTCTTCATTGTGACCACCTGAGGGAAACTTACCTGTCTGTCTGTGGTTCTTTACTGTGACCACCTGAGGGAAACTTACCTGTGTCCACCTGAGGGAAACTTACCTGTCTGTCTGTTGTTCTTTACTGTGAGCACCTGAGGGAAACTTACCTGTCTGTCTGTTGTTCTTCACTGTGACCACCTGAGGGAAACTTACCTGTGTCCACCTGAGGGAAACTTACCTGTCTGTCTGTGGTTCTTTACTGTGACCACCTGAGGTAAACCTACCTTTCTGTCTGTGGTTCTTCATTGTGTCCACCTGAGGGAAACTTACCTGTCGGTCTGTGGTTCTTTACTGTGACCACCTGAGGGAAACTTACCTGTCTGTGGTTCTTTACTGTGACCACCTGAGGGAAACTAACCTGTTTGTCTGTGGTTCTTCACTGTGACCACCTGAGGGAAACTTACCTGTCTGTGGTTCTTCACTGTGTCCACCTGAGGGAAACTTACCTGTCTGTCTGTGGTTCTTTACTGTGACCACCTGACGGAAACTTACCTGTCTGTCTGTGGTTCTTTACTGTGACCACCTGAGGTAAACCTACCTTTCTGTCTGTGGTTCTTTACTGTGACCACCTGAGGGAAACTTTACCTGTGTCCACCTGAGGGAAACTAACCTGTCTGTCTGTGGTTCTTCATTGTGTCCACCTGAGGGAAACTTACCTGTCTGTCTGTGGTTCTTTACTGTGACCACCTGAGGGAAACTATCCTGTTTGTCTGTGGTTCTTCAGTGTGACCACCTGAGGGAAACTACCTGTCTGTGGTTCTTCACTGTGTCCACCTGAAGGAAACTTACCTGTCTGTCTGTGGTTCTTTACTGTGAGCACCTGAGGGAAACTTACCTGTGTCCACCTGAGGGAAACACACCTGCCTGTCTGTGGTTCTTTACTGTGACCACCTGAGGGAAGCTTACCTGTCTGTCTGATGTTCTTCACTGTGACCACCTGAGGGAAACTTACCTGTCTGTCTGTGGTTCTTTACTGTGACCACCTGAGGGAAACTTACCTGTGTCCACCTGAGGGAAACTTACCTGTCTGTCTGTTGTTCTTTACTGTGAGCACCTGAGGGAAACTTACCTGTCTGTCTGTTGTTCTTCACTGTGACCACCTGAGGGAAACTTACCTGTGTCCACCTGAGGGAAACTTACCTGTCTGTCTGTGGTTCTTTACTGTGACCACCTGAGGTAAACCTACCTTTCTGTCTGTGGTTCTTCATTGTGTCCACCTGAGGGAAACTTACCTGTCGGTCTGTGGTTCTTTACTGTGACCACCTGAGGGAAACTTACCTGTCTGTGGTTCTTTACTGTGACCACCTGAGGGAAACTAACCTGTTTGTCTGTGGTTCTTCACTGTGACCACCTGAGGGAAACTTACCTGTCTGTGGTTCTTCACTGTGTCCACCTGAGGGAAACTTACCTGTCTGTCTGTGGTTCTTTACTGTGACCACCTGACGGAAACTTACCTGTCTGTCTGTGGTTCTTTACTGTGACCACCTGAGGTAAACCTACCTTTCTGTCTGTGGTTCTTTACTGTGACCACCTGAGGGAAACTTACCTGTGTCCACCTGAGGGAAACTAACCTGTCTGTCTGTGGTTCTTCATTGTGTCCACCTGAGGGAAACTTACCTGTCTGTCTGTGGTTCTTTACTGTGACCACCTGAGGGAAACTATCCTGTTTGTCTGTGGTTCTTCAGTGTGACCACCTGAGGGAAACTTACCTGTCTGTGGTTCTTCACTGTGTCCACCTGAAGGAAACTTACCTGTCTGTCTGTGGTTCTTTACTGTGAGCACCTGAGGGAAACTTACCTGTGTCCACCTGAGGGAAACACACCTGCCTGTCTGTGGTTCTTTACTGTGACCACCTGAGGGAAGCTTACCTGTCTGTCTGATGTTCTTCACTGTGACCACCTGAGGGAAACTTACCTGTCTGTCTGTGGTTCTTTACTGTGACCACCTGAGAGAAACTTACCTGTCTGTGGTTCTTCTCTGTGACCACCTGAGGGAAACCTACCTGCCTGTCTGTTGTTCTTTATTGTGACCACCTGAGGGAAACCTACCTGTCAGTCTGTTGTTCTTCTCTGTGACCACCTGGTAATGCAGTCATAGGTAACATAGTGCTTTATCAGAGCTGCTGAAGTTAACGTGTGGATCTGTGGTAACATTTCTGTCTGATCAGAAGTGTTTCATTGACTTTGAGTTTCACATGCAACATGCAGTCCTAAACTGCGTCGGTCAAACAGTCTGAAGGAGATAATGTTACTACCAGCGCATCAACAACGTAATGCACAGCAGAGTAAAGGGCAGGTAGACTCAAATGATGACGTTAGTCCCTTTTCTGGACATGTCAGGGAACACAGATATGTGGGAGAGATTGTTAATGTGAAGAATGTTTTCACCATGAGCAGGAAACTGCTGAAACACAGGAGCTATTAAATTCCAGGAGTTTATAACTAAATTAAAAATTAATAATTTATCATTGAGGTGACTAAATCATGACTCAGCAGGGATGATATTACAGGAGAAAAGTTCTACAGGAGAAACAGATCTGAAAGCAGCACAGAATGACTGAGAGCTGCACTGACTAATATTCTGTTATACTTAGGCTAGAGTTTGAGTCGTCACCTCCCACCTGAATTGTATGTCCCACAATTGACCCTTCGCTAAGCCACGCCCCCCACTTTATTAATGTTGCTAAGTCCGACAAACTGTCGGAGCTATTAGACTTTTACAACGGCGCTGCCACTGTCTATTACTGCACTCCCTGGATAAGTATTGATAAATGTGTTGGAAAAAGTGATCTCAGAAAGAAGCAGACAGTTTTGCAGTTGCATTATACATTTGAAGGTTGTATTCAGGCTATCAGACTCAATCTGGCGTGAAAAAAAAGAAGAAGAAGATAAAGCCTACCGATCACACAGTACAAGTGAACCACCGCATCCCCTGACGATTGAGACAAAAGACACCGATATTAAAGATCAACACTGTTCCTGCAGGTCTCCATTCATTATTACAGTCATTAAACAGCAGAACAGTAGGGCTTCATTACGTTACATTCAGTAGGAAGTTAGCTAGCGTTAGCTAACAAACATCCCACAGCCCAGATTTTTCTTGATTTATTTTAGGTTTTGGAAAGATAATAAATCGTACTTTTTCTTTCTTCCTCTCTGTGTAGCTGCTGTAACTATTACAACAGGAGCAGCGTTTGAGCTTATCTTGGAAAGATACAGCAGAAGAAAGCTAGAAAAAGACTCTTTTTTGCATTAGAATTAATGGAGCGCAGCCATGAAAGTGTCGGACCTCAGTTAGAGCGAGTCCTATACTGCGCTGTGATTGGCCAGCGGTGTATTTGGGGCGTGGCTTAACAAAGGGTCAATTCCTTTCTGCAGCAACATTACGGGCCTTTCCGAAAGTACTTGCTCCTCCCTCCCTACCTACTTTCACTGCGTTTGCGCATTCACATCAAAAGTCCGCAATATCAAGAGCCATCTGATACTAATTAGCGCGGAAAACCCTTCAGTGCTGAGTGAGCATCGATGCAGGCTTGTGAAAGGTGTGAAACACCCTTTGCCGCATGATGGAGGATCCTTCCTTCAAATGTGAGTAGGAACTGTAGGAATTTTAAATTCAGAAACTGCACTAACGCTTCTATCTGTGTATCACCACACACAGGTTAACAACGCAGCCTAAAGGTTATGTTGTGTTTAACAATAAAGAAAGCTCTTTCTGATAGACAATTCAAACTGTTGTTTGTTTGATACACGTATGATATCAGTGAGTGCTCATTTTACTCTCTCTACCGTCTCATGTTCACAAAGAACAGGACTGCCACAAGGGAGGCATGGGAGTAAGGTTTACTTCTCTCCTCAGGCAGAGCCTTGCTGTAATCTGTCTGTCACTTCACTGAAGTCTTGGATTGGCCGAGCTCTAAATAAATAAATCTAGATTAATTCTCTTTCAGTTCCAGTTTGGAGGAATCTTCCCCACTGTGGGATGCACTGACAATGAATGTCCTCTGTTACACAGAGGGGGGCGCTGTCCACCAGGCTGTGCTGTTATCCCTCTCTATGATCCATGAGAAGCATCTCAGGCTGGTCAGTATGCAGACGTGGCCTTTGTTAGATGTGTACAGACAACAGAGGCGTCAGGTGAAGCTGCCTCTTGCTGCCAACAAAAATCATTGTGGCCGAGACAAAAGAGTTCTCTCTGTAGACAGATCCACTTTAACCTGATGGCAACATGTCCAGACTGTAAAATCCTGGGTACAGGTGTGGACTTCAGCTGCTGTGAACATTGTTTGAAGTTCACAGTAACTTGATCTTCTGAGGAAACTCAGTGGCCTCAGTGTTGGTCAGCAGATTTCACAACTAATGTACAAAGCTATTGTTGAACTGCTGTGGTCACCTGACCTGTAGATCTTAGAATACACTTTCTAGGATTGTGTTAGAGCCCTGAACTCAGCGTTTCACAGGAAGGACGAGGAAGAAGGCCAGGAGAGTCCTGCAGAGCTCCAGGAGGCGCTATAGAGTCCCTCTGGCAGCTAAACACACCGACAGGAGCTGTTGTAGTGTCTGTTATGTTCTGGTGTTTTAGTAACGGCTCCTTTGTGTCTCTATTCTACTGAACAAATGTGTGAAGAGGTGAAGCGCCCTGCCAGGAAACTCTGTATACTGACTGTATCTGAATATAATTTACTCAGTTCCTTATTATGTTTTAACAACTCAGGTTTTTCTGTTTGTATATTCCTTTTATCTTATTGTATCATTTTAACTTTTCAGTTTATGTTTAGACATTTTTCCAGAACCCAGAGTGACTGTGTGACAGAACTATCGGTAAGTATCTAGTCATTTAGCGGCATTATTAAACTCAGTGGCCAGCTGACGTGAGAATGTGGGAAAATAACCAGATGGAGAAATGGAAAGCAGAAGTGAGTCGACAGAACATCTTTATCAGGTTCACACTTGTGCTGTGGTTCAGCTGTTCAGTCAGGTCACATGGTCAATATCTGCAGTCAGTGGTAGAAGTAGGCAGTGTCCTCGTCTGACTATGCCAGTGTCCTGGAGTACACTGTCACTTCCCTGCAGTGTCACCCTGAAGTTCCCGTTTCTTAAATGATCAATAATAGACCACAAGAGCAGCACCTCACGGGTCAGCCATGACGCTACACTCCCTAAGGCCCTGAACCAGTTCTTCCCACGCTTCAACAACCTAAACTCGCAGCTCTCGTCCCTCAGCAGGTGAGATCCACTCTGAGGAGAAAAGACATCACCATAGCAAAAGGACAAGACAGGGTGTCAGGCTGCACACTGAAATCTTGACCAACTTGCAGTAGTGTTCACCCGCTTCTTTAATCAACCCATTCTCACTCCCAACTCGTCACATATTGACGTTTGGTCAAGAGCCGTAGTCGTCAGTTTGTGATGCACTGAGAACCCCTATGCCAGGCAAATTCAGAGTAAGGTGATGGTTGGGGTGGATGGAGGGCCAAAACCCGGACTTTGAACCAGGAGACCGGGCTTCGTGTTCAGTGTGAAAGAAAAACTCAAATATATATATAAATTAGAGGTGGGCATAGATTAATTTTTTTAATCTAGATTAATCTCACTGAAATCTTGAAATTACTCTAGATTAATCTAGATTAATATATATATATATATATATGCTCCTGGATAGCTCAGTGGTTAAGGCCACTGGCCTACCTCAGGCATGAGTGAAACCGCAAATACAAGAGCCATACCGGCTCGGACGTCGCCCGGGTTAACAAGACATGACAACATGCATGACAACACGATGCGTTTAGCAACTTAGCCATTTTGTAAATTCACCTAAATAGTGCTTTACACGGCTAGCTGTAGTCTCGCGCTGAAGTCCCGTGGGAATCCGTTTGTTGTTGCCGGAAAAAGGTAAATAGCTTTGGAGTTGCTCAAAAGTGAAAAACAAATGGTTCACATTTGTGCCGTTCTGAATTCCGGGACCCATGTCTTCTTCACCTGTGTGCTCCGATCATCACTCTTCACATATTACGCTCCTCTCACCTGCACACTGCTATTTACCTTTTTCCGACCACACGAACGGATTCCCACGGGACTTCAGCTCACGAGTCAGGTAGGAGGGCCCCATAGCAGAATATTTTAGGTCCCAGGGAGGTCAGGACCGGCTCTGGTGGTGACCTAGGTATGTGTGCTTGTGATCCAGTCATAGCCCTTTCTGACATGGTCATGCTAATAATAAGGGGATACGTAAGGGAAGCCTGTAAAGCTCAAACTAACACATTTCATAATTTTCAAAAAATCTATGGCGGCCTGTTTCCCAGTAGAGCTTTATGTCTAGCAACGCCCCTGGACCCATGGTTTGACTGTAGGCCTATGTGTATTCAGGGCCAGTGAGCAACGGACTTTCAAAATAATTTTAAAATAACTGCGTAAACTTGCGATAAAAACAATTATCGGCGTTACTTAATTAGTGTGTTAATGCAATAATAACATGTTAACATGCCCAGCCCTGATATAGTAGTATAAATACAACAAGAAAATCAAATTCTACAATTGTAGTACAGTTGTTTGGGGGCCTTCCCCAAAAACAGCTGCAATAACATTTCTCACATATGTTACACGTGCAAGAATGATGATGAGCCCAGGCTGGTGCAATACATTTAATTCCTGTTGGAAATATGAAAATACAGTTTTATTTGTGCTCTCTGTAGCTTGAATTCTTGGACTCACTCATCACATACCTTACTGTTTTACACCAGAACTAAATACAACATCTTAATAAACATTTACATGGCATAGATAACTCAGAACATGCCCTGCACACACATTCCTGGATCATTTGACTTTTACTTTCATATGTGTTTTCCCCTTATTATCCCAGTTAGTGCTACAATTCTCTCCCTTATCAAAAACTAGTCAGTAATTTAAGCTTTAGTATAACTCTCCTCTCAGCTTAGGCAGGTAAACAAAGGGCAACCTCAATATACACATTAAACAGATGGTAAGTTATAATATTGTCAACATGTAACATTGAATCAGCTTGTACCCAAGCATAAAATTCTCTCGTCTTTTTAACTACATGTTTTTACACCCTAATGAATTTAGCAGTGATAACTGCTCATTGTAAATACTGTAAATACTCTGTGAACTCAACTGTCACAGTAAACACCTTTTTGACTCAGTGCCAGTGTACGAGATAGTGCCAAAATAACGTGGGCTCTGGGCATGCTAGCCACTATTAGCAACAATTAGCAACATCTGCCAAATGAGTAATTGGGCAAAAAATTGGGCTAAAAATAGTGTAGTGTAATCTAGGCTTAACACTGTGCTTAGCAGGCATGGAATTATCACATCTCAGTAACAGAACAGTATAACTCAAGTAAGTGACACAGTAGTTAGGGGAGACCAGGTATGGTTATAACATAGGAAGAGTTGTAACAACACCAATTCCACCAGGTGACCCTTTGCCAAGCCACGCCCTGAATACACAGCTGGCCAATCACAGCGCAGGAAAGGACTTGCTCTAACTGAGGTCCGACACTTTCATGGCTGCGCTCCATTGACTCTAATGCAAAAAGAGTCGTTTTGTAGCTTTTTTTGGCTGTATTCTTCTAAGATCTGGTCAAACGTTCCAGCGGCTCTACTCTGAGCTCCTCGCGGACGGCCTAACTTCTCACCCTATCTCTAAGGGAGACACCAGCCACCCGCCTGAGGAAACCCATTTTGGCCGCTTGTACCCGCGATCTCGTTCTTTTGGTCATGACCCAGCTTTCATGACCATAGGTGAGGGTAGGAACAAAAATTGACCGGTAGATCGAGAGCTTTGCCTTACGGCTCAGCTCTCTGGTACGGTACGGTAAAGCGAGTGCAATACCGCCCACGCTGCTCCGATTCTCCGGCCAATCTCCTGCTCCAGTCTCCCCTCATTCGTGAACAAGACCCTGAGGTACTTGAACTCCTTCACTTGGGGTAAGGACTTATTCCCTACCTGGAGTTCGCACTCAATCGGTTTCCTGCTGAGAACCATGGCCACAGATTTAGAGGTGCTAATCCTCATCCCAGCCGCTTCGCACTCTGCTGCGAACCGACCCAGTGAGAGCTGAGGGCTACGGACCGATGATGCCATCAGGACCACATTATCCGCAAAAAGCAGTGAAGAGATCCAAAGCCCACCGAACCGCAGCCCTTCCTCGCCCCGCCTCACAAACAGGATTGGTGACAAAGTGCAGCCCTGGCGAAGGCCAACCCCCACCTGGAAAGAATCCGACTTACTGCTGAGTACTCGGACACAGCTCTCGCTTTGGATGTGCAGGGATTGGAAAGCCCTAAGAAGGATCCCTCCATCCCAGCACCCTGGCGTAGATTTTACCGGGGAGGCTGAGAAGTGTGATACCCCTGTAGTTGGCACACACTCTCTGGTCCCCCTTTTTGAAGAGGGGAACCACCACCCCAGTCCGCCACTCCTTGGGCACTGTACCCAACTTCCACGCAATGTTGAAGACACGTGTCATCCAAGACAGCCCCTCCACACCCAAAGCTTTTAGCATTTATGGGCGGATCTCATCAATCCCTGGGGCTTTGCCACTGTGGAGTTGTTTGATTACCTCAGTGACCTCCTCCAGGGAAATTGACGGGAAACCCCCATCAGCCTCCAGCTCTGCCTCTACTAGAGAGGGCGTGTCAGTCAGATTTAGGAGTTCCTCAAAGTGTTCCTTCTACCGCCCAATTACCTCCCCAGTTGAGATCAACAGGGTCCCATCCTTACTGTACACAGCTTGGCGGTTCCCGCTTCCCCTCCTGAGATGGCGGACAGGTCTCCAGAAACACTTTGGTGCCGACCGAAAGTCCTTCTCCATGTCTTCTCCGAACTTCCCCCACTTTGCTTCTTTTAGACCCCGCCCCTGCAGTCACCTGCAGCTCACGTTAGACTATCAAGTCGGCGAAAGTCAGCCGCCGTCATCTCGAACACATCTATACCCAATCTGAGCTCTGTCACTAACCTCACAACAGACAACAGAACTGTTTGCGCTCTACTTTCCTGTAAAATTAACCACTCTGGCCCCGCCCACAAATACACGCAACAAATTTACAATAAAGAACAGTAGGCTACAATAGTTAAAAAGTACAATAACACACTAAAAGAGTAAAGAAAAGTTATGCAAAATTAAAAGAAAAACTAAAAGAAAAGCAATATGAAATGAAAGGAATGTGTGGAATGAAAATAAAATGTAAGTATAAAGACAAGCAAAGTTAAATGAACAGAAAAGCTGCAAATAAACATTTAAATAAATGCTCTTCATATATACCCTTTGTGTTTTCTTTTAGGCTATAACACCTTAAAATGTAAGGGGTACTGGAGCTTGGTTGGGGTGGTGGGACTGCTCGCGGTGGGCGCCGGAAAATTTCCCTTATTTTCAAATCCAAAACTTAACAGGTATGCAAGAGTCACGACGAAGATGATGATGATGATTTACCTAAATTAATGAATATTTTAATAAGGCAGCATAATCGTCGCTATTATAAGGTCTGTCCGATTGTCACCTAACGTTACTGCACTGACAGCGCTGGCCACTCTGTAAAATAACACAGCATAAGCTATTTTGCACTGTTTATGTAGCTAGCAGACTTCACTTATTCAATTGCAACTTCGGCTGTCTATTCTAATGTTAACTCATTAAAACCCAGAACGGCCGTCGATGGCCGTTCTATAGAAAAAAACGTACTGGTAAATTATGGTGATCATTTTACTCAATCAGTTATCATTCTTGTCTCTCTCTCTCTCTCTGGATGCCCTCACTTTGTGTAGGCCCTACTCCACTTGCCACCTTTGATCACTGGTCCACTTGCACTGGTACAGTGGTCCATGGCACTTGTTGGTTGTGTCCGACGGATTGTGGTGGGCCGGTCTGAGCAAAAATGCCAGGGCCGTTTTATTGTCCCAGTCCAGCCCTGGTGTCCACCACGGTGGTCGAGGGTTACCGCCCCTTGAGGCACCTAAGACCTTGAGACCACAGCTTTCCGCTGCAGCTTCAGCAATAGAGGCTTTGAACATTGCCCACTCATGTTCAATGTCCCCAACCTAGGAACCAGTAAAAGAGATCATATCTCTCCTGTCTTAGCTTCTCTGCATTGGCTTCCTGTAAAATCCAGAATAGAATTTAAAATCCTTCTTCTCACATTCAAAGCTCTTAATGGCCAGGCACCATCTTATCTTAAAGAGCTCATAGTACCTTACTACCCCACCAGAGCACTGCGCTCCCAGAATGCAGGGTTACTTGTGGTTCCTAGAGTCTCCAAAAGTAGAATGGGAGCCAGAGCGTTCAGCTATCAGGCTCCTCTCCTGTGGAACCAGGTTCCAGTTTGGGTTCGGGAGGCAGACACCGTCTCTACATTTAAGAGTAGGTTTAAGACTTTCCTTTTTGATAAAGCTTATAGTTAGGGCTGGCTCGGGTGAGTCCTGAACCGTCCCTTAATTATGCTGCTATAGGCTAGACTGCCGGGGGATTTCCCATGATGCACTGAGCTCCTCTCTCCTCTTCTCTCCTTCTCTCTGAGTGCAACCTCATCCCATTAATGCATGTTACTAACTCGACGTCTTCCCTCTCCCGTGGTCGTGTGATTCCCCCTCCTGTCACTTCCTGCGGGTGTTGCTGACTCTGGAGCTGTGGAGTCTGGATCTGTGGTTGGGAGTCTCCTGCTGCCCCCGTGTTCCTGCTCGACGCCCTCTGCTACAGTTGCAACTGCTGTTACTAGTCGTATTGCTATTATTACTGTTATTATTATCATCATTAACATTACTATAAATATCTGTACCATTTTACATTCAGTCTATAGCAACATTACCTTTACTGTCTGTACCTCTATGTGTATACTGTGTAGGCTGCCTCCCTCTGCTCTCTCTCTCTTGCTCTCTCTCTTTCTCTTGCTCTCTCTCTCTCTCTCTCACCCCAACCGGTCGAGGCAGATGGCCCCCCCACCCTGAGCCATGGTTCTGCTCGAGGTTTCTGCCTCTTAAAAGGAAGTTTTTCCTTGCCTGTGTTGCCTAGTGAGTATGGTCTAGACCTGCTCTTCATGAAAAGCGCTATGAGATAACTGTTGTTGTGATTTGGCGGTATATAAATAAAATTGAAAAAAATTGAACCTCCACAGGGATGCCAGAAAAGCTCCGTCTGAGGTTTGAGTTGAAGATCTCACGGACAGGGGCTTCCACCAGACGTTCCCAGTTCACCCGTTTGGGCTTACCAGGTCTGTCCAAAGTCTTCCCCAACCCCCTGATCCTCTCCATTAACTCAGACGGTTTGCCGTCGCCAAGGCCGCTCAGGGACAACAGGCGATCTGCCTTCTCCAGCTCCGACAGTTCAAAGAGGCTCAACAGGAAAGTTTTGAGTGCGTTGTACTTGCCGTCAGCCGGAGAAGCTTCTAACAGCGCCATAGCCCTGTCTGTCGTCGAGGCATCTAAAGCCGCTACCACGTGGAAATACTTCGTAACGTCCTGTGTTATTCCTCTCAGCTGGAACTGGGCCTCAATGTGTTGAAACCATGGTCGTGGGCTGTGCTACCAGAAATCCGGCAACTTGATAGTGGCAGCGTAGATGGTGCCGACATTAGCGGCGCCGCTAGCAGGCTCCGGTGCCGCAGCAGCAGCATTTTCCCCACCGTCGTTGTGTGACATAATTCCCTCGTATTCGACTCACGTCGGGGTCACCAATGTGGAGTGCAATTAATGAGGAGACAAGAAACGGAGATGCGATTTACTCTCCACAGCTACAGTGGGTACGGAAAGTATTCAGACCCCTTTAAATTTTTCACTCTTTGTTTCATTGCAGCCATTTTCTAAAAATCAAAAAAGTTCATTTTATTTCTCAGTAATGTACACTCTGCACCCCATCTTGACAGAAAAAAACAGAAATGTAGAAATTTTTGCAAATTTATTAATTCAATTCAATTCAATTCAATTCAATTCAATTCAATTTTATTTATATAGCGCCAAATCACAACAACAGTTATCTCACAGCGCTTTTCATAAAGAGCAGGTCTAGACCGTACTCTGAAGGTATTTACAGAAGCCCAACAGTTCCCACCAAGAGCAAGCACTAGGCGACAGAGGCAAGGAAAAACTTCCTTTTAAGAGGCAGAAACCTCGAGCAGAACCATGGCTCAGGGTGGGCGGCCATCTGCCTCGACCGGTTGGGGGTGAGGGGGAGAGAGAGAGAGAGAGCAAGAGAAAGAGAGAGAGAGAGCAGAGGGAGGCAACCTACACAGTATACACATAGAGGTACAGACAATAAAGATAATGGTGCTATAGACTGAATGAAAAATGGTACAGATCTTTGTAGTAATGTTAGTGATATTAATTATAACAGTAATAATAGCAATAGGACTAGTAATAGCAGTTGCAACTGTAGCAGAGGGCGTCGAAAGCAGGAACACGGGGCAGCAGGAGACTCCCAACAACAGATCCAGACTCCACAGCTCCAGAGCCAGCAACACCCGCAGGAAGTGAGGGGAGGGGGGGGAGGACAGGAGGGGAAGCACCACGACCACGGGAGAGGGAGAAAAATCGAAGTTAGTAACATGCATTAATGGGATGAGGTTGCACTCAGAGAGAAAGAGAGAAGAGGAGAGAGGAACTCAGTGCATCATGGGAAATCCCCCGGCAGTCTAGCCTATAGCAGCATAACTAAGGGATGGTTCAGGACTCACCCGAGCCAGCCCTAACTATAAGCTTTATCAAAAAGGAAAGTCTTAAGCCTACTCTTAAATGTAGAGACGGTGTCTGCCTCCCGAACCCAAACTGGAACCTGGTTCCACAGGAAAAAAAGAAAAACTGAAATATCACATGGTCATAAGTATTCAGACCCTTTGCTCAGTATTTAGTAGAAGCACCCTTTTGATCTAATACAGCCATGAATCGTTTTGGGAAAGATGCAACAAGTTTTTCACATCTGGATTTGGGTATCCTCTGCCATTCCTCCTTGCAGATCCTCTCCAGTTCTGTCAGGTTGGATGGTAAATGTTGGTGGACAGCCATTTTCAGGTCTCTCCAGAGATGCTCAATTGGGTTTAAGTCAGGGCTCTGACTGGGCCATTCAAGAACAGCCACGGAGTTGTTGTGCAGCCACTCCTTCGTTATTTTAGCGGCGTGCTTAGGGTCATTGTCTTGTTGGAAGGTAAACCTTCGGCCCAGTCTGAGGTCCAGAGCACTCTGGAAAAGGTTTTCGTCCAGGATATCCCTGTACTTGGCCGTATTCATCTTTCCCTCGATTGCAACCAGTCGTCCTGTCCCTGCAGCTGAAAAACACCCCCACAGCATGATGCTGCCACCACCATGCTTCACTGTTGAGACTGTATTGGACAGGTGATGAGCAGTGCCTGGTTTTCTCCACACATACCGCTTAGAATTAAGGCCAAAAAGTTCTATCTTGGTCTCATCAGACCAGAGGATCTTATTTATCACCATCTTGGAGTCCTTCAGGTGTTTTTTAGCAAACTCCATGCTTTCATGTGTCTTGCACTGAGAAGAGGCTTCCGTCGGGCCACTCTGCCATAAAGCCTCGACTGGTGGATTGCTGCAGTGATGGTTGACTTACTACAACTTTCTCCATCTCCCGACTGCATCTCTGGAGCTCAGCCACAGTGATCTTTGGGTTCTTCTTTACCTCTCTCACCAAGGCTCTTCTCCCCCGATAGCTCAGTTTGGCCGGACGGCCAGCTCTAGGAAGGGTTCTGGTCGCCCCAAACGTCTTCCATTTAAGGATTATGGAGGCCACTGTGCTCTTAGGAACCTTAAGTGCAGCAGAATTTTTTTTGTAACCTTGGCCAGATCTGTGCCTTGCCACAATTCTGTCTCTGAGCTCTTCAGGCAGGTCCTTTGACCTCATGATTCTCCTTTGCTCTGACATGCACTGTGAGCTGTAAGGTCTTATATAGACAGGTGTGTGGCTTTCCTAATCAAGTCCAATTTCTACATTTCTGTTTTTTTCCCTGTCACAATGGGGTGCTGAGTGTACATTAATGAGAAATAAAATGAACTTTTTTGATTTTTAGAAAATGGCTTCAATGAAACCCATCCATCCATCCATCGTCAACCGCTTATCCTGCATACAGGAGCCTATCCCAGCTGGCATAGGACGAAAGGTGGGGTACACCCTGGACAGGTCGCCAGTCCATCGCAGGGCGCTTCAATGAAACAAAGAGTGAAAAATTTAAAGGGGTCTGACTACTTTCCGTACCCACTGTACATGTGGTGGAACACTGAAGTCATGACCCCCTGGGCATATGGTAAAGCATCACACACATGTATGGTTCCAATGAGTTCTAGCTACATAACAGTGTAAAAGAGATGGTTCACATTGAATTGCCATTACATGTCATGTGACAGAACAGTAGCTTCTCATTTATCGCTGTCTTTCTAAAAAGGAGCTGCATTATTAAGCTCAGCAGCCTTTTGGTGGTCTGATGTGAGAAAATAACCACATGAACAGGATGGAAAGCAGAAGTGAGTCGACAGAAGATCTTCATCAGGAAGATCTTTATCAGGTTCACACTCGTGCTGTGGTTCAGCTGTTAAAACACGTTCAGTCACGTGATCAATAACTGCAGTCAGTGGTAGAGGTAGCCAGTGTCCTTTGTCGGGTCTCTAGTACGTGAAAAAGACAACTAGTTAAAATATATTAAAGTATTGTTAAAATCCTGAATATTTGGTATTTTTAAGCAGGGAAGATGTTTTTTATAAGATTCATGAAAAAAAAGTATTCATGATGATTTTATAGCAAATTTTGTGCATGTACATTTTTTCCACTAATTAACTAGTAAGGTCCAAAATACCTCAACTGGACAACTAGTGAGCATTTTTAGCCTCACTAATTAACTAGTAAGTGCAAAATAGGCTTTACCTAGTTAACTAGTAAGCTGTATCTACAGTACATAGTAGATACTAGTTACCATGTGAGAGCTTTTGCTGCTCATTAGTTAACTAGTACACCTTTCAACTTGAATATTTCTACATTTATTTATGTATCTTATATTACAGTATCTCACAAAAAAACAGTGTAAAGAAGTGAGCGTACAGCTTGTATAACAGTGTAAAGTAGTGAGCGCGCAGCTCGTATAACAGTGTAAAGTAGTGAGCGCGCAGCTCGTATAACAGTGTAAAGTAGTGAGCGCGCAGCTTCGTATAACAGTGTAAAGTAGTGAGCACGCAGCTCGTATAACAGTGTAAAGTAGTGAGCGCGCAGCTTCGCATAACAGTGTAAAGTAGTGAGCGCAGCTTCGTGATAACAGTGTAAAGTAGTGAGCGCCAGCATCGTATAACAGTGTAAGGTAGCGGCGCAGCTCGTTATAACAGTAGTAAAGTAGCGAGCGTACAGCTCGTGATAACAGTGTAAAGTAGTGAGCGTGCAGCTTCGTATAACAGGTAAAGTAGTGAGCGTACAGCTCGTATAACAGTGTAAAGTAGTGGCGTGCAGCTTCATGATAACAGGTAAAGTAGTGAGCGTACAGCTCAGTATAACAGTGTAAAGTAGTGGCGTGCAGCTCGTGATAACAGTAAAGTAGTGAGTGCAGCTTCGTTATAACAGTGTAAAGTAGTGGCGTGCAGCTCATATAACAGTGTAAAGTAGTGAGCGGACAGCTCGTATAACAGTGTAAAGTAGTGAGCGTGCAGCTCGTATAACAGGTAAAGTAGTGAGCGTACAGCTCGTATAACAGTGTAAAGTAGTGAGCGTGCAGCTCGTATAAAGTAGTGAGAGTACAGCTCGTATAACAGTGTAAAGTAGTGAGCGTGCAGCTCATATAACAGTGTAAAGTAGTGAGCTTCCGGCTCGTATAACAGTGTAAAGTAGTGAGCGTACAGCTCGTATAACAGTGTAAAGTAGTGAGCGTGCAGCTCGTATAACAGGTAAAGTAGTGAGCGTACAGCTCGTATAACAGTGTAAAGTAGTGAGCGTGCAGCTCGTATAAAGTAGTGAGAGTACAGCTCGTATAACAGTGTAAAGTAGTGAGCGTGCAGCTCATATAACAGTGTAAAGTAGTGGCGGACAGCTTCGTTATAACAGTGTAAAGTAGTGAGCGTGCAGCTTGTATAACAGTGTAAAGTAGTGAGCGTGCAGCTCGTATAAAGTAGTGAGAGTACAGCTCGTATAACAGTGTAAAGTAGTGAGCGTGCAGCTCATATAACAGTGTAAAGTAGTGAGCGGACAGCTCGTATAACAGTGTAAAGTAGTGAGCGTGCAGCTTGTATAACAGTGTAAAGTAGTGAGCGTACAGCTCGTATAACAGTGTAAAGTAGTGAGCTTCCGGCTCGTATAACAGTGTAAAGTAGTGAGCGTACAGCTCGTATAACAGTGTAAAGTAGTGAGCGTGCAGCTCGTATAACAGTGTAAAGTAGTGAGCGTGCAGCTTGTATAACAGTGTAAAGTAGTGAGCGTGCAGCTCGTATAACAGTGTAAAGTAGTGAGCGTACAGCTCGTATAACAGTGTAAAGTAGTGAGCGTGCAGCTCGTATAAAGTAGTGAGAGTACAGCTCGTATAACAGTGTAAAGTAGTGAGCGTGCAGCTCATATAACAGTGTAAAGTAGTGAGCGGACAGCTCGTATAACAGTGTAAAGTAGTGAGCTTCCGGCTTGTATAACAGTGTAAAGTAGTGAGCGTACAGCTCGTATAACAGTGTAAAGTAGTGAGCGTGCAGCTCGTATAAAGTAGTGAGAGTACAGCTCGTATAACAGTGTAAAGTAGTGAGCGTGCAGCTCATATAACAGTGTAAAGTAGTGAGCGGACAGCTCGTATAACAGTGTAAAGTAGTGAGCTTCCGGCTCGTATAACAGTGTAAAGTAGTGAGCGTGCAGCTTGTATAACAGTGTAAAGTAGTGAGCGTACAGCTCGTATAACAGTGTAAAGTAGTGAGCTTCCGGCTCGTATAACAGTGTAAAGTAGTGAGCGTACAGCTCGTATAACAGTGTAAAGTAGTGAGCGTGCAGCTCGTGATAACAGGTAAAGTAGTGAGCGTGCAGCTTCGTTATAACAGGTAAAGTAGTGAGCGTGCAGCTTCGTGATAACAGATAAAGTAGTGAGCGCGCAGCTCGTATAACAGTGTAAAGTAGTGAGCGTGCAGCTCGTATAACAGTGTAAAGTAGTGAGCTTCCAGCTCGTATAACAGTGTAAAGTAGTGAGCGTGCAGCTCGTATAACAGTGTAAAGTAGTGAGCGTGCAGCTCGTATAACAGTGTAAAGTAGTGAGCGTGCAGCTCGTATAACAGTGTAAAGTAGTGAGCGTGCAGCTCGTATAACAGTGTAAAGTAGTGAGCGTACGGCTCGTATAACAGTGTAAAGTAGTGAGCATACAGCTTGTATAACAGTATTTACATTGTAGCAAAGTGTCATTTCTTCAGTGTTGTCACATGAAAAGATAAAATGTGAGGGGTGGACTCACTTTTGTGAGATACTGTATAAACACTGCTGTATTAAAAAGGCAGTAAAACGTACACAATAAGGTCTTCAAGGCACCACCATTTATGTTGAGGTCAACGCTTTTCTGTGTTTTTTTGGGGCTGAACTCGGCCCTGCTTCTAAGTCGTGAAGCACCAATCATGAGCAGCAGGGTAACATGCAACGCAGCCAATGAGGCGCTGAGTGTGGGGAATAGGGAAGTGGTGAAGCAGAAGGCGTCACTCTGCTGCTCAGACTGACTGACAGTCGACATCCAGACAACATGAAGGCTTCACCTGTGTCTCTGCTGCTCGGTGAGTCCAACACAGAGCTACTATACATTCACCATTCTATCCACCCATCCATTAATTTATGAATTCATTAATTATTCATTAATTAATTCATAATTAATTATTTATTCATTAATTCATTCATTTGTTCATCCATCCCTCATCCATCCATCCATTCCAGCTCAGTTTGTACTCAAACAAGAACTAACGTTTGAAGTAGAAAACGTTGATTAGAACGTTTCATTTTTGACGTTAAAATTTTCAGAACATTTTAATGTTTAAAGGTTCAGTGTGTAACTTTTAGTGACATCAAGCGGTGAGTTTCCAAATGCACGGTTTAGTCTTGTGCCCGCCCTGCCCCTTTCGCAGAGCATAGGATAGCTACGTTGGCCAACACGGGACAAAAGAGAGTAGCCAGTCAGGAAATTAGGTTTCTTGGATAGATATATTACAAATTATATTTACTTAATTATTCAGTAAACTATAAGTTATTGTGAATATTATTGTTACTTGTTCATCAAACAGCAACATTAAGAACTTAAGTGTTACATGATGTCTCATGTACCTAATTCTAAGGTAATAAAAACATAACAGTTCATTGTGGAAGGTCTTTAAACACCACTAAAAGTAAAAGTAAGATGATAGTAAGCTTTTATTGTTTGATAACCAGTCGAGCAAGTTAATGTTGAAGACGCCTAGAATAATAACTTCACCTGGGTGTTCGAGTGACGTAGAGTAGATAATATACATTTGGTGGAGTCAGGGCAGGGAGGTGGAGCTCTATAAATACTGCTAATTATGTGCTTGTTTTAATAAAGTTTTAGTCTAGCAAAAAGGCAAAAAATTCAAAAAATGCTGGTGATACTTTAGGAATGACTTGAACAGATTCAAGACGTGAGGCGACATGTATGGCCACACCTCATCCTCGTGTGATCTAGAGCCCTGCCTATGTGTGCCCTGCACATATAAGGGCACAATGAAAGGAGAGAAGTTGAATGAACCCGAGCCCAATCTATCGGGACCCGGTGGGCTTGCAGACCTCTAGTGTTCTCCTATCCACTCGATAAAACACATTTTTAAGACTGATGTAAAACTAAGTACATCTGGAAAGCAACCCAAATATTTAAATTAATGATTTATAGGCCTTTAACTGTATCAATTGTTAATCAAACTAACTTGCAGTTAGCCTGCTCCAGACCAGGCTAACAGCCAGGCTTAGTTAATCCTGGTGCCTTTCTGTTCAGTCAGCGGTCCCGCCGATCAAAAAGCAAGTGTTTTTACAGCTATTCCATGTTCTTATCTATGTTTTTAGCATATTTTACATAGCCTGTATTAAAATAGCACTTTTTAGTTATTAGGTTTCATAATTGGAGAAGACACATTCACCATACTTTGCACACAATGAGCATCAGCCAGTAGGTTTACGTGGAATGAAAGCACATGTAAAGAAAAGTGATAAATAAAAGTATAATAATATATAATATAATAGTATTTATAATATAATAGTATTTATAATATAATATAACATAATATAATATAATAATAGTCCCACTTCAATAAGCAGGCTATATTGTGCACTGATCATTCATGAAACAACAGGGAGAGGACACCACAATGTGCATCACTTATCTGCTGCCAGCTTGGGAGAGAAAACAGTGATTAATACATGTGCAACAGTCATGCTCACAGTGTGCTTTGCACTGATCACATCTCTTTGTAGCTGGATTTGCAAGTCAGTTCCCTCAGGTCCTCTTTTTATCTCCATATCTAAGTCCAAGTCCTTTTTTATTGATATTTTATTTTGTTAATTTTTCACCTGTGCATGTCCTTCAGGTAGAACTTACTACATTGAAAGTACCGTTTTTCAGAAAAATCTGGGCCCGTATTCACAAAGAATCTTAAGGCTAAGAGCAGCTCCTAGTGACGTAATTCTAAGAAAATTCTTAGAAATGTGGCGTTTACTGTTAAAATGAAAGAAAAAAGTAATTCATGAAGCATCTTAAGCCTTAAAAGAGCTCTTAAGCTCAGAATTGTTAGGAGCAGGGACGAGGACTTTTAAGAGGCTTAAGAGTTTCTTTAGTAGAGGAGAAAATGGCAGAAAGACGCAGAGGGAGAAGAAATGTGTTGCAGGATGACATTGAGTTAATCAGACGCTATAGATTAGATCGTGCAGGGATCGTGTTTGTGACTGATCTTATTAGATACACGCTAACATCTCCGACACAGGCAGGAATGAAAGGAATCACTACATTAGGATATTTGGCAACAAAGCAGCGGTGATGATTTGGGTCTGTCACAACCTTCTGTAAGCAGAGTGATCACACAAACACTTACAGCACTGTCAGAACCTCTGATTGTGTCGCAGTTCATTTCGTTTCCACTGGACATTCCCACCTTGCAGGCTCAAAAAACTGTATGTATGAATATAGCAGCTTCCCTGGTGCACAAGCAGAATGAACCGTTAATAGTTTGTGCTATTCGCTCCCTCGTCTGCTTCTCGCCCCGTGCTGTGACACCCGACCCAAATTTTCCTTTTAGAATTGCCTTGTGTTCATCCACTAACTGGTCCAGTTGGGCTTTCTCGCCCTGCTTGGTTTGGATTCCGTGTTTGATCCATTAAAACCAACATTCAAACCACCACTTAAATAGAAACGCCAGCAATCAGTGTTATTGGAAAGAGTGGAACAATTTTTATCATTCTGAGCCAATCAGATACCTGATAGGAAATTAACAGCATGGTAAATAAAAAAAACAGGATTTATATACACATAATGTGTGTGTGTGTGTGAGAGGAGAGAACGGTCAGATAGGAAATATTACCATGTAATTTCCAAAGTAAAGGCTTAGAATATAACCTACACTAGAATCACTCTTTTTTTCCTTCTTGGACAACCAACCAATCACAGTCTTCAAAAGATTGTGTCATACATAGCAACGGGGTCAACCCCGCCTCCTCACTAAGATAAAAGTTTTTGTCTTTTCCTTGCTCAGAGCTGCTCTCAGATCAGTCCTGAATAGCTCTTAAGCTGAGACTCCTAGGTAAAAGTTTTTAAGCTAAGATAAGAGTTTTCTGAGAGGACTCTGAGATTCTTTGTGAATACAGGTCCTGGATTTAAAGGATAAGGTTTCAGACAGATATATTTTTGCTGTGGTCACTAACTCACAGGTGTGGTCTGTCAACATCAGGTGGTATTTTGCACAAATGTAGAATGACTGCTATATAATTTCACTTTTAACATAAGTGGCATATTGTTCATTTCGACCCCGTCAGCTGGGTCAAAAGTAACACAACAATCCCTCATCCCACAAGGAGCCTTTCAGAATAAGAGCATTTTGCTTTTGTGGTTTTGCTGACATGTTTAGATTTTGTTGATTTGGTGATTAGTGCTTGCTTCTTGTACTTCTACTATGATTAATTAGGCTATCTGGTTAAATTGTTGCTTTTTGTCTGTTTGAACTGTGTTCATTGTTGACATACGATCGGGAGTCTTTACAGGGTATTTTATTTTGATAATTGACAGATTCTCGCTGTTTGTCATGTTTATTTATTACTTAATAAATTACATGTTTATTTATTATTAAATAAATCAACATGACTGTCACCTTGTTTATGTGTAACTGCAAACATCTCTTTTTTAAGATCTTTATCTTAAAAAAAAATTAAATTACATTTTTTTTTTAATATTCAGTTTCAAAAGTAACCTGGCAGCCCAAACTTGAGTTGTTTAGAATATTTCATATTATATTAAGAATATATTATGAATATATAAATATACAAATGTGTGCACCTAAAACAGGGGAAATGGAAATGGTTAGGTGGAGATTGTTTATGAAGCTGGCATGATATAAAATAAAATGAGACTTTACTGATCCTGCACTGGGGATATTTGCATGTTGTAGCAGTTCCAGAAACAGTGAAAAAATGAAACATAATTCAGAAAGATGGGACAAAAATGAATAAACAATAAAATTAAGACAAAAATTAAAAAGCTATTTACAGAACAGGCCTATACAAATTTCACATTTTGAAATGAATTTTAAATTGTTTTAGGCGTTTGCCGGCGAAAGACAAGCTCTGGCTTGTGGCAACAGCTGGGCGTCGCTGCTGGTTTTGGGCATGGTGCAGGACGGGCTTAACGCACAGCAAAGAGCGACAGCAGCGCGCTGTAAGCAAGTATGAGTGATCTGCATTTTGAGTGCTTTTTATCTCTGCCCTCCTCCTGCATTATCTGAACAAAGTCTTTATCAGCTGACCTGAGACTAATGTTTCTAATAGAGATGTCCAGAAACATCTGGCTGAATCAGACCTCTGTCTTTCTGACCTATTGGCATATTCTGTTGGTATAATATGTCCTAAACATGTTTTAATAAATGCTGCAACACAGAAAAGTCACCACATGAGCAGCGGGACAAAAGAAACACTTGTGGTCAGGTGTAGACAGGAACTCCTGACATATAAACACGATTTACTTTTATACTGAAGAACTCTGACAGGGCAAACTTCAGGGTGTGTTAAAGCACTAAATAACCTGTAGATTAATCATTACTGTGACACAGGAAACGAGAGGCACAACTTGTAATTTGAAAAAAGAGTCACGCTTCAGAAATTTACTTTCGGTGCTCGAAAACAAAGACGGCCGCGGGAAACAATGACAAAATCACTCGATATTTGGCAGCTCCATCAAGGGTTGCTGCTGAAGGTTCGGTCAAAGTTTGGACTGCAAATGCAGTCAGGGCTCTGAAAAAAAACGGCTTGTTACTTTCGTCCCGTGTTACTTTCACCCCCGGTTTACCCCTACTACAGCCTCATGGTCAAGTTACAAATATGATCCAGTATTTTCTATGAGCACCATATCACTTACTTCTTATCTATTATCCACATTGACTAAACAAGTGCACTATTTTCACACAAAACTGACCAGCTTCTATGTGGATGTCCTTCAGGTTGTAGCAGTCCGTAGGTATTTTCTGCTATTAAGCCATTTTCCCAGTAGTTAGGTATGAGCCCACATACTGTACATTCTGAGCCCTGTGCAATGTACAAAGAACCGGCCTAAATATCTGTCCTTTTGCGGGATCCCTTTTGCCTTTGTTTATAGTGGATTATTTAGATTGTTTAGAGTGGATGTGATGTAAAGCCTCAGAGTCAAGATACAATATTTTCTGTGAGTACACTGTTAAAAAAAATTGAGAAAAGTGTAATATTCCGGCAGCTAGGGTGACAGAAAACTACCGTAAAATAACAGTAAATGACTCCCTCGTAAAAATACAGAAATATTCCGGCAACTGGGGTACCAGAAAAATACTATAAAATAGTCTTGTAAAAAAGTACAAGAAATATTAATTTTAGTAATAGTAATTTGGGGCTTTTAATGTTTACTGAAGAACATATACACCTGTTAAAACAATTAAATTACCTATAAACATACTTGAACACTGCTATAATACAAATAATCAGACTTAAAACTTGCAGTAGATTGCAGCTATTAAGTTTTATTATATAATTTTACATAAATCTTGTAAATGTAATCAATGTTTAATCTAAAAACAATGATATAAATGCTCCGTACTTGTATAGCGCCTTTCTAGTCTTTTCGACTACTCAAAGCGCTTTTACACTACTTCTGCATTCACTCACTGAGCCTAAGTTCACTGTCTTGCCCAAGGACACTTCGACACGCAGCCTGGGGGAGCCGGGGATTGAACCGCCGACCTTCCGATTAACGGCCAACCCGCTCTACCTCCTGAGCCACAGCCGCAACGCATCCGCAAACACTAGATTCTCCATTTAAAAATACTGTTCTAAAACTGGTAAACAGCGTTTAGGATCGTGTCCATTGGAATTTTTGACCGTTCTTGTAGAAGCGCATCTGTGAGGTCAGGCACAGATGTTGTACGAGAATGCCTGGCTCACAGTCTCAACGCTAATTCATCCCCAAGGTGTTCAACCAAACTCTCTCCTCCGTGTCTTTGTGGACCTTTGCTTTGTGCACTGGTGCTCAGTCATGTTGGAACAGGAAGGGGCCATCCCCAAACTGTTTCCACAAAGTCAGGAGCGTGAAATTGTCCAAAATGTCTTGGTATGCTGAAGCATTAACAGTTCCTTTCACTGGAGCTAAGGGGCCAAGTCCTGAAAAACAACTCCACATCATAATCAAACTTTACAATTGGCACAGTGCAGTCAGGCAAGTACTGTTCTCCTGGCAACTGCCAAACCCAGACTCATCCATCGAACTGCCAGACAGAGAAGCGTGATTTGTAACTCCAGTGAACACGTCTCCACAGCTCTGGTGTTCAGTGGCGGCGTGCTTTATACCACTGCATCCGACGCGTTGCATTGCACTTGGTGATGTAAAGCTTGGATGCAGCTGCTCGGCCGTGAAACCCATTCCATGAAGCTCTCTACGCCCTGTTCCTGAGCTAATCAGAAGGCCACACAGCATTTGGAGGGCTGTAGCTATTGACTCTGCAGAAAGTTGGCAGCTCCTTCGCACTGTGTGCCTCAGCATGCACTGACCCTGCCCTGTAATTTTATGTGGCCTGCCACTTTGTTGCTGAGTTTCTGTTGTTCCAATTGCTTTCACTTTGTTTTTATACCACTAACAGTTGACTGTGGAATATCTTTTCACAAATGGACTTATTGGCAACATGGCACAGTACCATGCTTCAATTCACAATTCACTGAGATCCTAAGAGCGACCCATTCTTTCACAAATGTTTGTAGAAGCAGTCTGCATGCCTAGGTGCTCGATTGTATCCACCTGTGGTCATGGAAGTGATTGGAACACCTGAATTCAGTGATTCAGAGTGGTGCCAATACTTTTGGCAATATAGTGTATATCATTTAGTGGTGGGCCGTTATCGGCGTTAACGTGCTGCGTTAACGTGAGACTCTTATCGGGCGATAAAAAAAATATCGCCGTTAATCTATTCTCAAAGTTGGGTTGGGAGCTGGGTCTATACTACGCAAGCTATGATGACTTTCACCTTGATATTTTAGCGCAGATGTACACCTAGCCGAATCAGGGACAGGTGTCGTTGTCTAGGGCGCAAAATCCGCAAGAGAAGGTTTTCGACTTGGCTCAAATGAACTCAGCTCAGCTGCTGTGACACCGGCGTCCGCCGCGGCTCGCGCTGTGAGTCCAGACAGTTGTGACGAGTTGTGTCGTTGTGTAGAGTTTTGTGATTTGAACATCTAAAACCTGAGGCGCAGGCGAGCCCACGGCTTTGTCTGATTGGATACAAGTCGCGAATAATAGCCTATCAACACTCACGAGACATTTGCTCCAGTGAACAGCAGAGCTGTGTCGAAGGGAAGGCACCGATATTACTGAAGCTGCAATAAACTTCACAATCAGGCGATCTGTTTCTATGATGACAAGAAGCCCAGTGTCCACATTACACCATGAGCATGCCCGAACACAGAGCTACGGGGTTTCACTTAGTGACACTCTTGAAAGTGACGGGTTTTAAATCAGTCCCCTTACCCACTCACTGCACCTGAGAGGTAAACACAGTATGCATCTGTCTTTTTCACTGCAGCTCTGCATCGTGATGTGACGCTCCGTATAACTTTTTTTTAAACTTTGCATTCAATCCACAGTTGGGGGGGGTGTGGTACTTTCATGAGGACCCCCACCCCCTATAAATCGCACCCTGTTTATAATAATAAACTTGTAAAAGCAGAAAGCTGCTGCTATTCTGATCTTATCTGAGTTTCATGTGTCACTTCCTCTCTAAGTGTGACATTTCCATGGTTATTAATGTCCACGCTGAGTTTCTGCAAACAGGAAGGAGCAGAAAAACACTGACCTGACTGAGAAACAAACAGCTCCTGATTCCTGAAACACTGACTGGCAGGTTACGGTTTAATTTAGACTGCTGGATTGTTTCTGAGGCTGTTTCAGCTTTTTCAGTCAGGACTCAGTCTAAACCTTTAACACATTAGAGGCCGTATGTGAGCGATCAGACCTCGACTCTGCTGCTCCACCTGTTTTTAGGTTCTCCATATCAGGGCCGCCCCAAACCTGTTTGTGTGGAGGAGAAATAAACAGTTCCATCCTCCAGCCACTTTCTGAGAGCTTCACTTCCCCTGACAGTCTGTGACTTTATATATTTGATCAGGGACGTGCACAGAGATTTAGGGGGGCGGGGGCTCAAGGAAAAAAGGGCACCAATTATAATAATTCATCAAAAACATTTAACATATTAACACATCTCAACCAATTAATTTTAATTCCCTCACAAATAGTTTCATTCAGTTTTTCAGATTTCTACAAAATAATCAGTTCACACAGACACCATGGTCTTCAGTGTTCACGTACGCACACAATAACTGATGCTGACGATGAGTTCTACATTTGAGGGACATTTGTCTGTATCATGTCATGATCAAAAGGAAGTTACTGCTTAAGGCAGGACACTTTTTATACAGTGGTTAGTTTTGAGATTTTGGTCTGTTTTATCTTCTTTTACTCTGATGGAAAGAAAATTTCCTAAATGTTTGGAAATTGTGACATGAGAAAGCTCAGCTCCAGCTTTGATCAGCTGTGTAACTCATATCACTCAAATCACCCAACCCAGAGTTATTAGCTGGATAACAATAACAACAAGCGCACCAATATACATATACAGTTAAAACCACTGACTTACTTTTGCTGTTTTCTCTTTAAAAACAGCTGTTGACACAGGTCAGAAAAACACTGGTGGATGTGTCACAGTGGGAATCAAACCGGGGTCTCTCACACCAAAGGCATATGTCTTATCCACTGGCCCTCACCACCCTATTTTTATCATTCTCTGTTGGGTCAGTGGATCGTTGTTGGGCAAGCTACTTGGAAAATGTAGTGAGCTAAGCTACTAGCTACTCTGCATTAAATGAAGCTTCACTACACAGAAGCTACCCCCCAGTGAAATGTAGCAAGCTAAGCTACAGCAACGTGGCAAAAGTAGCTTAGTTACATCTAAGCTACTTTAATTTGTGTGTGTGTGTGAGTGTGTGTGTGTGTGTGTGTGTGTGTGTGTGTGTGGTATATACTTAGTTTATATTGAAGTGACTTCACTCGACAGTAGCTATAGAAGAAAGACTGAAAACCTGCTCCAAACAGAGAGTGTGAGAGCTAAATCAGACACACAGAAACTCTTCCTGCCATTTCATTGCAGCTAAACGTATTTCCTCATGCAACAAACAGAGAACCATTGTTGTTTAGAGTTACTTAATTATCACATCATTATCGTTAATATTGTTTGTTATTTTAATAATTGTTCCTTTAAAAAATTCTCCTGCTTGTCAAAAAGCAAGACATATTTTTAATGTAACACAGGTCTATATTGTGTTTTTATTCCTCTTTCTTTAGTTTTTATAATGTCATTTCATTGTTTATTAATTATGCATCCATCCATCGTCAACTGCTTATCTTGCGTACAGGGTCACGGGGGTCTGTAGCCAATCCCAGCTGACATTGGGCAAAAGGCAGGGTACACCCTCGACAGGTCGCCAGTCCATCGCAGTGTTTATTAATTATATATTTTTTATTGTTTATATGTGAATTTGTGCTCTGGCAACATTGGAACCTAAACATTCATTACAGATCTAGATCCAATGTCTCTCAGAGCTTTCACAGTCAGCCCCCTCACACCCCTCTCAGACCACAGCAAAATCACTATCTACCTGAAAAGGGCTCAGTCTAAGTCTGGAGCCCTTAGTGCCCGTGACCTGTTTAACATACTCATACAGATGGACCCCAGACAGCATGGGGGCGTACCAAAAGGCACTGGAAAATCAAAACATCCACGATTTAACTCATTTATTTCTAACTGAAACATTTCCCCAGAATAATTCTGGCGTAAATTCGGCTGTGGACAAAATCAATTCAATATTTCATCATCTGGCTTCATTGTCTAATTTGAAAGCCTCAAAACCAAAACCTCAACAAATGAACAACAACAAATGGTTTGACATTGATTGCAAAAATTTAAGGAAAACTTTAAGGAAATTATCAAATGAAAAGCATCGGGACCCAGATAACCACAGCATACGCTGTCAATATGAGGCCACTCTGAAACAATACAAGTACACCCTAAAAACTAAGAAAGAACAACACAGCAAGAACCAGCTCTGTGAAACTGAGGAATCCTACATTTCACTGGGGGGGGAAAGCTTCATTTAATGTAGAGTAGATAGTAGCTTAGCTCATTACATTTTCCAAGTAGCTTGCCCAACACTGCTTAATCCTTCGATTTGCATGTGCGTGGTTTGGAGATGTGGAGGGAGCCTTCAGCCATGAACTGGTTCAACATAAAGCTGAATCCACCAGGGCTTATATACAGAATATGTTCTTTAACACATTGTTCTGGTTGTTCTTTTATGTCATTCATAAATATTTCCAGTGTTCACAGAGTGAATGTGTTTTGCTAAAAGCTCATTTAGTAGCTTTGTGTTTGATGTGTGTTTGGGTAAAAATGGTTGCTGTGAGCTTTAGTGGAGGTGTGTAACAGTGATAGGTTGAACTGATACGACATTAGGACACCGTATTCATAAACAATATATTCACCCCAAATTAAAGAACCTGGCCTGCATATTAAAATTCTGAACACAGTATTATATTGTGAAATATCACAGTTAAGCCTGTGAAGTGATACATTAATTGTGTAATATACAGTTACATCTTGTGAATTCCTGAAATAATTTAAGGTGCAGCTTTGATGGTTTTCTGCAACCAGCACTGACCTTCATTGACCTCTGACCTTTAGTGACCCCTGTCTTCCTGTTGCAGGTGTGTCGGTGCTGCTGCTGCCTGGACTGACTGTTTCTGCAGGTGAGCTGATGGAAGTGAAAACAATCACTGACACTAGGCCTGTCACAATAACTACTTTTGTTAGACCATATATTGTCCCTGAATTAATTATTGTGATAAACAGTGTTATTGTAATTTTAAGACCATTTTACGACACTTGTATAATGATGATATTATAGCATATTAATGCACTTTAACAGAGAAACTGATTTTTTACTCTGAAATGACAATTGAAATTTCAATTATCTCTCATAGTAATAAATAAATAAATAACACCTTACCACCAAAACAACCTGCACCAGGAGCCAGTCTGCCAATATCTTTTGACTTTTTTTGCTCTGTTTTAATTGTGTTTATTGTTCACACACTATGGGGAGTCTTCACAGGTGTTTTATTTTGAAAAACTGACTGGATTCTCCTTGACGCAGCTTCCCTTAAATAGACTCACTGCGTGTTCTCTGCAAAGTGTGTTACCGCCTGGCTCAAGGCTGGCAACAAAAAAGGGAGGCTCACACAGAGAATAGTAAAAGAAACGGTTTATTTAACTCAAACTAACAAACAGCTTTAATAAGTTGATGAGGAACATCAGACATGTCAGAAGAGTGTGGATGAGTGAGAATGGAGTGTAATGCCTGTTGGTGGGTGCAGCAAATTACACAAAGGAACAAAGGCTGAGGTTGAAGCAGCAGGCCAGCAGAGAGACGGACTCCCAGAAAGGCAGGCCTTGTAGACCCTCTGGGCAGGTAGATGCTTTGGACCCTCCCAGCTCTACCTACCAGCCACACCCAGAATCTGCAAAACAGAGAAGACATACAGGCAGGCAGACTGGGGAAGTCGTCACAAGTGGAATAACCAAAATAATTAAGGTCAGACCCGCGACCCTGTAAGCAGGATAAGCGGTTGACGATGGATGGATTAAGGTCAGGTCCATATATTGTCCGATATTGTAACTGTCGGGACAGGCCTCTCTCTGTAAAAGATAAATGGTCCATATTTGTAATGTATATGGAATAACACCTTTTTGACTTTTTCCGATGACTCCAAAGCACTTTAAACTACGTCACATTCACCAATTCACACACATCCATACACAGCTAAAACTAGAAATAGCAGTTTCTAATCGGTTTTGCTAAATGTAATGTAAATGTAATTAATGTAAAGAGGTGGCACGCCTCAGAAGCAACTAGGGGATAACTGTCTTGTTCAGTGGGTGTCGCTTGTCATGGTTTGGGGTTTAGGTTGTTTGTTTCTGATTCTCGTTGTTCATGCCTCTCTGTGTTTGTAATTATTTTTGCCTTGTCAGCTCTGTGTTTCTGTATCAATGGTTTTAGTCCTGTTTGTTTATTTTCGTGTTCAGTATATCTGTTATTTGTTTCAAAACAAAAAACTAAATAACCTAAATATATATTTAGTCTGTTTCTAAATATATATTAAAGTACATCATTTGACATTATCCTTATACACAAAAGCACTGCTTCATTTACAAGGTGTGGCAGCTTACCGTGAATCCTGATCCAAACATCTGAAAGTGACAGGGCCCTTCTCTGGTGCTGCAGGAAGGAGTGGTGTTCTGCTTTGTCCTGACAGTCCAGCATTAATTTGAACAGAGAGTGATGGTAGGTGACTGGGACCAGCCTGGCTAATGTCATCGATCCTTAAACCCTGCACATGCTCAGAATGGTCTTTATGAAAATCTGGGAGGTCCTGGGATGTTTTAAAAGCAAACGAGGAACTCAATTTCACCTTTATTTTACTTTACACAGGTACGAACAATGCAAAGCACATTATTAACACTCACAAGTTCACTCACAATTGATCCCTATGTAAGTTACCATTGGCTATTAAGCCTTTTCTCTCTGCTATAATTTGTTAATATGCATATTGAACCGTCTGCATTCTCTGCATTCCTAATCTATCCGGCAACTATAAAGTTACCAAGAGGACATGAACATAACATTTTTGAGGCAGAGGACAAAAAGACAGGCTCCAACCCCAAAATGAAATCACCAATGCTGACTAGTGCTATTGTCAGTGACCATGTTCATCATCATCATTAAAGGTTCAGTGTGTAACATCTAGTGGCATCTAGTGGCGAGGGTTGTGAATTGCAACATTATGTCCACTCTTCTACTGCCACCTAACCTGTCAAAGAGGGTAGGACAGCTACGGTGGCTGACACAGCTCAAAAGGTGTCTTTTCTGAGACAGCAGAGTGGCCAGTCAAGAAATGAGGTTTCTTTAGATAGTTGTGTTTGTTAAAATATTATGTAAAAGCAAATGTTTTTTCGAATATTCTAGTTCCTTGTTCATAAATAAACAACAGCCACGTGAAGTAATGAAGTGAAAGACAAGTATGACCACTGACAGATACCAGGACAATGTGAGCCTCACTGTTTCTGCACCACAGTCGTTTATAAACCACATAATACATGAAGTTTATGAAGGTATTGGCTGGTGAGGATCACTCTCTCACTTTGCTTAATTAGATAAGCATGCAAATTTATACAAATTTTTTAAAATGCAACAGAAACACAAAGTCATACTGACAGCCATAATTTCAGCTTGTGGTAAAACTGTGCAACGTTTTTAATGTGCATTTAGCACTTGAGCAGTCTGTCAATCCCTCTATCCAGTAAATATGACTTGTGATTGGACTGTACAGCCGAGCATTGGCCAAGAGCAGAAGGCCCTTTTTTTCACACATTCACACACCAGTTTGCAGATCAGCATTTACAAGGTTTCAAAACTGGAAAACAAACTAATACACTGGGAGAACAGGGACAAATTTGAAACTCTGAAAAATTGTTTGCGCAAGATCGTAAAAAAACTGTTGCAGTTCTGAAGAAGGAAAACTCAAAAACAGACTAATGTTTGCAGAGATTTTTTTTACTTTTTTTACGTTTTGCAAGCTTGCAAATCTTAGTTTTCGATCTTGCAAAACTTTTTTTGTAAGATTTTGAGTTTTCAAACACTTACTTTCAACCTTTCAGAACTTTATTTTCAGTTTTGAATCCTGGCAGGATTTTAATCCCATAGATAGGCACATGGTCCTGTTATATATCACTATTTGCAGTAAAAAGAAATACATGTTTTCCACCAGGGCAGTAAGGTGTGAAGTTTAGCTGCTGATCTGAGCTTCTCTGCTGTTAAAGTATCATTACCATTAATATTCATCAGCTGTTTGTCTCAGGAAGGTAACGGCACATTTCTGTCCACGTAACAAAGCCATAACAGAGGCTGGAGAAGAACTACATCAAGTTACAATCCAACTACATCTGTTTTCTACCAGCGCAGTAAAAGTTTAGCTGCTGATCTGAGCTTCGATGCTGGAAGCTGCCGTTTTATTGCCAATTAGCTGATCAGCTGATTCTCCACGACGTAACATACAAAGCGAAACAGAGCTGGAGAGTAAACCAATCCAACTAACAAAGCGTGTTTTCTACCGGTCTGTAACAGTTTAGCTGGCTGATGCTTCCATGCTCTATAGAGCGTATATAAAAACGCGCTCTGTAGTGCTGTTTGTCTGTTTTCAGCTACTGTAGAAACATGACGATGCAACATGGCGACGTCCATGGAAGGGGGTGCCTGCAGTTATGGAGATATAAATGTCTCATTCAAAGGTTATAAAAACATAATGGTTTATTACGTAAGGTCGTTACACACCACTGAAAACATAGTTATGGATCTTATATTGCATTTCTGTCAATAGATCCTCAGAAAAATGACACACTGGACCTTTAAGTTTACTTCTCTTGTGAGTTCTGGTTTTGCTTTGTTTGCTGTTAGCTGAGGTTCTTGAAACATTTGACGATTTGTGCTGAGTGAAGCCATTTAAAGTGACAACTTACTGCTTCTGCATTACAGAGACTCTGAGAAGGTTTGGCCCTTCTGCTTTGATTTATTCTATTTTTTTTAAATCTGTGTCGCGTTTTTCTTATTTGCCTTCAATGATCACAGATTATGGTGGTGTGAGGGGGGTCGGGGTGGGGGCCGATAACAACGGCTTGGTCTCTTCTTCTTCTTTGTGTGTTTGTTTATTTGGGAGAATGTCAAAGTATAAGTCTCTGTATGAAAATGTACATTCCTGCGGTGTGTGCGAAGTGGTTAATATTTAATATTCATTTTATGTGGGTAACACTGCTGGTTTGAATGTTTAAATGATAAAGTGATAACATGATATGAAGTAAAACTAAATATATGATCTATTCCTCTCACATTCAATTTTCTCTATGTGGCTCTGGTCTGATGGTCTAACTCTGTATGTGGCTCTGGTCTGATGGTCTAACTTTGTCTCTATGTGGCTCTGGTCTGATGGTCTAACTCTGTCTCTATGTGGCTCTGGTCTGATGGTCTAACTCTGTCTCTATGTGGCTCTGGTCTGATGGTCTAACTCTGTATGTGGCTCTGGTCTGATGGTCTAACTTTGTCTCTATGTGGCTCTGGTCTGATGGTCTAACTCTCTATGTGGCTCTGGTCTGATGGTCTAACTCTGTCTCTATGTGGCTCTGGTCTGATGGTCTAACTCTGTATGTGGCTCTGGTCTGATGGTCTAACTCTGTATGCGGCTCTGGTCTGATGGTCTAACTCTGTATGTGGCTCTGGTCTGATGGTCTAACTTTGTCTCTATGTGGCTCTGGTCTGATGGTCTAACTTTGTCTCTATGTGGCTCTGGTCTGATGGTCTAACTCTGTATGTGGCTCTGGTCTGATGGTCTAACTCTGTATGTGGCTCTGGTCTGATGGTCTAACTCTGTATGTGGCTCTGGTCTGATGGTCTAACTTTGTCTCTATGTGGCTCTGGTCTGATGGTCTAACTCTCTATGTGGCTCTGGTCTGATGGTCTAACTCTGTATGTGGCTCTGGTCTGATGGTCTAACTTTGTCTCTATGTGGCTCTGGTCTGATGGTCTAACTCTGTTTGTGGCTCTGGTCTGATGGTCTAACTCTGTATGTGGCTCTGGTCTGATGGTCTAACTCTGTATGTGCCTCTGGTCTGATGGTCTAACTTTGTCTCTATGTGGCTCTGGTCTGATGGTCTAACTCTCTATGTGGCTCTGGTCTGATGGTCTAACTCTGTATGTGGCTCTGGTCTGATGGTCTAACTTTGTCTCTATGTGGCTCTGGTCTGATGGTCTAACTCTGTATGTGGCTCTGGTCTGATGGTCTAACTTTGTCTCTATGTGGCTCTGGTCTGATGGTCTAACTCTGTATGTGGCTCTGGTCTGATGGTCTAACTCTGTATGTGGCTCTGGTCTGATGGTCTAACTCTGTATGTGGCTCTGGTCTGATGGTCTAACTCTGTTTGTGGCTCTGGTCTGATGGTCTAACTCTGTATGTGGCTCTGGTCTGATGGTCTAACTCTGTATGTGGCTCTGGTCTGATGGTCTAACTCTGTATGTGGCTCTGGTCTGATGGTCTAACTCTGTTTGTGGCTCTGGTCTGATGGTCTAACTCTGTATGTGGCTCTGGTCTGATGGTCTAACTCTGTATGTGGCTCTGGCCTGATGGTCTAACTCTGTATGTGGCTCTGGTCTGATGGTCTAACTCTGTATGTGGCTCTGGTCTTATGGTCTGTGTATCCTAGTGATGATCAGCTGCTGTAATCTGACTGTTTTCAACAGACACTATAATGTTTACTCGAAGCTCCAGATGTTTCTACGTGTTCAAATGTTGACAGACATGTTTCTCTGTCAGACCAGGGCCCGTATTCACAAAGAATCTTAAGGCTAAAAGTAGCTCCTAGTGACGTAATTCTAAGAAAATTCTTAGAAAAGTGGGCGTTTACTCTTAAAATTAAAGAAAAAAGTAATTCACAAAGCATCTTAAGCCTTTAAAGAGCTCTTAAGCTCAGAATTGTTAGGAGCAGGGACGAGGACTTTTAAGAGGCTTAAGAGTTTCTTTAGTAGAGGAGAAAATGGCAGAAAGAGCAGAGGGAGAAGAAATGTGTTGCAGGATGACAGTGAGTTAATCAGGCGCTATAGATTAGATCGTGCAGGGATCGTGTTTGTGACTGATCTTATTAGAGGCAGCTAACATCTCCGACACAGGCAGGAATGAAAGGAATCACTACATTAGGATATTTGGCAACAAAGCAGCGGTGATGATTTGGGTCTGTCACAACCTTCTGTAAGCAGAGTGATCACACAAACAATTACAGCACTTTCAGAACCTCTTATTGTGTCGCAGTTCATTTAGTTTCCTCTGGACATTCCCACCTCGCAGGCTCAAAAAACTGCATTTATGAATATAGCAGCTTCCCTCTTGCGCTACAACGAGAATGAACCGTTAATAGTTTGCGCTATAGCGCCCTCGTCGCTTCTCAGCCCGTGCTGTGACACCCGGCCCGAATTTTCCTTTTAGAATTGCCTTGTGTTTATCCACTAACTGGTCCAGTTGGTCTTTCTCGCTCTTCTTGGTTTGGATTCCGTGTTTGATCCATTAAAACCAACATTCAAACCACCACTTAAACAGAAACACCAGCAATCAGGAACAATTTTTATCATTCTGAGCCAATCAGATACCTGATAGGAAATTAACAGCATGGTAAATAAAAAAAACAGGATTTATATACACATAATGGCCCTCATTTATCAAAAGTGCGTACACCCAATTTCCAGCGTACACCTGGCGTACTCCCAAAACCACGGTGACTTTGACATTTATCAATATGGACGTTGGCGTACGGCACGCTCAAATCCTACGCCAGCTCAGGAGGTGGTGTACATGTACGCAAGTTTTGAGTTAGAGCCGAAATGCGCAGAATTCATTTCCTAACAGCACAAAATGCACTGACAAACTAAAATACACGATATATTATGACCCACTGTAACAGAAACAACGTTTGAAACATTAATTTTTGTGTTTATATTTGAGCAGCACGGACTTTATACAGCCTATTGAGCAGTCAGAACATGCTTTGATTTGTATTTGGACTATTTTATCGTAGCTTTTGGTGCCTTTTATTTGGGTTTGCTTTTAATAAAATGTGTACCTTCAAATGAAAAGGCTACAAGCAAAAAATGTTAAAACAACGAAGAGCATGAGCGGATGGCTTGAAGCACTGAGACTGGCTGCCGACATGGACACAGCCCCACGCCCTTTAGGTGAGGCGGGAACAGACATGTCGCGCACAACGCCCCGCATTTATTAAAAGACAAACTTTATATTATGACCGCACAGCGAGACCCCGCGTCCCCAGACTCTGGCATGCTGATCTCTGTTCATGTTTGAGTCCTGGGTCAGTGCGTAAATCCCAGTCCTGGAGGTGATTGAGCAGCTTTTTTATCAGAGCAACATTCTTTCATTTGGAGCTTATTTGGGACTTGACTTTGATGGGCGTTTTAGTGCTAAATCTCTTGGAGCACCACAAATAGCCAATTTATAATTCTAGGAACAGACAAAAACTTCTAGTTTGTGGAACGCGCTCCACAAACAGGTGGTACAGACGTGGTGCAGCTCATCATTGTGTTTGGACAATGTGTCACTCTGAACATAAACGAAAAGTTACACCGCGGATGGTCAGATCCAAGTCCGTGCGCGTCCAGACCCGTGTCTGTGCGTAATAGTCCCAGGACCGCGCAGAGCACTGTTTCCCAAAGCTGCAAAACATTATGAAGCCTTGCTTTGCACGCTGGGGGTACACCACCCCGTATCTGTCAGTATGTCCTCCGTTCATCAAAGTAAACGCTCAGCGAGAGGCTCTCGGCCCGAGCCCTGCTCCTCCGGGATGAGCGCATCCTCCTCTGGGGCTGACAGCGCGCACTGGTCCGCTCCAGCGAGGTTGACAGCGCGCGGTGGTCCCCCTGACTCCAGCACTGGCTCTCCGGCTGGACCTGAACTGTTTATGGCTCATCTGACTGCTCGTGTCCAGTTTTAAGCGCGTTGAACATTTTGTTAAAAATGTGTCCAGTTTAAATCATCGAATAAAAAAGTATTAAATTGTTTCCAAATGAAAAACCTCGTAATATTAAAATGCACAATATTTTTGAACATTTATGCCGGGGAGGGGCTCTAGTAGTGAAACTAAACATTTAATCTTTATTTAAATCTGTCAAAACAACATAATATTTTGTTTCTGAAGTTTTAACTTGTGGACTTCCTGCTCCAAACCATGTATTTCTTGCCGTATTCCGTCAGTCCCTGCCGTAAAGTCCTGGGTGCAGCCTCCTGAAGCTTGAATAATTGGGGGGCGTTTCATTCAATTTACACACGTTTTCAGCCGCCGCATTTATCAACACCAGGTGGTGCGTACACCTGGATTTCAAAGGTACGCACAGCTTCATAAATCAGGCGCTGAGAACAGTGTAAGCATAATCTTACGCACAAAAATACGCCCGTTTCTACGCAAGAATGATAAATGAGGGCCAATGTGTGTGTGTGTGTGAGAGGAGAGAACGGTCAGATAGGAAATATTACCATGTAATTTCCAAAGTAAAGGCTTAGAATATAACCTACACTAGAATCACTCTTTTTTTTCCTTCTTGGACAACCAACCAATCACAGTCTTCAAACGATTGTGTCATACATAGCAACGGGGTCAACCCCGCCTCCTCACTAAGATAAAAGTTTTTGTCTTTTCCTTGCTCAGAGCTGCTCTCAGATCAGTCCTGAATAGCTCTTAAGCTGAGACTCCTAGGTAAATGTTTTTAAGCTAAGATAAGAGTTTTCTGAGAGGACTCTTAGATTCTTTGTGAATACGGGCCCTGGTCTGTAACCTTTACATCTGACAGCTGGTCTGCTGCTCTGACAGGAACAGCTCACATTTAACTGACGTCGCTTTAAAATCACGTCTCCGAGGAAGGGATATGGAGGACCAGGTCTATCATATTTAAAAATAAATACAGAAATAAATAAATGCTCAATAAATAAATAAGCATACAATTAATTGCCCCAAAAAATACAATAAACAAATACATGTAAGTAGAAATTAAATTATACAGTGAGACATAATGTACACTCAGCACCCCATCTTGACAGAAAAAAACAGAAATTTCAAATTTCAAAAGGAAAAAAAGAAAATTAAAAAATTTTAAAAGAAAAAGAAAAACTGAAATATCACATGGTCATAAGTATTCAGACCCTTTGCTGTGACACTCATATTTAACTCAGGTGCTGTCTATTTCTTCTGATCCTCCTTGAGATGGTTCTACACCTTCATTTGAGTCCAGCTTTGTTTGATTATACTGATTGGACTTGATTAGGAAAGCCACACACCTGTCTATATAAGACCTTACAGCTCACAGTGCATGTCAGAGCAAATGAGAATCATGAGGTCAAAGGAACTGCCTGAAGAGCTCAGAGACAGAATTGTGGCAAGGCACAGATCTGGCCAAGGTTACAAAAAAATTTCTGCTGCACTTAAGGTTCCTAAGAGCACAGTGGCCTCCATAATCCTTAAATGGAAGACGTTTGGGACGACCAGAACCCTTCCTAGAGCTGGCCGTCTGGCCAAACTGAGCTATCGGGGGAGAAGAGCCTTGGTGAGAGAGGTAAAGCAGAACCCAAAGATCACTGTGGCTGAGCTCCAGAGATGCAGTCGGGAGATGGGAGAAAGTTGTAGTAAGTCAACCATCACTGCAGCAATCCACCAGTCGGGGCTTCATGGCAGAGTGGCCCGACGGAAGCCTCTTCTCAGTGCGACACATGAAAGCCCGAATGGAGTTTGCTAAAAAACACCTGAAGGACTCCAAGATGGTGATAAATAAGATCCTCTGGTCTGATGAGACCAAGATAGAACTTTTTGGCCTTAATTCTAAGCGGTATGTGTGGAGAAAACCAGGCACTGCTCATCACCTGTCCAATACAGTCTCAACAGTGAAGCATGGTGTTGGCAGCATCGTGCTGTGGGGGTGTCTTTCAGCTGCAGGGACAGGACGACTGGTTGCAATCGAGGGAAAGATGAATGCTGACCAAGTACAGGGATATCCTGGGCGAAAACCTTTCCAGAGTGCTCTGGACCTCAGACTGGGCGAAGGTTTACCTTCCAACAAGACAATGACCCTAAGCACGCCGCTAAAATAGCGAAGGAGTGGCTTCACAACAACTCCGTGGCTGTTCTTGAATGGCCCAGCCAGAGCCCTGACTTAAACCCAATTGAGCATCTCTGGAGAGACCTGAAAATGGCTGTCCATCAGCCTTTACCATCCAACCTGACAGAACTGGAGAGGATCTGCAAGGAGGAATGGCAGAGGATACCCAAATCCAGATGTGAAAAACTTGTTGCATCTTTCCCAAAAGCGACTCATGGCTGTATTAGATCAAAAGGGTGCTTCTACTAAATACTGAGCAAAGGGTCTGAATACTTATGACCATGTGATATTTCAGTTTTTCTTTTTAATAAATTTGCAAAAAATGTCTACATTTCTGTTTTTTTCTGTCAAGATGGGGTGCTGAGTGTACATTACTGAGAAATAAAATGAACTTTTTTGATTTTTGGAAAATGGCTGCAATGAAACAAAGAGTGAAAAATTTAAAGGGGTCTGAATACTTTCCGTACGCACTGTATATATCTCTTTTAATTAGCTTCTTTATTTATTCACCTTTGTAATAATTACCTCATTTATTTATTGTCCGTTATAATCTTCAACTTTATTTATTAATTACTTATTTTTTTAAGTATTTATTTATGTGCATGTTATAATATTTTTGTCTGTTTTATTCTTCCTTTGTATTTTTTTACCCTATTTATTTCTTCAATGCTATTTATTTCTGCCTGTCGTTTTTACATTTCTGTATGCATTTCTGCCTCATTATGCAAATGAGGAGGGGCAGTGCCTTAAGGGGTCAACTTCTGCCCATTGGTTGGTTAGCATTTTACTGCATCGGTCGAATCTACATGGATTTTCCCCACCATAAAGCATTGTTTTGTAATGTCAAACTCAGCAGGCAGACGTTCAGTGTCCGACCTCTTAAGGGAAGCTGCTAATAGACTGGAAGAATTAGAACGCTGTAAGTTTGAGATCTGAAACGTTTTTCTCTGGTCCTTTGAACATTTTTTCCAAGTATATCCAGCTGCAGAGGAAGAATAAAACAGACAAAAATATTATAACATGCACATAAATAAATACTTAAAAAAATAAGTAATTAATAAATAAAGTTGAAGGTTATAATGGACAATAAATAAATCAGGTAATTATTACAAAGGTGAATAAATAAAGAAGCTAATTAAAAGAGATATATACATTTATGTCTCACTGTATAATTTAATTTCTACCTACATTTATTTCTTTATTGTATTTTTTGGGGCAATTAATTGTATGCTTATTTATTTATTGAGCATTTATTTATTTCTGTATTTATTTTTAAATATGATAGAGCTGGTCCTCCATAAAGGGACACTTCATTTAATTAAATGCCCGCTTCCTCGACTCCTCACATCTCGGGTGGGAGGGACTAAGACGCGCCGCGAGGAGTGCAGGATTGAGGAGTCGAGGAAGCAGAAATTTGGGAAATGACAAAGGCCCCTGGTCTAACTGTTTTCTTCTTCTTCAGATTCTCAGGTTACTCTGGAGATTCCTCCACTTCCTGTGATGGCAGGAAGTGATGTCACTCTGCGCTGTAGAAGCAAAGATCAGTTCTCACTCGAAGCCTTTTTCATCAGAGATGGTTCTAAACTTGGATCTGGACCTGAAGGACAGTTCACCATCAGGAACATCAATCAGTCTGATGAAGGTTTCTACTGGTGTTATTTTGATCAGACTGCTGAATCTCCTTGGAGATGGCTGAGCGTCAGAGGTCAGGACACTGACATCACTTCCTGTTTAAAATATGAACTAACCTGCTGACCTGATAATCGGGGCTTGACATTAACTTTTTTGCTCACTAGCAAATGTGGCTAGTGGTTTTCCAAAGTTACTTGCCACGCAGCATTTTCACTAGCCACATTTTTGTTGTTGGAAAATTATGTTTTATATGATTAAAGTTGACAATGCAGCTTAAAACATGTTAAAATGTACTAATATTATCACTAGCTCTGCTTTTTTTGAAAACATGTCGTCTATTAAGATAAACACATAAAACAACTTCTTATTGTTAATAATAAAGGTGCTGCATCAGAAACAGTAAATACTGTAATACAGAGTAGAAAAATGATCTGCATTAGAAACAACCAGCAGAGAATTATACATTCACCCACAATTAAGGCAACAGGATTAAAACTTTCTTTAGGCCTATATGTCAGCTTTGGGGACTTTGATGGGACTTTGCTCTGACTGGGTTAATGTTTCTCATCATGAAGCTCTGGTCGCTCTGAGTAACTGGAGATACGTCCACCTGAAACAGGTATAGGTCTACAGATTAGTCCCACACAAACGGATCTCCTGCTTTCTTTCATGGCGTGATTACTTTTATTAAAACATAGAATAAACTCTGGAAGGATAGTTGTGGCGTGAGGTGACATAAAGGCAGCCCTGCTAGTAGTTACACCGTGTCCCTTAGTCATGAAGCTTATTTTTTCTTTATCTCAGCTCTGCCTTCTCTCGTTCTCATGTGCATTTCTTCTCCACACTGCTCGCCACGCCCACTCACGCTCTGACTGAGCAGCTGTGCTGATGATGCGTGCCAGCGGTCAGCGATGTGGTGGCAGAGATCAAACCATCAGGTTAAAAGCAGGAGGCTGAGGGGACTGTGGCTGCCCTGTGACAGATTCAACTTTGATATTCTGGTTTGACAAAAGTCTGGATGTCATATTCGGTGAGGCACTGCAGGGAGAGTGAGACGCCCCTGTGGTCTGGGTTCTCCTGCTATATCATCGCTGCCGCTGGTTCAGTTGATTATTAAGGGCTGACTAAAACAGCCCTCAGTTCTGCTGACCAGTCTGCTAGTTTCATCTCCACGGTCTTCTTGTTTACAGCGTTGTCCTTCAAGAGAGGCTTCACGAATGGACCAATGAGCAAACACTGTGTGCTCATGGGAGTTGTAGTGTCGCAGTGTCAAATTGCCATTCGTTTGTTATTTCAGATGCCTTTTGAAAAGACGCCAAAGTGGCTAGTGGGAGTGACTGTGTTACTCGCCAAGGCTGAAATCCACCCGCATTTGGCGGGTTGGTGGCTGTTAATGTCGAACCCTGCTGATCATAAACTGGTCACTGCACTGATCCAGGTTCTGCTGATTCCTCCTCCAGCCTCAGGTCTGATGGTCTAACTGTGTTTTCTTTTTCAGATGATGATTCTCAGGTTACTCTGGAGATTTCTGCACTTCCTGTGAAGGCAGGAAGTGATGTCACTCTGCGCTGTAGAAGCAAAGATCAGGTCGCACTCAAAACTTTCTTCATCAGGAATGGTTCTGTCATTGGCTCTGGGCCTGAAGGAACCTTCACCATCAGGAACTTCCAGCAGACTGATGAAGGTCTCTACTGGTGTTATTTTGATCAGACTGCTGAATCTCCTCGGAGACGGCTGAGGGTCACAGGTCAGGATACTGACATCACTTCCTGTTTTAAGATATGAACTAACCTGGGGCGAGTTCAGCGCCGACAAAACGTAGCAAAACATTTTTTTCAACGGAAACGGTGGTTCCCTGAACGCCCTGCTGTGTTTTTCTATCATTGTGTTTACAAACTTGTTGCAGCTGATTGGCTAACACCTGAGACACGCAAACGGGAGAAAAAATACCTCGAACCTACCTGTTGCAGAACGTTGCAAAGAGAAATGTTGTTCAATACGTTTTGAGACTGAACTCGCCCCAGCTGACCTGATGATCCAGGTTCTACTGATTTCTCCAGCAGGCTCTGGTCTGACAGACTAACTCTGTATGTGGCTCTGGTCTGACGGTCTAACTCTGTATGTGGCTCTGGTCTGATGGTCTAACTCTGTATGTGGCTCTGGTCTGATGGTCTAACTCCGTATGTGGCTCTGGTCTGATGGTCTAACTCTGTATGTGGCTCTGGTCTGATGGTCTAACTCTGTATGTGGCTCTGGTCTGATGGTCTAACTCCATGTATGTGGCTCTGGTCTGATGGTCTAACTCTGTATGTGGCTCTGGTCTGATGGTCTAACTCTGTATGTGGCTCTAGTCTGATGGACTAACTCTGTATGTGGCTCTGGTCTGATGGTCTAACTCCGTATGTGGCTCTGGTCTGATGGTCTAACTCTGTATGTGGCTCTGGTCTGATGGTCTAACTCTGTATGTGGCTCTGGTCTGATGGTCTAACTCCGTATGTGGCTCTGGTCTGATGGTCTAACTCTGTATGTGGCTCTGGTCTGATGGTCTAACTCTGTATGTGGCTCTAGTCTGATGGACTAACTCTGTAAGTGGCTCTGGTCTGATGCACTAACTCTGTAAGTGGCTCTGGTCTGATGGTCTAAATCTGTATGTGGCTCTGGTCTGATGGTCTAACTCTGTATGTGGCTCTGGTCTGATGGTCTAACTCTGTATGTGGCTCTGGTCTGATGGTCTAACTCTGTATGTGGCTCTGGTCTGATGGACTAAATCTGTATGTGGCTCTGGTCTGATGGTCTACCTCTGTATGTGGCTCTGGTCTGATGGTCTACCTCTGTATGTGGCTCTGGTCTGATGGACTAACTCTTTCCGTATGTGGTTCTGGTCTGATGGTCTAATTCTGTATGTGGCTCTGGTCTGATGGTCTAACTCTGTATGTGGTTCTGGTCTGATGGTCTAACTCTGTATGTGGCTCTGGTCTGATGGACTAACTCTGTCTGTATGTGGTTCTGGTCTGATGGTCTAACTCAGTATGTGGCTCTGGTCTGATGGTCTAACTCTGTATGTGGCTCTGGTCTGATGGACTAACTCTGTATGTGGCTCTGGTCTGATGGACTAACTCAGTATGTGGCTCTGGTCTGATGGTCTAACTCTGTATGTGGCTCTGGTCTGATGGTCTAACTCTGTATGTGGCTCTGGTCTGATGGTCTAACTCTGTATGTGGCTCTGGTCTGATGGACTAACTCAGTATGTGGCTCTTGTCTGATGGTCTACCTCTGTATGTGGCTCTGGTCTGATGGACTAACTCTGTCTGTATGTGGTTCTGGTCTGATGGTCTAACTCAGTATGTGGCTCTGGTCTGATGGTCTAACTCAGTATGTGGCTCTGGTCTGATGGACTAACTCTTTCCGTATGTGGTTCTGGTCTGATGGTCTAACTCTGTATGTGGCTCTGGTCTGATGGACTAACTCAGTATGTGGCTCTTGTCTGATGGTCTACCTCTGTATGTGGCTCTGGTCTGATGGACTAACTCTGTCTGTATGTGGTTCTGGTCTGATGGTCTAACTCAGTATGTGGCTCTGGTCTGATGCACTAACTCTGTAAGTGGCTCTGGTCTGATGGTCTAACTCTGTATGTGGCTCTGGTCTGATGGACTAACTCTGTATGTGGCTCTGGTCTGATGGTCTAACTCTGTATGTGGCTCTGATCTGATGGTCTAACTCTGTATGTGGCTCTGGTCTGATGGTCTAACTCTGTATGTGGCTCTGGTCTGATGGTCTAACTCTGTATGTGGCTCTGGTCTGATGGTCTAACTCTGTATGTGGTTCTGGTCTGATGCACTAACTCTGTAAGTGGCTCTGGTCTGATGGTCTAACTCTGTATGTGGCTCTGGTCTGATGGTCTAACTCTGTATGTGGTTCTGGTCTGATGGTCTAACTCTGTATGTGGCTCTGGTCTGATGGACTAACTCTGTCTGTATGTGGTTCTGGTCTGATGGTCTAACTCAGTATGTGGCTCTTGTCTGATGGTCTAACTCTGTATGTGGCTCTGGTCTGATGGTCTAACTCAGTATGTGGCTCTTGTCTGATGGTCTAACCCTGGATGTGGCTCTTGTCTGATGGTCTAACTCTGTCTGTATGTGGCTCTGGTCTGATGGTCTAACTCTGTATGTGGCTCTGGTCTGATGGTCTAACTCTGTATGTGGCTCTGGTCTGATGGACTAACTCAGTATGTGGCTCTTGTCTGATGGTCTACCTCTGTATGTGGCTCTGGTCTGATGGACTAACTCTGTCTGTATGTGGTTCTGGTCTGATGGTCTAACTCAGTATGTGGCTCTGGTCTGATGGTCTAACTCAGTATGTGGCTCTGGTCTGATGCACTAACTCTGTAAGTGGCTCTGGTCTGATGGTCTAACTCTGTACGTGGCTCTGGTCTGACGGTCTAACTCTGTATGTGGTTCTGGTCTGATGGTCTAACTCTGTATGTGGCTCTGGTCTGATGGTCTAACTCTGTATGTGGCTCTGATCTGATGGTCTAACTCTGTATGTGGCTCTGGTCTGATGGTCTAACTCTGTATGTGGCTCTGGTCTGATGGTCTAACTCTGTATGTGGTTCTGGTCTGATGCACTAACTCTGTAAGTGGCTCTGGTCTGATGGTCTAACTCTGTATGTGGCTCTGGTCTGATGGACTAAATCTGTATGTGGCTCTGGTCTGATGGTCTACCTCTGTATGTGGCTCTGGTCTGATGGACTAACTCTTTCCGTATGTGGTTCTGGACTGATGGTCTAACTCTGTATGTGGCTCTGGTCTGATTGTCTAACTCTGTATGTGGTTCTGGTCTGATGGTCTAACTCAGTATGTGGCTCTGGTCTGATGGACTAACTCTGTCTGTATGTGGTTCTGGTCTGATGGTCTAACTCTGTATGTGGCTCTGGTCTGATGGTCTAACTCTGTATGTGGTTCTGGTCTGATGCACTAACTCTGTAAGTGGCTCTGGTCTGATGGTCTAACTCTGTATGTGGCTCTGGTCTGATGGACTAAATCTGTATGTGGCTCTGGTCTGATGGTCTACCTCTGTATGTGGCTCTGGTCTGATGGTCTAACTCTTTCGTATGTGGTTCTGGTCTGATGGTCTAACTCTGTATGTGGCTCTGGTCTGATGGTCTAACTCTGTATGTGGTTCTGGTCTGATGGTCCTAACTCTGTATGTGGCTCTGGTCTGATGGACTAACTCTGTCTGTATGTGGTTCTGGTCTGATGGTCTAACTCTGTATGTGGCTCTGGTCTGATGGTCTAACTCTGTATGTGGCTCTGGTCTGATGGTCCTAACTCTGTATGTGGCTCTTGTCTGATGGTCCTAACCCTGGATGTGGCTCTTGTCTGATGGTCTAACTCTGTCTGTATGTGGCTCTGGTCTGATGGTCCTAACTCTGTATGTGGCTCTGGTCTGATGGTCTAACTCTGTATGTGGTTCTGGTCTGATGGTCTAACTCTGTATGTGGCTCTGGTCTGATGGACTAACTCTGTCTGTATGTGGTTCTGGTCTGATGGTCTAACTCAGTATGTGGCTCTTGTCTGATGGTCTAACTCTGTATGTGGCTCTTGTCTGATGGTCTAACCCTGGATGTGGCTCTTGTCTGATGGTCTAACTCTGTCTGTATGTGGCTCTGGTCTGATGGTCTAACTCTGTATGTGTCTCTGGTCTGATGGTCTAACTCTGTACGTGGCTCTGGTCTGATGGACTAACTCTGTCTCTATGTGGCTCTGGTCTGATCTTCTAACTCTGTATGTGTCTCTGGTCTGATGGTCTAACTCTGTACGTGGCTCTGGTCTGATGGACTAACTCTGTCTCTATGTGGCTCTGGTCTGATCTTCTAACTCTGTATGTGGCTCTGGTCTGATGGACTAACTGTCGTCTGATGGTCTAACACTGTATATGGCTCTGGTCTGATGGTCTAACTCTGTATGTGGCTCCGGTCTGACGGTCTAACTCTCGTCTGATGGTCTAACTCTGTATGTGGCTCTGGTCTGATGGTCTAACTCTGTATGTGGCTCTGGTCTGATGGTCTAACTCTGTATGTGGCTCCGATCTGATGGTCTAACTCTCGTCTGATGGTCTAACTCTGTATGTGGCTCTGGTCTGATGGTCTAACTCTGTATGTGGCTCGGGTCTGATAGACTAACTCTGTATGTGGCTCTGGTCTGATGGTCTAACTCTGTATATGGCTCTGGTCTGATGGTCTAACTCTCGTCTGATGGTCTAACTCTGTATGTGGCTCTGGTCTGATGGTCTAACTCTGTCTGTATGTGGCTCTGGTCTGATGGTCTAACTCTGTATGTGGCTCTGGTCTGATGGTCTAACTCTGTATGTGGCTCTGGTCTGATGGTCTAACTCTGTATGTGGCTCTGGTCTGATGGTCTAACTCTGTATTTGGCTCTGGTCTGATGGTCTAACTCTGTATGTGGCTCTGGTCTGATGGTCTAACCCTGGATGTGGCTCTTGTCTGATGGTCTAACTCTGTATGTGGCTCTGGTCTGATGGTCTAACCCTGGATGTGGCTCTTGTCTGATGGTCTAACTCTGTCTGTATGTGGCTCTGGTCTGATGGTCTAACTCTGTATGTGGCTCTGGTCTGATGGTCTAACTCTGTATTTGGCTCTGGTCTGATGGTCTAACTGTTTTCTTCTTCTTCAGATTCTCAGGTTATTCTGCAGATTCCTGGACATCCTGTGATTACAGGAAGTGATGTCACTCTGCGCTGTAGGAGCAAAGATCAGTTCTCACTCGAAGCCTTTTTCATGAAAAATGGTTCTACACTTGGATCTGGACCTGAAGGACAGTTCACCATCAGGAACATCAATCAGTCTGATGAAGGTCTCTACTGGTGTTATTTTGATCAGACTGCTGAATCTCCTCGGATATGGCTGAACGTCAGAGGTCAGGACACTGACATCACTTCCTGTTTACAGATATGAACTCACCTGTTGACCTGATAATAAACTGATCACTGTACTGATCCAGATTCTACCGATTCCTCCTCCAGGTCCTACTGCTGCTTCTTCTTCTCCTCCTTCTTCTTCTCCTCCTTCTTCTTCCTCTACTCCTCCTCCTCTATCTTCTTCTTTTTCTTCTCCCACTTCTCATACTTCTCCTCCAGCCTCCCCCCCTCTTTCCCCTCCCTTCCTAACAGTTGGAATAGCTTTTGGTTCTCTGGTTCTTCTGGTTCTGGTCCTGGTCGGGGTTCGGTTGCTCTTCAGGAATCAAACAGGTATGAAAACTGTTCGACTCACCTGAATTTTTTTTGGCACAGGCAGCCGACCAAAATCAGCCGGACACTCCTCACCAATACACCATCCTTCCACTTAAGGGCTCTTATCCCATAAGATGGTGTCAGACTGGCTTTGTGTTGACCTGTATGGTGTCAGACTGGCTTTGTGTTGACCTGTATGGAGTCAGACTGGCTTTGTGTTGACCTGTATGGTGTTAGACTGGCTTTGTGTTGACCTGTATGGTGTTAAATTGGTTTGTGCTGACCTGTATGGTGTCAGACTGGCTTTGTGTTGACCTGTATGGTGTCAGACTGGCTTTGTGTTGACCTGTATGGTGTCAGACTGGCTTTGCGTTGACCTGTATGGTGTCAGACTGGCTTTGTGTTGACCTGTATGGTGTTAGACTTGCTTTGCGTTGACCTGTATGGTGTCAGACTTGCTTTGTGTTGACCTGTATCGTGTCAGACTGGCTTTGCGTTGACCTGTATGGTGTCAGACTTGCTTTGTGTTGACCTGTATGGTGTCAGACTGGCTTTGTGTTGACCTGTATGGTGTCAGACTGGCTTTGTGTTGACCTGTATGGTGTCAGACTGGCTTTGCGTTGACCTGTATGGTGTCAGACTGGCTTTGTGTTGACCTGTATGGTGTCAGACTGGCTTTGCGTTGACCTGTATGGTGTCCGACTGACTTTGCGTTGACCTGTATGGTGTCACACTGGCTTTGCGTTGACCTGTATGGGGTCCGACTGACTTTGCGTTGACCTGTATGGTGTCCGACTGACTTTGTGTTGACCTGTATGGTGTCACACTGGCTTTGCGTTGACCTGTATGGTGTCAGACTGGCTTTGCGTTGACCTGTATGGTGTCAGACTGGCTTTGTGTTGACCTGTATGGTGTCAGACTGGCTTTGCGTTGACCTGTATGGTGTCAGACTGGCTTTGTGTTGACCTGTATGGTGTTAAATTGGTTTGTGTTGACCTGTATGGTGTCAGACTGGCTTTGCGTTGACCTGTATGGTGTCAGACTGACTTTGTGTTGACCTGTAAACCTCTCTAATTTCCTTCTGTATCTGAATGTTCACCACAAAGGTCCTTTATCTCTTCAGGAAGAAACACTTCTTCTCCTCCAGCAGATGTGACCTATGCTGATGTCACCGTCAGACAGCAAGCCAATAGGAGAGGTAGGCATTGTGTGTATGTTTGCAAGTGTGTTCAGCAGCTGTGATGTTTGTCTAACTTTTTTTTGTTTGTGGTTATTATTATCTTGCAGAGAAACGTTCTGCAGATCCAGATACTCTCTACTCTGGCTTGAGGACACACACTGCAGGTACACACAGTAATAATCATTATTATACATTTATTTGTAAAGTACCTTTATGTAACAAAGTGGTTTATGGTGTCAGACTGGCTTTGTGTTGACCTGTACGGTGTCAGACTGGCTTTGTGTTGACCTGTATGGTGTCAGACTGGCTGTGTGTTGACCTGTATGGTGTCAGACTGGCTGTGTGCTGACCTGTATGGTGTCAGACTGGATATGTGTTGACCTGTATGATGTCAGACTTGCTTTGTGTTGACCTGTATGGTGTCAGACTGACTTTGCGTTGACCTGTATGGTGTCAGACTGGCTTTGTGTTGACCTGTATGGTGTCAGACTGGCTTTGCGTTGACCCGTATGGTGTCAGACTTGCTTTGTGTTGACCTGTATGGTGTCAGACTGACTTTGCGTTGACCTGTATGGTGTCAGACTGGCTTTGTGTTGACCTGTATGGTGTCAGACTGGCTTTGCGTTGACCTGTATGGTGTCAGACTTGCTTTGTGTTGACCTGTATGGTGTCAGACTGACTTTGCGTTGACCTGTATGGTGTCAGACTGGCTTTGTGTTGACCTGTATGGTGTCAGACTGGCTTTGCGTTGACCTGTATGGTGTCAGACTGGCTTTGTGTTGACCTGTATGGTGTCAGATTGGCTTTGCGTTTACCCGTATGGTGTCAGACTGGCTTTGTGTTGACCTGTATGGTGTCAGACTGGCTTTGCGTTGACCTGTATGGTGTCAGACTGGCTTTGCGTTGACCTGTATGGTGTCAGACTGGCTTTGCGTTGACCTGTATGGTGTCAGACTGGCTTTGTGTTGACCTGTTTGGTGTCAGATTGGCTTTGCGTTGACGGTATGACGGTATGGTATGATGTGACCTATGCTGATGTCACCGTCAGACAGCAAGCCAATAGGAGAGGTAGGCGATGTGTGTATGTTTGCAAGTGTGTTCAGCAGCTGTGATGTTTGTCTAACTTTTGTTTGTTTGTGGTTATTATTATCTTGCAGAGAAATGTTCTGCAGATCCAGATACTCTCTACTCTGGCTTGAGGACACACACTGCAGGTACACACAGTAATAATCATTATTATACATTTATTTGTAAAGTACCTGTATGTAACAAAGTGGTTTATGGTGTCAGACTGTTTTTTTGTTGACTTGTATGGTGTCAGACTGGCTTTGTGTTGACCTGTACGGTGTCAGACTGGCTTTGTGTTGACCTGTACGGTGTCAGACTGGCTTTGTGTTGACCTGTATGGTGTTAAATTGGTTTGTGTTGACCTGTATGGTGTCAGACTGGCTTTGTGTTGACCTGTACGGTGTCAGACTGGCTTTGTGTTGACCTGTATGGTGTTAAATTGGTTTGTGTTGACCTGTATGGTGTCAGACTGGCTTTGTGTTGACCTGTATGGTGTCAGACTGGCTTTGCGTTGACCTGTATGGTGTCAGACTGGCTTTGTGTTGACCTGTATGGTGTTAAATTGGTTTGTGTTGACCTGTATGGTGTCAGACTGGCTTTGTGTTGACCTGTATGGTGTCAGACTGGCTTTGTGTTGACCTGTATGGTGTCAGACTGGCTTTGTGTTGACCTGTATGGTGTCAGACTGGCTGTGTGTTGACCTGTATGGTGTTAAATTGGTTTGTGTTGACCTGTATGGTGTCAGACTGGCTGTGTGTTGACCTGTATGGTGTTAAATTGGTTTGTGTTGACCTGTATGGTGTCAGACTGGCTGTGTGTTGACCTGTATGGTGTTAAATTGGTTTGTGTTGACCTGTATGGTGTCAGACTGGCTTTGTGTTGACCTGTATGGTGTCAGACTGGCTTTGTGTTTGACCTGTATGGTGTTAAATTGGTTTGTGTTGACCTGTATGGTGTCAGACTGGCTTTGTGTTGACCTGTATGGTGTCAGACTGGCTTTGTGTTGACCTGTATGGTGTTACACTGGCTTTGTGTTGACCTGTATGGTGTTACACTGGCTTTGTGTTGACCTGTATGGTGTCAGACTGGCTTTGTGTTGACCTGTATGGTGTCAGACTGGCTTTGTGTTGACCTGTAAACCTCTCTAAGTTCCTTCTGTATCTGAATGTTCATCACAAAGATCTTTTCTCTCTTCAGGAAGAAACACTTCTTCTCCTCCAGCAGATGTGACCTATGCTGATGTCACAGTCAGACAGACAGCCAATAGGAGAGGTAGGCATTGTGTGTATGTTTGCGAGTGTGTTCAGCAGCTGTGATGTTTGTCTAACTTTTGTTTGTTTGTGGTTATTATTATCTTGCAGAGAAACGCTCTGCAGATCCAGATACTCTCTACTCTGGCTTGAGGACACACACTGCAGGTACACACAGTAATAATCATTATTATACATTTATTTGTAAAGTACCTGTATGTAACAAAGTGGTTTATGGTGTCAGACTGTTTTTTTGTTGACCTGTATGGTGTCAGACTGGCTTTGTGTTGACCTGTATGGTGTCAGACTGTTTTTTTGTTGACCTGTATGGTGTTAGACTGGCTTTGTGTTGACCTGTACGGTGTCAGACTGGCTTTGTGTTGACCTGTATGGTGTCAGACTGGCTTTGTGTTGACCTATATGGAGTCAGACTGGCTTTGTGTTGACCTGTACGGTGTCAGACTGGCTTTGTGTTGACCTGTATGGTGTCAGACTGGCTTTGTGTTGACCTGTATGGTGTCAGACTGACTGGCTTTGTGTTGACCTGTATGGTGTCAGACTGGCTTTGTGTTGACCTGTATGGTGTCAGACTGGCTTTGTGTTGACCTGTAAACCTCTCTAAGTTCCTTCTGTATCTGAATGTTCATCACAAAGATCTTTTCTCTCTTCAGGAAGAAACACTTCTTCTCCTCCAGCAGATGTGACCTATGCTGATGTCACAGTCAGACAGACAGCCAATAGGAGAGGTAGGCATTGTGTGTATGTTTGCGAGTGTGTTCAGCAGCTGTGATGTTTGTCTAACTTTTGTTTGTTTGTGGTTATTATTATCTTGCAGAGAAACGCTCTGCAGATCCAGATACTCTCTACTCTGGCTTGAGGACACACACTGCAGGTACACACAGTAATAATCATTATTATACATTTATTTGTAAAGTACCTGTATGTAACAAAGTGGTTTATGGTGTCAGACTGTTTTTTTGTTGACCTGTATGGTGTCAGACTGGCTTTGTGTTGACCTGTATGGTGTCAGACTGTTTTTGTTGACCTGTATGGTGTTAGACTGGCTTTGTGTTGACCTGTACGGTGTCAGACTGGCTTTGTGTTGACCTGTATGGTGTCAGACTGGCTTTGTGTTGACCTGTATGGTGTCAGACTGGCTTTGTGTTGACCTATATGGAGTCAGACTGGCTTTGTGTTGACCTGTACGGTGTCAGACTGGCTTTGTGTTGACCTGTATGGTGTCAGACTGGCTTTGTGTTGACCTGTATGGTGTCAGACTGACTGGCTTTGTGTTGACCTGTATGGTGTCAGACTGGCTTTGTGTTGACCTGTATGGTGTCAGACTGGCTTTGTGTTGACCTGTTTGGTGTCAGACTGGCTTTGTGTTGACCTGTATGGTGTCAGACTGGCTTTGTGTTGACCTGTATGGTGTCAGACTGGCTGTGTGTTGACCTGTATGGTGTCAGACTGGCTTTGTGTTGACCTGTATGGTGTCAGACTGGCTGTGTGTTGACCTGTATGGTGTCAGACTGACTGGCTTTGTGTTGACCTGTATGGTGTCAGACTGGCTTTGTGTTGACCTGTATGGTGTCAGACTGGCTTTGTGTTGACCTGTTCGGTGTCAGACTGGCTTTGTGTTGACCTGTATGGTGTCAGACTGGCTTTGTTTTGACCTGTATGGTGTCAGACTGGCTTTGTGTTGACCTGTATGGTGTCAGACTGGCTTTGTGTTGACCTGTTCGGTGTCAGACTGGCTTTGTGTTGACCTGTATGGTGTCAGACTGGCTTTGTGTTGACCTGTATGGTGTCAGACTGGCTTTGTGTTGACCTGTATGGTGTCAGACTGGCTTTGTGTTGACCTGTATGGTGTCAGACTGGCTTTGTGTTGACCTGTATGGTGTCAGACTGACTTTGTGTTGACCTGTATGGTGTCAGACTGGCTTTGTGTTGACCTGTTTGGTGTCAGACTGGCTTTGTGTTGACCTGTTTGGTGTCAGACTGGCTTTGTGTTGACCTGTAAACCTCTCTAAGTTCCTTCTGTATCAGACTGTTCACCACAAAGATCTTTTCTCTCTTCAGGAAGAAACACTTCTTCTCCTCCAGCAGATGTGACCTATGCTGATGTCACAGTCAGACAGACAGCCAATAGGAGAGGTAGGCGTTGTGTGTATGTTTGCGAGTGTGTTCAGCAGCTGTGATGTTTGTCTAACTTTTGTTTGTTTGTGGTTATTATTATCTTGCAGAGAAACGCTCTGCAGATCCAGATACTCTCTACTCTGGCTTGAGGACACACACTGCAGGTACACACAGTAATAATTGAAGTTCCCAGTTTTTTCACATCCTCCGGTCTTTTGATCTTAAAGGGGTTCCCCTCAGAGGAAATCAGGAACAAAACTCAAACAGTCGTTATTATAGTTAAAATTATATGATGGGTTTATTTACAAGAAGGATAAAATAATAAATATATTTACAATGCATAGAAATGTGACAAACAATTTAGATTAATAAGAGTAATAGATAATAGTTAAAATCAGTGAGGCCTTAAAGGCACAGGATGTGTGAAGTAATGTTCTGTTAAATCTATTTAAAGTAAGCTACAATTTGCTAGATGACTTTCCTAGTCAAATTTGGATTGTCTTTCTTAAAGTAGCAATGTATAAAAGACTATCAACTTAAAACTATATCAAATTTAAACTATCAGAGCTGACAGACCTGCCTGGGTGCTGAAGAGACCTCATGATGTTGAGTCTGAAAAAGCTCCGCCCAGTGTCTTCCCTAATATAGATTGTAAGATCACTTACACACTAATGGAATCATATAAACTGCAACACAGTTTGTATTTCCTTTCTACAAAGTTTTCTCAAAATGGTGGACAAACTTAGAAACTAAGGTCCTTATTTAGGCAAAAACTTAGGTCTTGTTGCATAATCAACATCTGGTTTCTATCAGCTCATGTCCTCTTGTAATTTGGTCTTCCCTTCTATGTTCAGTTCACCTGAAGTTGTCTTGTCCTTAGATGCCCTGGTTAGGCCTGTTAGTAACTGTATTGATTTCTAAACTTATATGTGATTGGTTAATGTATGTTTCTATATGGATCTAACTATTTAGGCACAACATAATCATTATTATACATTTATTTGTACAGTACTTATTTGTACAGTCAATGAATAAAACTGACAATTAAAAAAAAACTGTCCCACAACAAATAAAACATAAAACAAGTCAATGTACAAGAAAATATAAGTTATGCATCACTTAGGTTTAATTTTAAGAAATAAATCAAGTCAATATACAACCTCAGACTGAAAGATTTTTTTATCAAGAGTCTTAATAAAATTGTATTTATATCCCGCCAATTCATAACAAAAGTTATTTCATTGTACTTTTCATATAGAGCAGCCTCTTTAGCTTAGAATCAACCAATCAGAGGTAAAAAAGAAGTGGGCAAAAGACAACAAGATGTGCAAAAAAACCTACTCAAATTGTATTTATATATTCAAATAAATAAACACAAAAAAGTTAATATAAGCCTGAAGCCAAACAAGCTAAAAGTCAGCCCAGTGGGGGAAGCTCAAAGTCACTTATTTAGAGAGGAATTAGGCTATTTGTGGCTCGTTGTGTTCAGCTTCCTTCTCCTGTGTGTGGCGACCTCAAACCAACATGCCAAGGACTGTTCTGCTGTTGTTGGTCACAGGCTGGTTGGTTGTGGCTTCCTCAGGTGTGGCCATGTCACTGCCTCTGGTAACTCCACTAATCAGCTGTTGATGTGCACCATTCAACTCTCCAGACGATGGAGTGATACATCTTGTCTCTAAATGATCTTTGTTGGGAGTTGCACACGCTCAGTTCCTAGTTAAGTACTCCTAGCCAATCAGAAGCAGAGTAGGGCGGGTCAGCGAGAAGCCGGTAAACAGCTGGGGTTCAGTTGCACGTGTTGCCAACCAGCTTGGCAACATGGACTGGAGCAAGAGTTTCAGAGCGGTGAGTTATTAATCTGTAACAAAAGGATCTTTCATCCATAAAGTTTTAACCGAGCTCTGTCTCTACATCACAGTAACAACTTTATGTCCACTGACTGCCTGGAGGGTAGCTAGTGTTTGGAAGGGAGAGGAGAGCTGTGTTCTGCAGCTCGCTGTTTCTGAGGGCGTGTCGGAGCAGCCGCTCGGCGAGCGTTATATGAGGCGCGTTCAGCTTTCAGAAAGAGGCTGGACTACACACGAGCTGTTTTCAGTTCTGAGCAGAGCTTTCTGTGGGAGATGGGAACTCCCTTTGGGCTTTTTCACTCTGCAAACCTGAGAGATAGACCTGAAAGATATATAACTCAATAAAGGAGACAGAAAAAAGCCAAAAAGCAAAATACCACCTCTTTAATGAATGATAAGTGCTGGAATTCTCCTACAACCAATCAGTGGTGGAATCACTTAAGAAAGAAAAACCTCGATGAGAGTGAACTGCATGAATTTAAATTTAAATTTATTAGGAATAAAAATAGCAAGTTGCTCCAACCCCTGGTCATCAAAGATAAAACTGTGGAGTGGGTGGAAAGTTTTAGGTTCCTTGGAACCATCATATCCTCCAGTCTTAAATGGGACACCAATGTTAGTCAGATTGTTAAAAAAGCTCACCAGCGACTCTTCTTTTTAAGACAACTCAGGAAATTTAAAGTGTCCCAGGCGGGTATGCTCCACTTCTACAGAGCAGTGATAGAGAGTATACTTACTTTCTCCATCACTGTATGGTGGGGTAACAGCTCAGCAGGTGATAAATCTGCACTGAATAGGGTAGTTAGTACAGCGTCAAGAATAATTGGGCTGGACCTCCCTAAGATGGGTGACATCTACAACACCCGCTTACTTAAAACTGGCCTGAAAATAATTAAAGATTCTTCACACCCTGCTAATTCTCTTTTTACCCTTCTACCATCAGGCAGAAGGCTAAGAAGCATCAGATCCAGAACCACCCGCTTTTCAAATAGCACTTACCTGCAGGCTGTAAGGTCCCTCAATTCACACCAACAATTCTTATCTGCTCTGCCTATTCAACTACTTCCTCCTCCTTAGTGGCACTAAATGTATTAGCACTTTGTTTGATTTACTTATTTGATTATCTATTATATTTATTCATTGTTTTGTTTTTATGCTGTTATGTTTTAAGATGTCTTGTCATTCTTGTCCAATACTGTCTTGTTCTGTCCTGAATGAGCCAAATAACTAAAACGAATTCCAGGCGACTAGTGTCGTGTTGGCAAATAAAGACTTGAACTTGAACTTGAACTTGAACGTCAGGTAAACGTGTTCTCTTCTCTCAGAGTCTGAGGTCAGCAGATAACATGTAGCCTAATGTTTATGTGCAGCTGCATTCTGTCCTGCTAACCAGCAGAGCTGCGCAGCTCTTGTCTGTCTGTGTCTTGGTTGCTTGTCAGACTGTGACATGTTGAGTGAAACATAACTATTGCGTTTGATAAACACCGACAGGCCACAGTGTTCATAAACTGCAGCTCGGAAAATATAACCATGTTGCAAAATGCGTTCATATGCAAGCGCATGTAATTAAACTCGCGCTGAAGTCCCGTGGGAATCCATTCGTTGTTGCCAGAAGAAGGTAAATAGCAGTGAGCAGGTGAGAGCGTAATGTGTGAAGAGTGAGGATCGGAGCTCACAGGTGAAAATGACATGGTTTGTCGGAATTCAGAACGGCACAAACGCGAACCATTTCTTCTTCACTTTTGAGCAACTCCGATGCTGTTTACCTTTTTCCAGCAACAACGAACGGATTCCCGCGGGACTTCAGCGCGAGACTACAGCTCGCCGTATAAAACACTATATAGGTGAATTTACACAATGGCTAAGTTGCTAAACGCATCTTGTTGTCATGTAAGAGCCCTGCTCATGTTGGACAGACATTTTAATTGCATTTTGTGTCTGTTAAGAGGCACAAAGACACTCTTTATGTAAATCCCACCATATCTGCCGTTTTAGCTACGTGGGAGCTCTGGACATCAGCTGTAGCAGCTCCGTGTTGAAGCACCAATCCGGCTCGGTTTTTTTTCTATAGACATAATTCACAAAGGTATAACGATCAAGATTAACTTAAAAATTGCCTGGAGTTCTCCTTTAACTATTAAAATATTGATTAGCTGGAAAGACTGGGCAATATGGATGCACATCTCAGTAAATAATAAGCATCACATATTCAGTCCAGTCATTTTATAAATAGTATTTTATATTTGAAATGTATTGAAGGAAACCTGGAGAAGCCTGTTTGAATGGGTCTGATGCAGCTGATAACATTGATATATAGAAAATATCTAGAATTTACAGGGGCTGTGCTAAAGTTTGTCAGCAGAGTAGATGGGTCATTCCTGGTTATTGGTGACTTAAGTTCCCAGGAAGTTACTCTAAATATTCTACTTGAAATAAATGAAATAGCTATTATCAAATGTTATTATTATACATTGAGGTCTTCTTTATGATATAAACTCAAAATATTGCATGTAAAAACATATATTTTAATTTTAATAACCTTTTTGAGGGAACATACACTCCTTTTTACATTACTTTTTTGCAAAATATTCTAAATAAATGTTATTATTATTTATTATTGTATGGATTAAGTTAAAATCTATTTAATTATAAATATATATATCAATTAAAAACATATGATTATTTTTTTATAATTTACTGTGTGGCCATGAAATTGGCCCTAACCCTAACACCAAACACAGATGACTACAAAATAAAACAGGAAGTAAAGCTAGAGACAATACAACAAACAGAATACTACAATAAAGCCCAAGACCATAACACAGGATGAATGAAACTAAATACAACAGAGAACAAGGAAACAAATCAACAATCACAACCTGAACAAGAAAACTGAGGTGAGAAACAGGAATGGACATCAAAAACAGAAAAATACCATAATAAAACTGTTGCTGATAAGCGTGGCTAATTTGACCGCAGAGCCCTAAATGTCTAAAGAAAAGAAAAGCAAAAGGGCTACACAGGGCATTAAAAAGCAACGCCAAAGGGCCTTGAACAAGTGTCAATATGTGATGAGTCGGGGAGTGAGTCCTTTGTCTGATGCAATTAGGAGGTCATTAGTAATTCTCACCGGTGCTGTCTCTGTGCTATGATGAGCTCTAAATCCTGAGTAAATAATAAGTGCATAATAAAGGGTTTATTATTTTAAACCCTTTATTATGCACTTATTAACCATTAACAATGCTCCTTTGTTTTTCTCTGTCTCATGTCCTTCTGAGGTCACAAATGGTCACGTTGTCATCAGGTCTCAGAGGACAGCTGGAACAAGGACTCTTAACTATTGGCGCTTTTCCATTACACAGTACCAGCTCGCCTCGGCCTTGGTCCGTTTTCCATTGCAGATAGTTCCCAGAGATAGTACCCCTCCATGTAGCTGGTCGTCATAGCGACGCCACACACAGCTGTCTCTTGGTTTAAGTTAAAAGGTTTGAACCTTCCTCAGAATGTAAAGACAGATAAGCCGTATGAAAACCTTCCAGCTGTGTTTTCCTCTGCAGCGTCTGTGTGACGGCGGGAGCAGAGGGCTCTGTGAGCGGGCGGCTGGCCGGCCTCACACGCTCCTCTCGCGGGTCGCCGCAGGCTTCCCCCGCCGCCGCTCGCGGAGCTCCTCCGAAAATATTCATCACACTTTTGTTCCTCCATCACTTCTCGTGAAACTGTCAATATTGGAAATCTGCACAGCTGATTTCTCACCTCAAAACTTCTCAGAAGTGGATTTAGTGATGAAATAATGAATGAAAATGGTAAAATATAAAACTTTCTGTGGCTCGCCTCTGTCCAGCTCGCGCAATGATGATGCAGTGAATGGTGACGACTCTCTCTGTCCATAGTCAGCAGTCTGCCGTGTTTTCACGTCACATTTAGTATCGCCTCAGCTCGCCTTAAGAACCTCGCCAGAGGGGATGCGAAAAAAAGTATCTGGAAGCAGGTACAGGTACAACTTTTACACAATGGAAACCCAAACCGAGTCGAGTCGAGTCGAGTGGTTTTGAGTAGTGGAAAAGCGCCATATGACTACACACAAACCCGTAACATAAGCTGGGGTCTCATTTAGAAATCTGTGCATAGAAACCTCACTAAAAGTGTATGTGCAACTTATAAAACCGTGCGTTCGCGACATCTGTAAGCAAGTTCCCTTTATAAATCAAAATCAACTTTTAAGGTGCCGTATGTGAAGGAGCTCCATGTCCGACCCTCCAAGCATCCACAGCTGCCTGTAAATGGTCAGTGAAACGCCCTCATTAATATTAATTCGTCCTGACTGCAGGAAGAAAAGGAGGCAAATTCTGACAGAGAAGCTACAAAATGAGATTTAACTCAGTGACACTGACGCTCCTTTTGGTGAAGCTGAAGCTGATTGGTGGGTAAAAAACGCACTTTCACGCAATGCTTGTGCACCGGAGGAAAGGGGAACCGGAGCTCCGCCCCTTTACAACCATCTGCAGGAAGGGGCCTCCCTCGTGAGTAGTGACGTCAGTGGCTGGAGGGGGCCACACAGATGGGGGGGAGGATCAATCAAACGGGTGTTTGTTTATTCAGAAAAGCTTTAAGCCTTTACTACCCAGAGGTAATATTTTCATTCATTTCAAGTAGTTCCACCCTTCTGCCATGTGAGACGCTGTTTCTCTTTTCTTCTCTTTATGTGTGTATGTGGTCCAGAGTTTACTTACAGGACGCACATTTTCCCGTCAAGTTTGTTTTTTAGAGATCACAACCTTTGCTTGGGAAGTGGCGTACGCACATTTCCAGCCCTGTTTTGTACGTACGCACTGTTGTTGTTGTTGTAAATGAAACCCCTGATGTTTGTGTTTCAGATCAGCTGTCTAATCCAGATGTCTTGTATTCTTCAGTGAGAGCAGGTAAGACTTTCATATATATATATATTGGTACCTTGTTTTTTATTAAAATAATGCACATGCTCTGAAGTTAAAATATATTTTATAATTAGTACATCTCTATATGTATTTCTAAAAAGACATCCTAAAATAACTTTTGCATTTAAACACCGATGCAAGCTCTGGATCCGGGCAGTGCTTCACAAACATCTTGACGAATTCTCCTCCCATATCCTCTATGTGTCTGCCTTGACGCTTTAAGCCCTCCTCAGCCATGTCTGCAGCCTTATTAAGGCGTATCCAATAGTCAATGGGATTTTCTCTCTGGTGTGGTAGGGTTGAGTAGAAGTCTTACAGGGGCAGGCATGAGGAGGTGTTACTGAAATAGGGGTGGGATGGCGCAATGGTTAAGACGCCTGCCTTTGGTGTGAGAGACCCAAAGGCATCCCCACTGTCCCTGACCAAGACACAACTCCTACTTGCTCCAGAGCAATTATAAGTCGCTTTGGATAAAAGTGCCAGCTAGATGAATAAATGTAAATACTGTATGAGTATGTTTCTGGGGTGCAAGCAGTGTTAAGCGAGGGGTTGCTCCTCAAGCCTATTTAGACCACATCCCTGGCTTTCCCTATTAATCTTCCCATCACCTCTTCTGTCTGTAGTGAAATGTCATAGTTCTGCTTCTTGATGTATGATTTCATTACGCCACTAGAGTTTGGCTACAGTGGGAGCCTAACTGTTATATCATGTTGCTTGCTGAACTGGTGTAATGTGTCACTTTCACCACTGGGTGTTGAATGATGTTGCCCACCCCCTGACATCTGCCCCATAGGTGAATCAGCCGGATCCTGGCTTGACCCTAGATCCCTATCTCTTGCAGGTAACACAGGTGAAGCACCCACATCTCTCCCAACAGACCCATTGGACTGTAAATGGGCTCCCATTACACGTCTACCCCTCCCAAAAGAGAAGTGTGTATAGTCAGACACATCACTCGGTTGAAGCTTGTCAGCCATATTGTAAAATAGAAAACACTTAAATAAAATGTAAATTCAGGCTCAAACGTCTTCAATCTTAGCAGTATAACCAGAGTCTTATCCAGTTAGCACAATTAGTCCTGAGTACCTGCCCATAAATCAAACTCCAGGATAGACGATCTTCCACCAAGAACGTCTTCTAAACTCTGCAGTCCACAGCGCAGTCCCGGTCAGGCAATCTGTGTTGAACGGATCTGGAATCACGGAGTCACGGCACCAGTGTAACCCTCTGCGCCTGTCTGTGGACTTGTGGTCAGGATGTCCCTTTTGTGTATATGGTGTGGAAGGACGACACGGCAGGACTTGCTCTCACTCTGGTACTTCTTTTATTCTGGTATAAAAATCAACTGCACATCTCTAGCTTGGAAGTGTTTCCTTTGCTAGAAGCACGTACAATATGTGAGAAGGAACCCTGTGTATGCAGTTGCGCTATTAACCCACCAGGTGGCTCCAAAACTACATAATATAAAACAAGCATATCAATTTTGTAGAAATGCACAAGAGATTATTTCTGACTCTGTTACACTTGCTTTTCATGATGAAAGTGCTAGCTCGCAATAGGGGCAATTACATCGAGTTGCTGGATGTGCTAGCTAATAAAGACGAGAGGTTGGCTAGACATCTACGTACATCTACTGTATTTTCTGTAACATCTAACAGAATACAAAATGATCTGATTGACTCAGTCGCAGACATGCCGCTCGCTGACTTTAGGAGTGATCTAAATGCGGACCCCTTTGTTGCTGTGGAGGTGGACGAGTTGACTGATGTGACAAATAAAGCCCAAATATCTGTTGTTGTACGTTATGTATGTGGAGGTAAAGTAAAAGAAGCCTTTCTTGGCTTTGATGATGTCAGCAACGACCGGAAAGCAGCAGCTATTTTGCAGTATGTATTGGGCACGTTAGAGAAAAACAACTGTTGCGATAAATTGGTTGCGCAGAAATACGATGAAGCCTCTGTCATGGCCTCAGAGCTAAATGGTGAGCAGGCAAAAGTTAAAGAAAAGGTGTCCGAAGCTATATTCACACAATGCTATGCACACAAGTTGAATCTGGTTTTAGCCCAGTCCGCGAAATGCATCCCCGAGTGCAGAACATTTTTCAAGACAGCTGAGGGACTTTCTGCGTTTTTTAGCAAATCATCCAAATGCACCCATTTCCTGGATGAGACTGTCAAACGCCGTATACCCAGAGCAGCAGCAACCAGGTGGAGCTTCAATTCAAGGCTGGTCCAAACGATTTTATTTCACCTTCCAGATCTACGTGCCATGTTTAAAGCAATCAGCGACAATCCAGACAACTGGGACGGTGAAACATTGGCAATGGCTGCTTGCTTTGAGTTGTGGCTTTCTTCCTACTGATTGCTTTTGAAGGGATCTTCAATGACACCGATGCTCTCTTTAGCATCCTTCAGTCCAAAACCATGGATATCAGATTCTGTTGTAATTGCAAAAGACACAATGAAAGTAATGGACAGCAAGCGACAGGATTTTGACCGTTTTCATGCACACTTTGAGGAAAGATGTGATGAGATGGGCCTTGTTCACCGCAAGACACGAGATGGGCTGTCAAACAAAACAGAACGAGCTCGCATCTTCCACTGCATTCTGGACAATGTTAATGTTCAGATGAAGACCAGGTTTGTGGGTAATTTTCCGATCTTGATTTCATTGGACTGGTTGATTGTAAAAGGTTTGAAGAGATGTTGCGCCAGTTTGATGACAGCAAACTGGAGAAGCTCTCAAAGTATGCAGGGTACTGACTTCGTCAGGCTGAAAAGTGATCTTGTGGGGTTGTACAGCTCACACTCGGGGGCAAATCACCGACACAGCTTCTTGACTTTTTAATACAACATGACTTGGAAGCAGTGGTGTAGTCTAGATTTTTCTAGTGAGTATACTGTGATTTTTCGATCCCAGCCTCAAACTCCCCCGTCCCAGAGCGACGTCCCATGAGCACCACTGCACTCACTAATACTTACAGTATGCATATACATGTAATAGAGAGCACTCTGTAGGACTGCTTATAAACAATGCAAAGACTTTAGCAGCCAATGACAGTTACAGGTGGGAAAGGGCGTCACTTTATGTTGAAAAGTGGTGGGAACATTTTAGGGTTTAGATTAGTTATTGTCAGATTCAGAGTCAGATTAGTTGTGACACTTGGCATATCAGACATGACAATCCAAAATATTGGGGTCACAAGATCAAGACTAGAAGATATTTTAGTAGTATTTAAAGGAATATTCGTTGATAAATACACAATGGGGGGTCCTCCTGCATTCTGGAGACATTTTCTGCACCAATTTATGGTGGAAATGTCTAATGTTTAGTGTTAATCACCATCTAACCCAGCAAGTTAAGAACTACATTTAGACTTAGATGTTACATGAATCTTGTTTTATCAGCTGGTCATTTTTTAATGCACATTTCACAGAGCAAGATCCAGCTGTTATTAACAATAATGGAAAGCTGAGGCTTTTCAGTAGCAGTAATAACAATAAACACAGGCCTATCACCAAAACTCATTCAAAGTCCATAGAGGGGTCAGACAGGGATGTCCTTTGTCTGGGATGTTGTACACTTTGGCAATAGAGCCCCTTTTGGTAAAACTGAGACAGAAATTAATTGAGTGTGAAAATGTATTTCATTTGTCAGCGTATGCTGATGATGTTGCTGTGCTGGTTAGTGGGCAGAGGGATATAAATATTATGTTAAACATTTTTGATGATTTTAAAATAATTTCCTCTACGAGAGTAAACTGGTCAAAAAGTGTAGCTATGCTTATTGGGAAATGGTCAAGTGGAGAGCCAAATCTTCCAGTTGTTTTAAATTGGATCAGGAGTGGTTTTAAATATCTTGGAGTTTGAAGAACATCCAGAAGAATGTTGAAGGGGTTGTTGAAATATAAAACGGATGTCTTGAAAAATGTAAATTCCTATATAATAAAATTTCCTATAAGGGGCGTGTTCTTATTATCAATAATTTGGTGGCATCCTCCCTCTGGCATAGGCTGGCCTGTGTGGATCCTCCAGTACAACTGCTGTCAAAGATCCAGTCAGTTTTTCTGGGATAATCTCCACTGGGTTCCACAGAGTGTTTTGTATCTACCTAAAGAAGAAGGTGGGCATGGACTGGTGTTAGAGCCATTAAGAAAACGTGGTTAATGTTTTGGATTATTTCATATTCATAAGTTATATTAATTTTCCTTTATGTGTTTCACTTGGTAATATTTTATGATTGTCTCAGACAGATGTCATTAGTGTGTATTTAGCAAATTAATGTGGCTAATGTGTAGCTGTGCTCCGTTAGTTTGTCCTGTTACCTCAGAGCTATTCGAGGGCTGTGAAATGCAGCTAAGTGTAGAAAAAATTAGGTGAGAGCACCTATGGTCACGTGCTGCGGTAAAAAATGTTCAGCCAAGCGAACGTGGAGCAACAGTTTTCTGACCGTAGCGTAGCGTTGTGTATAGAAAGAGGAAAGTTTGAAGTTACCTGTGTTTAAGTACCTTTGATAAGAAAACATAGGATTTAGGACTCTGCCTGGAGACGTTTATTTTGTAACTGTCGTCTTTTTTTTTTCAATAAAACGTCGGATATTTTTTCTTCTTACATCTGCCTCCTTGCCTCACTGGACCATACAGTCTTGCCATCTTTGGAAAGCACGAGTCAGAAACTTTATGTCCTGCGATAGTGGCAAAAGAGGTTTTGAAAGTTGCCACTACAACTGGTGCATCTACAAAGCAGAACAGCTGCCTTCGGTTTGCAGTTTGTGCAGCGTCTTCTCGTAGGATCAGTGGACTCTTAACTGGAAATCTGTGGCTCGTGCCATTTTACAGACTTTTGATGGACTGGGATGGACAGAACTTTGTTTTGGATGGATCCAAAGCAGATGAATCTCAATAAAATCCCTGTATTTTATCGTGATCTTTTTAAAGTTTGGTCACTTGTAACAGTGCACCGCACAAGATGTGCTGGGTCACTGTACTGGTTATTAAGGGAGCCTTTGATTTATGGTTCAGCTATGGGCATCACTCATAAAAAGCCTCTTCCTGCACTTGCATCTGGTCTTCTCAGGTCTGGAGTTATGACAGTTGGGACTTTATTCAATCTAGCAGGTCCAGACTTTGGTAACAGTGAGACAGTTGCTAATCGATTGGGGATGAGATCCATTTGTATAGTTGCCCAAACACTAGGTACAAAAGAAAGAACTGCAATGGGAGACAGTTTTAGGGGGTCATTCAGGCCTGACTGTAAAGACCCTTTTCCTAATCTAATGTTGTCTCCAAATCTGACAGGTTGTACTAGTATTTTTTTGCATTTTGATAACGTGGTATTAGTGGGGCCATTTTGGGGCCCATTAGATTTGTTGTTTTGTTTGAGTTAAATTTTGATTTATTTAATGTTTATTTCAATAAACTTTTATTTTTGGCTCAACTCCTGGACTCTTAATTATGTTCGACCACCACTTGTAACGAGCTTTGGTGGTGGTCATACCACTGTAAAATCCAATGTCAAAGATGCAACTCAGTCCTTGCTTAACTGCCTGAGAAATCTTAAAATATGGTTGGATCAGAACTTTCTGTCTGAATGAAAGTAAGACTGAGGTTGTTGTGCTTGATCGTCCCTAGGATTTAATAACTTGTGTAGATTGGTACTTTAGGAACGTATAGTCGTCCATTTACCAAGAATCTGCTTTTAAATTTGAAAAACCTCCTGGGCCGTGCACATCCCATGCCGGTTAGTTATGTTTCCAATCAGGATGCTTTCTGTTGCTCCTCTGTAACAGTTCACAAGAAGTTGGCGTGGCAATTTGGCCTTCTTAAGCTTCCTCAAGAAATCGTTTCTAAGCTTTCTTCACCAGCGTGGAGATGTGAGACGACCATGTCAGGTTCCAGGATCTTGAAACTGTTCACCTGCTCCACCTCAGCTCCACTGATGGAGACAGGAGTGTGTGTCTTTATCTCATATAAACATTTATCTATTTTATTTTATTTTATATTTCAGCCCTTAAACATTCTGTTTCATTCTGTGATTATTTTTGTAAGCTGTATGTTGTCTGCTTTGTAGCAGAAGTGAGTTACAAACTTCATTTAATTTTACAACTCAGTAAAATGAAATGAAACCTACCTTGTGAGCATGCAGTACTGACTGTCTCTTGTTTGTGTTTGCAGCTGTTGCAAATGAGGCAGAGTTTACTGGCAGCAGATGAAGTGGCGTTCTGAATGGCATCACTATTGATCTGATGTCAAATGAGGAAGATTGCAGCTTTGAGGGGATGTCGCGGTTGATTGTGCAACCCCAAGTTTCAGCAGCCAGGAGCTCACCAACCTCTTGTGCACGCTGCAGAAAAGACTGGAGGCCAATCCAAAATGCAAAGCACTGCATCATACGTGTCTGTACTGTGGATTATGTTCTGACTGCCACCACCACATGACTCACACTTCGTCCTGCAGCCTGCAGTTGATATGTTTTGTAAATGTTTTTTTTTCACATTTACCTTTTTAACAAATAAAATAACTTGCTCAAAGTGCTTACACTAAAGAGCTTGTTTGTGCCGCTGACATGCTCAGACTGTTATTATAAGTGTCTGACAGCATTAAAAATTATACCTACAGAGTGACCTTTTTAAAGATTAAGATCTTTTCTTAAGATTTTTTAACAAGAAACAGACTCTATAATTCAATTCATTTCAATTTTATTTATATAGCGCCAAATCACAACAACAGTTATCTCACAGCGCTTTTCATAAAGAGCAGGTCTAGACCGAACTCTGAAGTTATTTACAGAAGCCCAACAATTCCCACCAAGAGCAGCACTAGGCGACACAGGCAAGGAAAAACTTCCTTTAAGAGGCAGAAACCTCGAGCAGAACCATGGCTCAGGGTGGGGGGCATCTGCCTCGACCGGTTGGGGGTGAGGGAGAGAGAGAGCAAGAGAGAGAGAGAGAGAGAGCAGAGGGAGGCAGCCTACACAGTATACACACAGAGGTACAGACAGTAAAGGTAATGTTGCTATAGACTGAATGAAAAATGGTACAGATATTTATAGTAATGTTAATGATAATAATAACAGTAATAATAGCAATAGGACTAGTAACAGCAGTTGCAACTGTAGCAGAGGGCGTCGAGCAGGAACACGGGGGCAGCAGGAGACTCCCAACAACAGATCCAGACTCCACAGCTCCAGAGCCAGCAACACCCGCAGGAAGCACACGACCACGGGAGAGGGAAGAAGTCGAGTTAGTAACATGCATTAATGGGTCAAAGTCAAGGGCAGCTGGACTTGGTTGAAGATACTAGAAGACGTTACGTCCCTCATCCAAGGGACTTCTTCAGTTCTGACTGACTGGTAGGGAAACTCAGCTATTTAACCTGAGTGGGGTCATTTGCCAGGATCGATACCGCTGGTTTGTTAATGACCCTGGATGTTATAAGTAAATTTCTGAAGCGTGACTCTTTTTCAAATTACAAGTTGTGCCTCTCGTTTCCTGTGTCACAGTAATGATTAATCTACAGGTTATTTAGTGCTTTAACACACCCTGAAGTTTGCCCTGTCAGAGTTCTTCAGTATCAAAGTAAATCGTGTTTATATGTCAGTAGTTCCTGTCTACACCTGACCACAAGTGTTTCTTTTGTCCCGCTGCTCATGTGGTGACTTTTCTGTGTTGCAGCATTTATTAAAACATGTTTAGGACATATTATACCAACAGAATATGCCAATAGGTCAGAAAGACAGAGGTCTGATTCAGCCAGATGTTTCTGGACATCTCTATTAGAAACATTAGTCTCAGGTCAGCTGATAAAGACTTTGTTCAGATAATGCAGGAGGAGGGCAGAGATAATTGGGGAGAAGAGTAGACCACAGGTACAGATCACATTATTAAGTCTTCTCCTTGGACTAGGAGAGGAAGCTGCATGCTTATATTAAGAGAGCCGCTGATATTTATTTTGGCCTGTCTCCCCTCTCCCCTCTGCTGGACTTCACTGATCACATGGAAGACCTGGTTAGAGCTGGGACCAAATTCACTCCACGCACCTTCCCTCGCTCCACTCCCATTTTCTCTACCTCCACCTCCACCACTGGCTCTAAGTCCTCCAGGCACAACCCGACTTCCCGCTCTGCAATGGCGAAAAAGCCCAGTAAGCTCTGTCTGATATGTGTTGGGTCCAGGCTACAAGGAAAATAGCACTCATGACTCCTCCCAGGACAAGCCGGGGCCCAATGTGCTGGTAGTCTTCTCCATCCCTGTCTTGATAGGTAACAGAAAAAGTGTGATGAATGTGTTAAAAAACAGGAAGCCAGCAAGTTTAGTATTAATTCCTCGTCAGCTGCAGCCTGTTGAAAAACGTGGGCCAGATAATGTTTTTAACTCACTAAAATTAGCTTTGTTAAACGTTAGGTCTTTGGCAGGAAAAACATTTTTAATCAGTGATTTTATAATAACTCACAATCTTAATTTCATGTTTTTAACTGAAACCTGGTTGGACCAAGATAACAGTGCAGCTGTCCTTATCGAGTCGACCCCTCCCAACTTCAGTTTTATGAGTGAAGCCAGAGTGCATAAGAGAGGAGGTGGAGTTGCCATTTTGTTTAATGACTCCCTCCAATGCAAAAAGATTTCTTATGGGAATTTTGCTTCTTTTGAATATGTGGCTCTTCAGCTGAATTCCTCTTCTAGAGCTATTTTTCTAAACATCTACAGGCCCCCTAAATACTGTGCAAACTTTTTTGATGACTTTGGTGAACTGCTGTCTATAATCTGTGTTGACTTTGACTGTGTGGTTATTGTTGGTGATTTTAACATCCATGTTGACAACCCCCTGGACAGAGGGACTAAAGAACTGTTCTGTCTTCTTGATAATTATCAACATGTGACGGAGCCCACGCACAATAAGGGGCACACTTTGGACTTGGTCATCTCCAAGGGTCTGAACATTCCCAAGGTTGTGGTGACTGATGTTGCTCTCTCTGATCATTCCTGTGTTTTCTTTGAGAGTGCTATCTGTGTGCACACAAATGTTAAATCAGAGGTCATCACAAAACGGCATATCACAGAGAACACTAGTGAAGAATTTATTGAGGCTTTCTCCCCGACACCTGCCCTTCCACAGGTCTCAGTCAATGAGCTTGTGGATAATCTCAGTTCTAAAATTACAAATGTTATTGATGCCATTGCACCAGCCAAGGTGAAGGTGGTCTCTGGTAAGAGAAGATCTCCATGGAGAAATGCCACGCTGGTTAGAACTCAAAAAAGAGAGTGTCGAAAAGCTGAACGCAGGTGGCGAAAAACAAATCTCCAGGTTCATTATGACATCTATAAAGAGAGACTTCGCATTTATAATTTGGAGCTGAGAAATGCCAGGCGGTCCTTCTTCTCTGACATCATCACCAAAAACACTAATAATGCACGTGCCCTGTTTGCTACTGTCAACAGGCTAACCAACCCTCCTGTGTCTGTAGCCTCTGACCTTCTATCCACCAGGGCCTGCAATGAATTTGCTTCCTTCTTCGCAGACAAAATTCAAACAATTAGACAAGCAATCAGTGGCTCCATGTCAGTAACAGGATACGTCTTATACCTGTGTCCACTTAAAAATAATTCTTATAGCATGAGACAATTTGATTCTATTAACCATAAAAATCTGGAGGACATAATACAACATCTGAAATCCTCCTCATGCTGCCTTGATATTCTGCCAACAGGGTTTTTCAAAAAGGTGTCTAAATGCATGGCCTTAGATTTACTACAAATTGTCAACATGTCTCTCCTCTCAGGTTTTTTCCCACAGGCCCTGAAAACTGCAGTCATTAAGCCACTCTTAAAAAAGAGCAATCTAGACAGTTCACTAATGAGCAATTACAGGCCCATATCAAATCTCCCATTTTTAAGTAAAATAATTGAAAAGGCTGTTTTTCAACAGCTGAGTGCTTTCTTGGCACTAAATAACTGTTTTGATGTCTTCCAGTCAGGTTTTCGACCACACCACAGCACTGAGACGGCTCTAGTTAAGGTCTTCAATGACATCCATTTAAACACTGACAGTGGCAGAACTTCAGTCTTAGTATTATTGGATCTCAGTGCTGCATTCGACACGGTAGACCACAACATATTACTAGACATTCTTGAAAACTGGGTTGGACTTTCTGGCACAGTACTAAACTGGTTTGAGTCCTACTTAAAGGACAGGGACTACTTTGTGTCTATAGGTAACTACACATCTGAGCTGACAAAAATGACATGTGGAGTTCCCCAAGGCTCCATTCTGGGACCTCTTTTGTTTAACATTTACATGCTTCCACTGGCTCAGATTATGAAAAACAACAAAATATGTTACCATAATTATGCAGATGACACACAGACTTACATAACCATTTCACCAGGAGACTATGATCCCATACAGGCGCTGAGTAACTGTATTGAGCAGGTCACAGACTGGATGTGCCAGAATTTCCTCCAATTAAACAAGGATAAGACTGAAGTTATTGTTTTTGGAGCCAGGGAGGAACGATTGAAAGTCAGTGCTCGACTTCAATCTGTAATGTTAAGAACCACGGATCAAGCCAGAAATCTTGGTGTAGTCATGGACTCAGACCTGAATTTGAGGAGCCATATTAAGACAATTACAAAGTCAGCCTACTATCACCTGAAGAATATATCAAGGATAAGAGGCCTTATGTCTCAGCAGGACCTGGAAAAGCTTATCCATGCATTTATCTTCAGTCGACTTGACTACTGTAACAGTGTCCTTACAGGGCTCCCTAAAGAAATCCATCAGGCAGCTGCAGCTGATTCAGAGCAGCTGCTGCTCGAGTCCTCACTAAGACCAAAAAGGTGGATCACATCACTCCAGTTCTGAGGTCTTTACATTGGCTTCCTGTATGTCAAAGAATTGATTTCAAAATCCTGCTGTTAGTTTACAAAGCACTAAATGGTTTAGGGCCAAAATATATTTCTGATCTTCTGCTTCGTTATGAACCATCCAGACCTCTCAGGTTGTCTGGGATCAGGTCTGCTTTCTGTCCCCAGAGTCAAAACTAAACAAGGAGAAGCAGCGTTCAGTTATTATGCTCCATATATTTGGAACAAACTCCCAGATAACTGCAGGTCTGCTGAAACAGTCAGTTCTTTTAAATTAAGACTGAAGACCTTTCTTTTTACCACTGCTTTTAATTAAATATTTAAGATTTTTCTTTTTATTGATAACTTACACTGCACTGTAACTTTTACTGTCCTGTTTTCTTTTTCTTTGTTTTTAGCTTTTTAACCATGATTTTAATTATATTTTATGTTGCTTTCAAATGTTTTTATTGTTTTTCCCTGTTGCTTTTATGTTTTATGTAAAGCACTTTGAATTGCCTTGTCATTGAAATGTGCTATACAAATAAACTTGCCTTGCCTAAGGAGGTCAGTGTAGTAGGTGTCAGTAAAAAGCACTCAAAATGCAGATCACTCATACTGTTCTTACTAAAACTATTTCAATTCATTTTGTGGAGCCTACTGCGTGACCTCTGACCTCCATTAAAACTTAGAAGTGTTAGACTGTGTTAACATCTGTTAGAATCTGTCAGCCACAAATACAGGAAGAGATTTGTCTCATTGGAAACACTTAGATAACCTAATACGTCAGGATTGGCTTCAATATACACCCAAGGGATTCTTACGTCCTGAGCAAATGGACTAAAAAACAGCTGCAAAAGGCTGAGACAGATGTTTCCTGCCAACGAGAACATTCTGTAAACTCGTCACGTAGCGACAATAGGTTGAATTGACATATTAAATCAGATAGAAGTCTAAACAGAACGATTTTCCTGGCTGAGGATAGGACAGAGCCAAAATATTTGTCCTAATATGACCAGAACGAAACAGGAATGTGTTGAATATTATTTTGATGAATATTATTTTGACGATCCATTCATTTCATTCTGATGTATACTCATGTACTCACATATTATGACTTATGTACTCACATATTATGGGTTATTATGTTTGCATTACACTTATTAATTAGTATAGTCACTGAAACTCAATCACAGATATGTGAAAGCATGTAATACACTTATTGATTGTGTTGATTATGTTGATTGTTTTTTTAAAAATACAATGATAAAAGTTTAAGTTTTAATGGTGTAGAAAATATGCCTTTAAGACTTTTTAAAAAAATACGGTGAGAGTGAAGTTGAAACCTAATGGTGAATTTCTAGTCCTGAAAAATATATAAATATATAAAGAAGGGACAATTATGATAAAAAAGGCTAGAACAACAATCAAAACGAAGCATCCGAAAGGGTTAAATCTTGAATAGGTTTCGATAAAAAGTACACAAAAGTGGCCTCAAGATGGCAGCATAGTATAAGAAGTTCACCATTGGAGAGGAGTGGTCAGCGACCCCTGCAGGTGGAGTTACGGTGTGACACCCACTTTGTAGGTGGAGCATAAGGTAATATAAGGCGCGCTGCACGCTGACCGCTGCTCAGTTTCATCCTGACCTGCTAAGAGTTTACTCGGGTTTATTTGTCCTTTTTTGGAATAAACTCTTTCGCACCGACTCTTGATCGTCTCCAGTGAAGTTTTTTGACTACGATGAATCAGCTAAAGAAGAAAACTAATGGAGTATCATTTAAGTTTATTACGTTGACGGAGGTGGGGTCCAGGCCTTTACTGGCCCAGCCTGGCCTTATTTCTGAGCCGACAAATGGAGCCAGAGTCGAGGTCTATGGAAAAACAACCGGTATGAGATGTAATTTGTTATATACTAAAGAAAATGTGCAAATCAATGTATGTGATACTATGCAGTAACAAGGAGAAGTGTACAGAAGTTGACCTGTGACTGAAAGAGGACAAAGCAAGGTCTTCGTCCAGGATGTGATCACATCTGATTGAAAGTGCATTGAAGGAATGTTTAAGCAAAGTATTAGCAAGACATGTATGTAACCTATGGAAGATTATTTTACAAATATATTGTTTAGTATGTTAGGTCTGTAGAAAACTTTGAGGTTCATGTGTGATTGTGATCTGTGCACAGGAGGTTCACAGGAGCATAGGAGTAGCAGGGTTTTTGCCTTCCTAGGAAGAGAGTCCACAAGGGACTTGAGTGATGGATTTGTTACTTGTACTTTTGTTCACCTCCAGATATACAAAGAACAGGGTACTTGGAAATTCTGAGAAATCAACTGACGTTTGTGAAAGCTGATGCCATTGCAGACGTGGCTTTGCTAAATTTTGAGGCCATTAAAAAAGCAGACCAGGGAGTGTCTGTTAGAGGAGAGACGGCGCGCTGCAGACGAGAGACTGTGTTTTAACACTCCGGCAATCCTGGGGTAAAAACCTTATTTAGATAAACTAGAGCTTAGATAAATTCTTAAATTATTGAATTGGTTAACTGAAATTCTAATTATTAATATTCACTAAATTATGGAAGCTGAATGAATAAGTTGTTGTACAGGGTTTTCTCTAGAACAGTGTTTCTCAATGGGGGCGGTACCGCCCCCCAGGGGGCGTTCCAAGGACGATGGGGGGCGCTGAAAGCAATATTTTAGAAAGGGGGGCGCTGAGCTGCTTTTGGGGGGCGTTTGTTGGTTGGAAATTCTACTTTTTTCTGCCTGAAGTCACTCTAACGAATATAAATAAATCAGGAATATTTAGCCAGCTCGCCGTCAACAGCTAAGAACCCTGGATTCTGTTTAACACACTTTTAATATAGTAGCCCGGTGTGATAGTAAGGTACACCTTAGGTCTTGTTTGATCAGCTCTACTGGTGTCAACAAGTGGTTACACAGAGAATGTCTGGCTGGCTGTTTTTCTATGACTGCTCCTCTCTTTTCCACCGTAGTTTGCAAACCAATAAATCCCAATCAACAGTTAGATAGCCACACATATCTGGCTGATGTTGCTGCAGCGGTGTGTTTACAGCAAACAGCTGATTGTTTTTCCACAGAGCTGAAGTTGGTCTCCTCTCCAAAACAAGTGGTAATAAAGCTTGTTAAACATCCCGTTCCTCTGACGCAGGCCGACACAGACGTTCCTCCTGCAGCTGATCTGCTGCTCTTGTCGGCTGGAAATATTTTAACAACCTTCCAAACTGTCATGATTTTATTTTTGTCTTGCTTTCTCTGTACTGGAGTTATTTTAAGAGCTTCATGGCTTTATCCAGTTTGTTACTAATACATTTGAATGAATGAATACTTTAATTCGAATTTATGTAAAAAGAACATCCGACAAGAAAATGAAATCAAGTAGACAAATCAAAGTGATTAGAGAAACACAATGAAAATTAAAAAAAATGAAAATTTAAACAATAGTTGCAGTCAAAGACTTTTTTAACTCTTGTCAATGTTCATTACATATTCGAAAAGGAGCGGGAAGAAGAAAAAAAAAACCTTATTTAATCCCACCCCTTATCCACAAATCAAAAGCTGCAAATAATCGACCCGCATTCCAAATATTTACACATCTACTTTTTTATATCCCAAAGCAATTTACAATGTACATTAATTATTAGATCCAAAAGAAAAAGAAAAAAAACACTAGGAAAAAATAAATTATAAATTCAGCAGCTCAAAAACATATAAGAAAATAACAACAGCACCATGAAACTGAAGATAATTACTAGCCCCATGAGACACCCCCTTCTTCATCCCTGTAACCACTGAAAACCATCTTTTTATACTTGATTTTAAACTGATTTATGTTTGGACATTGCTTTAATTCCTCATTGAATATTTCTCGGCAATAGATTATTTCTGGCTTTAAACAGTATTTGGTTTGACTGATACTTCACAAGATCTGTGAATTTTAATAATTTTGACTGTATGAATAATGAGTGAGTGTGATCCCTGTACCCAGCATTGTGAATAATTCTTATTGCTCTTTTTTGGAGAACAGATAGTGAATGTAATGAACTTTTGTAGTTGTGTCCCCAAATCTCTGCACAGTAAATAAAATATGGTAAAACTAGTGAACAATACAACATGTGGAGTGATTTTTGATCAAGAATCTGCTTTGCTTTATTTAATACTGCAATTGATCTTGATAGTTTGGATGTTACATGATTAATGTGTGATTTCCAGCTGACTCTGTCATCTATAATTACCCCAAGAAATTTATTTTCATATACTCTGTCAATTATAACCCCATCTATTTTAATGTTCAATTCCCAAATAGCATTATTTTAGTTTTATTTGAATTTAATGATAATCTATTTCTATCAAACCATATTTTTAATTTGTTCATTTCTTTACTGACGTCCTTCACTAGTTGCTGTAGGTTTTCACCTGAACAGAATATATTTGTATAATCTGCAAATAACACCATCTTCAACAACTTAGATACTGAACATATATCATTAATATACAAAATAAACAGTTTTGGTCCCAACACTGACCCCTGGGGGACACCACAAGCAATGTCCAAACATACTGACCTGGAGCTTCCCAACTTCACAAACTGCTGTCTCTTACTCAGATAACTCCTCACCCAGTCTAATACTATCCCCCTGATACCTTTCCAGTTTATTTATAAGTATATCATAGTTAAAATAAGCTTTTCTGAGATCAACAAAAAACCCCATTACATAATTTTTTTGATCTATGGCACTGGTGATTTCCTCAATTGCTTCTATTATTGCCATTGATGTCATTTAATCTGAATCCATATTGACTCTCAGTGAGTAATTGATGTTTTTTCCAAGAATGTATGTAATCTGTTGTTAGAGACTTTTTCTAGTATTTTGGAGAATTGTGGAAGTAAGGAGACAGGTCTGTAGTTTGTGAAGTGGTGTTTGCTCCCATTTTTATACAAAGGTATGACTTTGGCTATTTTATTCTATATTTTGTTTGGAAATGAACCTGTTTGAAATGATAAATTACATATAAATGTTAATGGTTTTGAGATCTCCTCAATTACTTTTCTCACTATGGTCATGTCAATGTCATTGTAATCGGCATTTTTAATTAGATACACATATCACTGTCACTTTACATTCTAAAAAATAAATCACATTCTGGGTTTAAACCCATCAAACGTAACCAAAGTCATTAACAACATAAACCCCTCACTCCAGCATACCTCGTTCCACTTCCGAGGCGTTAGATGAAACCTTTGTTACTTCTCCTTAAGTTTGGCGTCTTCCGTCCATGCTTCCCATTTTGTTTGAGCGTCACGACTCCTGTAAATTGTAAGCCACGGGGTTTATCTACCCTTTGCAGGGGTCAATTTAGCCTTGAGGCGGAAACTATACTGCCCACTGGTGGGCTCCACTAATACTTGCATGGAGTGATGAATTCATGCCTTACACCATATTCCCAATAAAACACCCTGTATTAACACAACAATACATATTCACATTCATTAAAGCCAAACCCTTTTAAATTGCCCTGCTTTGCGTGCATCTCCAGTAAGTTTTCAAATAGAACTTTTTCTCACTTGCTGAGAGGGGCTTTCGGTCAATGAGAGTTGTGAAGGACATTTTCCAGTCAACATATTTCATGGGATCACCATCAAATGTTGTTGGCTCAGGCACAGGCAACCGGTTTATGCTTGGACTAAGCAGGCCGTGTCCTCATTTATACCTGTTCTTGTCAGTGTTTGTTGCGGTAGGAGCGATGCAGTGTTTGTGTTAAGATGGGCTGCAGGTTCAGGTTCCAGGTAAGCAGTGTCTGTTTCTGGATCTCTCTCCTCTTCATAGTCACTTCCGGAGCTGTTGTACGCTCTCACTCGAGCAGCTGCTATCTGGACCTCAGCTTTGTCCGTTCTTCTTCCAGTTTTTGCCGTCGCTCTTCCCTTTTGCGTTCCAAATCAGCCATTATTTTTTGTTCTTCAAGTTTCCATTCATTTTCGAGTTTGTTAATGTGTGACTGATGGGCATGTATGTCTTTTATTGCCTTTGCTTGCTCTCTTTTGGCTGCAAGTTCTGCTTCTGCGTCTTGTCGTTTGCTGGAACTGCTGGAGCTTGCACTGGAACAGTCAGTATGCTGGGAGACCACAGTGTCAGTTTTAGTATCACCAAACACAGATCCATATTCTTCTTTATTTAAGACAATCCTCACTCTTTCTTTCTCTACTCGCTCATTGTAGTCTTCATCCATTGCGTCTCTTCGTTTACTCACCAGAGCAAAAATTTCATCAGTTAGAGTGACACAGGTATCCATTTCCCAACTATCTCTGGAGTATTATTTTGGTTATGCAAGATGGGCTCATATTGGCATTGAAGCAAGTCACGCTTAGTTTGAATATTTTGCTTAATGTTGTCAAGATCGTCCATAGAGCAAAAACATTTCATTTTTGTTCTGCTTTCCTTTGCCGTCTGCTTCCAAGAGTCGTAGGTTTTGTAAAAGGCCCTTTTATGTTTAATGGCATTTTGTTCATGTACCTCTTGCATTTTCTCAGTCATGGTTCTCTGACGAGAGCTTGGTCTGGTAGGTGGTAGGTCGGAGGGTTTACTTGTTTCTGCTGTATTGAGTGACATTTTTGATTTGTGTGTCCTGATTGATGGTAATTTGAATGTTATGTAAACGTTTGGGATCAATTTCTGCAAGCAGTAATTTTAACTTTGTTTAGTACTACCACTTTAACCCACTTCTACAACCTCATTTTAAACACTCAAATTTAAATTGTGCAAATGCAATATTAAAATACAAGACATTTCCTTACCTTAAGTTAAGTCATTTCCCAACTTTAAACCTCTATTTAATGTCAGCTTTAAAATTGCCGTTTATAAAACCATAAACACATCTTCACAATGACAACCACACCATAAACTCTTAATCTAAGGATAATCGAAACACTCTTTAACAATTGTGTCTTTAAAACGTTCTAGCACGTTCACAGCTTATATTACTGCAATTAAGCCACTTTCATGAGCATATGAACAGTCTTAGTAGCCTTTCTTAAATGTCTCTTGTTGCACCCGTTATACACCCATTTAAGTGTGTCTTCCCTCTTGCCTGACTGTGGTCCGTTTTAGTAGACTTCTTCGATGCGGACCCCGGCCGAGGCTACGAGTCTCATTCAGATGCAGCGTAGAGTTTCTCAAGATGGCGATACTTTCTCCTGGTGCCGTGTAGTTTCTCACTCTCCAGCGTCGCAACGAGTTTTCCCTGCGCCGTCGCAGAGTTTCACTGGGCCGTCGCGGCGAGTTTTCACTGTAACTGCCCCCGTGGATCGCAGCAAGAAATGCAGAGAGTCTCGACTGATGTTTACGGTTCTTTATTTTTGTGGCCGTAATACACCGTGAAAACTATAAAAATATAAACAGATAAATGTAAACATCAACAGCTTTATATACATCAATTGGCTAAAATTAGATAAAAACAACCCTAATTAAAACACACAAATCACTGTCACTTACGCTAAAACTATACATTCTAAACTTAACCCCTGCATGGAGTGATGATTTCGTGTCTTATGCCACATTCTCAGTAAACACCTTGTATTAACACAAAAAATACATTTACATTTATACATTTACATATTATACTGAAGTCGTTTTACATTTTAACAAGATATCAACAACTCACATATGTGTTCTGACAACAACAAATGATTTCTGTCTGCAACGTTATATTTTAAAATGACGGGGTCTGATAGCTGCCCCGAATGGAAGGCAAGATCACGGACCCAGGAAGAAGGCGGGGCCTTCCCTCGATGTACAGCCAATCCTCCGTGTGTGTTGGCACAGCCTGCTTAGCATAACAGATAGACTACTCAAGCACTGGTAAGTCACTGGTGGTTCAAATGTTCATTTTGATCGTTCATATCAACAGCTCACGTTTCCCTGTTTGACTAAAAACAGCATACGGATTTGTATGATTCTGATTATATACAGTTGATGTGATCTTTAGCTGAAAGTGTATTGGAACCATTAGTCCAAATAGCTTGTTTCCAATGTGTCACTACAAAGCAAGGCAGCGCTGGGTGCTACTGTTGGTTATTAAAATTAATAAAAAATTAACGTTAAGTATAAGTAAGTTTGCTTACAGGCCTGGGTTGCTCAGTTTACATAGTATAGAGGCGATCGTACCACAAAATAGCCACTTGAGGGAATTTGAAGTCAGTCTCCAACGGCGTAATGGTGCAAAAAAATCACATCTGCCATGGTATATAATTAATACTTCATTTTTATGCAGATTAAAGTACTTACAGAAGGCTGCTTACATTAAGGATGTAAACAGAGCTCTTACATGTATGCAAGCAAAAACTGTAAACACGATCTAACGCTGGGATATAATAAAATCCATCACGAACACACACATGCACGCAAACACGGTTGAAAAACTGTGTGGCTTCCCCTGATCATAATTCCCTCTCGCTGCTCACCTGTGACTTCCTCATATAGCCTCTTTTACCACCGTGATTCCTTCTCTATGCCCCCTGGTGTGCAGGTGGAAGAGTGTCACCCCCATTCAGCTTACCACTAACACAGGACATATAACACACATAATTGGCTACAACACATAGCGATGTTAGGGAAGGTTGGGGAAGGTTCTCTTCAGGTCTCTACAAACCCACTAACGTTAATATAATTTGATTACTTTGATACTTTCATGTATCTCTGCCTCAAAAATAGCTTATTTTAATAAACAGCTGATGTCAAACAGCCTGTTAAATTACTGTTATTCCCCATCCCTGGGTTTTAGTACAATGAGTGTCCAACACATTAGGTACCTTGCAATCTGTATTAATCAGAATCCTGTCTGATGTCTACAACAAACCTGTCAACTTAAAATTTGAATGATATGCTTTCATTGCTGGAACATCAGGGCGTCCGCGGAGTCTTAAAAAGTCCTGAAGGGTGATAAATCAATTTTGTGAAAGTTAATTAGGCCATTAAAAGTATTAAAAAGTCTGAATCAGCGTTAACAAGATATTTTTTTCAGTGTGAAAATCCTGTTTGTCCAAAGTCAGTCTGCTAAAAGTGTCGGTGAGGTTTTTATTTATAGCTCACAGCCAAACCAGTGGACAGGCAGAGAGCAGGCTGTGATCTGTAACGTCCGGTGTTTCGGATTAACGAGTGGCCCTGTTAACTGGTGGCCGTCAGCCGAATGCGTCTGTGGTTGTCGTAGATACGGCAGCTGTTGAAAACAGGAAGAGAATACGTAGGTGTCGCTGCGATGCCTCTTTCTGTAGTTCTTCATTAAAAAGTCAGAACATCCCTTTCTGATTCGTCTTTGGAATCGTGTGTGTATGTGTAAACCTGTCACGTGCCGCTTTGTCACGCTTTGAACGTTGCTTGTTGTTACGGTAAATGTTTAAAACAGGAAGAGGCAAGTTGCTCTTCCTGTGAATGTCAAACATTATCTCTAATAAATGATAAATGTTCTAAATACACGTTTGTCTTTGGAGTCTGTGTCAGAAAACACTTGTCATGTAGAAAAACGATTCAGCCTTTTAAAACGAATAAAATAAAAATTATTTTTATCACGGGATACGAACTCAGATCAGTGTGGGAAAATAAATCGAAGTCGGATCGATACTCCACTAGCCTACGATGGCATCACCTCTTAGGCTTTTGTCGGCGTGGCATAAAATAACGTCCACAGTAAACAGCCACCCGTCACTCTTTGAGACGGGAGGCACAGATCAACTTGTGACCACACTGTCTGTGTGAACCAAGGCCAGACAACATAATCAGACCTACAGTTTACTGTTAAACTAACATTATACTTTTATTATTCTACTGATCCAGTCAGTCAGAGCAGCTCCTCCTCCAGCTTGTGTCTGTGCTGCACCTCCTTCACTACTGACCTGATTCATCACTTTATTCTCTTCATCTTTGTTCCTGCTGCTCTGTTTGAGTTCTGATGTGTTGATCAGGTGGTCGAGCTCACATTAGTTTAAACCTACTAAAACACAAATTCACTCTGTGTTTCACAGGATCTGCTGTAATATTGCTACATAAACGTCATCAGTCCTTCACTACCAGAAGCTACCAGATTTGAGGAGGAAGGCGTCTAAAATGGCAAGAGGGTGAGCATCAACGTGGAATGGCGGTTCCACCGGAGCATCTACCCATCGTTCTCCATCGACATCCAGTATGTTCACCTCCTGCTGATCCGCAGACACGCCGACGTCTCTTGGTAGCTCAAACTCTAAGTCCCCAAGGGAAGGTCCAGAGGCAGTCATGGTTTGTTCTGGATCTTTCAGAGACATGGTGACGGTTTACTTTTAGATTAAACCAAAACTTTAGAAATCAGAAGATGGGACTCGCTCAAGTTCTCAGCTTAGAGATGTTATTGAGTGACGGGTCCCTTCGTGGTTGCCAATTATGTGGCGGCACTTTTTCCACAGGCTCAGTGAGCTTCTCCCTGAGGCCTGGTTCCAACCTCATAACAAGTGAAAATAAAGTATTAATCCCCTTTTTAGGGTTTAGCAAGAAAGCTAACGGGTAAAAATGCCTCTTCAAATAAGTAACCAAAGAATGGAAGGGGTTGTAAATGAAGACACAGTGGGCCTCGTAAGACAGCAGGTAATTGAAGCCCTATATATATACGCCAAGACGGCGTCACACAGCTGCAGCCAATCCCTGCTGACGAGCGCGACACTCCCGGTCCAGCAGGAGCTCTGAATGATCCCCTAACAACCAGAGAAATGGAGATTTGGCCAAACTACTGGGAAAATGGCTCAATAGAAAACAGACGGCTACAACATGAACTAAGGTCACCGGAGCTGCCAGGTTTGACTGGAGCCCTCTGCAGCTTGTCCTGCCCTCTTTGTCTTTCTTTGATTGTCCCTGTGCCTGAATAAAAGGATTACACTCCTCCCAAAGCACATATGTGACAGCCTGTCCAGGCTGATGAAGGCCCTTTAGGGGCCACGGCCTCAGCAGGCTGATGATCTCAGTAGAAGAAGAAGCCTAAACGAGTTTCATTTCAGGTTTATACTAATGAAACATGAATAAATGTGTGACTGAAGGCTTCGGTGTTTACAGACTGGCTCACCAGAGGAGGAGCTGAGAAACCTCTAAGGACAAACCTGTTTAAGTTTTGGGGAGGATCCTGGTCAAACGTCTTGGGTTTCCTTCACATTTACATTGTAGAGGTCTGAAAACCAGCAGTTAACAAAATCCCAGTCGGACTCGGTGGAAGCTGGATCAGTAACTAAGGTCACTGATGTCATCAGAGTCAGCTGCACGCTCACAGCCTCACACGTGTTGACTAGAATAAACAGAAGTTATCACTGCTTCACCTTTTCTATTGCTGGAGGTCTAACAGAGTTATGTGGTTCATGTCTGAGGTCAGAAAGAGGGGCGCTGCAGTAAAAACAATAAGCCAGCAGAGTCTCACAGTGGATTATCTCAAACTGATTTAACACCAGCAGCTAGATTAACATGCTGCTTTAAAATGGGAACAATGTTAAGAAATCTGCATCACAGTCACTGCGTCTGGAAAATGGAAGTAAGGCAAAGGCTGAACACTGATCCAAAACTAGTCCACTACAGATCACATGTCATTTTCAGAGAGCAGAAAACATGGTGCCCAGAAACTCTTCCCACACGAGGTGGACAGAAGAGTCCACCAAGAGTTTGTTCGTCTTGCTCTTTTGCCTTCGTGCTGGCAGGAGACATTATGTGTCCTCTTCCACGCCTCTGTCCATCTGTGAGGCCAAAACATGCAGAAACCTGCCGCTGATGTTCTTCAGAGCCAGAGTCTGTGCAGATCAGGAGAGCAGGCGCAACGTCAGTGTCACGCCAAGAAACCTGCTGGCAGAGCTCAGCTGTGATCAGCTGTGATCAGCTGTGTTCAGCTGTGATCGGCTGGGATCAGCTGTGATCGGCTGGGATCAGCTGGGATCGGCTGTGATCAGCTGTGATCGGCTGGGATCAGCTGTGATCGGCCGTGATCAGCTGGGATCGGCTGTGATCAGCTGTGATCGGCCGTGATCAGCTGGGATCGGCTGACTGATTACATCACCCACTACTCACTACGCAGCAGTGAGCTCGCCATGTTGTAGTGCTGTCGAATGTATAATGAGAATTATTACACCCTCTGTAGTCCACTCAAAGTATCCCAGAAACATTTTGCAAAGTAGCGTACAGCCGTTGCCGTATATCCCAGCATGCATTGTGCTGATAGAAAAAACAGTCCACCAGCTGATTATCGAACAGCAATGAGGTAATTAACGTGGCCAAGATAACGATGTCACCACGTAGAGCCGTCCGACGTGACAGCAGGCAGCTTTCAGAACTGTAGCAGGACACAACAGGACGTTGTCCATGTGAGACGTCTTCTCATTGGCTGGAACAGGAGCGCCACATCCTGACAGCTTCTCATAGAACGTTCCACACTGATGATACTTAAAAAACATTAGAGAAGCTTTCAGCAAACACAGAGCGAGTGTGACTCAGTTAGTAACTTATTCAACTATATTTGCTGGTATTTTAATGTTTACACTCTGCCACAGTCTGAATCAGGTCATCTGGAGACGCGTGAGGAGACAAAGACAGATGTGATTCTGTACATGTGTGGTGGGACATATGAAGACAGAGGACACGTCTTCACAGCTGAGGTCATTCTCTTAACTTTTGTGGTGTGAGTTCTTTCCTTCCTTCCTGGACAGTAAAGTGTGGGATCACACCTGGGAGCACAACAACATGCACGACTCCACGGCAACAGCAGCACCTGCAGAAACAGGCGCAGAGCCGGCCGTCATTCAGAAAGTGTTTCTGGATCATTTCGTTAGACAGTCGACGTGAGCTGATTATGTTTCATCAGTTCAGATAAGAAGCCTGGTGAAACCTGCCTGTGCTCCTGAAAGCAGCACGTCTTCACCGCCTGACTGAAAACAGTTTTAAAAACATCTAACGGACTTAAATGCTGTTAATGTGCTGATGTTGTTCTTCACAGACATGCGGCTAAACGTCATGATTACACTGTAAGAAGGAAGCTGACATCTGATTGGGCCTCACTGACTGACTGAGACGTTCACTTTTATTCATGTGTTTAAACAGTTTTCACTCAGAGCCTGACGCCTGTAGAGTTAGTTGCTAGGCGATGGGTCCAGGGACCAACTCCCTGTTTGACATGAGGAAACCTTCAGTAGGTCCCAGACTCAAAGGAGGTCCGGTCTGCTTGGGGCTGGCAGGGTTTAACATAATTAATATAATAATAATCAGTCAGCTGATGCTTTTATCCATTGTGCCTTAAAGTGCTGCCTGTACCAGCGTCGCACGTCTGTGGAGCAGCTGGGGGCCAAGTGTCTCGCTCAGGGACACAATGGGGGGTCAGAAAGATCCCTGTGTGGACAAGAAGATCCAGCTCAACCTTCTTCAAAGTGGCTCCCAGACTGAGAGACTGGAGGTCAGGTCTGCTTTACAACATTACATGGCAGTCAACCCCTGAGAGCAGGCTGACAGTGTGTCAATGCATCCACATGCAGAGCTGCTCTGTGTGCAGCAGGCTGATGGAAACAGGCAGCCGTGAAGGACTGTGGATTAGACAGAAAGATGCAGCAGCCGAGAGAGAAGGTTAGAAATAAATAAAACATCTGGGGTGAACAATAACCTACACAGTGAACTGCAAAGGTGAACGGGTCAGCCTTAAACCTCCTCCTCAGGCCTGTGCTAATTCCATAAAAAAGTGCTCTTTGCAGCGTGGCCCTGGACTTCATGTGGACCTAGAAAGCCAAAATTAAAACTTTGGATTAGAGCCAAACCATCGTTGGAAAGCTCTCACCCTGGAGAGTAAAGAGGTTTCATGGCTCCTGCTTTGATATGTTGACCTTTGAACCCTGACCTGTGCATATTAAGAAGTTAGATACAGACATGGAGCCAACGCTCCTCTAACATGTCAGTGTGGTCAATAACAGGGAATCACATGTAGCTAAAATAGATTTTCACAATGATACATTTAAAATCTTCCCCTTAAACACCACAGTAAACTCTCAGTTCAGTATTTACAACTTCCAATTCTAGGAAGAACAGTAATGTAGATTAAGAACTACAATTCCCTGCAGCCGCGCGACGCAGCTTGATGGAATAAGCGCCATATTTGTAGTTTTTCGCTTTATAAACCCTAGTTTGTAATATATCAGCTTAACATATATAAAAACATACTGCAGCCAAACTGCTGATGACACAGCAGCTGTCCAAACAGCTGTTAACTTCAAGTCAATATCAATAATATTAAGTTACTTTAGCAAACACTTTCGTACTTCTGCATGACGTGAAGTGAACGTCAGCCAATGAGAAGAGAGAACCCCGCGGCCTGGGGTCCGTTAGATGTCTGTGAAGGTCGTCGGGCTGCAGCCCAGTTTGTGCTCAAACGTCAGTGATTGAACGTGCCGCTGAATCATTACATGCCAGAATAAACTGTGTGGCGCAGAGCGTCTGCTTCATTATGTTAACTCATGTTATTTAAACAATGAATTACCTGCTGAGTTACTGCTTTCTATAGATTTCTGACGTCTGCTGTGAAAATGACTGAAAACAGGGTCAGATGTCGTTGTGGGAAAGTTTTATCTGCAGTAACTTTTTTACAAATTGAAAATAGCAGCAGTGCCTCTCATTTAAACATTTTGTGCCCGAGCTGTTTACAAAAACATTTCTACAGAACACAAGTCTGCAGAAAGGCGACGGAACATCTGGAGAAAGTGTCTTTATAACATCAAGTCAGAACCAGGTTTGTTTGCCGGGTCAGTTCACAGCTCAGGAAATAATCAGTTCATCTGCAACACGGCATCAGAACAGCAGCGTATACTGACAAGGTGTGAACTCACACCTGCTTCATCTTTTAATGGCAACACGACCGAGGAATTTACTTTCCGTACATCATGATAAGCTCTGTGTCAGAAACTATGAGCCATCATTCACACTGATGAGCGAGCACAGGACGGCGATGGGTCAGTTACAGCTGTAACTTCCGGTAGAGGCGGTTGCGTCGGCGTCTTCATCAGTCTTCATCTGAAAGGCATCTTTTCAGACTCCTCTGCAGTGTTTCAGTCTTCATCAGACGTGCTGGGATCTGGGTCAGCTGACACCTCCTCCTCCTCCGACGAGTCCACTTCCAGAAGGATTCTGCTGGAAATCATTTCTGCTCTCAGATCAGTTTGTTTTTGAAGAGCCAGACGCTGCCGTCCTCTTTGTGCATCCTCAGACTTCTCAGCACAGGAAGCTGGAAAAAGATTCTCATCTTATCACAAACACACTGTTCAGTCAGTATTTACACAACAGGTTCCAACAGTCACATTACCTACCGAACACGCTCTTCTTCTATGAGAGAATTTGAGGTAGAAGCGAAACACATGTAAATGAACCCAACGGCTGTAGGCCGCCGGCAAGATGGCGGCGCGCCGAACGATCGATCCGAACCCGAATCGCCGCTGTTTCTGGACGGAATCCAGCTATAAAAACCCAACTAGATTGCGGACCCGGTACCGGGAGCGCTCGGCAGAAGTGGAGTACTTACTTTCACTTATGTTGTTCCAAGGCCGTGCATCAGTCATCAACACGATGTGTTCAGATGGTTCAACAAAGCTTTTCTCATCAAGTATGTATTTAGAATGGAATCCCAATTTTAACACTTTTTTTCAGAGTTTCATTTTTGGAAAATGTCCGTTTTATTTGTCTAAACGACCTGTATAGGTCATTTTTTACAGTATTCTGGACTCCCGTATAGGTCATTTTTTACAGTATTCTGGACTCCCGTATAGGTCACCATGTGCGTTTTATTTGTCTAAACGACCTGTATAGGTCATTTTTTACAGTATTCTGGACTCCCGTATAGGTCATTTTTTACAGTATTCTGGACTCCCGTATAGGTCATTTTTTTACAGTATTCTGGACTCCCGTATAGGTCACCATGTGCGTTTTATTTGTCTAACCAGCCTGTATCACATTTTTTACAGTATTCTGGACTCCCGTATAGGTCACCATGTGCGTGACCCTGTACGCAGGATAAGCGGTGATGATGGATGGATGAAATTGTTAAGTAAACATTTCAAAAGGCGAAATATAAGTAGGACGACTAACCAGATGGCCTTCTGCTGGTTTTCCTGCTGGATGAAGGCCTTTCAAGATTAACAGGCCTGTCGCGCTTCCATTGGACAGGGGCAGGCCGTGTTCCCTCTGTGCCTTCAGTTCCTCCTCAGCCTTATTCTGTGTAATTCAACAAGATGACTCAATAATTTAGGTGTAAAATTATTTTCTTAATAATGCAACACTGAACTTACCTCCAAAGCCAAAAGAATTCTGTTAACATCCTGAAGCTCTTCCTCCAACTCCAAATCTAAACCATTTTTCAACAAACCCAACAGGAGAGATGATGCTGACAGAACATGTCTGTGACATTAAAATAAACAGGTCACTGACTTAATGAACACCTGCAATCAAATGTATCACAGTTTGTACTCGGGTGAAAATGTCAACTGAAAGAAATATGACAATACGTGCAAAGTTAGAACGTGAGGTTATAATGTCATAAGTTCGCCATGTCGACACCTATATTTAGTTTCTCTCTCCAACCCTTTTCTTTGTTTCACTCATTATATCAGTCTGTCCACATCTGGAGGCTCAGAGCTGGGAAACCTGCACCGTCTAAGTGTCCTCTGCTCTGGACCCCACGTCCCAGGAAACACGACCTCTGGACCAGCTCAATTTCCTTCATTCTCTTTTTATTAATAAATTCTTCAAACAGTTTGTTGGATCTCAGTTATTGGCTCAATCCCTCACCGGCAATTTACAATTTCCTGGACAATTTGGTGACCCAGATGGGACTGGACTCAGGATCTGGACTCTGATGAAGTGCAGAGGCCAACTGAGGCCCCGTCCACAGCAAACTAAACTAAAACAGCAAACTAAAACTCTGTCAGCAGCATCGTGTTTCTGCTTTGCAGGACTGATCAGAGCCAATCAGAGAGCTGAGCGTGGCGGCTGCAAAGACTGGGTCGGCAGCGTTTCCAGACTTCTGTGATTCAGGTCTTTGAAGAAGTGTCCTTTGAAAGCAGCTGACAGGCTGTGAAGGACAAGTGTCAGGACAGAGGGTCAGATTAAGGTCACTGATGACAAGAACGATAAGAAGGCTGAATCCTGATCTGGACTCTCTCTCTACAGTCCAGGTCCAGGTCCAGACCAGGATCCCTGGGAGCCCAAGGCCCAGACCCTGAACAGACTGAGGAGGTTGAAGCCACAGAGACTGTAACACGACACCACGCAGGGGGGAGTCAGGAAACTGTTGGAGCCAGGACGTCCCCGTTTGTAAAAAAAGATATTACAACATGGTGGCTTCGGGGGATCCCAGTTTCAGAACACACATCTCCTGATCCATTCTGCATCTGCTGTAGCTTCACATCCAGAAAGACTGCAGCTTCCGTTTCAGTCCAGAGACACTGAGTTGTGTCTGTGAGTGGACTCTGGCGCCCTCTAGTGTCTCTGCTGTGGTACCACAACATCTGTTAAAGCTCACAGGCCTCTGAGCACCAACCAGGGCCCAGCACGCTGCTCTGAGGGACAGGCTGCCCGACCTCAGCTGGGTCAGGGGGAACTCTGCCCACATGTGGGGCTGGCTGAGCCTGCTGATTGGACACGGAGAGATTCACACCTGCAGTCGGTCCTAGTGTCTCCTCTCACAGAAGCCTGCAGGCCGGGGGAGGGTGAACATCTGCACAGACTGACGTTACGTGTTGGCAACATTTCCTGATTCATGGAGACTTTCTAACATCTGCAGGAAACCAGCAGCTCACCACAACCTGCTGGACGCTGTTCTGCTGCTGCTGCAGTGATAAAACGTTCTGCTCACTCTGACCAAACTACATCTGCACAGGAAGCTCTGCAGCAGCTGCTGAGGCAGCATCAGGCTCCAGGTTCATCCCATGATGTTTCATGATGAAGAACTCGATGGTCAGAGTCTCTGGATCTTATGGACAGAGTGATGGCGAGTCTCCCAGTGTGATTCTGAACAGACGCAGACTCATCGAATCCTCCACCTGGAGGTGGGACAGGACCAGTCGCCTCGGCTGCTTCACTCATTCATCCCAGAGTGAAAGAGACACTTTGACAGAGAAGCACGGACATGGACTAAGAAGCAGAAGTACAGTTACTAGTTAGTGCTTTAGTTTATGGTCCAGTTCATGTCACAGCTGGTCTGTTTATCTGCTGTAGGATGAGCTGCTGTATTCAGCTGGGACTCATTTCCTGGCGTCTGCAGGTTTGACCTGACCTGTTTGAAGCACCAGATGTTTTAAGGTTGGTTATTTATCACATTATTTTGTTTCTCAGGAAACCCTTTCCCAACATGCGGTGTTTCGGTTTAACAAGTGACCCTGTTAACTGGTGACTTTCAGTTGTGGTTGTCATGTAGTTACAACCAGGGTGTGATTGCAGCAGAATTTCTGTGAACTGAAACATTTAATAAATAACCAAAGTTTCATCAAGTAAACATATATCAAACTCATGTGACTCCCTGTTGTCAGCTAGTCTCAGTCCGTGTTCAAAGGTGCGTCAGCTGTCGCCTCGACTGAGAGACACCCTGCAGGTCAGTGCTGCTTGTTGTCATAGAAACCCACAGCCAAACTTAGTAAGAGCTGCGTTCCATAGAAACTGTGTTCGTGCTGACTGTGGGCGAAGTGGAAAAGCTCCTGGGAGCCAAGAGGAAAGATTCAGAGTGACCAACATCCCAGAAACAGGTTTGTGATTTTGAGATGAAAACAACGGCATGATTTGAAACTGAAAAAAAGTACTGAACGTGTGTCAGCGCAGCATCGTGAAAAGAGTGCTACACCTGTGAAGAAGGATTGGCAGAGATTTAAGACTCTACTTTAACTCTACGCAAGTGTTTAAAACTTAGTTTCAATCTTGCAAAATTTTCATGTTTTCAAATTTGAGTTTCAACCTTTCAGAACTTTTTTTCGTCAGTTTTGACTCACGGAGTAATATTCATCCCACATCAATGCAGCTCTGCAGCCCCTCTCTGCCGTAGCCTGAAGTCTTCCTAGAATGAAATAAATAAAAACATGCAGCCTGTAAAATGTTTTAACACTTGTTAACCGAAATGTGCGTCACAATGCTACATCCTGTCGCTAAACTCAGTAGCGTGTAGTCTGTTCTCCTGAGATTTAAATGTCAGAGACAACAGAGAATTGTGTGGACAGATTTAGCACCTTTTGGAGTGGCCTTTTATTGTGGCCAGCCTAAGGCCTTTTATTGTAGCCAGCGTAAGGCCTTTTATTGTGGCCAGCCTAAGGCCTTTTATTGTGGCTAGCCTGAGGCCTTTTATTGTGGCCAGCCTAAGGCCTTTTACTGTGGCCAGACTAATCTTGATATGCCACATCTGTGAGATGGATGGATTATCTCTGCAGCAAAGGAGAAGTGCTCTCTAACACAGATTCTGCAGATTTGTGAACAATATTTGAGAAACAGGCTTTTTGTGTTCACAGAGAAAGTCTGAGATCTTTGAGTTCAGCTTATGATGAATGTGGGCAAAAACAAAAGGGTTGTCTTTGTCATTTTGTTCAGTGTATATGAACATATTAACATTTTGAGCATTAAACACTTTACACTTTAAACACACATCTGCGGTCCCTGGAGATCCAGGTGGTAAAACTATCAAGCTGTTTATGTTGCATAAATTCTCCAAAATACAAAAAAGCATTTCGCTAAACATAACATATAGAGACCATCACCAGGTCACTCACACTCACCAGCTGTCAGACTATAGCAATCAATGCACCAACAGCATCAATAGTACAGACACAAACAGGAGTTCAGTCTAATACTGTACCAACAGTGGACAGGAACACCTCCAGCTGGATGTGATCCCACCTTTAAAACAATCTTTCTACCAGGTTGCTGGAACACGATATGATAAAGATCCCAGAGTGGATTTTCAGGGTGGATTTATCTGACAGTAGGACATAGCTGCATTTATAGGCAGACAGGTTTTTAAGTCTTTGATTCATTATCATGACTGTCGTTACTGCTCACTTCAAAAACATGAATGTCCTCTGTTACACAGAGGGGGGCGCTGTCCACCAGGCTGTGCTGTTACCTCTCTTTATGATCCAGGAGAAGCATCTCAGGCTGTTCAGTATGCTGAACGTCAGCTGAAGCTGCTTATCTGCCCACACTAAGGCCTTCAGACATCAGCCAGCTACAAACCATCATAGTTCTCTCTGTAGACAGATCCACTTTAACCTGATGGCCCACATGTTGAGACTGGAAACACCTGGGTACAGGTGTGGACTCCAACTGCTCTGAACATATTTTCAGCTTCACAGAATCTTCTGAGGAAACTCAGCGGCTTCAGTGTTGGTCAGCAGATTTCACAACTAGAGTACAGAACTGCTGCTGACCTGCAGATCTAAGAACACACTTTCTAGGATTGTGTTAGAGCCCTGAACTCAGCGTTTCACAGGAAGGACGAGGAAGAAGGCCAGGAGAGTCCTGCAGAGCTCCAGGAGGCGCTATAGAGTCCCTCTGGCAGCTAAACACACCGACAGGAGCTGTTGTAGTGTCTGTTATGTTCTGGTGTTTTAGTAACGGCTCCTTTGTGTCTCTATTCTACTGAACAAATGTGTGAAGAGGTGAAGCGCCCTGCCAGGAAACTCTGTATACTGACTGTATCTGAAGATAATTTACTCAGTTCCTTATTGTTATTATGGTTTAATGGCTCATCTTTTTCTGGCTGAAACGAGAACCAAGTTACATTTTAAATGGAGCCATGTCCAAATTTAAATTCTAATGTTGAAATAATGTAAAAGAACATACAAGCAGAGTGAGGTCATGTGACAGAACAGCTTCTCCTTCATCTCTGTCTTTCTAAGAAGGAGCTGCATTATTAAGCTCAGCGGCCTGTTGTTGGTCTGACGAGAGAAAACAACCACAAGAACAGGATGGAAAGCAGAAGTGAGTCAACAGAAGATCTTTAACAGGTTCACACTGGTCAGCTGTGGTTCAGCTGTTAAAACACGCTCAGTCACATGATCAGTAACTGCAGTCAGTGGTAGAGGCAGGCAGTGTCCTTTGTCGGGTCTCTGTGAATAATATTATAAACAGTACGTGAAAAAGAAAACTAGAAGGCTTTTTAAGAGTCAATGTAGTCACACAGAGAAGAACTTGAAAATAAGAAAAGATGGAATCTGGTAGAAAACAGTAAAAATGTTAAATATAAGTACTTACTTACATTACAGAATTCCTGGTATATAGTAGTTCAGCTGGCAGTTAAAGGTTTAAAATCATGAAATTGATTGAATATTTTGTATTCTAGGCAGGGAGGAAGTTTTTTATGTATTATGATGTAGGGATGTCCAGATCTGATCACGAGATCGGAAATCGGACCTGATCACGTTGTTTCAGACTCGATCGGAATCGGACGTTACCTTCCGATCAGGACTCTGGTCTGTATGTATAGATGTGCTTTGCAAACACTGTGGCACTTTTATTTTTGTATTTGTTTACATGCCTGCCGGGTATTTTAAGTTGAGGTGCTATTTGTTTTTATCTTAGACTTTTTTTATATTTACTGTTGCACTAAAGTCCAAAAGTGAAGAATTTATGTTATTTATTACTTGATTGTTGAAGCTACCTCACAGAAGTGCTCTGTTTGTTAACAGAGCTGTTGAATGTTAAAATAAGGTGAATTAAATAAAAAATAGGGAACATCATGGATCTGTTTTTTCGCTCTTCTTTATTCTTTTTTGAAGTATTATAGAAGTATTGGATTGGGACTTGGTATCGGTAGATACTCAAATTCAAATGACTCAGATTCGAGGGCAAATAAACCCGATCAGGACGTCCCTAATATGATGATTTTTAGTGGATAAGACACATGCCTTTGGGGTGGGAGACCAGGGTTCCACAATCAACAGTCTGATGAGGAGTTTTTAAAATTTACTGGTGATGGGACCCTCGATACTGACGTGTCAACGCTGTGTTGAGATCCCGAAGCACAGATGTTTCGAAACGCTGCTCCAAAGTGGTTCAAAATGTCAATGTCACATTGTAGCGGTTCTGGTTTTAATATACACAACAACTTTTAATTATTTGTTTTGGACGCCAGCCAGGGTAACCTGACAAATCATTGTGTCGCAGATTTACACCCACAAAGGGTACATGTAGTAGGCCAGTATACCCTCAAAAGTAAATTTGACACGTTTCAATGAAACTGAAAACTCACACACAGAAATCACTTTTGAAGTAAATCAAGAAAATATATTAACAACACTTCAACAAAACAGGGCGTGGTTTCAACAAATAACTCAGCCAGTCATAAACAATCAGAAATAACAAATATACTCCATCCCTTTGGATAATGGTGCTAATAATCAGTGTTGGGCAAGCTACTTGGAAAATGTAGTGAGCTAAGCTACTAGCTACTCTGCATTAAATGAAGCTTCACTACACAGAAGCTACCCCCAGTGAAATGTAGCAAGCTAAGCTACAGCTAGCGTGGCAAAAGTAGCTTAGTTACATCTAAGCTACTTTTAATTTTTTAATAGTTTATAGTTAGGTCATTTATATATAAATATGTATATACACACCCACACACACAACATAGGCCTAGTTTACAGTATATTGAACCAACTTCAGTCCACAGTAGCAATAGAAGAAAGACTAAAAACCTGCTCCAATGTGTGTGTGAGAGAGCTAAATCATTGCCATGTCATTGCTGCTAAATGTATTTCCTCATGCAACAAACGGAGAACCATTGTTGTTTGTATGAAGTAACTTAATAATCATATTATGAAAAAGTGTTTGCCCCCTTCCTCATTTCCTGTTCCTTTGCATGTTTGTCACACTTAAGTGTTTCGGAACATCAAACCAATTTAAACAATAGTCAAGGACAACAAAAGTAAACACAAAATGCAATTTGTAAATGAAGGTGTTTATTATTAAAGGTGAAAAAAAATCCAAACCATCTTGGCCCTGTGTGAAAAAGTGATTGCCCCCCTTGTTAAAACATACTATAACTGTGGTTGTCCACACCTGAGTTCAATTTCTCTAGCCACACCCAGGCCTGATTATTGCCACACCTGTTCACAATCAAGGCATCACTTAAATAGGAGCTGCTTGACACAGTAAGGTCCACCAGAAGATCCTTAAAAGCTACACATCATGCCGAGACCCAAAGAAATTCAGGAACAATTGAGAAAGAAAGTAATTCAGATCTATCAGTCTGGAAAAGGTTATAAAGCCATTTCCAAAGCTTTGGGAATCCAGCGAACCACAGTGAGTACGCTTACTACTTTACACTGTTATACGAGCTGCACGCTCACTACTTTACACTGTTATACGAGCTGTACGCTTACTACTTTACACTGTTATACGAGCTGTACCTCACTACTTTACACTGTTATACGAGCTGCACGCTCACTACTTTACACTGTTATACGAGCTTTACCTCACTACTTTAAACTGTTATACGAGCTGCACGCTCACTACTTTACACTGTTATACAAGCTTTACCTCACTACTTTAAACTGTTATACGAGCTGCACGCTCACTACTTTACACTGTTATACAAGCTTTACCTCACTACTTTACACTGTTATACAAGCTTTACCTCACTACTTTACACTGTTATACAAGCTTTACCTCACTACTTTACACTGTTATACAAGCTTTACCTCACTACTTTAAACTGTTATACGAGCTGCACGCTCACTACTTTACACTGTTATACAAGCTTTACCTCACTACTTTACACTGTTATACAAGCTTTACCTCACTACTTTACACTGTTATACGAGCTGCACACTCACTACTTTACACTGTTATACAAGCTTTACCTCACTACTTTAAACTGTTATACGAGCTGCACGCTCACTACTTTACACTGTTATACAAGCTTTACCTCACTACTTTAAACTGTTATACGAGCTGCACGCTCACTACTTTACACTGTTATACAAGCTTTACCTCACTACTTTACACTGTTATACGAGCTGCACGCTTACTACTTTACACTGTTATACAAGCTGTACCTCACTACTTTACACTGTTATACGAGCTGCACGCTCACTACTTTACACTGTTATACGAGCTGCACGCTCACTACTTTACACTGTTATACAAGCTTTACCTCACTACTTTAAACTGTTATACGAGCTGCACGCTCACTACTTTACACTGTTATACAAGCTGCACGCTTACTACTTTACACTGTTATACTAGCTGTATATTCACTGCTTTACACTGTTATACAAGCTGCGCGCTTACTACTTTACACTGCTATACTAGCTGTATATTCACTGCTTTACACTGTTATACAAGCTGCACGCTTACTACTTTACACTGTTATACGAGCTGCACGCTCACTACTTTACACTGTTATACAAGCTTTACCTCACTACTTTAAACTGTTATACGAGCTGCACGCTCACTGCTTTACACTGTTATACAAGCTGCAGGCTTACTACTTTACACTGTTATACTAGCTGTATATTCACTGCTTTACACTGTTATACGAGCTGCACGCTCACTACTTTACACTGTGTGACGGAGCGGTACCGTCACTGAGTGCGGGACGCACACACACACACACACGCACATACTCACTCACTCACTCCTCACTCCCTTTCAGCCTTAATTAAACCGGTCATAAAACCTTGCTATTATGCATTTTCTTTTACTGTTTACGTAGCGCGATCAAGGGTGCACACTTGATAGTTCTACTCTTCTTCAAACATACATTCAAACAAACATCAAACTCTGAAACACTTACTGTGTGTCGCGATGCATGGCAGGTTGGCAAAACAGGAGCGAACATTTCCGTCTTTCAAATAGCCTGATCTCGCAGCTTTCAGGGTCATGTGAACTGCCTAATTTTGTTTTTTGTTGTAGTAGTGTTTGGTGATGTAAATAACTGTTCCAGGGAAGGAAAATATTTGGGGAGTTGATTACAATTATTGTTATAAATATGTTGAATTGTAAGAGATATAAATCGTTTTGTGAAGGTAGAAAAATGGATTTATTATATTGTGAAAATAATGGTTAAGCCTAGTGGGAGGGGCTACTGTGGTTAAAAGCCGCAGCTTTGGGCCTGTGAGGTCAGTCTTGATCTGGTTACAGAGGAGGTAACTAGGGATTTGTATGTATTGTGGTTTCGGTGTAACTTTAAGTTATTTTTTTTTCCCAAATATTTTTTTTGTTGTTCCTGTTGTTTTCTTTATCCAATTTTTCCTTTTTTTGCACTTTGGATGCCGGCAAATAAAAATCACGCCACTATTTTTTCGACTACGCCTGTGTTTTTGCTATTTTGAGGAGTTGTGGAAGAGAACCCCGCGACATATGGTGTCAGAAGTGGGATGGCTAGTCGGAAAAAGGTATCTCGCCCTCCAAGGCAGCGCACAGGGCTGCGGTCCCAGCAGCGGGAACAGCAGGAGGAGATGGCAACCAGTAATGCAGACCCAGCTTGGGAGACAGTACCGTCATTGTCGTCGTCATCAGAGGAAGGTGAGGAGGGGGCCAGTTCCTGGGCTGCTCCAGCAACGCGTACAACAGGTGGACAAGGGGCTGGGTTACTGACAATGATGAAAGACTTTTTGGCAGCCCAGAAAAGTAGAGAGGAGGGGCTGTTGGCAGAGCTCCGAGGATTGAGAGCCTCTCTTCCATCGACTCACCAGGTGTCTCAAGTTTCCACCCATCCAAGTGGGAACTGCTGCTCAACCACTTCCTGCCATCAATCCACCGGATGCTGCAGCAACTCCAAGTACAGCGACTGCAAGCAGTCCCATGCTGGAACTTCCACACCCGCCCGGTGGTACATCAGTGCGTCATTGGAGGAATCCTCTCCAGTTAAATGACTCAAGTGGCAGAAATGACCAGCCAAGGTCAGAATGGAGGCATTATAGTGAGCCAAAAATGCCGTAATATCAGATGGGTGAGGACATTGAAAATTATTTGCTTACGTTTTGAGCGCATTGCCAAAACTTGGAAATGGCCAGAGAGTGAGTGGGCATGCAGACTGGTTCCTCTGCTGTCTGGAAAGGCATTGGAGGCCTACACTGCAATGGATGACGAGCGAGCCCACTGCTATACAGACCTGAAGGCGGCGCTGCTGACCAAGTTTGACATCTCCCCAGAGGCGTACCGGCAACAGTTCCGATCTCGCGGTGATACCACCTGAGAGAACCCCACCGAGACCTACCACCGCCTTAGGGCCTCTACAGGCGCTGGATCCGGCCAGAGCAGCACACCAAGGAGGAGGTTGGTGAGGCCATCATTTTGGAGCAGTTACTGGGTACTTCCTTTCGAGGTGAGGACATGGGTGAAGGAGCATGAGCCAGTGGAGGGCCTTGCAGCGGCCAAGCTGGCTCTACAATACCTCAACGCCAGGAGAGGAGGACCAACTACTCGTTCCACCGGTGCAGGACATCGACTAACATACCAGCCACCCCAGCCCAGGTCTGTAAAGAGAGAGATTAGCCAGGAGCTTCCGGGTAATCCCAGCACTGCCCCAAACCAACGAGCATCCGGTAAGGAACTTGTTTGTTTTTATTGCCAGCAGCCAGGTCACAAGGCTTCTGTGTGTCCCATACGCAAAGCTAAGGTCACCGGCGCTTGCTATGCACCCCGGCCTGAAAGAGGGCCTGTCGGGGATAAAGAAGCAAGAGTTCAGCGCTATAAAACTGTGACTATCAATGGGCAACAGGTTACTGCACTATTGGACACTGGGAGCTTCATGTCTCTGGTTAAGTACAGTTTGTTACCAGTTGGCAATGTGGACTACAGTAGACAAACTGACATTTTGTGTGTTCATGGGGATAAGCATCCTTATCCCAAAGCAGATTTAACTGTAACCATTGATGAACAGCCGTTACCTGTTGACTGTTGGGGTGGTTGAACACTTGCCTGTAGATGCCATTTTGGGTTGGGATTTACCGGTACTCATGGACTTATTACAAGAAACTGAACTGCCAGGGAAAATTGACTCTGGGGAGGAAGGGGAGGTTGATGTGAATGTGTCTTGCCCTGTGATTACTCGAGCCATGGCAAAAGCTGGTGTCCAACCACTCCCAGACTTGGATAGTCTGTGTGAGGGAGGCACCAAGGCGCCAAGAAAATCCCGCCGACAGCGCAGCTTTGAGAAGCAGCTAAGGCCACCAGTACCTGATAAAATAGGTTTGCTGTCGGATAAAGCGTGGGAAGTGCCTGAAAATATTTCTGAACTGCAAAGGGAAGATGAAACTTTGAAACCTTTATTTGCTAAGGTTGTAGAAGGTACAAAGGGGAATTGTGTGGGAAAGAAAAGTTTCATTGTTGATAACGATGTTTTGTATGCAGTTCATGATGACCATGCACGTCTAGTAGTCCCTGCTAGCTGTAGATGTCTGGTCATGCACTTGGCACACACACTTCCATGGGCCGGGCATCTTGGCCGCCATAAAACCTATCTTCGCATTAGTAAGCATTTGTATTGGCCCTCCATGTATACAGACACCCAGAGATACTGCACCACATGCCCCACATGTCAGAAAACCAGTACTCCCCGCAAGTCGTACAGAGCCTTCCTGCAACCACTTCCAGTTATTGCCACTCCATTCCGCAGAATTGCCATGGACATTGTGGGCCCTCTGGTAAAAAGCAGTGGAGGTCATCAGTATATTTTGGTTGTGTGTGACTATGCCACTCGTTTCCCTGAGGCCTTCCCCCTGCGTACCATTACTGCTCCCACTGTTCTGCTTGTTTTGGTACAACTGTTTTCCAGGGTGGGGATACCGGATGAGATTCTGACAGACCAGGGAACTAATTTCACCTCCAAGTTGATGCAACTCTTCCATAAACAACTGGGCATTTCAGCAATCAAAGCCACACCGTATCACCCACAGACAGATGGTCTGGTTGAACGGTTCAACCAGACACTGAAGAAGATGCTGCAGAAGTTTGTGGATGATACTGGCAAGGATTGGGACCGCTGGTTGCCCTTTCTGCTCTTTGCCTACCGTGAAGTTCCCCAGGCATCTACGGGGTTCTCCCCATTTGAGTTGCTATATGGTTGGGATGTGCAGGGACCATTGGACCTGCTCCGCAAGGGCTGGGAGGCCCCATCCACCACTTCAAGTGACAGAGGGGTGGTGCAGTTTGTGTTAGAGATGAGGGATCGGCTGGCAAGATACCGGGGAGGAGGCAGAGGTCAACCTGCGTGCGGCCCAGAAAAGCCAGAAGATCTGGTATGACCAACAGGCAGCGACAGCGTGAGTTCCAACCTGGCCAAAAGTCCTGTTGCTTCTCCCTTCTTCCAACAGCAAACTCCTGGCAAAATGGCAAGGGCCATACATCATCCTCCGCAAAGATGGGCCCGGTCACTTATGAGGTCCATCACCCCGATAAGAAGAAACCCAAACAGACCTACCATGTAAACTTACTGAAAGAGTGGAAGGAGTATCCAAACCCAGCTCCAGAGCAATCTTTGATGGTGAGGGAGGTGGATATGGAAGCAGAAGAGGAGGTTGGACTGGAACCTGTCACTGCAACTGCTCCTCCCCTTCTCAGCTCATCTGGCACCAGAGCAAGCCGCACAGCTCCTCAAAATCTTCCAGAAGACTCCGTCCCTCTTTGCAGCCAGTCCTGGGAGAACCACACTTGTTGAGCATGTGGTTCAGCCTAAAGGGATGGACGACCCATCCGCCAACGACCCTATCGTGTGCCACAACATCTAGTGGAAAAACTACAGCAGGAGGTAGAGGAGATGTTGAAGATAGGAGTGATTGAACCTTCTAACTCAGAGTGGTGCAGTCCAGTGGTCATCGTCTTCAAGAAGGATGGCTCTCTCCGCGATCTGCATTGATTTCAGGAAGCTCAATGCCATCTCAGAGTTTGACGCCTACCCGATACCAAGAATCGATGACTTACTGGAGAGAATTGGAGCTGCCAAATACATTACCACCCTGGATCTGTGTAAGGGTTACTGGCAGGTGCCATTGGAGGAGTCGTGCAGACCATACACTGCGTTCCAAACACCAGCTGGACTGTTCCATTTCACTGTGATGCCATTTGGACTGCACGGAGCACCAGCCACCTTTCAGAGGTTAATGGACAGGGTCCTTCAGGTTTGTGACTACTGTAGCGCAGCTTACCTCGATGACGTGGTGATCTTCAGCAACACATGGGAGGAGCATGTCCAACATCTGTCACTGGTAATGGAAAGGATCAAGAAGGCGGGGTTGACGCTCAACCCCTCCAAATGTGAGTGGGCACGGCAGGAGACACGGTACTTGGGTTACCAGCTAGGGCGAGGAGAGGTGCGTCCGCAAGTGGATAAGGTGGAAGCTATCGGAACTGCCCTCGTCCCCGCACCAAGAAGGAAGTACGGTCCTTCATAAGTTTGACAGGCTGGTACAGGCGATTTGTGCCTCAGTTTGCAACTATTGCCGCACCCTCACCGCTCTTACCAGGAAGGACCAGAGGAACCCAGTAACCTGGACAGATGACTGTGAAACCGCCTTCAACACACTAAAAGCATGCATGTGCTCTTCCCCTGTCCTCAAGAGTCCAGATTTCAAAAGAAGATTTCTGGTACAGGTGGATGCATCCGCAGTCGGCATTGGAGCAGTTTTGGCCCAAGGAGACCCTGGGAATGAACATCCCATTCTGTACCTGAGCCGAAAACTGCAGCCTAGTGAGACTCGTTATTCTACGGTGGAAAAAGAGGGCTTGGCCATTAAGTGGGCACTGGAGAGCCTACGTTACTACCTGCTAGGACGGGAGTTTGATCTGGAAACAGACCACCGAGCTCTCACTTGGATCAACTCAATGAAGGACCACAATAGCCGCCTTACCAGATGGTACCTTTCACTCCAGCCCTTCAGGTTCACCATCCGACACAGGTCAGGCCAAGCCAATGTGGTAGCAGATTTCGCGGTTGCCGCACATCGCCAACCTCCGGGAGGAGGGGGATGATGTGACGGGGCGGTACCGTCACTGAGTGCGGGACGCACACACACACACTCACGCACATACTCACTCACTCACTCCTCACTCCCTTTCAGCATTAATTAAACCCGGTCATAAAACCTCGCTATTATGCATTTTCTTTTACTGTTTACGTAAGCGCGATCAAGGGTGCACACTTGATAGTTCTACTCTTCTTCAAACATACATTCAAACAAACATCAAACTCTGAAACACTTACTGTGTGTCGCGATGCATGGCAGGTTGGTAAAACAGGAGCGGAACATTTCCGTCTTTCAAATAGCCTGATCTCGCTAGCGCTTTCAGGGTCATGTGAACTGCCTAATTTTTTGTTTTTGTTGTAGTAGTGTTTGGTGATGTAAATAACTGTTCCAGGGAAGGAAAATATTTGGGGAGTTGATTACAATTATTGTTATAAATATGTTGAATTGTAAGAGATATAAAATCGTTTTGTGAAGGTAGAAAAATGGATTTATTATATTGTGAAAATAATGGTTAAGCCTAGTGGGAGGGGCTACTGTGGTTAAAAGCCGCAGCTTTGGGCCTGTGAGGTCAGTCTTGATCTGGTTACAGAGGAGGTAACTAGGGATTTGTATGTATTGTGGTTTCGATTGTAACTTTAAGTTATTTTTTTCCCAAATGTTTTTTTGTTGTTCCTGTTGTTTTCTTTATCCAATTTTTCCTTTTTTTGCACTTTGGATGCCGGCAAATAAAAATCACGCCACTATTTTTTCGACTACGCCTGTGTTTTTGCTATTTTGAGGAGTTGTGGAAGAGAACCCCGCGACACACTGTTATACAAGCTGCACGCTCACTACTTTACACTGTTATACGAACTGCACGCTCACTACTTTACACTGTTATACGAGCTGTACGCTCACTACTTTACACTGTTATACGAGCTGCACGCTCACTGCTTTACAGTGTTATACAAGCTGCACGCTCACTACTTTACAGTGTTATACAAGCTGCACGCTCACTACTTTACACTGTTATACAAGCTGCTGCACGCTCACTACGTTACACTGTTATACAAGCTGCTGCACGCTCACTACTTTACACTGTTATACAACCTGCTGCACGCTCACTACTTTACACTGTTATACGACCTGTACGCTCACTACTTTACACTGTTATACGAGCTGCACGTTTACTACTTTACACTGTTATACTAGCTGTATATTCACTGCTTTACACTGTTATATGAGCTGCACGCTCACTACTTTACACTGTTATACAACCTGCTGCACGCTCACTACTTTACACTGTTATACGAGCTGTACGCTCACTACTTTACACTGTTATACGAGCTGCACGCTTACTACTTTACACTGTTATACTAGCTGCACGCTCACTACTTTACACTGTTATACGAGCTGGACGCTTACTACTTTACACTGTTATACTAGCTGCCCGCTCACTACTTTACACTGTTATACTAGCTGCACACTCACTGCTTTACACTGTTATACAAGCTGTATATTCACTGCTTTGCACTGTTATACGAGCTGCACGCTCACTACTTTACACTGTTATACTAGCTGCACGCTTACTACTTTACACTGTTATACTAGCTGTAAATTCACTGCTTTACACTGTTATACGAGCTGCACGCTCACTACTTTACACTGTTATACTAGCTGCACGCTTACTACTTTACACTGTTATACTAGCTGTAAATTCACTGCTTTACACTGTTATACGAGCTGCACGCTCACTACTTTACACTGTTATACTAGCTGCACGCTTACTACTTTACACTGTTATACAAGCTGTATATTCACTGCTTTACA
>JALXJV020000002.1:48470066-48595275 GCA_024633595.2 Lepomis macrochirus
TTAAAACGTTCTGATTCATTGGTTCTAGATCAAACTAATGAATGAATGAACAGATGAACCATGTGACTGCAGCTCTCTGCTAACAGATTCTTCTGTCTCAAATATTAAAACGTTCTGATTCATTGGTTCTAGATCAAACTAATGAATGAATGAACAGATGAACCATGTGACTATGTGACTACATCTCTCTGCTAACAGATTCTTCTGTCGCAAATATTAAAACGTTCTGATTCATTGGTTCTAGATCAAACTAATGAATGAATGAACAGATGAACCATGTGACTATGTGACTGCTGCTCTCAGCTAACAGATTCTTCTGTCTCAAATATTAATTATTAAAATGTTCTGATTAGTGGTGGGCATAGATTAATTTTTTTAATCTAGATTAATCTGGATTAATCTTGAAATTAATCTAGATTAATCTAGATTAAAATGGCTCATTTGAATTCTGGCAAAGGCATTTAAAATATGTGTGCGAACGGGTTTCAAGTCAGGTTTGAAGCCAGGTGGCGCATTAGACCAGGGGCTCATCTCCTGTTTCCAAAATGCATCACAAAGTGCTTGAGAAAGCTGTTCTACTATGATAATTGGTGATGAAAATAAATCATGTTCAGTAAGATGTACTTGTGTGTAGCGTGTGATGTGCTTTGCGTTTAGCTGGTAGGCTACTTGAGACTGGAAGAACTCCTACAGTAAACTAATTCCGCATTGCACAAGGTGCAAACCAGGTGTTGTGCCGAGTTTTGCCTACCTGCCGAGAATTGCATGCACCTCCAAATAATGCTTTTAAATGCTGTAAAATTCTTTGTGGACTTCATCAATGGTGATAAATTGATTTGAAGTATATATTTTATGAACGTTTAGAGTCTTTAATATTTTAATACACTTAGTAGGCTAGAAGGACCATTCCTTGACATTCAGTACATATATGTGGTGATAAAGCTGTTTGATCAATGAGCACAGCAAAGTGTCTGAGAAGGACCTAAAGAGGTGGATGCATAATTCGGCAGATCAGATTTTGTAGGCTCCCTGCCGAGATTTGCATCCACCTCTTTTCTCAGCATAGATGACCGTTAGCACCCGCGAGGTGCATACAATTCTGTCCAACAGCTGTCTGTGGACGTGTTGCTACAGTTAGTGTGAGTAAATACAGCACAATGCGTTTTTTAATAAACCGGCGTATCAATAACTAACCTGGCTAGTTGTAAACAAACAGCTGGCCGAGCGAGGTTGTAACTGGAGCGCCGTCAACTTCGGGTGTGGCGTCATTCCCAGCTCAGCCCTCCGAGGTAAATGGAGCGCAGCAACAGCTGCATCCATGTTAGCACGTCACGTTTGATGTGGTAATTTCACAGTAGGCAGACACACAGGTTCGAAGACTTGTTCTCGCCCCCTACAGTGCGATTCGGCGCTAAAATATCCAGGTGAAAGTCATCATAGCTTGCGTAGTATAGACCCAGCTCCCAACCCAACTTTGAGAAGAGATTAACGGCGATAATTTTTTTGTCGCCCGATAAGAGTCTCACGTTAACGCTAATTCATTAATTAATTAATTCATTCATTTCAAAACAGAAACTAACATTCACACACTGGTGGAACAGCCGCCAGGGTCAATTCGGGGTTTAGTGTCTTGCCCAAGGACACTTCGACATGCATTCTGGGGGAGCCGGGAATTGAACCGCCGACCCTCTGATTAACGGCCAACCCACTCTACCTCCTTACAGCCACAGCCACCCTCAACGAGGTAATCTCAACCTTCCAAGGCAAATGGTACCAGCCAAAACTCTAGACTAATGTACTGTATTTAATGGAGACACTACAGGTGACACATGAACTAACCATGCCGTTACACAAATGAAACACCATCTATGTATTTTGGAAGTTTTCTTTCCAGAGGAAAAGAAACAGACCAAAATCTCAAAACTAACCACTGTATAAAAAGTGTCCTGCCTTAAACAGTAACTTCCTTTTGATCATGACATGATACAGACAGCTCTCCCTCAAATGTAGAACTAAGTCCTCGTCAGTTATTGTGTGTGTGCACGTGAACGCTAAAAAAGACCATGGTTTCTGTATGAACTGATTATTTTGTAGAAATCTAATGAGTATGAAACAATTGGTGCATGTGTGAGGGAATTAAAAATTAATTGGTACGGAAGTCAGTGTTGTGTTAATATGTTCAATATTTTGTATTAAAAGTTTTTAATAATTAATGATTGGTGCCCTTTTTTCCTTGAGCCCCCGCCCACTAAATCTCTGTGCACGTCCCTGATCACAGACTGTCAGGGGAAGTGAAGCTCTGAAAGTGTCTGGAGGATGGTACAGTTTATTTATCCTCCACACTAACAGGTTTGGGACGGCACTGATATGGAGAACCCAAGAACAGGTGTAGCAGCAGAGTGAGTAGAGGTCTGATCGCTCACATAAGGCCTTCATTGTGTCATGGTTTAGATTGAGTCCTGACTGAAAAAGCTGGAACAGCCTCAGAAACAATCCAGCAGTCTAAATTAAACCGTAACCTGCCAGTCAGTGTTTCAGGAATCAGCAGCTGTTTGTTTCTCAGTCAGGTCAGTGTTTTTCTGCTCCTTCCTGTTTGCAGAAACTCAGCGTGGACATTAATAACCATGGAAATGTCACACTTAGAGAAGAAGTGACACATGAAACTCAGATAAGATCAGAATAGCATCTGAGCTGAGGACAGTTCAGCTGAAAGCTGGTTCTTACTGCCTCCAGGAAACAAGCTCACACTCTGAGTCTGACAGCGGCTTTCAGCTTTTACAAGTTTATTATTATTAAAGCCTTTATTTAACCAGCAGAGTCGCGTTGAGATTTCAAGGGTGACCTGACTGAGACAGGCAGCAGCATAAATAAAAAACACCACAGTACTGGGTAGCTTGGGAAGGTGAACCTACATATAGTGGTGGATACATAGCACAGGTATGGAGGAGAGGTTCATGGTTTTTACCAGGGCAGGAGGCTGCAGACGCCATTTGTTTGTTTGCTTGCTTTAAATGAAACATTTAAAATAAACTCTTTGCTTTCTGGACAATGAACTTACTTTTCCATGTGTAGGATTTAGTTGCCATTTTCTCTTTTGTTTGATTTATTTTGAGGACAAATCCCCAATACAGATTTATGCACCAAATTCATAGTTACTGGTTCAAATGTTGTTGTGTTCAGTGCTATAGCTGGAGCTCCGCTCCGGCCCCTCTAAAGTGTGCTCCGTTACAGCACAGCACTGTTAGATTTGGTAGCAAATAATGGTTTCTCATCCCCCTTTAAAACAATGTGCAGGTACGCCATGTGTTTAATTAATTATTGGATTTTAAATTACTTCTTAATTATTTTTGATGCACGGCACATTTCAGGTGCTCTGGCACCTAATAATTTACAAATTAACTGGTTGTATTGATTATATTCTAAATAAGTCTAAGCAACAGGAACATAGGCTGCTACTATATACGCGACAGTTGGTCATTGGACCGTGTGTTGGACCATATATCCAAAAGAGTGCGCGTCAGAGACAGTGTGAAATTGATGTCAAGCTCAGGCTGATAAATAGCAGATGTTATCAGGCTGGGGCCGGGCTGGGCTTGAACACCATGGGCCAGGGCCGGGTTAGGGCCAGGATGAGGTGTGGCCATAAATGTTGTCTCACATCTTGCATCTGTTCAAGTCATTCCATATTGAAATTATTATTTCAATAGAATTATTGAAAGTTTCGTTACTTCTTCTTCTTCTTTTTCATTAATAAGAATATAAAATCTCAGAGTAGTCATCTGGTTTATTAGAAGTAAGAAGACATGTGACATTTGGCCAAATGGAGGAGTATTATTTAGTTTTTGAGATATTCCTCATTTACAGTGACATAATGTACTGCAGGAATGAGACATCATGTAACACTTCAATTTCAACTTCAACACTTCAAATGTTGCTGTTTGATGAACAAGTAAACCCTTTTTCTTGACTGGCTCTTTTGTCCCATGTTTGTCACCATAGACAGTGCATTCGCAGTTTGCAAACTCACCGCTAGATGTCACTAAAGCTTACACACCGAAAACATTTACCTATAAACATTAAAATGTTCTGATAGTTTCAACATCAAATATTAAAAACTTCTAATCAACATTTTCTGCTTCAAACATTAGGTCTTGTTTGAGTACAAACTGAGCTGGGATGGATGGATGGATGAGGGATGGATGATCAAATGAATTAATTAATGAATAATTAATTAATTAATTAACCCATGGATGGGTGACTAGAAGAGTGAATGGATAGTAGCTCTGTGTTGGACTCACCGAGCAGCAGAGACACAGGTGAAGCCTTCATGTTGTCTGGATGTCGACTGTCAGTCAGTCTGAGCAGCAGAGTGACGCCTTCTGCTTCACCACTTCCCTATTCCCCACACTCAGCGCCTCATTGGCTGCGTTGCATGTTACCCTGCTGCTCATGATTGGTGCTTCACGGCTTAGAAGCAGGGCCGAGTTCAGCCCCAAAAAAACACAGTAGAGAATTGACAACCACTTAACCCCTAGAACCTATTTTTAGGAAAAACGCCTAAAATGACATACCCAAAATAAACATAAACAAAATAAAGTAACATCTCCTCAACCATCAGGCCTAGATGTGTAATTCTGGTCTCCTTAGAAAGGTCAGAAGCAAAGGAATCTAAATCCATTGTATATTAACATATTTATTTTACCATTACAGACTACATGGAGATTAAACACAAAATAAATATGATATTTTCATTCTCGCCTGGTAAAAAAAGCTATATTTTAATGCAATAAACCATCAAAACCATCATAAGATAGATTATAATGCACCTGGATATCTGCAACTGTAAAATTGATGAAAAGAAACTAATATACACCAGTTATTACACAATTTAAAAAAAATATACCTGGCGAATGTCCATATTTTTGAAATATTTTCTGTTAATATGTTCACTTTTATTGGGAATTATCTTTAAAACACTATTTCTCTTCATACAACCACATTCCAACCAACATAAAGCTTCCAAAACATTGAAATATTGATAAAACCAGTCATTACAAATGAGCAAAATCATTCTCATGCTTTAAAGGCCCATAACTTGAGAACAGAACATCCTACAGGGCTGGTTCTGGTGTCAAATTAAACGTCTGATTCTCTTCTAAAGATTGATATATGGCATGAGGCTGTAGCTCCTACGGTTCGCCAGCAGAGACCGATGAAGTCCGCCTCTGCCGAACAAGCTCTTCTTCTGTGGGAGAATTTCAGGTAGAAGCGAAACTTAAATGACCCCAACGGCTTCCGTACGATGCCGGCAAGATGGCGGCCCGTGGAACGGTCTATGCGGACACGAATCGCCGCTGTTTCTGGACGGAAACCAGCTATAAAAGCGCAAATAGATTACCGACCCGATATCGGGTCTGCTCGGGACGAAGTGGTGGTGCCTTGAACACCACGTACGTTTTAATGCCTTTCTTAATACGGCTGTGTTCATACAGCATCTCACAAAAGTGAGTCCACCCCTCACATCTTTGTAAATATTTGATTCTGTCTTTCGTTGTGACAACACCGAAGAAATGACACTTTCCTCCAATGTAAAGTAGTGAGCGTACAGCTCATAAAAAAGTGTAAAGTAGTGAGCGTACAGCTCGTAAAACAGTGTAAAGTAGTGAGCGTACAGCTCGTAAAACAGTGTAAAGTAGTGAGCGTACAGCTCGAAAAACAGTGTAAAGTAGTGAATATACAGCTGGTATAACAGTGTAAAGTAGTGAGCGTGCAGCTCGTAAAACAGTGTAAAGTAGTGAATATACAGCTAGTATAACAGTGTAAAGTAGTGAGCGTGCAGCTCGTATAACAGTGTAAAGTAGTGAGCGTGCAGCTCGTATAACAGTGTAAAGTAGTGAGCGTACAGCTCGTATAACAGTGTAAAGTAGTGAGCGTGCAGCTCGTATAACAGAGTAAAGTAGTGAGCGTGCAGCTTGTATAACAGTGTAAAGTAGTGAGCGTGCAGCTCGTATAACAGTGTAAAGTAGTGAGCGTGCAGCTCGTAAAACAGAGTAAAGTAGTGAGCGTGCAGCTTGTATAACAGTGTAAAGTAGTGAGCGTACAGCTGTATAACAGTGTAAAGTAGTGAGCGTGCAGCTCGTAAAAAAGTGTAAAGTAGTGAGCGTACAGCTCGTAAAACAGTGTAAAGTAGTGAGCGTGCAGCTGTATAACAGTGTAAAGTAGTGAGCGTGCAGCTGTATAACAGTGTAAAGTAGTGAGCGTGCAGCTCGTAAAACAGTGTAAAGTAGTGAATATACAGCTGGTATAACAGTGTAAAGTAGTGAGCGTGCAGCTTGTAAAACAGTGTAAAGTAGTGAATATACAGCTAGTATAACAGTGTAAAGTAGTGAGCGTGCAGCTCGTATAACAGAGTAAAGTAGTGAGCGTGCAGCGTACAGCTCGTATAACAGTGTAAAGTAGTGAGCGTACAGCTCGTATAACAGTGTAAAGTAGTGAGCGTGCAGCTCGTATAACAGTGTAAAGTAGTGAGCGTGCAGCTCGTAAAACAGTGTAAAGTAGTGAGCGTGCAGCTCGTATAACAGTGTAAAGTAGTGAGCGTGCAGCTTTTATAACAGTGTAAAGTAGCGAGCGTGCAGCTCGTATAACAGTGTAAAGTAGCGAGCGTGCAGCTCGTATAACAGTGTAAAGTAGCGAGCGTGCAGCTCGTATAACAGTGTAAAGTAGCGAGCGTGCAGCTCGTATAACAGTGTAAAGTAGTGAGAGTGCAGCTCGTATAACAGTGTAAAGTAGTGAGAGTGCAGCTCGTATAACAGTGTAAAGTAGTGAGCGTGCAGCTCGTATAACAGTGTAAAGTAGTGAGCGCGCAGCTCGTATAATAGTGTAAAGTAGTGAATATACAGCTCGTATAACAGTGTAAAGTAGTGAATATACAGCTTGTGTTCTGTGCCCTGCCCCCCCCCAGTGTGTGGAGTCCCTGTCTCTTTGGATTTTTGGTTTTAGTTTTCGCCTGTTTCTGTTTCATTTTGGATTAACTTGGTTTTGGGCTTTGTTTATCAGCCACTCCACCAGTAAGTGTGCTCGCCTTTTGTTTGTTAATAAACTTTTGAACTTTACCTGCTTGTGTGTCCTGCGTTTGGGTCCTACTACCTGCCTCCACACCACTGAACTCGTGACAACAGTATCATACAGTAGCTTATTAACAGAGGTGTAATGATAATTTGCAGGAAAGATATAGACCCCAGTGTAATATTAATGAATAATAATAATGAGTGCTGGTTGAAATCAGTGATGAGGTGTCATGGATTAAAAATCAGTAAAGTTGAAGTTGTTTCAAGGAAAGTGGAACAAAGTCTCACATTTGTTACATGTCCAGAATTTTATTCAGAAATATTCAGCTGTTTGGGGCTGAGTCAGGGTTTTTTCATAACTGACATCCCCAGCCTTGGAAACATTTGGCTACATGGAACCTTTGTTGCTGGCAAAGAGAAGTATTTTTTGGCCTACAGGTGCAGATATACTTCAGCACGTCGCTCCAATAAATGAAAGGACTGTGTGTCCTTGTAACAAATATGTCAAATGTGTTAGAGGTGTGATTTGTTCCAAACGCTGTGAGTCAAGTGTAGAAGCGGCAGCTGTGCCTCCTGTCGAAACAGGGGTGAAACACACTGAAGCCTCGCTTAGCTGCGGTCATGTTGTGACATTCTGACCTCCCGTCATTTGTCTGTTAAGCGAAAATGACATTTAACTCAGGCCTTGAAAGCAACGGCAGAGGCCAGGCCGCAGGTAAATGACGGTGGCCTAAGGCAAAACGGCGTCTTACCGCGATTCTTCCCTAGTTAAATCTGGCGTAAAGTAAAGCAAAGATGCGGAGATCACACGGAGGAAACGTAACGTGGACCTGTTTCTGGTCCAGAGCTGCCTTGACTGACAGGCAAGTTGACTGACAGACTGACGCTGACTGACGCTGAGTTGTCCCCCCCGCAGGTACAGTTTTGTATGAACCTAACATTGCAGGGGTTTAATGGACGATTGTTTTTTTTCATTGAACTGCATTACTGTGATGAACATCTGGTCCTGCTCCTGCTGGGGGTTTTTGCTTTCCCTCCTTTACTGTGCAGAGAGCTGAACTTATTAGCAGTGTTGGGCAGCAGCGTGGCTACAAGTAGCGCCGTTACTAGTTTAACTACATTTCTCAGTAGCTTGGTGGTAACGTCGCTATTTTCTGAATCAAATAGCTTTTCAGTAACGAAGCTCTTTTATTGGCCGAGTAGCGCGGTAGCTTCTACACACGCTACATTTTCCCAAGCATTTCTGATGGATCAGTAAGTGACACCACCGCCACACACGGACCTGTATGTGCAGCCGGCAGAAGCGCTTCCTGTGATGGTGACATCACGTACCGATCCTTGGGCTGATGTCTGCGACTTTGCTGCAGGGGAATAAAGACACGAGCGACGGAGTGTCTCTCTCTCTCTCTCTCTCTCTGTCTCTGCCATGAATGTTTAGGTTGTTTAGGTTACAACATTAAGAGCACAAAGTCACATATAAAGTATAAAAAAACATAGAATTAATTAATAATTAATTGATTTAATTAATTAATAATATGATTATTAAGTTGCTTTATACAAACAACAATGGTTCTCCGTTTGTTGCATGAGGAAGTACATTTAGCAGCAATGATATGTAGGAGAGTTTCTGTGTCTGATTTAGCTCTCTCACACATTGGAGCAGGTTTTTAGTCTTTCTTCTGTTGCTACTGTGGAATGAAGTTGGTTCAATATAAACTAGGCCTATGTTGTGTGTGTGAGTGTGTGTAGATAAATATTTATATATAAATGACCTAACTATAAACTATCAAAATTAAAAGTAGCTTAGATGTAACTAAGCTACTTTTGCCATGTTGCTGTAGCTTAGCTTGCTACATTTCACTGGGGGGTAGCTTCTGTGTAGTGAAGCTTCATGCGTTCCGAAACGTCTGTGCTTCGGGAGATCAACACAGCGTTGACACGTCAGTATCGAGGGTCCCATCACCAGTAAATTTTAAAAACTCCTCATCAGACTGTTGATTGTGGAACCCTGGTCTCCCACCCCAAAGGCATGTACCTTATCCACTAAAAATCATCATATTAGGGACGTCCTGATCGGGTTTATTTGCCCTCGAATCTGAGTCATTTGAATTTGATTATCTACCAATACCGAGTCCCAATCCGATACTTCTATAATACTTCAAAAAAGAATAAAAAAGAGCGAAAAAACAGATCCATGATGTTCCCTATTTTTTATTTAATTCACCTTATTTTAACATTCAACAACTCTGTTAACAAACAGAGCACTTCTGTGAGGTAGCTTCAACAATCAAGTAATAAATAACATAAATTCTTCACTTTTGGACTTTAGTGCAACAGTAAATATAAAAAAAGTCTAAGATAAAAACAAATAGCACCTCAACTTGCAGGCATGTAAACAAATACAAAAATAAAAGTGCCACAGTGTTTGCAAAGCACATCTATATATACAGACCAGAGTCCTGATCGGGAGGTAACGTCCGATTTCCGATCTCGTGATCAGATCTGGACATCCCTACATCATAATACATAAAAAACTTCCTCCCTGTCTAGAATACAAAATATTCAATCAATGTCATGATTTTAAACCTTTAACTGCCAGCTGAACTTCTTGAGAGATTTTTTGAGAGACTCCCTCTGGACACCAAAAAAGGCCTCATTGACTTTCATTCAAACCACACTCTTTAATCTCACTGCCATTCCAGTATAAACCAGGAATTCTGTAATGTAAGTAAGTACTTATATTTAACAGTTTTACTGTTTTCTACCAGATTCCATCTTTTCTTATTTTCAAGTTCTTCTCTGACTACATTGACTCTTAAAAAGTCTTCTAGTTTTCTTTTTCACGTACTGTTTTTAGTATTATTTACAGAGACCCGACAAAGGACACTGCCTGCCTCTACCACTGACTGCAGTTACTGATCATGTGACTGAACGTGTTTTAACAGCTGAACCACAGCACCAGTGTGAACCTGTTAAAGATCTTCTGTCGACTCACTTCTGCTTTCCATCCTGTCCTTGTGCTTATTTTCTCTCATCAGACCAACAACAGGCCGCTGAGCTTAATAATGCAGCTCCTTCTTAGAAAGACAGAGATGAAGGAGAAGCTGTTCTGTCACATGACCTCCCTCTGCTTGTATCTTCCTCTGTTATTTCAACATTAGAATTTAAATTTGGACATGGCTCCATTTAAAATGTAACTTGGTTCTCGTTAGAGCCCAGAGAAAGATGAGTCATTAAACCATAATAACAATAAGGAACTGAGTAAATTATATTCAGATACAGTCAGTATACAGAGTTTCCTGGCAGGACGCTTCACCTCTTCACACATTTGTTCAGTAGAACAGAGACACAAAGGAGAGGTGTTTTTTTACTAAAACACCAGAACATAACAGACACTACAACAGCTCCTGTCGGTGTGTTTACTGCCAGGGGGACTCTATAGCGCCTCCTGGAGCTCTGCAGGACTCTCCTGGCCTTCTTCCTCGTCCTTCCTGTGAAACGCTGAGTTCAGGGCTCTAACACAATCCTAGAAAGTGTGTTCTTAGATCTGCAGGTCAGCAGCAGTTCTGTGCTCTAGTTGTGAAATCTGCTGACCAACACTGAGGCCGCTGAGTTTCCTCAGAAGATTCTGTGAAGCTGAAAATATGTTCAGAGCAGCTGGAGTCCACACCTGGACCCAGGTGTTTCCAGTCTCAACATGTGGGCCATCAGGTTAAAGTGGATCTGTCTACAGAGAGAACTATGATGGTTTGTAGCTGGCTGATGTCTGAAGGCCTTAGTGTGGGCAGATAGGCAGCTTCAGCTGACGTTCAGCATACTGAACAGCCTGAGATGCTTCTCCTGGATCATGAAGAGAGGTAACAGCACAGCCTGGTGGACAGCGCCCCCCTCTGTCTAACAGAGGACATTCATGTTTTTGAAGTGAGCAGTAACGACAGTCATGATAATGAATCAAAGACTTAAAAACCTGTCTGCCTATAAATGCAGCTATGTCCTACTGTCAGATAAATCCAGACTGAAAATCCACTCTGGGATCTTTATCATATCGTGTTCCAACAACCTGGTAGAAAGATTGTTTTAAAGGTGGGATCACATCCAGCTGGAGGTGTTCCTGTCCACTGTTGGTACAGTATTAGACTGAACTCCTGTTTGTGCCTGTACTACTGATGCTGTTGGTGCATTGATTGCTACAGTCTGACAGCTGGTGAGTGTGAGTGACCTGGTGATGGTCTGTATTATGTAGGTAACATATACAGCTTAATCCTTTTAGGGTGACAGTTTTACCAGCAGGACCTCCAGGGACTGCAGGCGGAAAAAGGATTCTTTTTTATGTGTTACTTACTGTCAAATAATCCTGGGGGGAAAATAGTATGTTGTGTCTCAGTTATCCTTATTCTGCTATACGAATACACCGAATGTAGGAAATATAGTGTTTATGCTCTAAATGTTCATATACACTGAACAAAATGATAAAGACAACCCTTTTGTTTTTGCCCCCATTCATCATGAGCTGAACTCAAAGATCTAAGACTTTCTCTATGAACACAAAAGGCCTGTTTCTCTCAAATATTGTTCACAAATCTGTCAAAATGTGTTTTAGTGAGCACTTCTCCTTAATCCATCCACCTCACAGGTGGCATATCACGATGCTGATCAGACAGCATGGGGATAGCACAGGTGTGCCTTAGGCTGGCCACAGTAAAAGGCCTTAGGCTGGCCACAGTAAAAGGCCTTAGGCTGGACACAATAAAAGGCCTTAGGCTGGCCACAATAAAAGGCCTTAGGCTGGCCACAATAAAAGGCCTTAGGCAGGCCACAGTAAAAGGCCTTAGGCTGGCCACAATAAAAGGCCTTAGGCAGGCCACAGTAAAAGGCCTTAGGCTGGCCACAGTAAAAGGCCTTAGGCTGGACACAATAAAAGGCCTTAGGCTGGCCACAATAAAAGGCCACTCCAAAAGGTGCTAAATCTGTCCACACAATTCTCTGTTGTCTCTGAGATTTAAATCTCAGGAGAACAGACTACACTGAAGACACGCTAATGAGTTTAGCGACAGGATGTAGCATTGTGACGCACATTTCAGTTAACAAGTGTTAAAACATTTTACAGGCTGCATGTCTTTATTTATTAGGAAGACTTCAGGCTACGGCAGAGAGGGGCTGCAGAGCTGCATTGATGTGGGATGAATATCAGACCGTGAGTCAAAACTGAAGAGAAAAAGTTCTGAAAGATTGAAAGTCAAATTTGAAAACATGAAAACATGAACATTTTGCAAGATTGAAACTAAGTTTTATACACTTGCGTAGTGTTAAAGTTTTTAAATCTCTGCCAATCCTTCTACACAGGTGTAGCACTCTTTTCATGATGCTGCGCCGACACACGTTCAGTACTTTTTTTCAGTTTCCAATCATGCCGTTGTTTTCATCTCAAAATCACAAACCTGTTTCTGGGATGTTGGTCACTCTGAATCTTTCCTCTTGGCTCCCAGGAGCTTTTCCACTTCGCCCACAGTCAGCACGAACACAGTTTCTATGGAACGCAGCTCTTACTAAGTTTGGCTGTGGGTTTCTATGACAACAAGCAGCACTGACCTGCAGGGTGTCTCTCAGTCGAGGCGACGGCGACGACCTTTGAACACGGGACTGAGACTAGCTGACAACAGGGAGTCACATGAGTTTGATATGTTTACTTGATGAAACTTTGGTTATTTATTAAATGTTTCAGTTCACAGAAATTCTGCTGCAAATCACACCCTGGTTGTAACTACGACAACCACAACTGAAAGTCACCAGTTAACAGGGTCACTTGTTAAACCGAAACACCGGCATGTTGGGAAAGGGTTTCACTGAGCAACAAAATAATGTGATAAATAACCAACCTGATAGAAAAACATCTGGGCCCGTATTCACAAAGAATCTTAAGGCTAAGAGCAGCTCCTAGTGACGTAATTCTAAGAAAATTCTGAGAAAAGTGGGCGTTTACTCTTAAAATTAAAGAAAAAATCCTAGTAAAGAAAAAAGTAATTCATAAAGCATCTTAAGCCGTAAAAGAGCTCCTAAGCTCGGAATTGTTAGGAGCAGCGACGAGGACTTTTAAGAGGCTTAAGAGTTTCTTTAGTAGAGGAGAAAATGGCAGAAAGACGAAGAGGGAGAAGAAATGTGTTGCAGGATGACAGAGAGTTAATCAGACGCTATAGATTAGATCGTGCAGGGATCGTGTTTGTGACTGATCTTATTAGAGACGCGCTAACATCTCCGACACAGGCAGGAATGAAAGGAATCACTACATTACGATATTTGGCAAAGTAGCAGTGATGATTTGGGTCTGTCACAACCTTCTGTAAGCAGAGTGATCACACAAACAATTAAAGATGATGATACACGGGGCAACGTTTTGAGCAATGTTGCTGGGCAATCTTGCTAGAGGCAAGTCCGACTATGTTTAAATGGATAGCGGCGGAGCGGGGCGGGTGGCGGAGTGGTGGGTGGGAGAAGGGGGTTACGGTAGTAATCTTTACTCATTATTATTGACGACAGCGTTGCCCTGCACGATTGTTGTAAAAGTTGCTGTGTGTATCATCAGCCTTACAGCACTTTCAGAACCTCTTATTGTGTCGCAGGTCATTTCGTTTCCACTGGACATTCCCACCTTGCAGGCTCAAAAAACTGCATTTATGAAAATAGCAGGCTTCCCGAGAATGAACCGTTAATATTTTGCGTTAAGCTCCCTCGTCCTTCGCCCGGGTGTGACACCCGGCCCGAATTTTCCTTTTAGAATTGCCTTGTGTTTATCCACTAACTGGTCCAGCTGGGCTTTCTCGCCCTGCTTGGTTTTGATTCCGTGTTTGATCCATTAAAACCAACATTCAAACCACCACTTAGAAACGCCAGCAATCAGTGTTATTGGAAAGAATGGAACAATTTTTATCATTCCAAGCCAATCAAATACCTGATAGGAAATTAACAGCATGGTTAATAAAAAAACAGGATTTATATACACATATATAATGTGTTTGTGTGAGAGAGAGAGAGGAGAGAACGGTCAAATAGGAAATATTACGCATGTAATTTCCAAAGTAAAGGCTTAGAATATAACCTACACTAGAATCACTTTTTTTTTCCTTCTTGGACAACCAACCAATCACAGTCTTCAAAAGATTGTGTCATACATAGCAACGGGGTCAACCCCGCCTCCTCACTAAGATAAAAGTTTTTGTCTTTTCCTTGCTCAGAGCTGCTCTCAGATCAGTCCTGAATAGCTCTTAAGCTGAGACTCCTAGGTAAAAGTTTTTAAGCTAAGATAAGAGTTTTCTGAGAGGACTCTTAGATTCTTTGTGAATACGGGCCCTGGTGCTTCAAACAGTTCAGGTCAAACCTGCAGACGTCAGGAAATGAGTCCCAGCTGAATACAGCAGCTCATCCTACAGCAGATAAACAGACCAGCTGTGACACAAACTGGACCATAAACTAAAGCACTAACTAGTAACTTTACTTCTGCTTCTCAGTCCATGTCCGTGCTTCTCTGTCAAAGTGTCTCTTTCACTCTGGGATGAATGAGTGAAGCAGCTGAGGCGACTGGTCCTGTCCCACCTCCAGGTGGAGGATTCGATGAGTCTGCGTCTGTTCAGAATCACACTGGGAGGCTCACTCTGTCCATGAGATCCAGAGACTCTGAACACTGAGTTCCTCATCATGAAACATCATGGGATGAACCTGGAGCCTGATGCTGCCTCAGCAGCTGCTGCAGAGCTTCCTGTGCAGATGTAGTTTGGTCAGAGTGAGCAGAACGTTTTATCACTGCAGCAGCAGCAGAACAGCGTCCAGCAGGTTGTGGTGAGCTGCTGGTTTCCTGCAGATGTTAGAAAATCTCCATGAATCAGGAAATGTTGCCAACACGTAACGTCAGTCTGTGCAGATGTTCACCCTCCCCCAGCCTGCAGGCTTCTGTGAGAGGAGACACTAGGACCGACTGCAGGTGTGAATCTCTCCGTGTCCAATCAGCAGGCTCAGCCAGCCCCACATGTGGGCAGAGTTCCCCCTGACCCAGCTGAGGTCGGGCAGCCTGTCCCTCAGAGCAGTGTGCTGGGCCCTGGTTGGTGCTCAGAGGCCTGTGAGCTTTGACAGATGTTGTGGTACCACAGCAGAGACACTAGAGGGCGCCAGAGTCCACTCACAGACACAACTCAGTGTCTCTGGACTGAAACGGAAACTGCAGTCTTTCTGGATGTGAAGCTACAGCAGATGCAGAAAGGATCAGGAGATGTGTGTTCTGAAACTGGGATCCCCCGACGCCACCATGTTGTAATATCTTTTTTTACAAACGGGGACGTCCTGGCTCCAACAGTTTCCTGACTCCCCCCTGCGTGGTGTCGTGTTACAGTCTCTGTGGCTTCGACCTCCTCAGACTGTTCAGGGTCTGGGCCTTGGGCTCCCAGGGATCCTGGTCTGGACCTGGACCTGGACTGTAGAGAGAGAGTCCAGATCAGGATTCAGCCTTCTTATCGTTCTTGTCATCAGTGACCTTAATCTGACCCTCTGTCCTGACACTTGTCCTTCACAGCCTGTCAGCTGCTTTCAAAGGACAGTTCTTCAAAGACCTGAATCACAGAAGTCTGGAAACGCTGCCGACCCAGTTTTGCAGCCGCTCACGTTCAGCTCTCTGATTGGCTCTGATCAGTCCTGCAAAGCAGAAACACGATGCTGCTGACAGAGTTTTAGTTTGCTGTTTTAGTTTAGTTTGCTGTGGACGGGGCCTCAGTTGGCCTCTGCACTTCATCAGAGTCCAGTTCCTGGGTCCAGTCCCATCTGGGTCACCAAATTGTCCAGGAAATTGTAAATTGCTGGTGAGGGATTGAGCCAATAACTGAGATCCAACAAACTGTTTGAAGAATTTATTAATAAAAAGAGAATGAAGGAAATTGAGCTGGTCCAGAGGTCGTGTTTCCTGGGACGTGTGGTCCAGACCAGAGGACACAAGACGGTGCAGGTTTCCCAGCTCTGAGCCTCCAGATGTGGACAGACTGATATAATGAGTGTGACAAAGAAAAGGGTTGGAGAGAGAAACTAAATATAGGTGTCGACATGGCGAACTTGTGACATTATAACCTCACGTTCTAACTTTGCACGTATTGTCATATTTCTTTCAGTTGACATTTTCACCCGAGTACAAACTGTGATACATTTGATTGCAGGTGTTCATTAAGTGAGCGACCTGTTTATATTAATGTCACAGACATGTTCTGTCATCTCTCCTGTTGAGTTTGTTGAAAAATGGTTTAGATTTGGAGTTGGAGGAAGAGCTTCAGGATGTTAACAGAATTCTTTTGGCTTTGGAGGTAAGTTCAGTGTTGCATTATTAAGAAAATAATTTTACACCTAAATTATTGAGTCATCTTGTTGAATTACACAGAGTGAGGCTGAGGAGGAACTGAAGGCACAGAGGGAACACGGCCTGCCCCTGTCCAATGGAAGCGCGACAGGCCTGTTAATCTTGAAAGGCCTTCATCCAGCAGGAAAACCAGCAGAAGGCCATCTGGTTAGTCGTCCTACTTATATTTCGCCTTTTGAAATGTTTACTTAACAATTTCATCCATCCATCATCACCGCTTATCCTGCGTACAGGGTCACGCACATGGTGACCTATACGGGAGTCCAGAATACTGTAAAAAATGACCTATACATGAGTCCAGAATACTGTAAAAAATGTGATACAGGCTGGTTAGACAAATAAAACGCACATGGTGACCTATACGGGAGTCCAGAATACTGTAAAAAATGTGATACAGGCTGGTTAGACAAATAAAACGCACATGGTGACCTATACGGGAGTCCAGAATACTGTAAAAAATGTGATACAGGCTGGTTAGACAAATAAAACGCACATGGTGACCTATACGGGAGTCCAGAATACTGTAAAAAATGACCTATACAGGTCGTTTAGACAAATAAAACGGACATTTTCCAAAAATGAAACTCTGAAAAAAAGTGTTAAAATTGGGATTCCATTCTAAATACATACTTGATGAGAAAAAGCGCTTGCTGAACCATCTGAACACATCGTGTTGATGACTGATGCACGGCCTTGGAACAACATAAGTGAAAGTAAGTACTCCACTTCTGCCGAGCGCTCCCGGTACCGGGTCCGCAATCTAGTTGGGTTTTTATAGCTGGATTCCGTCCAGAAACAGCGGTGATTCGGGTTCGGATAGATTGTTCGGCGCGCCGCCATCTTGCCGGCGGCCTACAGCCGTTGGGTTCATTTACATGTGTTTCGCTTCTACCTCAAATTCTCTCATAGAAGAAGAGCGTGTTCGGTAGGTAATGTGACTGTTGGAACCTGTTGCGTAAATACTGACTGAACAGTGTGTTTGTGATAAGATGAGAATCTTTTTCCAGCCTGCTGTGCTGAGCAGTCTGAGGATGCACAAAGAGGACGGTAGCGTCTGGCTCTTCAAAAACAAACTGATCTGAGAGCAGAAATGATTTCCAGCAGAATCCTTCTGGAAGTGGACTCGTCGGAGGAGGAGGAGGTGTCAGCTGACCCAGATCCCAGCACGTCTGATGAAGACTGAAACACTGCAGAGGAGTCTGAAAAGATGCCTTTCAGATGAAGACTGATGAAGACGCCGACGACCGTCTCTACCGGGAAGTTACAGCTGTAACTGACCCACGCCATCCTGTGCTCGCTCATCAGTGTGAATGATGGCTCATAGTTTCTGACACAGAGCTTATCATGATGTACGGAAAGTAAATTCCTCGGTCGTGTTGTCTTTAAAAGATGAAGCAGGTGTGAGTTCACACCTTGTCAGTATACGCTGCTGTTCTGATGCCGTGTTGCAGATGAACTGATTATTTCCTGAGCTGTGAACTGACCCGGCAAACAAACCTGGTTCTGACTTGATGTTATAAAGACACTTTCTCCAGATGTTCCGTCGCCTTTCTGCAGACTTGTGTTCTGTAGAAATGTTTTTGCAAACAGCTCGGGCACAAAATGTTTAAATGACAGGCACTGCTGCTATTTTCAATTTGTAAAAAAGTTACTGCAGATAAAACTTTCCCACAACGACATCTGACCCTGTTTTCAGTCATTTTCACAGCAGACGTCAGAAATCTATAGAAAGCAGTAACTCAGCAGGTGATTCATTGTTTAAATAACATGAGTTAACATAATGAAGCAGACGCTCTGCGCCACACAGTTTATTCTGGCATGTAGTGATTCAGCAGCACGTTCAATCGCTGACCTTTGAGCACAAACTGGGCTGCAGCCCGACGACCTTCACAGTTTTTCTCTCTTCCCATTGGCTGACGTTCACTTACCTCATGTAGAAGTATGACTGTTTGCCAAAGTAACTTAATATTATTGATATTGACTTTAGGTGCACAGCTGTTTGGACAGCTGCTGTGTCATCAGCAGTTTGGCTCCAGTATGTTTTTATATATGTTAAGCTGATATATTACAAACTAGGGTTTATAAAGCCAAAAACTACAAATATGGAGCTTATTGCATCCAGCTGCATAGCTCGGCTGTCGGGAATTGTAGTTCTTAATCTACATTACTGTTCTTCCTAGAATTGGAAGTTGTAAATACTGAACTGAGAGTTTATGTGGTGTTTAAGGGGAAGAATTTAAATGTATCATTGTGAAAATCTATTTTAGCTACATGTGATTCCCTGTTATTGACCACACTGACATGTTAGAGGAGCGTTGGCTCCATGTCTGTATCTTAATATGCACCGAGGTCAGGGTTCAAAGGTCAACATATCAAAGCAGGAGCCATGAAAAACCTCTTTACTCTCCAGGGCGACACCTTTCCAACGATGGTTTGGCTCTAATCCAAAGTTTTAATTTTGGCTTTCTAGGTCCACATGAAGTCCAGGGCCACGCTGCAAAGAGCACTTTTTATGGAATTAGCACAGGCCTGAGGAGGAGGATTAAGGGCTGACCCGTTCACCTTTGCAGTTCACTGTGTAGGTTATTGTTCACCCCAGATGTTTTATTTATTTCTAACCTTCTCTCTCGGCTGCTGCATCTTTCTGTCTAATCCACAGTCCTTCCAGAGGCCCCGTCCTTCCCATCAGCCTGCTGCACACAAAGCTGCTCTGCATGTAGATGCATTGACACACTGTCAGCTCTCACAGATCAGGCCTGTGATCCATCAGTGTGGCCAAAGGGGCCGACTGCCATGTAATGTTGTAAAGCAAACCTGACCTTCAGTCTCTCAGTCTGGGAGCCACTTTGAAGAAGGTTGAGCTGGAGGTTCTTCTCCACACAGGGATCTTTCTGACCCCCCATTGTGTCCCTGAGCGAGACACTTGGCCCCCAGCTGCTCCACAGACGTGCGACGCTGATACACGCAGCACTTTAAGGCACAATGGATAAAAGCATCAGCTGACTGATTATTATTATATTAATTATGTTAAACCCTGCCAGCCCCAAGCAGACGGCGCCTCCTTTGAGTATGGGACCTACTGAAGGTTTCCTCATGTCAAACAGGGAGCTGGTCCCTGGACCCGTCAGCCTAGCAACTAACTCTACAGGCGTCAGGCTCTGTGACGAGTGAAAACTGTTTGAACACATGAATAAAAGTGAACGTCTCCCTCAGTCAGTGAGGCCCAATCAGATGTCAGCTTCCTTCTTACAGTGTAATCATGACGTTTAGCTGCATGTCTGTGAAGAACAACATCAGCACATTAACACAAACTCTGAGTCCGTTAGATGTTTCTAAAACTGTGGACTGTTTTCAGTCAGGCGGTGAAGACGTGCTGCTTTCAGGAGCACAGGCAGGTTTCACCAGGCTTCTTATCTGAACTGATGAAACAGAATCAGCTCACGTCGACTGTCTAACGAAATGATCCAGAAACACTTTGTGAACGACGGCCGGCTCTGCGCCTGTTTCTGCAGGTGCTGCTGTTGCCGTGGAGTCGTGCATGTTGTTGTGCTCCCAGGTGTGATCCCACACTTGTCCAGGAAGGAAAGAAGTCACACCATAAAAGTTAAGAGAATAACCTCAGCTGTGAGACGTGTCCTCTGTCTTCATATGTCCCACCACACATGTACAGAATCACATCTGTCTTTGTCTCCTCATGCGTCTCCAGATGACCTGATTCAGACTGTGGCAGAGTGTAAACATTAAAATACCAGCAAATATAGTTGAATAAGTTACTAACTGAGTCACACTCGCTCTGTGTTTGCTGAAAGCTTCTCTAATGTTTTTTAAGTATCATCAGTGTGGAACGTTCTATGAGAAGCTGTCAGGATGTGGCGCTCCTGTTCCAGCCAATGAGAAGACGTCTCACATGGACAACGTCCTGTTGTGTCCTGCTACAGTTCTGAAAGCTGCCTGCTGTCACGTCGGACGGCTCCATGTGGTGACATCGTTATCTTGGCCACGTTAATTAGCTCATTGCTGTTTGATAATCAGCTGGTGGACTGTTTTTTCTATCAGCGCAATGCATGCTGGGATATACGGCAACGGCTGTACGCTACCTTTCAAAATGCATGCTGGGATACTTTGAGTGGACTACAGAGGGTGTAATAATCCTGATTATAGATTTGGACAGCACTACAACATGGCGAGCTCACTGCTGCGTAGTGAGTAGTGGGTGATGTGACACAGCTCCTGGACTGGACTCTCAGGACACTGAGGTCATGTGACCACGGCTCATGTTAGCGAATGGGACCAAACATCAAATTTCTCCCAAAGATGGTTCCTGTTGTTTTAGCTAGCTGTCATCATGCTGATGTTCACGTTCATTTAATCTGATAGGCTGTAATCAGTCAGCTGTATAAAGTGGGTTCAGCTGATCACAGCCGATCACAGCCGATCACAGCCGATCACAGCTGATCACAGCCGATCACAGCTGATCACAGCTGATCACAGCCGATCACAGCCGATCACAGCCGATCACAGCCGATCACAGCCGATCACAGCTGAGCTCTCTGCCGATCACAGCCGATCACAGCCGATCACAGCCGATCACAGCTGATCACAGCTGATCACAGCCGATCACAGCAGATCACAGCAGATCACAGCTGATCACAGCTGATCACAGCCGATCACAGCAGATCACAGCTGATCACAGCTGATCACAGCTGATCACAGCCGATCACAGCAGATCACAGCAGATCACAGCTGATCACAGCTGATCACAGCTGATCACAGCTGATCACAGCTGAGCTCTCTGCCGATCACAACCGATCACAGCCGATCACAGCCGATCACAGCTGAGCTCTCTGCCGATCACAGCTGATCACAGCTGATCACAGCCGATCACAGCCGATCACAGCTGATCACAGCTGATCACAGCCGATCACAGCCGATCACAGCTGATCACAGCTGATCACAGCCGATCACAGCCGATCACAGCCGATCACAGCCGATCACAGCCGATCACAGCTGAGCTCTCTGCCGATCACAGCCGATCACAGCTGAGCTCTCTGCCGATCACAGCTGATCACAGCTGATCACAGCCGATCACAGCCGATCACAGCTGATCACAGCCGATCACAGCCGATCACAGCCGATCACAGCTGATCACAGCCGATCACAGCCGATCACAGCTGAGCTCTCTGCCGATCACAGCCGATCACAGCTGATCACAGCTGATCACAGCTGAGCTCTCTGCCGATCACAGCCGATCACAGCCGATCACAGCTGATCACAGCTGATCACAGCCGATCACAGCCGATCACAGCCGATCACAGTCGATCACAGCTGATCACAGTCGATCACAGCCGATCCCAGCCGATCCCAGCCGATCACAGCTGATCACATCTGATCCCAGCCGATCACAGCTGAGCTCTCTGCCGATCACAGCCGATCACAGCCGATCACAGCTGATCACAGCCGATCACAGCCGATCACAGCTGAGCTCTCTGCCGATCACAGCTGATCACAGCCGATCACAGCTGAGCTCTCTGCCGATCACAGCTGATCACAGCTGATCACAGCTGATCACAGCCGATCACAGCAGATCACAGCTGATCACAGCCGATCACAGCCGATCACAGCCGATCACAGCTGATCACAGCCGATCACAGCCGATCACAGCTGAGCTCTCTGCCGATCACAGCCGATCACAGCTGATCACAGCTGATCACAGCTGAGCTCTCTGCCGATCACAGCCGATCACAGCCGATCACAGCTGATCACAGCTGATCACAGCCGATCACAGCCGATCACAGCCGATCACAGCCGATCACAGTCGATCACAGCTGATCACAGTCGATCACAGCCGATCCCAGCCGATCCCAGCCGATCACAGCTGATCACATCTGATCCCAGCCGATCACAGCTGAGCTCTCTGCCGATCACAGCCGACCACAGCCGATCACAGCTGATCACAGCCGATCACAGCCGATCACAGCTGATCACAGCTGAGCTCTCTGCCGATCACAGCTGATCACAGCTGATCACAGCCGATCACAGCAGATCACAGCTGATCACAGCCGATCACAGCCGATCACAGCTGAGCTCTCTGGCGATCACAGCTGATCACAGCTGATCACAGCCGATCACAGCCGATCACAGCCGATCACAGTCGATCACAGCTGATCACAGCCGATCACAGCAGATCACAGCAGATCACAGCTGATCACAGCTGATCACAGCTGAGCTCTCTGCCGATCACAGCCGATCACAGCCGATCACAGTTGATCACAGCTGATCACAGCCGATCACAGCAGATCACAGCAGATCACAGCTGATCACAGCTGATCACAGCTGAGCTCTCTGCCGATCACAGCCGATCACAGCTGAGCTCTCTGCCGATCACAGCTGATCACAGCTGATCACAGCCGATCACAGCCGATCACAGCTGATCACAGCTGATCACAGCTGATCACAGCCGATCACAGCTGATCACAGCCGATCACAGCCGATCACAGCTGAGCTCTCTGCCGATCACAGCTGATCACAGCTGATCACAGCCGATCACAGCCGATCACAGCTGATCACAGCCGATCACAGCCGATCACAGCCGATCACAGCTGATCACAGCTGAGCTCTGCCACACAGCCGATCACAGCTGATCACAGCTGATCACAGCCGATCACAGCCGATCACAGCCGATCACAGCCGATCACAGCCGATCACAGCCGATCACAGCTGAGCTCTCTGCCGATCACAGCCGATCACAGCCGATCACAGCCGATCACAGCCGATCACAGCTGAGCTCTCTGCCGATCACAGCCGATCACAGCTGATCACAGCCGATCACAGCCGATCACAGCCGATCACAGTCGATCACAGTCGATCACAGCCGATCACAGCCGATCACATCTGATCCCAGCCGATCACAGCCGATCACAGCTGAGCTCTCTGGCGATCACAGCTGATCACAGCTGATCACAGCCGATCACAGCCGATCACAGCCGATCACAGCTGAGCTCTCTGCCGATCACAGCCGATCACAGCCGATCACAGCTGATCACAGCTGATCACAGCCGATCACAGCAGATCACAGCAGATCACAGCTGATCACAGCTGATCACAGCTGATCACAGCTGAGCTCTCTGCCGATCACAGCCGATCACAGCCGATCACAGCCGATCACAGCCGATCACAGCTGAGCTCTCTGCCGATCACAGCTGATCACAGCTGATCACAGCCGATCACAGCCGATCACAGCTGATCACAGCTGATCACAGCCGATCACAGCTGATCACAGCCGATCACAGCCGATCACAGCTGAGCTCTCTGCCGATCACAGCTGATCACAGCTGATCACAGCCGATCACAGCCGATCACAGCTGATCACAGCCGATCACAGCCGATCACAGCCGATCACAGCCGATCACAGCCGATCACAGCTGAGCTCTCTGCCGATCACAGCCGATCACAGCTGATCACAGCCGATCACAGCAGAGCTCTCTGCCGATCACAGCCGATCACAGCTGATCACAGCTGATCACAGCTGATCACATCTGAGCTCTCTGCCGATCACAGCCGATCACAGCCGATCACAGCTGATCACAGCTGATCACAGCTGATCACAGCCGATCACAGCCGATCACAGCCGATCACAGCCGATCACAGTCGATCACAGCTGATCACAGTCGATCACAGCCGATCACAGCCGATCCCAGCCGATCACAGCTGATCACATCTGATCCCAGCCGATCACAGCCGATCACAGCTGAGCTCTCTGCCGATCACAGCTGATCACAGCTGATCACAGCCGATCACAGCCGATCACAGCTGAGCTCTCTGCCGATCACAGCCGATCACAGCTGAGCTCTCTGCCGATCACAGCTGATCACAGCTGATCACAGCCAATCACAGTCGATCACAGTCGATCACAGCCGATCACAGCTGATCACAGTCGATCCCAGCCGATCACAGCTGATCCCAGCCGATCCCAGCTGAGCTCTGCCAGCAGGTTTATTGGCGTGACGCCTGCTCTCCTGATCTGCACAGACTCTGAACAACATCAGCGGCAGGTTTCTGCATGTTTTGGCCTCACTGATGGACAGAGGCGTGGAAGAGGACACATAATGTCTCCTGCCAGCACGAAGGCAAAAGACCAAGACGAACAAACGTTCCTCAGGTTTCTGACTCTTCTGCCCACCTCGGTGTGGGAAGAGTTTCTGGGCACCATGTTTTCTGCTCTCTGAAAAATGACATGTGATCTGTAGTGGACTAGTTGTGGATCAGTGTTCACCCTTTGCCTTACTTCCATTTTCCAGACGTGTGACTGTGATGCAGATTTCTTAACATTGTTCCCATTTTAAAACAGCATGTTAATCTAGCTGCTGGTGTGAAATCAGTTTGAGATAATCCACTGTGAGACTCTGCTGGCTTATTGTTTGTACTGCAGCGCCCCTCTTTCTGACCTCAGACATGAACCACATAACTCTGTCCAACAATAGAAAAGGTGAAGCAGTGATAACTTCTGTTTGTTCTAGTCAACACGTGTGAGGCTGTGAGCGTGCAGCTGACTCTGATGACATCAGTGACCTTAGTTACTGATCCAGCTTCCACCGAGTCCGACTGGGATTTTGTTAACTGCTGGTTTTCAAACCTCTACAATGTAAATGTGAAGGAAACTCAAGACGTTTGACCAGGATCCTCCCCAAAACTTAAACGGGTTTGTCCTTAGAGATTTCTCAGCTCCTCCTCTGGTGAGCCAGTCTGTGAACACCGAAGCCTTCTGTCACACATTTCTTCATGTTTCATTAGTTTAAACCTGAAATGAAACTCGTTTAGGCTTCTTCTTCTACTGAGATCATCAGCCTGCTGAGGCCGCGGCCCCTAAAGGGCCTTCATCAGCCTGGACAGGCTGTCACATATGTGCTTTGGGAGGACTGTAATCCTTTTATTCAGGCACAGGGACAATCAAAGAAAGACAAAGAGGGGGGGACAAGCTGCAGAGGGCTCCAGTCAAACCTGGCAGCTCCGGTGACCTTAGTTCATGTTGCAGCCGTCTGTTTTCTATTGAGCCATTTTCCCAGTAGTTTGACCAAATCTCCATTTCTCTGGTTGTTAGGGGATCATTCAGAGCTCCTGCTGGACCGGGAGTGTCGCGCACGTCAGCAGGGATTGGCTGCAGCTGTGTGACGCCGTCTTGGCGTATATATATAGGGCTTCAATTACCTGCTGTCTTACGAGGCCCATTGTGCTTTCATTTACATCCCCTTCCATTCTTTGGTTACTTATTTGAAGAGGCATTTTTACCTGTTAGCTTTCTTGCTAAACCCTAAAAAGGGGATTAATACTTTATTTTCACTTGTTATGAGGTTGGAACCAGGCCTCAGGGAAAAGCTCACTGAGGCCTGTGGAAAAAGCACCGCCACATAATTGGCAACCACGAAGGGACCCGTCACTCAATAACATCTCTAAACTGAGAACTTGAGCGAGTCCCATCTTCTGATTTCTAAAGTTTTGGTTTAATCTAAATGTAAACCGTCACCATGTCTCTGAAAGATCCAGAACAAACCATGACTGCCTCTGGACCTTCCCTTGGGGACTTAGAGTTTGAGCTACCAAGAGACGTCGGCGTGTCTGCGGATCAGCAGGAGGTGAACATGCTGGATGTCGATGGAGAACGATGGGTAGATGCTCCGGTTGAACCGCCATTCCACGTTGATGCTCACCCTCTTGCCATTTTAGACGCCTTCCTCCTCAAATCTGGTAGCTTCTGGTAGTGAAGGACTGATGACGTTTATGTAGCAATATTACAGCAGATCCTGTGAAACACAGAGTGAATTTGTGTTTTAGTAGGTTTAAACTAATGTGAGCTCGACCACCTGATCAACACATCAGAACTCAAACAGAGCAGCAGGAACTAAGCTGAAGAGAATAAAGTGATGAATCAGGTCAGTAGTGAAGGAGGTGCAGCACAGACACAACCTGCAGGAGGAGGAGGAGCTGCTCTGACTGACTGGATCAGTAGAATAATAAAAGTATAATGTTAGTTTAACAGTAAACTGTAGGTCTGATTATGTTGTCTGGTCTTGGTTCACACAGACAGTGTGGTCACAAGTTGATCTGTGCCTCCCGTCTCAAAGAGTGACGGGTGGCCGTTTGCTGTGGACGTTGTTTTATGCCGCGCCGTCAGAGGCCTAAGAGGTGATGCCAATGTAGGTTAGTGGAGTACCGATCCGACTCTGATTTATTTTCCCACACTGATCTGAGTTCGAATCCCGTGATAAAAATAATTTTTATTTTATTCGTTTTAAAAGGCTGAATCGTTTTTCTACATGACGCGTGTTTACTGACACAGACTCCGAAGACAAACGTGTATTTAGAATATTTATTAGAGATAATGTTTGACATTCACAGGAAGAGCAACTTGCCTCTTCCTGTTTTCAACATTTACCGTAACAACAAGCAACGTTCACAGCGTGACAAAGCGGCACGTGACAGGTTTACACACACACGATTCCTAAGACAAATCAGAAAGGTATGTTTTGACTTTTAATGAAGAACTACAGAAAGAGGCATTCGCGGGGACACCTTACGTATTCTCTTCCTGTTTTCAACAGCTGCCGTATCTACGACAACCACAGACGCATTCGGCTGACGGCCACCAGTTAACAGGGTCACTCGTTAATCCGAAACACTGGGCCTTACAGAGACGGATCACAGTCTGCTCTCTGCCTGTCCACTGGTTTGGCTGTGAGCTATAAATAAAAACCTCACCGACACTTTTAGCAGACTGACTTTGGACAAACAGGATTTTCACACTGAAAAAAATATCTTGTTAACGGTGATTCAGACTTTTTAATACTTTTAATGGCCTTAACTTTCACAAAATAGATTTATCACCCTTCAGGACTTTTTAAGACTCCGCGGACGCCCTGATGTTCCAGCAATGAAAGCATATCAGTCAAATTTTAAGTTGACAGGTTTGTTGTAGACATCAGACAGGATACTGATTAATACAGATTGCAAGGTACCTAATGTGTTGGACACTCATTGTACTAAAACCCAGGTATGGGGAATAACAGTAATTTAACAGGCTGTTTGACGTCAGCTGTTTATTAAAATAAGCTATTTTTGAGGCAGAGATACATGAAAGTATCAAAGTAATCAAATTATATTAACGTTACTGGGTTTGTAGAGACCTGAAGAGAACCTTCCCCAACCTTCCCTAACATCGCTATGTGTTGTAGCCAATTATGTGTGTTATATGTCCTGTGTTAGTGGTAAGCTGAATGGGGGTGACACTCTTCCACCTGCACACCAGGGGGCATAGAGAGGGAATCACGGTGGTAAAAGAGGCTATATGAGGAAGTCACAGGTGAGCAGCGAGAGGGAATTATGATCGGGGGAAGCCACACAGTTTTTCAACCGTGTTTGCGTGCATGTGTGTGTTCGTGATGGATTTTATTATATCCCAGCGTTAGATCGTGTTTACAGTTTTTTGCTTGCATACGTAAGAGCTCTGTTTACATCCTTAATGTAAGCAGCCTTCTGTAAGTACTTTTAATCTGCATAAAAATGAAGTATTAATTATATACCATGGCAGATGTGATTTTTTTGCACCATTACGCGTTGGAGACGACTTCAAATTCCCTCAAGTGGCTATTTTGTGGTACGATCGCCTCTATACTATGTAAACTGAGCAACCCAGGCCTGTAAGCAAACTTACTTATACTTAACGTTAATTTTTTATTAATTTTAATAACCAACAGTAGCACCAGCGCTACCTTGCTTCGTAGTGACACATTGGAAACAAGCTATTTGGACTAATGGTTCCAATACACTTTCAGCTAAAGATCACATCAACTGTACATAATCAGAATCATACAAATCCGTATGCTGTTTTTAGTCTAGCAGGGAAACGTGAACTGTTGATATGAACGATCAAAATGAACATTTGAACCACCAGTGACTTACCAGTGCTTGAGTAGTCTATCTGTTATGCTAAGCAGGCTGTGCCAACACACACGGAGGATTGGCTGTACTTCGAGGGAAGGCCCCGCCTTCTTCCTGGGGTCCGGTGATCTTGCCTTCCATTCGGGGCAGCTATCAGACCCCGTCATTTTAAAATATAACGTTGCAGACAGAAATCATTTGTTGTTGTCAGAACACATATGTGAGTTGTTGATATCTTGTTAAAATGTAAAACGACTTCAGTATAATATGTAAATGTATAAATGTAAATGTATTTTTTGTGTTAATACAAGGTGTTTACTGAGAATGTGGCATAAGACACGAAATCATCACTCCATGCAGGTGTTAAGTTTAGAATGTATAGTTTTAGTGTAAGTGACAGTGATTTGTGTGTTTTTAATTAGGGTTGTTTTTATCTAATTTTAGCCAATTGATGTGTATATAAAGCTGTTGATGTTTACATTTATCTGTTTATATTTTTATAGTTTTCACGGTGTATTACGGCCACAAAAATAAAGAACCGTAAACATCAGTCGAGACTCTCTGCATTTCTTGCCTGCGATCCACGGGGCAGTTACAGTGAAAACTCGCCGCGACGGCCCAGTGAAACTCTGCGACGGCGCAGGGAAAACTCGTCGCGACGCTGGAGAGTGAGAAACTACACGGCACCAGGAGAAAGTATCGCCATCTTGAGAAACTCTACGCTGCATCTGAATGAGACTCAGTAGCCTCGGCCGGGTCCGCATCGAAGAAGTCTACTAAAACGGACCACAGTCAGGCAAGAGGGAAGACACACTTAAATGGGTGTATAACGGGTGCAACAAGAGACATTTAAGAAAGGCTACTAAGACTGTTCATATGCTCATGAAAGTGGCTTAATTGCAGTAATATAAGCTGTGCTAGAACGTTTTAAAGACACAATTGTTAAAGAGTGTTTCGATTATCCTTAGATAAAGAGTTTATGGTGTGGTTGCTATTGTGAAGATGTGTTTATGGTTTTATAAACGGCAATTTTAAAGCTGACATTAAATAGAGGTTTAAAGTTGGGAAATGACTTAACTTAAGGTACGGAAATGTCTTATATTTTAATATTGCATTTGCACAATTTAAATTTGAGTGTTTAAAATGAGGTTGTAGAAGTGGGTTAAAGTGGTAGTACTAAACAAAGTTAAAATTACTGCTTGCAGAAATTGATCCCAAACGTTTACATAACATTCAAATCACCATCAATCAGGACACACAAATCAAAAATGTCACTCAATACAGCAGAAACAAGTAAACCCTCCGACCTACCACCTACCAGACCAAGCTCTCGTCAGAGAACCATGACTGAGAAAATGCAAGAGGTACATGAACAAAATGCCATTAAACATAAAAGGGCCTTTTATAAAACCTACGACTCTTGGAAGCAGACGGCAAAGGAAAGCAGAACAAGAATGAAATGTTTTTGCTCTATGGACGATCTTGACAACATTAAGCAAAATATTCAAACTAAGCGTGACTTGCTTCAATGCCAATATGAGCCCATCTTGCATAACCAAAATAATACTCCAGAGATAGTTGGGAAAATGGATACCTGTACCTCTCTAACTGATGAAATTCTTGCTCTGGTGAGTAAAAGAAGAGACGCAATGGATAAAGACTACAATGAGCGAGTAGAGAAAGAAAGAGTGAGGATTGTCTTAAATAAAGAAGAATATGGATCTGTGTTTGGTGATACTAAAACTGACACTGTGGTCTCCCAGCATACTGACTGTTCCAGTGCAAGCTCCAGCAGTTCCAGCAAACGACAAGACGCAGAAGCAGAACTTGCAGTCAAAAGAGAGCAAGCAAAGGCAATAAAAGACATACATGCCCATCAGTCACACATTAACAAACTCGAAAATGAATGGAAACTTGAAGAACAAAAAATAATGGCTGATTTGGAACGCAAAAAGGGAAGAGCGACGGCAAAAATTGGAAGAAGAACGGACAAAGCTGAGGTCCAGATAGCAGCTGCTCGAGTGAGAGCGTACAACAGCTCCGGGAAGTGACTATGAAGAGGAGAGAGATCCAGAAACAGACACTGCTTACCTGGAACCTGAACCTGCAGCCCATCTTAACACAAACACTGCATCGCTCCTACACCAACAAACACTGACAAGAACGACTATAAATGAGGACACGGCCTGCTTAGTCCAAGCAATAACAAGCTCATTCAGCATAAACCGGTTGCCTGTGCCTGAGCCAACAACATTTGATGGTGATCCCATGAAATATGTTGACTGGAAAATGTCCTTCACAACTCTCATTGACCGAAAGCCCCTCTCAGCAAGTGAGAAAAAGTTCTATTTGAAAACTTACTGGAGATGCACGCAAAGCAGGGCAATTTAAAAGGGTTTGGCTTTAATGAATGTGAATATGTATTTTTGTGTTAATACAGGGTGTTTTATTGGGAACATGGTGTAAGGCATGAATTCATCACTCCATGCAAGTATTAGTGGAGCCCACCAGTGGGCAGTATAGTTTCCGCCTCAAGGCTAAATTGACCCCTGCAAAGGGTAGATAAACCCCGTGCTTACAATTTACAGGAGTCGCACGCTCAAACAAAATGGGAAGCATGGACGGGAAGACGCCAAACTTAAGGAGAAGTAACAAAGGTTTCATCTAACGCCCTCGGGAAGTGGAACGAGGTATGCTGGAGTGAGGGGTTTATGTTGTTAATGACTTTGGTTACGTTTGATGGGTTTAAACCCAGAATGTGATTTATTTTTTAGAATGTAAAGTGACAGTGATAAGTGTATCTAATTAAAAATGCAAGAACAAAAAATCTACCGATTACAATGACATTGACATGACCATAGTGAGAAAAGTAATTGAGGAGATCTCAAAACTTTTAACATTTATATGTAATTTATAATTTCAAACAGGTTTATTTCCAAACAAAATGAAAATAGCCAAAGTCATACCTCTGTATAAAAATGGGAGCAAACACCACTTCACAAACTACAGACCTGTCTCCTTACTTCCACAATTCTCCAAAATACTAGAAAAAGTCTTTAACAACAGATTAGATACATTCTTGGATAAACATCAATTACTCACTGACAGTCAATATGGATTCAGATTAAATGACATCAATGGCAATAATAGAAGCAATTGAGGAAATCACCAGTGCCATAGATCAAAAAAATTATGTAATGGGGTTTTTTGTTGATCTCAGAAAAGCTTATTTTAACTATGATATACTTATAAATAAACTGGAAAGGTATCAGGGGGATAGTATTAGACTGGGTGAGGAGTTATCTGAGTAAGAGACAGCAGTTTGTGAAGTTGGGAAGCTCCAGGTCAGTATGTTTGGACATTGCTTGTGGTGTCCCCCAGGGGTCAGTGTTGGGACCAAAACTGTTTATTTTGTATATTAATGATAAATGTTCAGTGTCTAAGTTGTTGAAGATGGTGTTATTTGCAGATGATACAAATATATTCTGTTCAGGTGAAAACCTACAGCAACTAGTGAAGGACGTCACTAAAGAAATGAACAAATTAAAAATATGGTTTGATAGAAATAAATTATCATTAAATTTAAATAAAACTAAAATAATGCTATTTGGGAATTGTATTGTAATTCAGGTGAACATAAAAATAGATGGGGTTATAATTGACAGAGTATATGAAAATAAATTTCTTGGGGTAATTATAGATGACAGAGTCAGCTGGAAATCACACATTAATCATGTACAGTCCAAACTATCAAGATCAATTGCAGTATTAAATAAAGCAAAGCAGATTCTTTATCAAAAATCACTCCACATGTTGTATTGTTCACCAGTTTTACCATATTTTATTTACTGTGCTGAGATTTGGGGACACAACTACAAAAGCTCATTACATTCACATACATTCTGTTCTCCAAAAAAGAGCAATAAGAATTATTCACAATGCTGGGTACAGGGATCACACTCACTCATTATTCATACAGTCAAAATTATTAAAATTCACAGATCTTGTGAAGTATCAGTCAACCCAAATACTGTTTAAAGCCAGAAATAATCTATTGCCGAGAAATATTCAAATACTATTCAGGGAGAGAGGGGGAGGTTATAATTTAAGGGGGACACACAACAAAACTAACAGGATACAGACAACCAGGAAAAGTTTTTGTATTTCAAGCTCTGGTGTAAAGATATGGAATGGGCTTAATGAGGAATTAAAGCAATGTCCAAACATAAATCAGTTTAAAATCAAGTATAAAAAGATGGTTTTCAATGGTTGCAGGGATGAAGAAGGGGGTGAATAATCACTGAGTGTCTTATGGGGCTAGTAATTATCTTCAGTTTCAGGGTGTTGTTGTTATTTTGTTATATGTATTTGAGCTGTTGATTTTATAATTTATTTTTTCCTAGTGTTTTTTTTCTTTTTCTTTTGGATCTAATAATTAATGTACATTGTAAATTGCTTTGGGATATAAAAAAGTAGATGTGTAAATATTTGGAATGCGGGTCGATTATTTGCAGCTTTTCATTTGTGGATAAGGGGTGGGATTAAATAAGGTTTTTTTTTTCTTCTTCCCGCTCCTTTTCGAATATGTAATGAACATTGACAAGAGTTAAAAAAGTCTTTGACTGCAACTATTGTTTAAATTTTCATTTTTTTTTATTTTCATTGTGTTTCTCTAATCACTTTGATTTGTCTACTTGATTTCATTTTCTTGTCGGATGTTCTTTTTACATAAATTCGAATTAAAGTATTCATTCATTCAAATGTATTAGTAACAAACTGGATAAAGCCACGAAGCTCTTAAAATAACTCCAGTACAGAGAAAGCAACACAAAAATAAAATCATGACAGTTTGGAAGGTTATTAAAATATTTCCAGCTGACAAGAGCAGCAGATCAGCTGCAGGAGGAACGCCTGTGTCGGCTCAAGCGCCAGAGGAACGGGATGTTTAACAAGCTTTATTACCACTTGTTTTGGAGAGGAGACCAACTTCAGCTCTGTGGAAAAACAATCAGCTGTTTGCTGTAAACACACCGCTGCAGCAACATCAGCCAGATATGTGTGGCTATCTAACTGTTGATTGGGATTTATTGGTTTGCAAACTACGGTGGAAAAGAGAGGAGCAGTCATAGAAAAACAGCCAGCCAGACATTCTCTGTGTAACCACTTGTTGACACCAGTAGAGCTGATCAAACAAGACCTAAGGTGTACCTTACTATCACACCGGCTACTATATTAAAAGTGTGTTAAACAGAATCCAGGGTTCTTAGCTGTTGACGGCGAGCTGGCTAAATATTCCTGATTTATTTATATTCGTTAGAGTGACTTCAGGCAGAATAAGTAGAATTTCCATCCAACAAACGCCCCCCAAAAGCAGCTCAGCGCCCCCCTTTCTAAAATATTGCTTTCAGCGCCCCCCATCGTCCTTGGAACGCTCCTGAAGCGGTACTCGCCATTGAGAAACACTGTTCTAGAGAAAACCCTGTACAACAACTTATTCATTCAGCTTCCATAATTTAGTGAATATTAATAATTAGAATTTCAGTTAACCAATTCAATAATTTAAGAATTTATCTAAGCTCTAGTTTATCTAAATAAGGTTTTTACCCCAGGATTGCCGGAGTGTTAAAACACAGTCTCTCGTCTGCTGCGCCGTCTCTCCTCTAACAGACACTCCCTGGTCTGCTTTTTTAATGGCCTCAAAATTTAGCAAAGCCACGTCTGCAATGGCATCAGCTTTCACATACGTCAGCTGATTTCTCAGAATTTCCAAGTACCCTGTTCTTTGTATATCTGGAGTTGAACAAAAGTACAAATAACAAATCCATCACTCAAGTCCCTTGTGGACTCTCTTCCTAGGAAGGCAAAAACCCTCCTACTCCTGTGCTCCTGTGAACCTCCTGTGCACAGATCACAATCACACATGAACCTCAAAGTTTTCTACAGACCTAACATACTAAACAATATATTTGTAAAATAATCTTCCATAGGTTACATACATGTCTTGCTAATGCTTTGCTTAAACCAGTGTTTCTCAACGGGGGCGTTCCAAGGACGATGGGGGGTGCTGAAAGCAATATTTTAGAAAGGGGGGCGCTGAGCTGCTTTTGGGGGGCGTTAAGATTCACAACAATACGAGTTTAAACTTTGAACTACTTGCAAAAAATTGTGATCTGCAACATTAAAACCTGCCAGTTTAGTCCACTGCGACTGGATGAGACTGTGCATTTTTTCTCCATCAGCTACATATTGTGCAGCTTCGTGCTGCCTTCAGGGGAACGGGAAGTCAGAGTATCATCTCTAAAATATTACCCACATTGCGTTTACTGTGTAAACTCTAGAAAACCGACGCTCTCTTTCTAGGTGGGAAAGTATTTATTTGTTTGATGAATACACCGCGAACGCCTTGTTATCGCAGTTGTTACACATTTACAAGAGGGATATTCGTCTGTCGGACTCACCCTGAACAGAGGGTCCGCGGGGTCTTAAAAAGTCTTGAAAGGTGATAAATCAATTTTGCGAAAATTAAGGCCATTAAAAAGTATTAAAAAGTCTTAATCGCCATTTTACAAGGTATTCAATTTTGAAGATATTTTTTTCAGTGTGAAAATCCTGTTTGCCCCAAAGTTAGTCTGCTAAAAGTGTCGGTGAACGTTTTTATTTATAGTGCACAGCCAAAACCACTCGACAGGCAGAGAGCAGCGACTGTGATTCGTCTCTGTAACGTCCGGCGCAGGGATCCACTGAGCGCCTGTTTCTCTCTTAAACGCCCCAAAAAATAGATCTGTGCAAACCAGAAAAAGATTTACGTGTACAACTGACAGTAACCTCCCTCCCCGCCGGACCCTCAGTGCTAATCGTCCAAAACATAGTCGGAGTGGCGATCAGGAGTAACGGGATTAACCCGGTTGGCCGGTCGCTCTGTGGCCACCTGAACAGCCCCGTTCCTGAAAAACAAGAGCGAGACGCGCCGCCAGCAGCTGAATCTGTGAGACAGAAGGAAACGGAGAATTCAAGCAGCGCGTGGGTTTGGCTAACGTTAGCTGGGTATTTAGCTAAATCGCTGCCTTTTATTGAAACACGTTCAGCTTTTCATAAAGCTGATAACTTGTCAGCGTCACTGTGAACAGACCAATCACAGCCTGGATGGAGCGGGATTTAAAAAGTTTGATGTGCTGCAACAAACTTTATAAATGTTGAACTCAATGTTCTGCAGAAACTCTTCTGATTATTGACGAGTCAGCAGCCTGAAATGAAGGTTAGAGACTCTCAGGGAGCCTCGAGCGTCTTTCTGCACAAAGTTAATGAATAAAAAACAACCCAAACTGGAATTTGAATTAATATTAAACTAGTGGTAAGTTATATTCTATTATATGAAATTATATTGAATATAGTAACATAATGAATATATTAATGTCAAACTTACAGTTTACTATTAAATTAACATTATACTTTTAATTTAATGTTATATTATTGTTATATTAATCCAGTCATTTAGACTAGTTCCTCCTCCAGGTTGTGTCTGTGCTGCACCGCCTTCACTACTTACGTTATTCATCACTCAGTTTATTCTCTTCATCTTTGTTCCCTCCTGGTCTGTTTGAATTTTGTTGTATTAATCAAGTGGTCGATTAAAGTTGTCACACAAATCATTGCAGGCAGGCTCACATTGTCTAGTTTAAACCAACTGAACACTGTGAACTTACACTGTGTGTCACATGATTTGCTGTAATGTTGCTACATAAACGTCATAGCTTTTGTAAGACAGCTGCTTTTTGCAGAAAAATCTAACCAGTCCTTCAAACAGAAAACTGTTGGCTCATACAGGCTGTTATAGGCAACTGAGAAAGTTGGTGAATGCTTCAATTTTTAGGGTTTAATTTTTCGTTAGAACCTGATGACATATAGGCAATCAACATGTTATAAATATATTTAAATTCCTTTTAAAAAATCAAATGTCCCTTTTAAAGGTGTGTGGCTGATTTAATCGGTTAGCTCAAAGTGGCGCTACAGTCTTAAAATATGTTGAAAAGGTCTTGAAAAGGTCTTAAAAAGGTTTTGAATTTTACTTCAAGATTCCTGTATGTACCCTGCTGAAAGCAACTTCGCTGCAACACCGGCGAGTGACGTCGACCCTCCTCGCGCTGTGAGTCGCAGACAGTTTGTGCCAAAGCGGACATTTAGGTAGTTTCATTCGGCTATAAAAATGTAACGTTAAAAACTGAAGCCCTGTCTCGCTCTGTTGGGGACTGTTAGCAGCACTTTATCAGAGGTGCTGAAGTTAAGCTGTGTGGAATTATTCCTGAGTTTTCTGTGTGATCACAGGTGTGTCGGTTAGTTTTGTTTTCATTCAGTTTTGTCTGTCAGAGGCGAGGGGAAGCAAATCAGTAACATAATGCAGTAAAATATTATGAATTCTCTTTAAATAGGCTAATGGCGTTTGTCTCCTTTAACATATTTTTTTATTTACATGTCAGAGAACACAGATCTGTGGCAGAGATTCTGAATGTGCAGAAAGTTTTGAACATGAGCAGATAAGTTACAGTGTTTCCCATACGTTCATTTATTTGTGGCGGCCGCTGACCGCAACATATTGATTTTTTATTTTTATTTTATTTACCAGGTCTATTTAAAATCGTATCTGACTGCAGAGCTGCAGGCAGCGCGAATTCGAGGAGCACATCCTCTCGCTCGTCCCTCTCTCTCTCTCTCTCTCCCTCGTGAACACAGGTGCACAACACAGCCAATGTCGGAGACCCAGCTAATAGAAGTTACTGGCCAGCATGTAAGAGGCCTGTCTAATAAGGAGAGCTAAGTTAATGTTAAAATACAGCTGGGTTTTCGAGGTTAGCTGTACAGCTGCAGCACAGTTACACTGTCATTCTGTGGGAAACACTGACAGGAGCTAAAGTCGGTCAGTTACTGAAGTAAAACGGATTCATTTATCCCTGAGATGAAAAGGGGCCATAAACACATTTAAATAAGTTACTTCCCCACAAAAGAGGAGGTAAGACTTAATCATGTGTGCTGACTCAGCAGGGATGATATTAAATAAGTTGATCTACAGGAGAAAAATATTTAAAAGCAAGAAAAATGCCTGAGAGCCTCACTACATTGTGTTCTATTATAATTATATATTTTGAATTGTCACCTGAATTTACAGACATTTCCACCCTAAACTGGTGCAGAAATTAGGGGAGAAATCTTCACCAGAATGCAGGAAATTAAGTGTTTAATGCTCAAAATCTTCTGGGGGAGGACCCCCATACCCCCCACTTATTAAGTGCCCCATCCAAGAAAACAGTATTTTGCTTCATACACAGTTCCTGTGAGGAACATTCACTTATTAGTTAAATATAATTACTTTTCACATGCTTTTTTGTTACCTTTTCCATGTTTTTAATAACAATAGTAACAATAAAAAAAATCAAAATATATTCAGGGCAAGTAGTCACCATCTTTTTTTGGTTGGAGGTAAGGGATCTGGTTAGTGGTTAGGGGCGCTGGCACAAAAAAGGTTGAGAACCACTGGTCTAAACATTCCTTCAATGCACTTTCAATCAGATGTGATCACATACTGGACGAAGACCTTGCTTTGTCCTCTTTCAGTCACAGGTCAACTTCTGTACACTTCTCCTTGTTACTGCATAGTATCACATACATTGATTTGCACATTTTCTTTAGTATATAACAAATTACATCTCATACCGGTTGTTTTTCCATAGACCTTAACCTCTATGTGACTTGTTCTCTGGCTCCATTTGTCGGGTCAGAAATGAGGCCAGGCTCGGCCAGTAAAGGCCTGGACCCCACCTCCGCCAACGTAATAAACTTAAAGTTAATACTCTATTAGTTTTCTTCAGGATGAAACTGAGCAGCGGTCAGCGTGCAGCACCTTATATTTACCTTATGCTCCACCTACAAAGTGGGTGTCACACCGTGACTCCACCTGCAGGGGTCGCTGACCACTCCTCTCCAATGGTGAACTTCTTATACTATGCTGCCATCTTGAGGCCACGTTTGTGTACTTTTTATCGAAACTTATTCAAGATTTAACCATTTCGGATGCTTCGTTTTGATTGTTGTTCTAGCCTTTTTTATCATAATTGTCCCTTCTTTATATATTTATATATTTTTCAGGACTAGAAATTCACCATTAGGCTTCAACTTCACTCTCACCGTATTTTTTTAAAAAGTCTTAAAGGCATATTTTCTACACCATTAAAACTTAAACTTTTATCATTGTATTTTTAAAAAAACAATCAACATAATCAACACAATCAATAAGTGTATTACATGCTTTCACATATCTGTGATTGAGTTTCAGTGACTACACTAATTAGTGTATGCAAACACAACAACCCATAATATGTGAGTACATAAGTCATAATATGTGAGTACATGAGTATACATCAAAATTAAATGAATGGATCGTCAAAATAATATTCATCAAAATAATATTCTCAAAATATTATTCAACACATTCCTGTTTCGTTCTGGTCATATTAGGACAAAGTATTTTGGCTCTGTCCTATCCTCAGCCAGGAAAATCGTTCTGTTTAGACGTCTATCTGAATTAATATATCAATTCGACCTATTGTCGCTACGTGACGAGTTTACAGAATGTTCTCGTTGGCAGGAAACATCTGTCTCAGCCTTTTGCAGCTGTTTTTTAGTCCATTTGCTCAGGACGTAAGAATCCCTTGGGTGTATATTGAAGCCAGTTATTTATAAATGATTTTACACAGTTCAATTGAGTTTATGCTCCTGACGTATTAGGTTATCTAAGTGTTTCCAATGAGACAAATCTCTTCCTGTATTCGTGGCTGACAGATTCTAACAGATGTTAACACAGTCTAACACTTCTAAGTTTTAATGGAGGTCAGAGGTCACGCAGTAGGCTCCACACATTGAATTGAAATAGTTTTAGTAAGAACAGTATGAGTGATCTGCATTTTGAGTGCTTTTTACTGACACCTACTACACTGACCTCCTTAAGAGACAGGCCAAAATAAATATCAGCCGCTCTCTTAATATAAGCATGCAGCTTCCTCTCCTAGTCCAAGGAGAAGACTTAATAATGTGATCTGTACCTGTGGTCTAGTCTTCTCCCCAATTATCTCTGCCCTCCTCCTGCATTATCTGAACAAAGTCTTTATCAGCTGACCTGAGACTAATGTTTCTAATAGAGATGTCCAGAAACATCTGGCTGAATCAGACCTCTGTCTTTCTGACCTACTGGCATATTCTGTTGGTATAATATGTCATAAACATGTTTTAATAAATGCTGCAACACAGAAAAGTCACCACATGAGCAGCGGGACAAAAGAAACACTTGTGGTCAGGTGTAGACAGGAACTCCTGACATATAAACACGATTTACTTTGATACTGAAGAACTCTGACAGGGCAAACTTCAGGGTGTGTTAAAGCACTAAATAACCTGTAGATTAATCATTACTGTGACACAGGAAACGAGAGGCACAACTTGTAATTTGAAAAGTCACGCTTCAGAAATTTACTTATAACATCCAGAGTCATTAACAAACCAGCGGTATCGATCCTGGCAAACGACCCCACTGAGGTTAAATAGCTGAGTTTCCCTACCAGTCAGTCAGAACTGAAGAAGTCCCTTGGATGATGGACGTAACGTCTTCTAGTATCTTCAACCAAGTCCAGCTGCCCTTGACTTTGACCCATTAATGCATGTTACTAACTCGATTTTTTCTCCCTCTCCCGTGGTCGTGTGCTTCCTCCTCCTGTCACTTCCTGCGGGTGTTGCTGGCTCTGGACCTGTGGAGTCTGGATCTGTGGTTGGGAGTCTCCTGCTGCCCCCGTGTTCCTGCTCGACGCCCTCTGCTACAGTTGCAACTGCTGTTACTAGTCCTATTGCTATTATTACTGTTATTATTATCATTAACATTACTATAAATATCTGTACCATTTTTCATTCAGTCTATAGCAACATTACCTTTATTGTCTGTACCTCTGTGTGTATACTGTGTAGGCTGCCTCCCTCTGCTCTCTCTCTCTTTCTCTTGCTCTCTCTCTCTCTCTCTCTGCCCCTCACCCCCAACCGGTCGAGGCAGATGCCCCCCCCACCCTGAGCCATGGTTCTGCTCGAGGTTTCTGCCTCTTAAAGGAAGTTTTTCCTTGCCTGTGTCGCCTAGTGCTGCTCTTGGTGGGAATTGTTGGGCTTCTGTAAATAACTTCAGAGTTCGGTCTAGACCTGCTCTTTATGAAAAGCGCTGTGAGATAACTGTTGTTGTGATTTGGCGCTATATAAATAAAATTGAAATGAATTGAATTATAGAGTCTGTTTCTTGTTAAAAAATCTTAAGAAAAGATCTTAATCTTTAAAAAGGTCACTCTGTAGGTATAATTTTTAATGCTGTCAGACACTTATAATAACAGTCTGAGCATGTCAGCGGCACAAACAAACTCTTTAGTGTAAGCACTTTGAGCAAGTTATTTTATTTGTTAAAAAGGTAAATGTGAAAAAAAAAACATTTACAAAACATATCAACTGCAGGCTGCAGGACGAAGTGTGAGTCATGTGGTGGTGGCAGTCAGAACATAATCCATAGTACAGACACGTATGATGCAGTGCTTTGCATTTTGGATTGGCCTCCAGTCTTTTCTGCAGCGTGCACAAGAGGTTGGTGAGCTCCTGGCTGCTGAAACTTGGGGTTGCACAATCAACCGCGACATCCCCTCAAAGCTGCAATCATCCTCATTTGACATCAGATCAATAGTGACGCCATTCAGAACGCCACTTCATCTGCTGCCAGTACACTCTGCCTCATTTGCAACAGCTGCAAACACAAACAAGAGACAGTCAGTACTGCATGCTCACAAGGTAGGTTTCATTTCATTTTACTGAGTTGTAAAATTAAATGAAGTTTGTAACTCACTTCTGCTACAAAGCAGACAACATACAGCTTACAAAAATAATCACAGAATGAAACAGAATGTTTATAAGGGCTGAAATATAAAATAAAATAAAATAGATACACACTCCTCCACACACTCCTGTCTCCATCAGTGGAGCTGAGGTGGAGCAGGTGAACAGTTTCAAGATCCTGGAACCTGACATGGTCGTCTCACATCTCCACGCTGGTGAAGAAAGCTTAGAAACGATTTCTTGAGGAAGCTTAAGAAGGCCAAATTGCCACGCCAAGTTCTTGTGAACTGTTACAGAGGAGCAACAGAAAGCATCCTGATTGGAAACATAACTAACCGGCATGGGATGTGCACGGCCCAGGAGGTTTTTCAAATTTAAAAGCAGATTCTTGGTAAATGGATGACTATATGTTCCTAAAGTACCAATCTACACAAGTTATTAAATCCCAGGGACGATCGAGCACAACAACCTCAGTCTTACTTTCATTCAGACAGAAAGTTCTGATCCAACCATAATTTAAGATTTCTCAGGCAGTTAAGCAAGGACTGAGTTGCATCTTTGACATTGGATTTTACAGTGGTACGACCACCACCAAAGCTCGTTACAAGTGGTGGTCGAACATAATTAAGAGTCCAGGAGTTGAGCCAAAAACACAAGTTCATTGAAATAAACATTAAATAAGTTCAAAATTTAACTCAAACAAAACAACAAATCTGATGGGCCCCAAAATGGCCCCACTAATACCACGTTATCAAAATGCAAAAAAATACTAGTACAATCTGTCAGATTTGGAGAGAACATTAGATTAGGAAAAGCGTCTTTACAGTCAGGCCTGAATGACCCCCTAAAACTGTCTCCCATTGCAGTTCTTTCTTTTGTAGCTAGTGTTTGGGCAACTATACGAATGGATCTCATCAGTGCAGGAAGAGGCGTTTTATGAGTGATGCCCATAGCTGAACCATAAATCAAAGGCTCACTTAATAACCAGTACAGTGACCCAGCACATCTTGTTCGGTGCACTGTTACAAGTGACCAAACTTTAAAAAGATTACGATAAAATGCAGGGATTTTATTGAGATTCATCTGCTTTGGATCCATCCAAAAGAAAGTTCTGTCCATCCCAGTCCATCAAAAGTCTGTAAAATGGCACGAGCCACAGATTTCCAGTTAAGAGTCCACTGATCCTACGAGAAGACGCTGCACAAACTGCAAACGGAAGGCAGCTGTTCTGCTTTGTAGATGCACCAGTTGTAGTGGCAACTTTCAAAACCTCTTTTGCCACTATCGCAGGACATAAAGTTTCTGACTCGTGCTTTCCAAAGATGGCAAGACTGTATGGTCCAGTGAGGCAAGGAGGCAGATGTAAGAAGAAAACATATCCGACGTTTTATTGAAAAAAAAAAAGACGACAGTTACAAAATAAATGTCTCCAGGCAGAGTCCTAAATCCTATGTTTTCTTATCAAAGGTACTTAAACACAGGTAACTTCAAACTTTCCTCTTTCTATACACAACGCTACGCTACGGTCAGAAAACTGTTGCTCCATGTTAAGCTGGCTGAACATTTTACCGCTATGCGATGCCAATAGGTGCTCTCACCTAATTTTTTCTACACTTAGCTGCATTTCACAGCCCTCGAATAGCTCTGAGGTAACAGGACAAACTAACGGAGCACAGCTACACATTAGCCACATTAATTTGCTAAATACACACTAATGACATCTGTCTGAGACAATCATAAAATATTACCAAGTGAAACACATAAAGGAAAATTAATATAACTTATGAATATGAAATAATCCAAAACATTAACCACGTTTTCTTAATGGCTCTAACACCAGTCCATGCCCACCTTCTTCTTTAGGTAGATACAAAACACTCTGTGGAACCCAGTGGAGATTATCCCAGAAAAACTGACTGGATCTTTGACAGCAGTTGTACTGGAGGATCCACACAGGCCAGCCTATGCCAGAGGGAGGATGCCACCAAATTATTGATAATAAGAACACGCCCCTTATAGGAAATTTTATTAAATAGGAATTTACATTTTTCAAGACATCCGTTTTATATTTCAACAACCCCTTCAACATTCTTCTGGATGTTCTTCAAACTCCAAGATATTTAAAACCACTCCTGATCCAATTTAAAACAACTGGAAGATTTGGCTCTCCACTTGACCATTTCCCAATAAGCATAGCTACACTTTTTGACCAGTTTACTCTCGCAGAGGAAATTATTTTAAAATCATCAAAAATGTTTAACATAATATTTATATCCCTCTGCCCACTAACCAGCACAGCAACATCATCAGCATACGCTGACAAATGAAATACATTTTCACACTCAATTAATTTCTGTCTCAGTTTTACCAAAAGGGGCTCTTTTGCCAAAGTGTACAACATCCCAGACAAAGGACATCCCTGTCTGACCCCTCTATGGAGCACACCTTAAGTATACTTTCTATGTCACAATACAGAACTCTTTTGTGTTCAACTCTGTCAAAAGCTTTTTCTTGATCAATAGACACCAGACCAAAGTCCATGTTGAACAAATGACTCATATCTAAAATATCTCTGATGAAAGAAATATTATTCTGAATAAGCCTACCTGGCACACAGTAGGTCTGGTCAGGTTGGATTACCTGCCCCAACTCTTCACTCAGTCTGTTGGCTAACGCTTCAGAGAGCTGTTTATATTCAGTGCACAGGACTGACACAGGTCTCCATGATCTTATATCCTTCAGATCCCCTTTTTTAGGGATCAAAGTGAGCACTGCTCTTCGACAGCTCAGAGGCAACCGCCCCCCAGCGAGGCTGTCATTAAGAACAGTCAACACATCTGCACAGCTTCAGCCAAAAAGACTTGGCTGGAGATCCAATGTCAAAGACTGTAAGTCCACAGGTAGCCTAGGCCATCTAGCCACAGTGCCTTTCCACACTCTATACTCTGGAGGGCTCTCTGCAGTTCCTCCAGGGTTAAAACCCTTCCAAGGTCTGCATTAGCCTCTAAGGCCATTTGACTAGATTGTCAAGGAAGGACTTGTCCACAGCCTGAGCATCTGCAATTGCACTCTTATAAAGCTCCTTATAAAAACTGACTGCTCTTTTGCATATTTCAGCATGCCCAGACAAAAGTTTTCCATCTTCAGAGTGTAGCGCATGAATAAGCCTATTTTGACCATTCTTTTGTTCCAAATTAAAAAAGAAATAGGAGTAAAAGATCGGGAAAACAAAACTGCCACTAGTGGATGTATCGTGACTCAAAATAGACAAGCCATCAAACTCTCCTGCCCATTCAGCTGCACAACGAGAACCAGTGTGTGTTTCTTGAGCAAAGAGTACATCAAATCTATTCTGCCTAATTGTTTCAAATAAACAGCTCGCTTGCTTCTTTCTTTGGCCCCATTTACATTTAAAGAAGCAACACGAATTTCTCTCATAATAAAAACTAAAAAAGTGCAAAGGATTTGTAATCACACTATCATCCTAAGACATGGGAAATGCTTGCTTCAAACCTAAACCTCACCACTATTCAACGCTTGGTCAGTATTTTTTTTAAGACAGTAAACCTCCTGATCAGTAAAACTGCCTTCACTCATTAAAGATCTTGTTTTCATAATGAACGTCGAATAAGTGACGTCCGGTGATGTATTAAAGACGCTAGGCACTGAGTTATGAAAGCCAGATTACCTGATTTATTGTTTAGGCTAATAATACATAATAACAGTAAACGTAACGCACAAGAGCGGCATATCAAGAAATGTACAAATCAGGATGTACAGCAAGTGCCTTCAGTTTGCAAAGTCTCTGGCTCTCAGTTGACAGAATGGCAAGGGCTGAAAGACACGCTGGTCCGGTCCGACTGTAGGTTTTGATCCGCTTCAGAGTGGAAAATGTGCGCTCCACCGAAGCTGTAGTGGCTGGTATTGTCAATACCAGTTGCAGCGACTTTGTTGCTTCAGAAACTGTCGCTTCCAAGCAGTGGTGTAGTCTACGTGATACGCAGGTACACGCCGTATACCCACTAGGAATAGTCAAAGATTTCCGTATACCCACTTAAAATAGCGAGATGATACGTAACAACATTATTTTGTGACAGAACCTCATCCCGTTCGTGTTGCGAAGCTCCGAACTGACGTTTTGGGCTTCCGTGGCCTGTGACCGGGATCTGACGTCAGCTACCAAACAACCACACAGCTGCGTGGCGGTCACTCTGCGCACGTTTGAAATTAACTAATGTGAATCACTGAAGGAGATGTGAAACGCGAGCAAACTCATACTACACTCTGTCAGTGTTTTGGTGACCTGCAGCTAATAGGAAAATGTCCTGTGTTACCATTAACGCTATCATTAACGGAACTGTTAACGTAACTAGTTAACTAACGTTAATGTGGCGGATCAGTGATACTGTGTGTGTGTGTGTGTGTGTACAGTAGCAGAAATAGCATTTAAGCTGATACATGAGGAGGATGTGGACCCCTTTTGGTGTCTTCAGTGCTAATATTCTGTAATGAATGAGTTTTGGTGATAGGCCTGTGTTTATTGTTATTACTGCTAATGAAAAGCCTCAGCTTTCCATTATTGTTCATAACAGCTGGATCTTGCACTGTGAAATGTGCATTAAAAATGACCAGCTGATAAAACAAGATTCATGTAACATCTAAGTCTAAATGTAGTTCTTAACTTGCTGGGTTAGATGGTGATTAACACTAAACATTAGACATTTCCACCATAAATTGGTGCAGAAAATGTCTCCAGAATGCAGGAGGACCCCCCATTGTGTATTTATCAACGAATATTCCTTTAAATACTACTAAAATATCTTCTAGTCTTGATCTTGTGACCCCAATATTTTGGATTGTCATGTCTGATATGCCAAGTGTCACAACTAATCTGACTCTGAATCTGACAATAACTAATCTAAACCCTAAAATGTTCCCACCACTTTTCAACATAAAGTGACGCCCTTTCCCACCTGTAACTGTCATTGACTGTTAAAGTCTTTGCATTGTTGATAAGCAGTCCTACAGAGTGCTCTCTATTACATGTATATGCATACTGTAAGTATTAGTGAGTGTAGTGGTGCTCATGGGACGTCGCTCTGGGACGGGGGAGTTTGAGGCTGGGATCGAAAAATCACAGTATACTCACTAGAAAAATCTAGACTACACCACTGCTTCCAAGTCATGTTGTATTAAAAAGTCAAGAAGCTGTGTCTGTGATTTGCCCCCGAGTGTGAGCTGTACAACCCCACAAGATCACTTTTCAGCCTGACGAAGTCAAAGTACCTGGCATACTTTGACAGCTTCTCCAGTTTGCTGTCATCAAACTGGCGCAACATCTCTTCAAACCTTTTACAATCAACCAGTCCAATGAAATCAAGATCGGAAAATTACCCACAAACCTGGTCTTCATCTGAACATTAACATTGTCCAGAATGCAGTAGTAGATGCGAGCTCGTTCTGTTTTGTTTGACAACCCATCTTGTGTCTCGTGGTGAACGAGGCCCATCTCATCACATCTTTCCTCAAAGTGTGCATGAAAACGGTCAAAATCCTGTCGCTTGCTGTCCAACACTTTCATTGTGTCTTTTGATACAATTACAACAGAATCTGATATCCATGGTTTTGGACTGAAGGATGCTAAAGAGAGCATCGGTGTCATTGAAGATCCCTTCAAAAGCAATCAGTAGGAAGAAAGACACAACTCAAACCAAGCAGCCATTGCCAATGTTTCACCGTCCCAGTTGTCTGGATTGTCGCCGATTGCTTTAAACATGGCACGTAGATCTGGAAGGTGAAATAAAATCGTTTGGACCAGCCTTGAATTGAAGCTCCACCTGGTTGCTGCTGCTCTGGGTATACGGCGTTTGACAGTCTCATCCAGGAAATGGGTTTGCTAAAAAACGCAGAAAGTCTGTCTTGAAAAATGTTCTGCACTCGGGGATGCATTTCGTGGACTGGGCTAAAACCAGATTCAACTTGTGTGCATAGCATTGCGTGAATAAAAAAATTCGGGCACCTTTTCTTTAACTTTTGCCTGCTCACCATTTAGCTCCGAGGCCATGACAGAGGCTTCATCGTATTTCTGCGCAACCAATTTATCGCAACAGTTGTTTTTCTCTAACGTGCCCAATACATACTGCAAAATAGCTGCTGCTTTCCGGTCGTTGCTGACATCATCAAAGCCAAGAAAGGCTTCTTTTACTTTACCACCAAAAACATAACTTACAACAACAGATATTTGGGCTTTATTTGTCACATCAGTCAACTCGTCCACCTCCACAGCAACAAAGGGGTCCGCATTTAGATCACTCCTAAAGTCAGCGAGCGGCATGTCTGCGACTGAGTCAATCAGATCATTTTGTATTCTGTTCGATGTTACAGAAAATACAGTAGATGTACGTAGATGTCTAGCCAACCTCTCGTCTTTATTAGCTAGCACATCCAGCAACTCGATGTAATTGCCCCTATTGCGAGCTAGCACTTTCATCATGAAAAGCAAGTGTAACAAAGTCAGAAATAATCTCTTGTGCATTTCTACAAAATTGATATGCTTGTTTTATATTATGTAGTTTTGGAGCCACCTGGTGGGTTAATAGCGCAACTGCATACACAGGGTTCCTTCTCACATATCGTACGTGCCTCTAGCAAAGGAAACACTTCCAAGCTAGAGATGTGCTGTTGATTTTTATACCAGAATAAAAGAAGTACCAGAGTGAGAGCAAGTCCTGTGAGGCTGTGTCGTCCTTCCACACCATATACACAACAGGGACATCCTGACCACAAGTCCACAGACAGGCGCAGATGGTTACACTGGTGCCGTGACTCCGTGATTCCAGATCCGTTCAACACAGATTGCCTGACCGGGACTGCGCTGTGGACTGCAGAGTTTAGAAGATGTTCTTGGTGGAAGATCGTCTATCCTGGAGTTTGATTTATGGGCAGGTACTCAGGACTAATTGTGCTAACTGGATAAGACTCTGGTTATACTGCTAAGATTGAAGACGTTTGAGCCTGAATTTACATTTTATTTAAGTGTTTTCTATTTTACAATATGGCTGACAAGCTTCAACCGAGTGATGTGTCTGACTATACACACTTCTCTTTTGGGAGGGGTAGAGGTGCAATGGGAGCCCATTTACAGTCCAATGGGTCTGTTGGGAGAGATGTGGGTGCTTCACCTGTGTTACCTGCAAGAGATAGGGATCTAGGGTCAAGCCAGGATCCGGCTGATTCACCTATGGGGCAGATGTCAGGGGGGTGGGCCGCATCATTCAACACCCAGTGGTGACACATTACACCAGTTCAGCAAGCAACATGATATACCAGTTAGGCTCCCACTGTAGCCAAACTCTAGTGGCGTAATGAAATCATACATCAAGAAGCAGAACTATGACATTTCACTACAGACAGAAGAGGTGATGGGAAGATTAATAGGGAAAGCCAGGGATGTGGTCTAAATAGGCTTGAGGAGCAACCCCTCGCTTAACACTGCTTGCACCCCAGAAACATACTCATACAGTATTTACATTTATTCATCTAGCTATCGCTTTTACCCAAAGCGACTTACAATTGCTCTGGAGCAAGTAGGAGTTGTGTCTTGCTCAGGGACAGTGGGGATGCCTTTGGGTCTCTCACACCAAAGGCAGGCGTCTTAACCATTGCGCCATCCCACCCCTATTTCAGTAACACCTCCTCATGTCTGCCCCTGTAAGACTTCTACTCAACCCTACCACACCAGAGAGAAAATACCATTGACTATTGGATACGCCTTAACAAGGCTGCAGACATGGCTGAGGAGGGCTTAAAGCGTCAAGGCAGACACATTGAGGATATGGGAGGAGAATTCGTCAAGATGTTTGTGAAGCACTGCCCAAATCCAGAGCTTGCATCGGTGTTTAAATGCAAAAGTTATTTTAGGATGTCTTTTTAGAAATACATATAGAGATGTACTAATTATAAAATATATTTTAACTTCAGAGCATGTGCATTATTTTAATAAAAAACAAGGTACCAATATATATATATATGAAAGTATTACCTGCTCTCACTGAAGAATACAAGACATCTGGATTAGACAGCTGATCTGAAACACAAACATCAGGGGTTTCATTTACAACAACAACAACAGTGCGTACAACAAAACAGGGCTGGAAATGTGCCTACGCCACTTCCCAAGCAAAGGTTGTGATCTCTAAAAAACAAACTTGACGGGAAAATGTGCGTCCTGTAAGTAAACTCTGGACCACATACACACATAAAGAGAAGAAAAGAGAAACAGCGTCTCACATGGCAGAAGGGTGGAACTACTTGAAATGAATGAAAATATTACCTCTGGGTAGTAAAGGCTTAAAGCTTTTCTGAATAAACAAACACCCGTTTGATTGATCCTCCCCCCCATCTGTGTGGCCCCCTCCAGCCACTGACATCACTACTCACGAGGGAGGCCCCTTCCTGCAGATGGTTGTAAAGGGGCGGAGCTCCGGTTCCCCTTTCCTCCGGTGCACAAGCATTGCGTGAAAGTGCGTTTTTTACCCACCAATCAGCTTCAGCTTCACCAAAAGGAACGTCAGTGTCACTGAGTTAAATCTCATTTTGTAGCTTCTCTGTCAGAATTTGCCTCCTTTTCTTCCTGCAGTCAGGACGAATTAATATTAATGAGGGCGTTTCACTGACCATTTACAGGCAGCTGTGGGCGTTTGGAGGGTCGGACATGGAGCTCCTTCACATACGGCACCTTAAAAGTTGATTTTGATTTATAAAGGGAACTTGCTTACAGATGTGCATACGCACGGTTTTATAAGTTGCACATACACTTTTAGTGAGGTTTCTATGCACAGATTTCTAAATGAGACCCCAGCTTATGTTACGGGTTTGTGTGTAGTCATATGGCGCTTTTCCACTACTCAAAACCAACTCGCCTCGACTCGACTCGGTTTGGGTTTCCATTGTGTAAAAGTTGTACCTGTACCTGCTTCCAGATACTTTTTTTCGCATCCCCTCTGGCGAGGTTCTTAAGGCGAGCTGAGGCGATACTAAATGTGACGTGAAAACACGGCAGACTGCTGACTATGGACAGAGAGAGTCGTCACCATTCACTGCATCATCATTGCGCGCGCTGGACAGAGGCGAGCCACAGAAAGTTTTATATTTTCATACATTATTTCATCACTAAATCCACTTCTGAGAAGTTTTGAAGTGAGAAATCAGCTGTGTAGATTTTGAATATTGACAGTTTTACGAAAAGTGATGGCGAAACAACAATGTGCTTGAAAGTTTTCGGAGTTTTTGGAGCTCGGCGAGCGGCGGCGGGGGAAGCCTGCGGCGACCCGCGGGAGGAGCGTGTGAGGCCGGCCAGCCGCCCGCTCACAGAGCCCTCTGCTCCCGCCGTCACACAGACGCTGCAGAGGAAAACACAGCTGGAAGGTTTTCATACCGCTTATCTGTCTTTACATTCTGAGGAAGGTTCAAACCTTTTAACTTAAACCAAGAGACAGCTGTGTGTGGCGTCGCTATGACGACCAGCTACATGGAGGGGGTACTATCTCTGGGAACTATCTGCAATGGAAAACGGACCAAGGCCAGGGCGAGCTGGTACTGTGTAATGGAAAAGCGCCAATAGTTAAGAGTCCTTGTTCCAGCTGTCCTCTGAGACCTGATGACAACGTGACCATTTGTGACCTCAGAAGGACATGAGACAGAGAAAAACAAAGGAGCATTGTTAATGGTTAATAAGTGCATAATAAAGGGTTTAAAATAATAAACCCTTTATTATGCACTTATTATTTACTCAGGATTTAGAGCTTAGCACAGAGACAGCACCGGTGAGAATTACTATTGACCTCCTAATTGCATCAGACAAAGGACTCACTCCCGACTCATCACATATTGACACTTGTTCAAGGCCCTTTGGTGTTGCTTTTTAATGCCCTGTGTAGCCCTTTTGCTTTTCTTTTCTTTAGACATTTAGGGCTCTGCGGTCAAATTAGCCACGCTTATCAGCAACAGTTTTATTATGGTATTTTTCTGTTTTTGATGTCCATTCCTGTGTTTCTCTGTGTTTCTCACCTCAGTTTTCTTGTTCAGGTTGTGATTGTTGATTTGTTTCCTTGTTCTCTGTTGTATTTAGTTTCATTCATCCTGTGTTATGGTCTTGGGCTTTATTGTAGTATTCTGTTTGTTGTATTGTCTCTAGCTTTACTTCCTGTTTTATTTTGTAGTCATCTGTGTTTGGTGTTTTTGTCTAGCTTTGTTTCCTGTCTCCCTTGATTGTTAACGTGTCTCACCTTTGTCTGATTGCCCTGCCTGCTTGTGTGTGTGTGTGTGTGGCGTGTGTCTCTGTATATATTGCCCTCAGTTCTGTTTAGTCGTGGTGGTGTCATAATCAAAAGTTGAGTGTTCTGCCTTGTGCTCTTTCTCCTGGATTATTCCCTGTGTTTTTGGATTCCCTTGCCTTTTGTTGGACTTTACCTGTGTTTGGATTTAACCCGTGTTGGACTGCCTTTGTTGGATTTTCCCTTTGTTTGGACTCTTACCGTGAACTTTGAAGTGAGCCTGTTTTGTTAGTTTGGACTTAATAAATGTACATTTGAACTGCTACCTCCTCGTCCTTGTCAGTGTCTGCATTTTGGGTCCACACTCCTGTTTCCGTGCCGTTGCACTCAGCCAGTCTGATACAAATATGCAACGTCCGGTTAGACTTTAAAAATAAAATGCTAGCGTTGCAAAATATCACCATTTTGAAATGGCACATTTCATGGCACAAGATCATGGTTTGGGTTAAAATAATTATGTACGTCAGTTAACACATAAGTCAACTTACATCACCTATGTAATTTATATAACCTGCCTAACTTAAATAAAATTATTTAATTTTGACTTATTGTTTCACACGGGACACGAACCCTGGTCTCCTGGTTCAAAGTTGGGGTTCTGGCCCTTCATCCACCCCAACCATGACACTACATAGGGATCCCCAGTCCATTACAAACTGACGACGGGTCTTGACCATTATTTTGAGTGCTGCGTGTGATGGATGAGCACCTAGAGTGTGTGGGTGTGGTCATTTCTTGGGGATAGGCAGATGGTAGACAGGTGTGCCCTCCAATCTGCAGTTATTTGATCAGCCCCACACTAGGCTCAGGCAGTTTCTGCTTGTCTCCTTCTGTGTGCAAGTACAGACTTATTTGCATGTGATAATACTGAAGCCTTTCTCCCTGGGCATGTGTTTTGTGTGATGGGTTGGTGAAAGTGTCTATCTGTGGGATACTGGGTGGATATGTTTGTAAATCTGCTAGTCTCCTTCTGTGTGTGCAGGTTTTCAGAAAGCAGGATTAGTGACAATTCTGAGTAGTTAAGCTTGAGATGAGGGAAAGGTTTACAGCATTAGGTGGTCAACTGTCAGTTTCTCTCTGACTCCCCCTCTCCGGTCTGACACACCGTTTCATTTCCTCATTCATACTGTTTATATCAAAGCACATATCTGAACATATTTACATCTTCAAAAACGTTAAAATCCCGTTTAGATAGACTGTTAGTTTTTTACCCAAACATGATCTTGAACACGCTTTATGATCAATCTGTTATCAATGTAAGGACAAAGAGTTATCTCCGCACATTGTGGATTTATCCTCAGCACAGAATAAAAACTATAGACGCTTTCAGCGGTAACCAAACGGTACTGCGCATGTACATTACTCTGGCCCAAACTTAACTTCCGGCAGACTTCCGCAAACAATCCATAACAAGTAAATAACCAGAGCTAGTAGTTCTTGGCAGTCCAAGAAACGTTACTTGGCCAAACAGAAATGTGATAAGGTCACACTAACAGACCCGCTGAACAAAATTTTGAGACAAATGTTTTTCTACCGATTTACCGCAGCGTTTCCCAAAGAATGAAACTGTGCGAGCGCGGCTGCAGGGTTTTATGAGGTTAACATAGCTCTACTTATTAATTCAATTCAAACTTCCTTTATTGCCATGAATGTAAGAACAATATTGCCAAAGCATCATACAAACTATAAAAGAACAATCAACCCCATTCATTTCATTAAACAAGTAATTAAGGTATAAAGTAATTAAATTGTGTGTGTGTGTGTGTTTTAAATTAAAATATATTAAAAATTCAAATAAAATAAATAAAACAGTCAGCATGTGTGTGTTAAAATTTTTTTAATATATTGAAAATATATAATAAAATAAATAAATGAAACAGTAGCATGTGTGTGTGTTTAAAAAAATAAAAATACAGTGTTAAAAAGCTAATATAAAATAGATAAATAAAACAGTAAGTGTGTGTGTGTTAAAAAACAAAAAAAATAAATATAAAAATTCAATAAATAAATTATTAGCTAGACTCCTTATATGCTTGCTAATAACTCTTTTTAAGGTGGGTCTCCGACATTGAAAGCGTGTTGGATGGATTTGTGCAGCGTAGTTCAGGATACTAATGCTGCATTCCAGGCAACTCGAAACTGGGAAATTTCCAACCTCCAACTAGGAAAAGTACCCCGGAACGCCACCTGAAGTCGGAATTCCTACTTGTGAACTCTGAGAAAAAACTTGTACCCCGACTTCACGAGTAGCAGCTGAATGACATCAGAAAACAATGTCAGCGGCCATGGAAGCTCACTTTGTAAATGGTAAACCATAAACTAAACAGCAACAAAACGTATATTTGCATGTATTTAAATTAAAATAATACATACGGTCATGCAGTAAAACCTGTTCTGCATGTATGTTGATGCAGAAATATGCCTTGCCTTGCACATTAGGTAGCTGGCTACAGCAAAGAATCTCATAAAGTCTGAATCTTTTCTGCATAAATGTTATTGTTAAAAATGATAAAACATCTGGAAGTGTAACCTACAACACTGACTGACTTGAGGACTACCAACTTATATCTAGAGGGGAACAGAACCAGTAGGCTAACGTATGGGCTGTTTGTGTCAGTTGTTGCAGTTAAACTGCCGTCCTTTTAAAGGCCCCTCCAGTGTATTTTGACATTTCTATGATATTTCATATTTTTCTGAGTCACTTCCTCACAATGTTGATTAACCACATAGTTCGCCAAATATTTTTTGACAAATGGCTTAATTTTGTGCTCTAAGTTGCAAAAGTTGCTTAGTTGTTAAAATGGGGTGGTGACGTATGACTTTAGTCACACGTCATTCTCCAAGCTTGCGCAGGCGCACTGTCACGCCTCCGTACACTCTAAGAAATGATTCATGGGGTTAGTAAACCCAGCGTAAAAATTAAGAGCTATTTTACCAATAAAAATTAAGTTTGTCAGATACACTTGTTTTATCCAGTTGATAACTTATTTTAAGAAGTAGGCCAAACTTACAATACAAAAATCCGTCTTAACTCAGAAATATGAGGATTTTTATTGAACTTTTCTGAGTTCACTTAACAACAGACAATATTAAGTTAGGGCTACTTGTATATCTAGTGGGCATCCTTTAAAATCATTTGTAAGTTACGACGCAGAACTTGTCTGGACTTGTTTTGCCACCAGACCAAGCCTGAAACACACAAGACAGAAGTGTGGGAGAAAGCAACTTTGCGTTTCATGATCTAAAGGTGCTACTTGCTGAGTATTATTTTTGACTTGTTTTATCAGCAATGGCTAACATTAATAACGATGTATTTTCACAATGCTAAACGAATTCATTGCACAGTTTTAGCTAGCTCCTACTAATTAAGTCCCGGTTGTTTTTGTGTCTTGTTTCACAAAGGCAGCTGAATGATCGTGATTGGCACTGAACCTCTTAAGCATAAGTTGTAACACTGCAAAGGTCAGCAACAGTTCGCACTGTGCAGAGGTGGGTTGTAAAGCTGGTACCACATTTTAGAAACACCATTGTTGCAACATGTGCTAGTTATCTGTAGGTTTGAACATTTGAATCATCTTGTGTTACTTTGAAGATATTTTTTGGATTTGGCATTACAACATTTTACCTAGTTATAATGGCTTTCTTCAAAATGATTATTGTATTATTTCAAACAGGCCTCATAAACCTCATATTTTAGTAATTTTTCAATCCTTATGGAGGAGCACTTTAAAATGTTTTTCTTATTAACAGGATGATTCTGTGGAAAGGAGGACAGAGCTTGCTATCCAAGGCTTAGTGGTGTATTGCTGAGAAAAGGAAGAGGATCTCTTCAAAGAGCAGTTGGTAGGTAAATCAGACACTTCAGAGTGTAAGATTTAGGATGCTCTGTTTGCGAATATTACACAAATGGAATATAATATTCGCATGAAAATAAAAAATCCTTGTGTTTTTGTTACCTTAGAAAGAGCTGCACTATCTACAGAGGGAGTGGGACAAACTAAACACTGACTATAGTTAGAGCCTTTTTACGTTTTTTAAGAGTTTGCAGCTACACGCGTGGAAGGACAAGTTGTTTTCAGTTAGTTGCAATCTGCAATTATATCACTAGATGCTCCTAAATTCTATACGCTGATTCTTAATTTCAGACACACTATAATTTGTGTTACTTGCATTTTTAAAAATGATAACTTAAGACACTAACATTTATTCTGACGTTACTTGTGCCAGGATGGTGGTGGGGATATTACCATTGAAGACCCTTGTAACCAGAGGTGCCAACCTTTCTGAGTCACCCAGTGCAACGATTGTGATTGAGGGAACAGAAGTCGTGAAAGACCTGGATGTACCCAGAGCTTGTGCCTTGCTAATAGGGCTGATGTATGCACTCCAATCGACCACATTAGTTCCTATCATGGCTAAATATCAGCTCACCAAAAACGGCCGTTAAAACTGGCTGGAGGAGCTTTAACCAGATTAACCTGTGACTCAGCTTCGTACCATCATCACCTTTATGTTCCGCTGTCTTTGACGTCGTTACCAACACTGGCGTGCCAGTCCACATTTGTATCACGTATCGTTATTTATCTGACGTCGAGCTGATGTGAGATTAAAAGTTTGTCATAAGTGAAATAGTCTGGATGTTCAGGCTGAGTTACACTGCGCCAGAACACAGCGTGCAGTCAGCTGTGGCCTCGGTAAGTAAGTAAGTAAGTAAAATGTATTTATATAGCACATTTATCACAGCAAAGCTGACCAAAGTGCTGAACAAAGTCAGAGGATAAAATAAAATAGACAACACATCCAATACAATAAACAATAAAACATAAATAACAGTGAACAATTGTACAACAATGTTATTGGATTTAAAATGCCTGGGAATAAAAATATGTTTTCAACTTCTTTTTAAAGATTGTCCAGTGGTTGTTGGTTCCAGAGTCGGGGTGCCGCAATAGAAAAAGACCTAACACCCTTTGTCTTTAGACGTGAACGAGGGACAACTAATAGAGCTTTATCAGAAGATCTTAATGATCTGGAGGATGAAAGAGGAATAAGATGATCTGAGAGATAAGACGGAGCTTGACCATTGAGAGCTTTATAGACAAACAACAAAATTTTAAATTGAATTCTGAAATAGACAGGTAGCCAATGAAGAGAGGCCAAAACCGGTGTAATGTGATCTGTTTTCTTTGCCCCAGTCAATAACCTTGCAGCAGCATTTTGTACCATCTGGAAGCGTGCAATAGATGACTGAGGAAGACCCAAATATGATGAATTGCAGTGGTCGAGACGGGAAGTAATAAAAGCATGAATGACTTTCTCCAGATCATTAAGAGTTAAAAATGATTTGAGTCTCAAATTTATTCGTAACATGTAACTCGGTACATGCTCAGGTTAACTTGTGATCCAACAGCTGGACCTGCCGTCGCTCATGTCTCATTTTACTCGCGTTTAGCAAACAGATGCGTGGGGCTATATACATGTAGCAGGTCTGTGAGCAGGTTCAGCAGAGATAACAGTGTGCAAATAAAATGAGAGATTCACTGTAGCCGTAAAAATAAAGCTAGACAGCATATTTCAGAGTTACTAGCTGTAGAATTTCCTACCTGTCACTATTGAATCAAATCCTTAACAAAGGCTACAGCAGCTGTGCTGTCACAACACACATTAACAGGGCTCCTATGCAATGCAGCTCTGGGTTACATAGAGAACTAGAAACTCGTTACTGGGACCAAAGAAGACATAAAGATTAGTCACTGATTAGATAGACTGATAGGAAACTCAGCCTCATGAGTTTGATCTACAGATGAGCTAATGGGCAACAGCAAACCTCATCCAGCAGCTTTTTCTCCCCTTTCAGCCTGAATCAGTCTGTGGCACACAGTGGAAAACTATCAGCCCATCCTACTACTTATTATATGAGTATAAATAAGTAAATATAATCATTTACTCATAATTCTGAAATATTTGCTCCACATTTATATTGTGTGTAACACGATTCTCTCATATTTTATTTGAATACTGTAATCTCTGCTCAGAATAAAAAAAATCAGAAGAAGCTTTTTTACACATGTGAGGAATTTGATTTGGTGACAAGCTGCTACACGTAGACAAACATACAGATGACATAATGTTGAATGTATAAATATAGAATAGACAATGCAGGTTATATAAGACCAGTTAGTGAGCACAGACCTGCTACATCGTTTAACCTACACCCCCCCTGCGTGTGTTTGCTAAATGAGTGAAATGAGACCTGAGCGACGGTTTTTTTATTTATTTTATTTATTTATTTAATATGGACATAACAATAACATTGGACAAACCAGATGCATTGTTTAAAGTGTAATAGCACATGTGCTAATTTTCAACACCTGTCCATAGGGGCTTTTACTATAGATAAAAACATTTTTAAACAAGACCAAAAAACATTTACACATGTGAACAACTTTGGCCCGATTTCAGCCACTGTTTAAGGTCTCTGGTAAAGATGTTAATATTTCTCTGCAGTTTGAGTCCAATTGGGAGAGAGTTCCATAGTGTAGCCCCTCTAAAGGAGAAGCTAGACTGACCAAAAGATTTTCTGAACTTCGGTAGAACACAATCCCCACTAACTGTGGCTCTGGTGGAAGGTCTTAAAGAGCCCTGACGCCTCACTATGAGGCCCGAGAACAGTGGTGAAACACAGTTGTTCAAACATTTAAAAGTCAATTTCAAAATACTAAAATTTACAAAATTTTCAAAAGTAAAAAGCTTATGCTTTTGTATAATATCACAATGATGATACATCATGGGTTTTTGTCAAATATCTTAATTGCCTGTTTGTATAGAGAAATGACTGGTTTCAGAGTGGACGCTGATGTCTGTGACCATGCTGTGATACAATATGAAAAATGTGAAAAACCATTGCATGCATAAATAATAAAGCCGCATGATGTGGCAACTCTCTTCTGATAAAACGAAAGCAGTTTAGATTTGATTTGACTTTCCTACAGACATGGCTTACATGACTTTGAAACTTCAGGTGTCTGTCCAAGATTATGCCCAAGTATTTCGTTTCATGAACCTCAGAGATGGCTTCATGGTCTAAGTGCACTGCAAAGATGCTGTCAGGAGACCTCCGGTTGATAGAAAACACATGGAAAAGGTTTTCTGAACATTTAAAGTTAAATGAGACAGTTGAAGCCATTTCGATATGTTATGTAAAGCCTGTGTTAACTTCTGCCCAGCCAATGCAGTTGTTTTTGCTGACACATGAATAACGGTGTCGTCAGCATAAAGCTGACAGTTTACATCTTGACAACAATCTGGGAGATCATTTATATACATTGAAAACAACAACGGTCCTAGAACTGACCCTTGGGGAACTCCTAAGTCATTTGGACTCAGATTGGATTTAACTGATCCTACTTTCACACATTGTTCTCTACCCTCCAGGTAGGACTTAAACCATAACAGGGCTGCATTAGAAAATTGAAATTGCTGCAATTTCTCCAATAAGATACAGTGGTCTACTGTGTCGAAGGCCTTCTTCAGATCTAAAAACACAGCACCAACAACATTCCCTTTATCCAATGAGCCTTTGATCTGTTCCAACAAAAAACAGTTGGCGGTTTCTGTGCTGTATTTTTTCTAAACCCAAACTGCTGAGGATTCAACAATTGGTTATTTTCCAGATGTTCTATTAATTGCTCCGCCACTATTTTTTCCAGCACTTTGGAAACAACAGGGAGGGATGGAAATAGGCCTGTAATTGCAGGCTTGATCTTTATCGCCTGACTTATAAATTGGAGTAATTACAGCAATCTTCCAGCTCTGTGGGAAAGTGTTTGTTTGTATTGACAGGTTTACAAGGTGAGTGATAGGATCAAGTAAACTGCTTATGTGTTTTTTAATTAGAGTTACATTAAGATTATGCATGTCTCTTGATGTAGAATCTTTCATTTTGACAATAGTTTTCTTTACTTCGTCATGCGAGACTCCTCTGATTTTAAAAGCATCTATACTGCTAAACTGAACTTTGTTCTCAAAAGGTAATCTGCCCTTAAAAGATTTCTCTAGATCGTAGACTGATTCTACAAAGAATTTGTTTAACTCGTTAGCAATTAACTGGTTGTCATTGACGTAATCATCATCAATTTTAAGGCAATCTATCATTTGATGTTTTTAGGGCCCGAGCACGAACCGTGCGAGGACCCTATTGAAACTGTTAGGATTATTATTTTTTTTTTTTTTCTTTATTATTATTATTTTTCTGCAAAGTAAGCTCATTTTTAGCGACGCAACATGCTTCGAAAACTCACCAAATTTAGCACGCATGTCAGGACTGGTGAAAAATTTCGTATTTTGTGGGTTTCGCAGACGGGCGTGGCAAAATGGCTCGCCAGCGCCACCTAGAAAATTAGAAAAAATTAGCCCCTCGTCCCCGTTCGACCTACATGCACGAAATTTGGTGGGGACGTGTATCATATCAAGACGCACAAAAAAGCCTCAAGAACCCATACCCTAAACTGGACAGGAAGTCCGCCATTTTCAATTTGGTGGCCATTTTGGGACGATTTGCACACTCCGTGACTTTAACGAACTCCTCCTAGGGATTTAGTCGGATCGACTTCAAATTTCTGCTGTGCCTTCTAAAGGCATTGACGATGAAAAGTTGTGCTATCTGTGCGTTTTCGTCGATGGGCGTGTCCGATGGCGTCGACGATTACGCCATGAAACAGGAAGTTGTAGTAACTTCAGCTATACATGCTCGGATCTGCACCAAATTTTGTACATTTCACAAGACTCCCGCCCTGAACAAATGTACATGCCAACATTCAACCATAGTCATAGCGCCACCTGCTGGCAACAGGAAGTGACCTTAAACGAAGCAGCCCCGCCCTACGTTTGACCTACATGCACGAAATTTGGTGGGGACGTGTATCATATCAAGACGCACAAAAAAGCCTCAAGAACCCATACCCTAAACTCGACAGGAAGTCCGCCATTTTGAATTTGGTGGCCATTTTGGGACGATTTGTACACTCCATACTTTAACGTAACTCCTCCTAGGGATTTAGTCGGATCGACTTCACATTTCTGCTGTGCCTTCTAAAGGCATTGATGATGTAAAGTTGTGCTATCTCTGCGCGTTTTCGGTCGATGACGTGTCCGTGGCGTCGATGATTCAGCCATGAAACAGGAAGTTGTAGTAACTTGGCTGTAAATGCTCAGATCTGCACGAAATTTTACACGATTGACAAGAGTCCCGTCCTGAACAAATCTATATGCTGACATTCACCCACAGTCATAGCGCCACCTGCTGGCAACAGGAACTGACCTTTAACGAAGCAGACCCGTCGCACGCTTTGGCCTACATGTATAAAATTTCTGTGGAGCGTGTATTATGTCCAGGCGCACAAAAGTCTCTTGGACCACTCCCTAAACTCAACAGGAAGTCGGCCATTTTGATTTTTATGGCAACGCTTTTGGTGACTTACACACTCTGTACTTTCAACGAACTCCTCCTAGAGATAGAGTCGGATCGACTTCAAATTTCTGCTTTGGCTTCTGAAGGCATTGAAGATGTAAAGTTGTGCTATCTGTGAGTTTTCGTCAATGGACGTGTCCGTGGCGTCGGCGATCAAAGATCAAGTCTTCGCCATGACAGAGGAAGTGGTTCTAACTTCACTGTACATGCTCAGATCTGCACGAAATTTTACACGTTTGACAAGAGTCCCGCCCTGGACACATGTACATGCCGACATTTACCCACAGTCATAGTGCCACCTGCTGGCAACAGGAAGTGACCTTGTTGTGACCTTTAACGAAGCAGCCTCCGCCACATGTTTGACCTACATGTTCAAAATTTCTGTGGCTTATGTATCATGTCCAGTCGCACAAAAAAGCCTCTTGGAGCGATGCCCTAAACCCAACAGGAAGTCGGCCATTTTGAATTTTATGGCAAAGTTTTGGTGATTTACACACTGTGTACTTTAACTATCTCCTCCTAGAGATATTGTCAGATCGACTTCAAATTTCTGCTGTGCCTTCTAAAGGCATTGAGGATGACAAGTTGTGCTATCTGCGCGTTTTCGATCAATGGGCATGTCCGTGGCGTGGCGTCAAAGGTCAACTCTTTCCCATGAAACAGGAAGTGGTTGTAACTTCACTGTAGCTGCTCAGATCTGTATGAGATTTTACATGTTTCACAAGAGTCCCGCCCTCAACACATGTACATGCCGACATTAAAAGCAGTCATAGCGCCACCTGCTGGCAACAGGAAGTAAGGTACAACACCTTCATGCAGCATCCGAAGCGCGTACAAAATTCACAGTTGCACAGGCAGGGGTCCACAATAGGCAACTCGACCGCCTCACACCCCGACGCCCTACATGTGCGAGGGCCCGCCCATCGCTGCTTGCAGCTTTAATTAGGGCCCGAGCACGAAACGTGCGAAGGACCCTATTGAAACTGTTAGGATTATTTTTTTTTTTTTTCTTTCTTTTTTCTGCAAAGTAAGCTCATTTTTCAGCGGCGCAACATGTTCGAAAACTCACCAAATTTGTACGCATGTCAGGACTGGTGAAAAATTTCAGTATTTTGTGGGTTTCGCTGGACGGCGCTGAAAATGGCTTCGCTAACGCCACCTACAAAATTAGAAAAAATTAGCCCCTTGTCCACGTTCGACCTACATGCACGAAATTTGGTGGGGACGTGTATCATATCAAGACGCACAAAAAAGCCTCAAGAACCCATACCCTAAACTCCACAGGAAGTCCGCCATTTTGAATTTGGTGGCCATTTTGGGACAATTTGCACACTTTGTACTTTAACGAACTCCTCCTAGGGATTTAGTCGGATCGACTTCAAATTTCTGCTGTGCCTTCTAAAGGCATTGACGATGAAAAGTTGTGCTCTCTGCGCGTTTTCGTCAATGGACGTGTCCGATGGCGTCGATGATTCAGCCATGAAACAGGAAGTTGTTGTAACTTGGCTGTACATGCTCAGATCTGCACGAAATTTGACACTATTGACAAGAGTCCCGCCCTGAACCAATCTACATGCGGACATTTACCCGCAGTCATAGCGCCACCTGCTGGCGACAGGAAGTGACCTTTAACGAAGCAGCCCCCGCCGCACGTTTTATCTACACGCACGAAATTTTTGGGGGACATGTATCATGTCAACAGGTACAAAAATGCCTCTTGGAGCAATGCCCTAAACCCAACAGGAAGTCGCCCATTTTGAATTTTGCCGCCATTTTTGCATGATTTACACACTCCTTACTTTAACTAACTCCTCCTAGGGAGTTACGCGGATCGACATCAAATTTCTGCTGTGCCTTCTAAAGGCATTGATGATGAAAAGTTGTGCTATCTGCGTATTTTCGTCAATGGGCGTGTCCGTGGCGTTGATGATTCGCCATGAAACAGGAAGTTGTAGTAACTTGGCTGCACAAGCTCAGATCCGCTACGAAATTTTGCACGCTTGACAAGAGTCCCGCCCTGAACACATGTACATGCCGACATTCACCCCAGTCATAGCGCCACCTGCTGGCAACAGGAAGTGACGTTTAACTTAGCAGCCCCTGCGCCACGTTTAACCTACAGTTATAGAATTTCTGTGGTATATCTATCATGTCCAGACGCACAAAAAAGCCTCTTGGATCACTCCTCTAATCTCAACAGGAAGTCCGCCATTTTGAATTGCGCGCCCATTTTTAGATGATTTACACACTCTGTATTTTAACTAACTCCTCCTAGGGATTTAGTCCGATCGATTTCAGATTTCTGCTGTGCCTTCTAAAGGCATTGACGATGTAAAGTTGTGCTATCTAGCGCATTTTCGTCAAAGTGCGTCCGTATGCGTCGACGATTCGCCATGAAACACGGTTGTAGTAACTTTGCTGTACATGCTCAGATCTGCTCTTAATTTTACACGTTTGACAAGAGTCCCGCCCTCAACAAATCTACATGCCGACATTCGCTCACAGTCATAGCGCCACCTGCTGGCAACAGGAAGTGACCTTTAACGAAGCAGCACCCACCGCACGTTTGACCTACATGTACGTAATTTCTGTGGCACATGTATCATTTCCAGACGCACAAAAAAGCCTCTTGGACCACTCCCCTAATCTTAACAGGAAGTCGGCCATTTTGATTTAGGCGGCCATTTTGGGACGAGTTACACACTCCATACTTTGACGAACTCGTCCTAGGGATTTAGTCGGACCGACTTCAAATTTCTGCTGTGCCTTCTAAAGGCATTGACGATGAAAAGTTGTGCTATCTGCGTGCTTTCGTCAATCGGCTGTCCGATGGCGATGGCGTCAAACATCAATTCTTCAGCCATGACACAGGAAGTGCTTGTAACTCCAGTGTACATGCTCAGATCTGCATGAAATTTTACATGCTTGATAAGAGTCCCGCACTGAACAAATCTACATGTCGACATTCACCCCAGTCATTGCGCCACCTGCTGGCAACAGGAAGTGAGTTACAAAACCTTCATGCAGCGTCCGAATCGCGTAGCAAATGCACAGCCACACTGGCAGAGCTCCAGAATATGAAACACCACATGCCACATGCCCGGCCAGCGCCACATGTGCGAGGGCCATCATCGCTGCTTGCAGCTTTAATTTTTTTTTTCTTTATTTTTTCTGCAAAGTAAGCTCAATTTTAGCGCCGCAACATGCTCAAAAACTCACCAAATTTGGCACGCATGTCAGGACTGGTGAAAAATTTCGTATTTTGTGGGTTTCGCGGATGGGCGTGGCAAAATGGCTCGCTAGCGCCACCTGGAAAATTAGAAAAAGCAGCCCCTCGTCCACGTTCGACCTACATGTACGAAACTTCGGTGGGGACGTGTATCATATCAAGATGCACAAAAGCCTCAAGAACCCATACCCTAAACTCGACAGGAAGTCCGCCATTTTGAATTTGCCCGCCATTTTTGGATCGATTCACACACTCCGTACTTTAACGAACTCCTCCTAGGGAGTTAGTCGGATCGACTTCAAATTTCTGCTGTGCCTTCTAAAGACATTGGCGATGAAAAGTTGTGCTATCTGCGCGTTTTCGTCAATGGGAGTGTCCGATGGCGTTGATTATTCGCCATGAAACAGGAAGTTGTAGTAACTTGGCTGTACATGCTCAGATCTACACGAAATTTTACACGTGTGACAAGAGTCCCGCCCTGAACACATGTACATGCCGACATTCACCCCAGTCATAGCGCCACCTGCTGGCAACAGGAAGTGACCTTTAACGAAGCAGCCCCCGCCGCACGTTTGATCTACACGCACGAAATTTTGGGGGGACATGTATCATGTCAAGAGGTACAAAAAAGCCTCTTGGAGCCATGCCCTAAACCCAACAGGAAGTCGGCCATTTTGAATTTTGCCGCCATTATTGGATGATTTACACCTCCGTGACTTTAACTAACTCCTCCTAGGGATTTAGTCGGATCGACTTCAAATTTCTGCTGTACCTTCTAAAGGCATTGACGATGAAAAGTTGTGCTATCTGCGGCGTTTTACGTCGATGGGCGTGTCCGATGGCGTCGACGATTCAGCCATGAAACAGGAAGTTGTTCTAACTTCTGTGTACATTCTCAGATCTGCACGAAATTTTGCACGTTTGACAAGAGTCCCGCCCTGAACAAATCTACATGCCAACATTCACCCACAGTCATAAGCCACCTGCTGGCGACAGGAAGTGACCTTTAACGAAGCAGCCCCACCGCACATTTGACCTACATGTATGAAATTTCTGTGGCACATGTATCATGTCCAGAAGTATAAAAAGCCTCTTGGAGCCATGCCCTAAACCCAACAGGAAGTCGGCCATTTTGAATTTTGCGGCCATTTTGGGACGATTTACACACCGTACTTTAACAAACTCCTCCTAGGGATTTAGTTGGATCGACTTCAAATTTCTGCTGTGCCTTCTAAAGGCATTGACGATGAAAAGTTGTTGCTAACTGTGAGTTTTTTGTCAATGGGCTTATCCGTGGCATGGCGTCAAAGATCAACTCTTCAGCCATGACACAGGAAGTGGTTGTAACTTCACTGTACATGCTCACATCTGCACCAAACTTTACATGTAGGATAACAGTCCGCCCTGAACACATGTACATGCCGACATTCACCAACAGTCATAGCGCCACCTGCTGGCGACAGGAAGTGAGGAACAAAACCTTCATGCAACGTCCGAATCGCGTAGCAAATGCACAGCCGCACCGGCAGAGCACGAGAATATGCAACGCGGCCGCGTCACACCCCGACGTGCTACAGGTGCGAGGGCCCGCCCAACGCTGCTTGCAGCTTTAATTTCTTATTAGGATTTGTCAATTTGTTTATATGATGCCATAATTTGGAACTATTTCCATTTGCTTCTTCTATCATTTGTATAAAATATTTTGTTTTTGCTTTGCGTAGCTCACTTATAACTTTATTTCTGAGACCAGTGAAAATTAGATGGTCAGTATTATTCCTAGATTTTAAAGACTTTTTAAGTGCAAGATCACGATTTTTAGCCATTAACCAAATGTCGTTATTAAACCACGGAAGAGAATACTTTCTTGGTTTTCTTGTCCAGGTTTCTGTGTACTTATTTATTACATCATTAATTTTAGTGACAAAATTAGATGCACTCAGATTTAAATCAGTCTCTGTGATAATTCTATTCCAATTAATTTGGTTTAACTCATTTTCAAAGGAATTCATTTTTGCTTTAGGAATACCTGTTGTTTTCATTTTATTCACTGCTTTATTATGGTTAATAAAACGCTTTTTAGTTAACTTTCTGACAACTAATGTCATGTTATGATCGGTAAGCCCTGTAATTAAGTTATAAGTTTTAGTTATTCTTTCTGGTCTATTTACTGAAAATTAAATCAATCAATGTTACGCTGTGTTTGGTAATTCTAGTAGGTTTGTTTATCATTTGTTTATATTTGAACTTATCCATCAGTGCTTTCAGCTTTGTTCTGCTGTTGTTTTTCTCCTGCCAGTTTATATTAAAATCACCCATAATTATACATTCAGTACGATTGTCAATATTCATTATAAAACTCTTAAAATCATCATGAAAATTTGCACCATGTGAAGGTGGGTTATAAATGACAATTAATTTAAATTTCATTGTTGGAGATAAAATTACATTTAGCCCCAGGCATTCCAGTTTCACATCACATTCAACTTGCTCACACTTAAATGTTTCTTTAATGTACACTAGAACCCCGCCACCCCTCCCTTTATCCCTATCTCTCCTGTAACACTTGAAGCCAGGTATGTTGATTAGTTCTGTAGGAGTGGATGGGTTCAACCAACTTTCAGTCACGCACAAATAATCCAAGTTAGAGTCAGTTAACAAACTATTAATTTGATCTATTTTTGGTAAAATACTTCTTATATTAATGTGCCCTCCTAACATCCCCTTTGGTTTGGTTTGGGGATTCCAGATAATCTGTGCATGATTTACAGTTTGAAAAATCTTCAGCTCTTTCTGCTTAAGCTGCCCGATTTGGAATTTTGGACCTTATGTGTTGCCGTCCTTGTTTACATTCAGTCATCCATTGAGATACATGCTTCGTGTAGATCGAAACCCACCGCACCGTTCGAACCCGGCCACAGACACCGGCGCTCGAGACTCCGCCGCTGGAACCGGATGGCGCTCCAACACTCCGCTCCCCACCGCGATCAAGGTCCCGCGATCCGCTGCGGCCCCAGCACGGCAGCGTCAGCAGCCGCCTCGTCCCTCTCGCCGGCGAATGCACCCAGATCTCCAGGCGCTCAAACGGACTCGGCAGCAGGAAGGAACACGCCACCCAGAGCATCCACCTGTGAGACGTGACCCACTTCACCCTCTTTTTTAGCCAGAGAGAGTACATTTGTTGTCATAATTACTCCCGGAAATGAATCGTTGGCTTGGTACTGCTGTTCAACGATGTTTTGGGGTATATCAGCATTACGTAGAGGCCCGGGATTTAGATGTACGTCTCCCGATAGAAGCAGCAACAACATTAGAGTTTTAATTACTCTTGAAGGAGTATGCCTCTGATTACTTCGATGCGGTTGCGTTGGTTCAGTCTTTTAGATGCCGGTACTTCATTCGCAGCAGATGTATGGGAGAAGATGGTAGCATAGCCAAAACCAAAGAAATATAGTTTGGTTTTCTCACCCCAGATGCCCAATGGATCTTGATCGGCAGCGGCAGCACGGTTAGTGTTTTTATCCGCTTTTGTTGGTACATCGCATGTGAACAGAGCAGACATAAGCACCAAGATGCAACAGGTAGCTAAGACTACCAAACGGTTGTTATCGTACTCATGTTTGCAGTTTCTCTTTTGTTTGAGAAAGCATTTGTTGTTATAATATAAAAAAGCATTAAGCCAAAACTTTAAAATACCAATTGCACATTGTTTGGGGACTGTATACGCGGCAATAAGTCCTGATTTGCGCTCGTGAGTGGAGCCTCCCAAACCACTCACGCTAGCAGCCGCCATTACTTCAGTCCTCAACCCCCCTCCTAATCCAAGGCGGTAGATCCAGCTGTTGGATCACAAGTTAACCTGATCATGTACCGAGGCCACAGCTGACTGCACGCTGTGTTCGGGCACAGAGTAACTCAGCCTGAACATCCAGACTGTTTCACTTATGACAAACTGTGAATCTCACATCGACTCCACGTCAGATAAATAACGATACATGATACAAATGCTGACTAAACGGCTGCAGAGACGGAGGAATATAAAGGTGATGATGGTACGAAGCTGTGTCACAGGTTAATGTGGACGCTCTGCCACAGCTAACAGCGTCTCCACTCTGCGCTCCATCTGAGCGTCAAACAAACTGTTTCCTCATGGAAGGAAGAACACGTGGAAACCGACCGTGGTACAGATCAGACAGACAGCATGGACGTTTGGACGGTTTGTTGAGGTTTGAACAGAGACACAGTCTCCTCCATGATCACAGTCCTCTCTCTGAACTAATCTGCAGGTGGCAGAGGTCCCTGTGGATCATGGAGCAGCTAACGATGCAGCCTGCAAATTGCACTCAGAGGCAGATATCTGCATGAGGAGACATTACGGAGATAAACAAAGAGATCTGAACGTGTTTCCTGGTTTGCAGTCAGTGGATCCTGAAGCCACGCCTGCGACACATCTGGGACTGTCAGCAGTTAATCTTGCCACCAGTTAAACCGTCACACCGGTAACATCAGCCTCATCTGGCTCGTTTTCTGTGTGTCAGTAACTTTGCTTTGACCACTACGGGTCACATAAGCATTTTGGTTCCCCTCAAAGGGCCAGTTGGAACTGTAAGACTGTATAAACATACTGTACTGCATAAACTCTTCACATATTGTAAAATAACTGTCTCTGTATTTGATTATTTAGCCTGTTCAAGTTAAGGACATTTAACCCATCAGATGTAAAAATATAAACAAGCACATTTACTGTGTCTGTGTTATAACATTAATTAATTCATCAGGTTGAGAACCCAAAAATACTCCATCAATCTTTATGTACTTGAAAAGTATATAACAAAAAACTATTTATTAACTTTTCCACAGACAAGAGGGGCAGAACCATTGTAAAACAAATAATTGTGAGCTGCTAATAAAGTGTGACAGATGTGGCATTTGATAAAAGAGGCTGCACAGCCCTGCAGAGGGCAAACATCTGACTAATAACAGGTAGTTTTATTACCAGGAAAAATGCAGACGTGTATTGTAGCTACTGTTCTCAGTTGTATTTGGCTTCACATGTCTTTGTGTATTGTCACTAGGTTTTATTTTGTAGTTATCAGTTTCATGTGTTATTGTCTAGCTTTGTTTCCTGTCTGCTTGATAGCTTATGTGTCTCACCTGTGTTAATTGCCCTGCCTGCTTGTGTGTATATTGCCCTCAGTTCTGTCCAGTCCTCGTGTCATCATCTTATGCTGAGTGCCTGTTCTTTGTTTCATGGATTATTCCTTGACTAACAGACGTCTCTGCATTTTGGATTTGTTCCCCGTTTGGATTACTCTGTGTTTCTTGGATTACCCCTTTTGTTTGGATTCTCACCTTCTGTTCAGGTAAACTTGTTTAGTTTCTTTGAAATAAATCTTTATTTGAACTGCAACCTCCTCCTCAGTGTCTGCAACTTGGGTCCACACCTCTTTTCCTCTGCTACTGCACTCAGCCTTTTCTGACAAAAACCACACATGTTAACTTCAGCACCTCTCGTAAAGTGCAGCTCACAGAGCAAGGCTGGCTTCAGTTTTTCACATGTTTATATTCCGAAACTCTACCAGCTACATTACCACTCGGTCACAAACTGGATGTGACTCACATTGCAAAAACAGAGCTTTATTATTTTATTCATTCACATGTTTCAGTTGACTTAGTATCTGTCTTGTCTCTTATCTTAGTCCTGCGTTTCAGTTCCTTGTCTCAGTTCTTAGTTCTGTGTCTTGTTTTCTGGGACATACTATACATACTGTAGGTATTGCAAAGTGTTAATAATGTAAACATTAAACAATACTTAGCTTTTCTTACACCTTATATGCCCCTTAGTCCATCACATACGTCCTATTTCTTTGAATATGAATAAAACATAAATTTCTGAGCAGAACATGTGGTTATTATTTAGCAATGTCACATTTTTGCACCAAATTTACCCAAAAATGTAAATGAAAATGAATTATACCAAATGTGCACAAACAAACGTCATGTGTATAACGTAAATACGCAAGAGGGTGTGATCCATTCATAGTTGATCATGGCTGTGATGCTGTAGGACAGAGTTAAAGCCAAATATATGGATATTTAACTATATATATATATCAAAAGTGATGCCTTTATATATATTGGTAAATTACATGAACAGTTTCAATGAGAGTTTAATGATTATTAGCATTTATATGCGTTTCCTGACATTTTGTAATAGATTTTTTAAAACACACAGGGTGGACATTTAAAAACCAAAGTAGCCATTGCTCTGTGAGACAGAAAACTTTGTAAGACAGCTCTCCACACATACATAGTACTTAAGTGTAGACTAGATATCAAGCATGGTTGTTATTTTTGATAAAAGTGTTTAACCTTCTTCATAATTTATTTAGCCTAACAGGGTGGAAATTTAAGAGTAGGACATACAAAAAGCAGAAAGAAAGTTGGTGTCCAACTCATTTCACTCGTTTGAAGTCTCCCCTAATAGGGTGATGTACTTCCTGAATACTGGAACACAATTTCATGGCCACACAGTAAATTATAAAAAATAATCATATGTTTTTAATTGATATATATATTTATAATTAAATAGATTTTAACTTAATCCATACAATAATAAATAATAATAACATTTATTTAGAATATTTTGCAAATATGTCTCATTGATAAAAAGTAATGTAAAAAGGAGTGTATGTTCCCTCAAAAAGGTTATTAAAATTAAAATATATGTTTTTACATGCAATATTTTGGGTTTATATCATAAAGAAGACCTCAATGTATAATAATAACATTTGATAATAGCTATTTCATTTATTTCAAGTAGAATATTTAGAGTAACTTTCTGGGAACTTAAGCCACCAATAACCAGGAATGACCCATCTACTCTACTGACAAACTTTAGCACAGCCCCTGTAAATTATAGATATTTTATAGATATCAATGTTATCAGCTGCATCAGGCCCATTCAAACAGGCTTCTCCAGGTTTCCTTCAATACATTTCATATATAAAATACTATTTATTAGGGGTGGGCATAGATTAATTTTTTTATTCTAGATTAATTTTGAAATTAATCTAGATTAATCTAGATTAAAATGGCTCATTTGAATTCTGCCGAAGGCATTGCACAAGGTGCAAACCAGGTGTTGTGCTGAGTTTTGCCTGCCTGCCGAGAATTGCATGCACCTCCAAATAATGCTTTTAAATGCTGTAAAATTCTTTGTGGACTTCATCAATGGTGATAAATTGATTTGAAGTATATATTTTATGAACGTTTAGAGTCTTTAATATTTTAATACACTAGGCTAGAAGGACCATTCCTTGACATTCAGTACATATGTGGTGATAAAGCTGTTTGATCAATGAGCACAGCAAAGTGTCTGAGAAGGACCTAAAGAGGTGGATGCATAATTCGGCAGATCAGATTTTGTAGGCTCCCTGCCGAGATTTGCATCCGCCTCTTTTCTCAGCATAGATGACCGTTAGCACCCGCGAGGTGCATGCAATTCTCGGGAGGCAGGCAGAATTCGGCACAAACCCGTGACGTCACTCCCAGCTCCGCCCTCCGAGGTAAATGGAATGCAGCAACAGCTGCATCCATGTTAGCACGTCACGTTTGATGTGCTAATTTCACAGTAGGCAGACACACAGGTTCAAGACTTGTTCTCGCCCCCTACAGTGCGATTCGGCGCTAAAATATCAAGGTGAAAGTCATCATAGCTTGCGTAGTATAGACCCAGCTCCCAACCCAACTTTGACTATAGATTAACGGCCATATTTTTTTTATCGCTCGATAAGAGTCTCACGTTAACGCAGCCGTTAACGCCGATAACGGCCCACCACTACTATTTATAAAATGACTGGACTGAATATGTGATGCTTATTATTTACTGAGATGTGCATCCATATTGCCCAGTCTTTCCAGCTAATCAATATTTTAATAGTTAAAGGAGAACTCCAGGCAATTTTTAAGTTAATCTTGATCGTTATACCTTTGTGAATTATGTCTATAGAAAAAAAACCGAGCCGGATTGGTGCTTCAACACGGAGCTGCTACAGCTGATGTCCAGAGCTCCCACGTAGCTAAAACGGCAGATATGGTCGCATTTACATAAAGAGTGTCTTTGTGCCTCTTAACAGACACAAAATGCAATTAAAATCTCTGTCCAACATAAACAGGGCTCTTACATGACAACAAGATGCGTTTAGCAACTTAGCCATTGTGTAAATTCACCTATATAGTGTTTTAGACGTCGAGCTGTAGTCTCGCGCTGAAGTCCCGCGGGAATCCGTTCGTTGTTGCCGGAAAAAGGTAAATAGCATCAGAGTTGCTCAAAAGTGAAGAAGAAATGGTTCGCGTTTGTGCCGTTCTGAATTCCGACAAACCATGTCTTTTTCACCTGTGAGCTCCGATCATCACTCTTCACACATTACGCTCTCACCTGCTCACTGCTATTTACCTTTTTCTGGCAACAACGAATGGATTCCCACGGGACTTCAACGCGAGTTTAATTACATGCGCTTGCATATGAACGCATTTTGCAACATGGTTATATTTTCTGAGCTGCAGTTTATGAACACTGTGGCCTGTCAGTGTTTATCAAACGTAATAGTTATGTTTCACTCAACATGGTACAGTCTGCTGGTTAGCAGGACAGAATGCAGCTGCACATAAACATTAGGCTACATGTTATCTGCTGACCTCAGACTCTGAGAGAAGAGAACACGTTTACCTGACGTTCAAGTTCAAGTTCAAGTCTTTATTTGCCAACACGACACTAGTCGCCTGGAATTCGTTTTAGTCATTTGGCTCATTCAGGACAGTACAAGACAGTATTCATACCTGTCAAGTATCCCGTTTTGGCCGGGAAATTCCCGTATTTTACCCTTCTTTCCCGCCGTCCTCCCGTTTTAGTATTTTCCCGTAAATCTCCCATATTTTAACCTGCGTTATTAAATAATAAAAGTGCGTTTGACTTAATGCGGCTAATTGGTTAATTGGTTAAAAATTGTGACTTGAGACGGCGCCAGAGCCCTGCGGCGCTGCAAAACGTCAACATGTCACATCATTAAAACCTCGCGGGAGCAAAGGCTACTAGCGCCGAGTCGGCGACGCGAGTTGCTTTTCACCGACTGCACAAAGTTGGAGCCACACTATTGGCCGGTCTCGCGGCATTATTCTTTGTAAATTCCGCGAGATCAGTCATTGATCTCAGCTCACAGTAAGCTGTTTCAGGTAGAATGTGTCCGACTTGACGGCGCCGTTTTTATACCCGGCCCCTGCAGTCACATGCAGCTCATGTTAGGCTATCAAGTTGGCGAAAGTCAGCCGCCGTCATCTCGAACGCACCTAACAGAACTGTTTGCGCTCTACTCTCATGTAAAATGAACCACTCTGGCCCCGCCCACAAATACACTCCTTCTAAAACAGTCTTTAAAAAGCAAAGTCCGCAACAAATTTGTACAATAACTCACTAAAAGAGTAAAGAAAGGTTATGTGAAATTAAAAGAAAAACTTTAAAAGAAAAGCAATATGAAATGAAAAGAATGTGTGGAATAAAAATAAAATGTAGGCTAAATGTAAAGACAAGCAACAGAATGAAATATGCAAATAAGCATTTAAATAAATGCTCTCCATATATAGGCTACCCTTGTGTGTTCATAGGCTATAACACCATTCTTAAAATGTAAGGTATACTGGAGCTTGGTTGGGGTGGTAGGACTGTTCGCGGTGGGTGGCAGAAAATTTCCCTTATTTTCAAATCCAAAACTTGACAGGTATGAATACTGGACAAGAATGACAAGACATCTTAAAACATAACAGCATAAAAACAAAACAATGAATAAATATAATAGATAATCAAATAAGTAAATCAAACAAAGTGCTAATACATTTAGTGCCACTAAGGAGGAGGAAGTAGTTGAATAGGCAGAGCAGATAAGAATTGTTGGTGTGAATTGAGGGACCTTACAGCGGGTAAGTGCTATTTGAAAAGCGGGTGGTTCTGGATCTGATGCTTCTTAGCCTTCTGCCTGATGGTAGAAGGGTAAAAAGAGAATTAGCAGGGTGTGAAGAATCTTTAATTATTTTCAGGCCAGTTTTAAGTAAACAGGTGTTGTAGATGTCAGACATCTTAGGGAGGTCCACTCCAATTATTCTTGATGCTGTCCTAACTACCCTATTCAGTGCAGATTTATCACCTGCTGAGCTGTTACCCCACCATACAGTGATGGAGAAAGTAAGTATACTCTCTATCACTGCTCTGTAGAAGTGGAGCATACCCGCCTGGGACACTTTAAATTTCCTGAGTTGTCTTAAAAAGAAGAGTCGCTGGTGAGCTTTTTTAACAATCTGACTAACATTGATGTCCCATTTAAGACTGGAGGATATGATGGTTCCAAGGAACCTAAAACTGTCCACCCACTCCACAGTTTTATCTTTGATGACCAGGGGTTGGAGCAACTTGCTATTTTTATTCCTAATAAATTTAAATTTAAATTCATGCAGTTCACTCTCATCGAGGTTTTTCTTTCTTAAGTACAGTACACCACTGATTGGCTGTAGGAGAATTCCAGCACTTATCATTCATTAAAGAGGTGGTATTTTGCTTTTTGGCTTTTTCTGTCTCCTTTATTGAGTTATATATCTTTCAGGTCTATCTCTCAGGTTTGCAGAGTGAAAAAGCCCAAAGTTAGTTCCCATCTCCCACAGAAACTCTGCTCTGAACTGAAAACAGCTCGTTTGTAGTCCGGCCGCTTCCCTTTCATCCCTGTGACGTCACAGGGATGAAAGCTAAACGCGCCTCATATAACGCTCGCCCAGCGGCTGCTCCGACACGCCCTCAGAAACAGCGAGCTGCAGCACACAGCTCTCCTCTCCCTTCCAAACACTAGCTACCCTCCAGGCAGTCAGTGGACATAAAGTTGTTACTGTGATGTAGAGACAGAGCTCGGTTAAAACTTTATGGATGAAAGATCCTTTGTTACAGATTAATAACTCACCGCTCTGAAACTCTTGCTCCAGTCCATGTTGCCAAGCTGGTCGGCAACATGTGCAGCTGAACCCCAGCTGTTTACCGGCTTCTCGCTGACCCGCCCTACTCTGCTTCTGATTGGCTAGTAGTCCTTAACTAGGAACTGAGCGTGTGCAACTCCCAACAAAGATCATTTAGAGACGAGATGTATCACTCCATCGTCTGGAGAGTTGCATGGTGCACATCAACAGCTGATTAGTGGAGTTACCAGAGGCAGTGACATGGCCACACCCGAGGAAGCCACAACCAACCAGCCTGTGACCAACAACAGCAGAACAGTCCTTGGCATGTTGGTTTGAGGTCGCCACACACAGGAGAAGGAAGCTGAACACAACGAGCCACAAATAGCCTAATTCCTCTCTAAATAATTGACTTTGAGCTTCCCCCACTGGGCTGACTTTTAGCTTGTTTGGCTTCAGCCTTATATTAACTTTTTGTGTTTATTTATTTGAATATATAAATACAATTTGAGTAGGTTTTTTGCACATCTTGTTGTCTTTTGCCCACTTCTTTTTTACCTCTGATTGGTTGATTCTAAGATAAAGAGGCTGCTCTATATGAAAAGTACAATGAAATAACTTTTGTTATGAATTGGCGGGATATAAATACAATTTTATTAAGACTCATAGATAAAAAAATCTTTCAGTCTGAGGTTGTATATTGACTTGATGTATTTCTTGAAATTAAACCTAAGTGATGCATAAATTATATTTTCTTGTACATTGACTTGTTTTATGTTTTATTTGTTGTGGGACAGTTTTTTTTTTTTAATTGTCAGTTTTATTCATTGACTGTACAAATAAGTACTGTACAAATAAATGTATAATAATGATTATGTTGTGCCTAAATAGTTAGATCCCTATAGAAACATACATTAACCAATCACATATAACTTTAGAAATCAATACAGTTACTAACAGGCCTAACCAGGGCATCTAAGGACAAGACAACTTCAGATGAACTGAACATAGAAGGGAAGACCAAAATGACAAGAGGACATGAGTTGATAGAAACCAGGGCCCGTATTCACAAAGAATCTTAAGGCTAAGAGTAGTGTTGCTTTCGTCAACAAAAATGACTAAATATCGTCGTCAACGAACCTTTATCACGTGACGAAAACGAGACGAGACGCAGCGTAAATGCTGGTCATGTGACGATGACTATAATTAAATGTATTTTGCAATATTGTTGACGAATAAAAGCGAGACTAAATGTGGTTTACAAAGCGAAAACTATGATAAAATGTCGCTACATTTTCGTTGACCAAAAGCGAGGCGAGGCGAAATGTTATACCGTTATTTCGTCTCGTTTAGTCGTGTTTGCAAGTATTTCTGCAGTCTTTACACTTCAGGCGCATCAGATCGCACTGCGCAGACGCAAGTGACGTCACTTCCTCAAGCCCCACTCGCGGCATTATTTAGAAGATGCAGATGCAGAGCGGTGGTGAGTTAGCGTAAACGACAAAAGTTAAGTCTGACACAGAATCTCCGTTAGAGATGTAAGACCGGTGCGTCTCACAGGTGACGTTCATTCACACTCACGCCACCGGCCTCGCGACGTTCTCTCACATCCCTCGGCTTGCTCGCCACAGTATTATTATATCTTATAATAGTTTTTAGGATGCAAAATCTGACTTCAGTTTACAAGCAATACAAGTAAGTAACAGACACATTTTATTTGCACTTTTTAGTTTGTTATTTTTGCTCGAGCATTCAAGCACCTTGTTTCTCTTTATGGTAAACTTGAATGTTTTCATTTATTTCTGCCATTGTCATGTGATGCTATTTTATTTATTGTTTTTATTTATTTTATTTAAATTTATATGTTTGTACTTCTAACATGTTTGGTTGGTAAAATAAATGTAATTTCAAATCAGTGCATCTCCCGTTCCGTCACTTCCGTGTCTGAATGGATGTTTATTCTTGAGTCTTCAAGGCAACAATAATATAAGATAACCTAGTTTGGCTAAAAGAAAATGTTGGTTTAGTTTATACTACTAGTAGGTAGTTATATTATATTGACTGGGTTAAATAGAATTACATTACTAAAAAGAGAATAAAATTTTCATTGACTAAAACTAGACTAAAATGTTCAGACTTTTAGTCGACTGAAACTTGACGAGACTAAAAAGAGTATGAACGTGACTAAAACTAATAAAAACTAAAATGACAGCTCGACACAAAGACTAGACTAAAACTCAAATTAAAATAGGCCGCCAAAAACAACACTAGCTAAGAGCAGCTCCTAGTGACGTAATTCTAAGAAATTTCTTAGCGGTGAGAAAACTCTTAAAATGAAAGAAAAAAGTAATTCATAAAGCATCTTAAGCCTTAAAAGAGCTCTTAAGCTCAGAATTGTTAGGAGCAGGGACGAGGGACTTTTAAGAGGCTTAAGAGTTTCTTTAGTAGAGGAGAAAATGGCAGAAAGAGCGAAGAGGGAGAAGAAATGTGTTGCAGGATGACAGTGAGTTAATCAGACGCTATAGATTAGATCGTGCAGGGATGCGTGTTTGTGACTGATCTTATTAGAGACAGCTAACATCTCCGACACAGGCAGGAATGAAAGGAATCACTACATTAGGATATTTGGCAACAAAGCAGCGGTGATGATTTGGGTCTGTCACAACCTTCTGTAAGCAGAGTGATCACACAAACTGTGTAACAAACTCAAAAGCTCACATTAGTAAATGCTTTATATTTCATAAATGTATTGCAATGTACTGAGTAAATATGAGATAACTTATATACATGATGATTCCAACACAAACAATTAAAGCTGATGATACACGGGGCAACTTTTTGAGCAATGTTGCTGGGCAATCTTGCTAGAGGCAAGTCCGACTATGTTTAAATGGATAGCGGCGTTGGGGGGCGAGTGGTGGGGGAAGGGGATTACGGTAGTAATCTTTACTCATTATTATTGACGACAGCGTTGCCCTGCACGATTGCTCTAAAAGTTGCTGTGTGTATCATCAGCCTTACAGCACTTTCAGAACCTCTTATTGTGTCTGCAGGTCATTTCGTTTCCACTGGACATTCCCACCTTGCAGGCTCAAAAGCTGCATGTATGAATATAGCAGCTTCCCTGGTGCACAGAGAATGAACGTTAATAGTTTATGCTTTACGCTCCCTCGTCTACTTCAGCCCGTGCTGTGACACCGGCCGAATCTTCCTTTCAGAGCGGCCTTGTGTTCATCCACTAACTGGGCTGACAGGAAACACTGTTCCTCTGTCCAGCTGGGCTTTCTGCCCTTCTTGGTTTGGATTCAGTGTTTGATCCATTAAAACCAACATTCAAACCACCACTTAAATAGAAACGCCAGCAATCAGGAATAATTTTTATCATTCTGAGCCAATCAGATACCTTATAGGAAATTAACAGCATGATGAATATAGACAGGATTTATATACACATATATAATGTGTGTGTGAGAGGAGAGAACGGTCAGATAGGAAATATTACGCATGTAATTTCCAAAGTGAAGCTTAGAATAGAACCTACACTGAGAATCACTTTTTTTCCTTCTTGGACAACCAACCAATCACAGTCTTCAAAAGATTGTGTCATACATAGCAATGGGCAGGCCCGTCGCGACAGGACAGGCAAACCAAGCAATTGCTTGGGGCCCCGAGCTGGACTGGGGCCCCAAGACAACGACTGTTTAAGAATAAAATGCAGCGACAAACTGTGGCCAGCGCCTTTGATAGATAGTCAATGCAATAAAGTGCAATGACACTGTTATCGGAATCCCCTCAAGGGGCCCTCTCAGTAGTCGCTGACAGTCATAGGCTGACAACAGCGCCAAACACGTTATCTCTGCTGCCAGCAAAATGTGTGTGTGTGTGTGTGTGTGTGTGTGTGTGTGTTTTCAAGTATGTTGGAATTAGTTATTGTGCACTTTTTTAATGTATATTTGATTTTATGGTACAGTGGTGTTTTTTTGCAAATGTTCAATTGTTGAAAATGTTCAAATTTGCAACAGCAGTATTTGCACTTTAATTTTTATTTATTTATGCGCAACAGCAGTATTTGCACTGTAAACGTTTATTTATGCACAGTATATTCAAGAGCAGTATTTGCACTGTAAAAAAAATATTTATATAAAGTGTGGGTGAACTCTAACTGTATGGCTATGCTGTGGTTCCAGTAGGCTTTGCGTGCGTGTTAACGGGGGGGGGGGCTCCATGTCCATTTTGCTTGGGGCCCCCAAATTCCTTCAAACGGCCCTGGCAACGGGGTCAACCCCGCCTCCTCACTAAGATAAAAGTTTTTGTCTTTTCCTTGCTCAGAGCTGCTCTCAGATCAGTCCTGAATAGCTCTTAAGCTAAGACTCCTAGGTAAAAGTTTTTAAGCTAAGATAAGAGTTTTCTAAGAGGACACTTAGATTCTTTATGAAGACGGGCCCAGATGTTGATTATGCAACAAGACCTAAGTTTTTGCCTAAATAAGGACCTTAGTTACTAAGTTTGTCCACCATTTTGAGAAAACTTCGTAGAAAGGAAATACAAACTGTGTCGCAGTTTATATGATTCCCTTAGTGTGTAAGTGATCTTAATCTATATTAGGGAAGACACTGGTCGGAGCTTTTTCAGACTCTAACATCATGAGGTCTCTTCAGCACCCAGGCAGGTCTGTCAGCTCTGATAGTTTAAATTTGATATAGTTTTAAGTTGATAGTCTTTTATACATTGCTACTTTAAGATAGACAATCCAAATTTGACTAGGAAAGTCATCTAGCAAATTGTAGCTTACTTTTAATAGATTTAACAGAACATTACTTCACACATCCTGTGCCTTTAAGGCCTCACTGATTTTAACTATAATCTATTACTCTTATTAATCTAAATTGTTTGTCACATTTCTATGCATTGTAAATATATTTATTATTTTATCCTTCTTGTAAATAAACCCATCATATAATTTTAACTATAATAACGACTGTTTGAGTTTTGTTCCTGATTTCCTCTGAGGGGAACCCCTTTAAGATCAAAAGACCGGAGGATGTGAAAAAACTGTGAACTTCAATTATTACTGTGTGTACCTGCAGTGTGTGTCCTCAAGCCAGAGTAGAGAGTATCTGGATCTGCAGAGCGTTTCTCTGCAAGATAATAATAACCACAAACAAACAAAAGTTAGACAAACATCACAGCTGCTGAACACACTCGCAAACATACACACAACGCCTACCTCTCCTATTGGCTGTCTGTCTGACGGTGACATCAGCATAGGTCACATCTGCTGGAGGAGAAGAAGTGTTTCTTCCTGAAAAGAGAAAGGATCTTTGTAGTGAACATTCGGATACTGAAGGAACTTAGAGAGGTTTACAGTTCAACACAAAGCCAGTCTGACACCATACAGGTCAACACACAGCCAGTCTGACACCATACAGGTCAACGCAAAGCCAGTCTGACACCATACAGGTCAACACAAAGCCAGTCTGACACCATACAGGTCAACACAAAGCCAGTCTGACACCATACAGGTCAACACAAAGCCAGTCTGACACCATACAGGTCAACACAAAGCCAGTCTGACACCAAACAGGTCAACACAAAGCCAGTCTGACACCATACAGGTCAACACAAAGCCAGTCTGACACCATACAGGTCAACACAAAGCCAGTCTGACACCATACAGGTCAACACAAACCTATTTAACACCATACAGGTCAACACAAAGCCAGTCTGACACCATACAGGTCAACACAAAACCAGTCTGACACCATACAGGTCAACACAAAGCCAGTCTGTATTCATACAGGTCAACACAAAGCCAGTCTGACACCAAACAGGTCAACACAAAGCCAGTCTGACACCATACAGGTCAACACACAGCCAGTCTGACATCATACAGGTCATACAGGTTGTTGTAAAGATCCTTAATTTATCTTTATTTTATTCACTTCCTTTATCTCACTTCCTTTAGTTCCTGTTCTTTTCACTGATTGGCTCTCACTTCCACATCTCCTTCCTAATTGAGTTGATTGAGATCACCTGGTTCACACTATTTAAGGACTGCACTCCCTTTCACTCACTCTTTTCACTTCCACATGGGGCGGCAGTGCTGGTAAGAAGTTTGATTTACTCTTTAGTTTTGTTCTATATCCACGTTTATGAACCTTAGTTTAGATATCTGTCTTATTTCTTTGAATTGGACATGTGAGTTAAGGTTATAATCTTATGTTTGCTTTCTTTCAGATTCAAGAACTCATGTGTGTCTTTTGTTTCCTTTGTTTACAAATCTAAATCGGAGAAAATAAACATTTATCAGAGGATATTCAAAGTTTCCTGGCTTCCTTCCATGCATTCTGACCGATGCATCACGTGACGATAGTAAATTACCTTTTGAACCCCTTCCTCTTTTACATGGTCCTTCGAGCTGGAGCCGACTATTGTCATGGATTCACAGCCATTAGATGGGACTCTTCGACGCTCAGGTCGTGAAAGCCGACCACCTACCTATCTACAAGATTATGAAGTGGAATATCCAAGAGTTAAAGGTGCTGCATGTCAAACAGACTGCATGTTGCATACAACAGACACACATGGGTTGCAGGATGACCAAGATGACCAACGCATACAGGAACCTGACACTGAGGCTTTAACTGACTTTGATGAACCTGTGCCTACTGATCAGACTGAAATCATGAAGGAAATTTTAGTGACAATGAGGGGTATTCAACGTTGCTTGAATAGATCATCTACTCCTCATTCATCCAGGTCTGGTTCATCTACAGGTGGCAGACAATCTGTGTATAACGCACCAGTAACTTCTCCAGCAAACCAGCTAGGTCTTTCCTCTCCAAGGGTTAAACCACCATGTCAGTCATCTTCTTGTCCACCAGAGGTCAGCCGTCATCCTGTTGCTGTTCCCTCTGCCATGCCCTATTTACCTAATTTGTCAATCCTTGATGCTGCAATTCCTTCAGCTGGTCTGCCTAGGCCTATCCTTTCTTCACAAAACCTGTTACCTTCAAGTTTTCCTGCAGCACCACCAGAGAGTAACGCTCAGATAGTTCAGCCTTTGAATTCCCGGGTTGTAAACCTTGGTCAGCCTCTTGTTTCTCTTACCTCCCAGCCTCAGTCAACATCTCATGACCACCATGAACTGAAATCTTCAGCACCTCCTACTGGCAGATCCCATGTCTATAAGCTTGATGGTCCTTCTTTCCCTGATTTCACCAGAGAAGATGAAATGCAGTACAGAATGTTACGAATGGCACTTAGTAATCTGCTTGACCCTAACGAGACTGAGCAATTTAAATATCATGTTCTCCTTGACCATCTGAAAGTAGATCAAGCCAAGCGATTAGCTCTTGCCTTCTCCTATGCTTCTGACCCATACACCCAAGCTATCAATGCTCTTGATGAACGTTATGGGCAACCTCGGCAATTGGCTTTGAAGGAGCTTAGGAATATAATGGATCTTCCCTTTATCAGAGCAGGTGATGGTCATGCTCTTGATAACTTCGCCTTCCGTGTACAAGCACTTGTTGGTCTGCTTGGTACAATGGAAGATGCAGGACATGCAGAACTCCTTTGTGGCTCTCACGTGGATCGTCTCTTGGAGAAGCTTCCTGCGGAACACTCAAGTCGCTTTAAAAGGCATGTTTACAGGAGCCAAGGTGCCTTGAAATATGATCTGCTTATATTCTCCTCCTGGTTGCAAACTGAAAGTCGGTGTCAGATGAGGAGAGAAATTCCCACATCATCAATTACTCAGCAAAGACACCCATGCAAATTCATACCTGGTTCAACGACAATCCTACATGGAGCAAACAAATCCAGCGAACCTATGCTATCTTCCAATCCTTTTCCAAAGTCCAGGGCAACCTGTGCATACTGCAGATCACCTGATCATCATATCAGCAAATGTTCTGAATTTACAGATATGACTAAGGATCAGAAGCTACACTGGATAAAGGACAACAAACGTTGCTGGCGCTGCGCTCGGACCCATCAAGCTGCAAAGTGTGACCTGAAGAAATCCTGTGCTACCTGTAAAGGAAGACATCTGCAAATACTATGTGAGGTAAATCAAAGATCTAACAATCATACTGGTCTTGCTGTGAGGACGCTATATCTTGACCGACCCAGTGACTGTAATACTGTACTCCTGAAAGTGGTAAAGGTACTTCTCCATAGTGGCAAGAAAACTCTAGAAACATATGCAGTACTTGATGATGGTTCTCAACGTACCATTCTTCTGCATTCCGCTGCTCATAAGCTCTGTTTGGATGGCAGAGCAGAAAAACTGTCACTCAGAACTGTCCGACAAGATGTTGAAACTCTTCATGGCTCATCCGTCAGTTTTCAGATCTCTCCTGTCACACATCCTGAGAAGACTTTCACAATCAATCATGCCTTTACTGCAAGCCAGTTAGCGCTTTCAGACCACACTTATCCTGTAAAATCTCTTCAAAGGAAATACAAGCATCTACAAGGCATCCCATTACCATCCATCAAAAGGGCATCACCACTACTGCTCATAGGCTCAGATCACATCCACCTCATCACTCCCATTGCTCCGGTCAGACTGGGCCCTTCTGGATCACCTGCAGCAGTCAAAACCCGCCTGGGATGGACACTCCAAGGCCCCATCAGAGACTTCCAGTCTCAGGAATCCTCTCAGCCTGTCCAGTGTTTGTTTACATCCTTCAGTTCTCCTGCAGATGAACTGCGCTACAATGTGGAAAAACTCTGGAAACTCGACGCTTTACCTGCACGCAGTGAGAAAACTGTCATTAGATCAAGGCAAGACCAACAAGCCATGGATCGTCTTGAACAGGGTACGAAGAGAATTCAAGTAAATGGTGTTAACCGCTATGCCACTCCACTTCTCAGGCTAGCAAATTCTCCTCTTCTGAACATTCCTCAGTCTGCAGTGATGTCACGACTTCGTAACACTGAATCCCGGTTGGCCAAAGATCCAGAGAAAGCAAGCTCTTACTGTGATCAGATTTCAAAACTGGAGCAAGCTGGCTATGTGGCTAAACTGACCCCTGAGGAGGTTTACGGCACCAAAGAAGCTTGGTACATTCCTCATCATATGGTAACACATAACAGCAAAGATCGCATTGTATTTGACTGCTCATTTACTTACCAAGGACAATGTCTCAATAAATATCTGTTACCAGGACCAATCCTCGGGCCATCACTCCTTGGTGTGTTGCTGCGCTTCAGGCAACATGCTGTAACAATAAGCGGTGACATTAAAGGTATGTTTCACCAGATCCATCTTCTGCCTCAAGACAAGCCCCTTCTCCGGTTCCTATGGCGCAATATGAACAAAAGTGTTCTACCCTCAGTTTACCAATGGCAGGTCCTTCCCTTTGGCACCACATGCAGCCCTTGTTGTGCAACTTACGCCCTTCAGAAACATGTGAAGGATAACTCCTCTGATGAAAATGTGCAGTACTCAGTCACCCAGTGTTTCTATGTTGACAATTGCTTGCAAAGTTTTCCTTCATCCATAGCAGCCCAAACACTCCTTGACAAACTGCGGGCTACACTCTCAGCAGGAGGTTTTGACCTCCGTCAATGGGCAAGCAATGACCCGCTTGTAATAAGCCATCTTCCACCAGAAGCAAAGTCTGAAAGCAGTGTACTCTGGCTTTCTGAAGACCGGGCTGATCCACAAGAACGCACACTGGGACTGTTGTGGAACTGCAAATCTGATTCAGCTGGGTACAAATACAGTACTTGTGAAACCAGTTCCATAACGATGCGTCACATCTACAGAGTCCTCGCTCGTCTCTATGACCCATTGGGCTACCTCCTACCTTTCACAACTTCGTCGCGAAAATCCTGGTTCAGCAACTATGGAGAAAGGAACGAGGATGGGACGACCCTCTCCTACCACATGACCTCCCTAACGGCTTGGAAATCCTGGGAAGAAGAACTCTATTACCTTCCTCAAATCACTATCCCTCGCTGTTGCACATCCAAAGAGATGGATTCAACCACCACCATTCAAGACATCCATATCTTCTGTGACGCTTCTGAACATGCCTATGGCTCAGTTGCATACTTGAGATCAGAGGACAGTAAAGGTCAAGTAGAGCTAAGTTTCATTCTTGCTCGTTCACGTGTCTGCCCCAAACGACAATTATCCATACCACGACTGGAACTATGTGCAGCATTATCTGGTGCCAGCCTCTGTGACCTAATCAGAAAAGAACTCACCCTACCAATCAGAGACTTTACACTTTGGACTGATTCTTCGACTGTACTCCACTGGCTTCACGGAGACTCTTGCGGCTTTAAAGTGTTTGTAGGAGCAAGAGTATCAGAAATCCAAAATCTCACAAACAGTCAAGACTGGAGATACGTCGATTCAGCCAATAATCCTGCTGATGATGTTACAAGGGGCAAATCCTTGCCAGATATAATGAGCCCAAATAGATGGAACCAAGGCCCACCATTCCTCTATGGACCCCCAGATTCCTGGCCTAAACTTCAACCAGTTAAACCGGATGATGACCAAACAGAGCTGAAAAGGTCTTACTTCTGTGGTGTCGTCAATGCTGTTCCAAACAACACCAACAGTTTCAAGACTTACCAAGACCTTCTGGATGATACTGCCCGATCCTTCTCTGATCCGACAAATGGAAATCCTTCTGCTGCTGATTACCTGAAAGCGGAACAGAAAATACTGCAACAAGCACAGAAGGACAGCTTTGGTGAGGACCTGGCTTGTCTCCAATCATATAAACCACTTCAGCCCCAAAGCCGCTTACTCTGTCTGTCCCCTGAACTCAGCAGTACCTCCGGACTCATCCATGTTGGAGGCAGGTTGCGGCAAAGCAATCAATTGGAATCTGAATCAATCCATCCAATTGTACTTGATCCTGCTCATCATGTGACCAAATTGATCATCAAGGACTATGATGAAAAATTGCATCACAGTGGCTCAGAAAGGCTCTTCGCTGAAATACGGCGAAAGTTTTGGATACTGAGAGGACGAGAGGCAGTACGCCGACATCAACGGTACTGTGTATCATGTCAAAAATGGAGAGCGAAACCAAGCATCCCAAAGATGGCTGATCTGCCTGCTGCTCGCCTCAGGTTACTAAAACCTCCCTTCTATTCTACCGGAATAGACTGCTTTGGACCATACAGTGTCAAGATTGGCCGTCGTTCTGAGAAGAGGTGGGGCATAATATTCAAATGCCTTACAACCCAATGTGTACATCTTGATCTTCTCAATAACATGGATACTGACTCTTTCCTTATGGCCCTTCAACGATTCACTTCTCGGAGAGGCACACCCTTTGAGATCTTATGTGATCAAGGTACCAACTTCAAAGGAGGAAGCAAAGAATTACAGGAAGCCTTCAATAACCTTTCCCCCACTCTCAAGACACTACTGGCAACAAGGAAAATCCATTTCCGTTTCAACCCTCCACATGCACCCCACTTTGGTGGCGTCTGGGAGCGTGAGATACGCTCTGTCAAGAATGCTCTGAAGGCAACCATTGGTGCACAAATGGTCACTGAAGAGGTTCTGAGGACAGTGCTGATTGAGATTGAAGGAATTCTTAATTCAAAACCACTTGGATATGTGTCGTCTGATATCGCAGATGTGGATCCAGTCACACCCAATCTTCTAATCATGGGACGACACGATGCATCACTCCCTCTAGTGTCCTACCCTGATTCTGATCTCCTTGGTCGAAGACGTTGGCGTCACGTACAAAGATTAGCTGATCATTTCTGGAAACACTTCACCAAATCTTACTTACCAGTACTCCAAAACCGTCACAAATGGCAAAAGGACAGTCCAAATCTGCAGTTAAACACCATTGTAATGATTGTTGATTCTTTGCTACCACGATCCCTGTGGCCTACAGGAAAAGTTACACGCCTCCTACACAGCAAAGATGGCCACATCAGGACAGCTGAAGTCACAGTTAAAGACAAACCCTACATTAGACCTGTGGCTCACCTGATCCCACTTCCTGCCCTGCCTGATGACACTTCTTAATTATGGTTGGGTATATTGTCTCATTTCTTACTAGAAATTCGGGGGCGGCTGTTGTAAAGATCCTTAATTTATCTTTATTTTATTCACTTCCTTTATCTCACTTCCTTTAGTTCCTGTTCTTTTCACTGATTGGCTCTCACTTCCACATCTCCTTCCTAATTGAGTTGATTGAGATCACCTGGTTCACACTATTTAAGGACTGCACTCCCTTTCACTCACTCTTTTCACTTCCACATGGGGCGGCAGTGCTGGTAAGAAGTTTGATTTACTCTTTAGTTTTGTTCTATATCCACGTTTATGAACCTTAGTTTAGATATCTGTCTTATTTCTTTGAATTGGACATGTGAGTTAAGGTTATAATCTTATGTTTGCTTTCTTTCAGATTCAAGAACTCATGTGTGTCTTTTGTTTCCTTTGTTTACAAATCTAAATCGGAGAAAATAAACATTTATCAGAGGATATTCAAAGTTTCCTGGCTTCCTTCCATGCATTCTGACCGATGCATCACGTGACGATAGTAAATTACCTTTTGAACCCCTTCCTCTTTTACACAGGTCTTTTCCTGCTTCTTACAGTGCAGACGCTTGCTGCTTGCTCTTGCCTCTCCTTGCATTCTTTTGCTTTATTTTCACTTAAAGTCTCCTTTTTTTTACCCTGCTAGAAGTCAGCAGCTCTTGGATACTTTTAAATCACTGGGACTGTCAGATAAAGTAGGTTCCTGCCATACTTTAAAAACTTTTTATTATCTTAGTGCTACGCGAGTGCGGCCTATCAATAGCACTAGCCTGTACCACAGTGACTGGAGCTATAGCTAATGCTAATTAGCAACAAGATGCCCCCCTTCTCCACGGACGACTTCTACAAACTTCTGCAGGTCCACAGGTTAGAAGTGAATGTGGAAGTGAATAGATTATGTGGGAATGACACCACTTTCCCGTGGAGTCAAAACAGTGGACAAGAGCATGCTAATACACGGCTAATTAGCACCAACAAGACTACGAAGAAGCAGGAGGCCTGTGTACTGGGTAATAAATCTAAAAGTGGGAGTCCTCCCTGGAACGCTCTGGGTGCAAAGCCTAAGAGTAAATCATTTCCTTGGGAAATGGGAGGACGAGTAACAGGCAGAGCCCAGCGCCCTGAGATTTGTGATGCAACTGGCTGGCCTGCATTATCATCCAGGCAGAGCGCCTCTTCAACCCCTGTTCTTGGTAGGACACAGCTGTGGACAGCCGCGAAAGGGAGAGTTAGCAACAAATCTCCCCAACAACCGAGTGTGCAACAGCAGAACAGATTTTCACCACTATTGCAGGACCCTGGATCTCCATCTGATGACCTGGATAACATCCCGTCCTCACACAGAAGGGTAGGGACTGAGAGTAAATCAGACAGTAAAGGCTGCAGCAAGCTAACGACTGGGCCTCAAACTCTGATTGTGGGTGACGCTGCTGTAAACGATGTAAGAAGCATGTGCAGTAAGAACACAGTCAGCTCTTTGAATGCTGAGGTGTTTATCAGTGGCCCTATACCGCCAGTCCGTAGAGGAGCTGAGAGATTCAGCAGACTGATGGCACTGAACAGGTGGCTCTCAGCAGCATGTGCTGTCCATTCAGTGCATTTCATTGAGAACTTTTATATTCTGTGGGGCCGCATCTTTTTAAGGCAGATGGACTTCGCCTTAACAAGTCAGGAGTAAAATTGTTTAGCTCCAACCTGTTTTACTTTCTGCGTCACTCATCTGTTCCCTCTGCCAAGGACAAGAGACAAGAGGAATCAAAACAAGAAGAAGACAAAACACAACACGCCAGAAACCTTGAAGGAGAGCCACCCCAGCCCCCGCCGGAAGAGAGCTGTGATCACAGGACACATCTGAGCCAAGAGGAAGAGCCTCCACCTCTCTCACTGAAAACCAACAGTGAGGATTCAACATCTCTGCCCCCCCAATCCCCATCTCCAGACACACTTTCTCCCCTCTCCCCTCTGCTGGACTTCACTGATCACATGGAAGACCTGATTAGAGCTGGGACCAAATTCACTCCGCGCACCTTCCCTCGCTCCACTCCCATTTTCTCTACCCTAAACCCCCTCCCCGTCCACCTCCACCACTGGCTCTAAGTCCTCCAGGCACAACCCGCCATCCCGGCTCCGCAATGGCTGAAAAAAGCCCAGTAAGCTCTGTCTGATATGTGCTGGGTCCAGGCTACAAGGAAAATAGCACTCATGACTCTTCCCAGGACAAGCCGGGGCCCAATGTGCTGGTAGTCTTCTCCATCCCTGTCTTGATAGGTAACAGAAAAAGTGTGGTGAATGTGTTAAAAAACAGGAAGCCAGCAAGTTTAGTATTAATTCCTCGTCAGCCGCAGCCTGTTGAAAAAAGTGGGCCAGATTATGTTTTTAACTCACTAAAATTAACTTTGTTAAACGTTAGGTCTTTGGCAGGCAAAACATTTTTAATCAATGATTTTATAATAACTCACAATCTTAATTTCATGTTTTTAACTGAAACTTGGTTAGACCAAGAAAACAGTGCAGCTGTCCTTATCGAGTCGACCCCTCCCAACTTCAGTTTTATGAGTGAAGCCAGAGTGCATAAGAGAGGAGGTGGAGTTGCCATTTTGTTCAATGACTCCCTCCAATGCAAAAGATGTCTTATGGGAATTTTGCTTCTTTTGAATATGTGGCTCTTCAGCTGAATTCCCCTTCTAGAGCTATTTTTTCTAAACATCTACAGGCCCCTAAATACTGTGCAAACTTTTTTTGATGACTTTGGTGAACTGCTGTCTATAATCTGTGTTGACTTTGACTGTGTGGTTATTGTTGGTGATTTTGACATCCATGTTGACAACCCCCAGGACAGAGGGACTAAAGAACTGTTCTGTCTTCTTGATAATTATGGACTGACCCAACATGTGACGGAGCCCACGCACAATAAGGGGCACACTTTGGACTTGGTCATCTCCAAGGGTCTGAACATTCCCAAGGTTGTGGTGACTGATGTTGCTCTCTCTGATCATTCCTGTGTTTTCTTTGAGAGTGCTATCTGTGTGCACACAAATGTTAAATCAGAGGTGATCACAAAACAGCATATCACAGAGACCACTAGTGAAGAATTTATTGAGGCTTTTTTCCCTGACACCTGTCCTTCCACAGGTCTCAGTCAATGAGCTTCTGGATAATTTCAGTTCTAAAATTACAAATGTTATTGATGCCATTGCACCAGCCAAGGTGAAGGTGGTCTCTGGTAAGAGAAGATCTCCATGGAGAAATGCCACGCTGGTTAGAACTCAAAAAAGAGATTGTCGAAAAGCTGAACGCAGGTGGCGGAAAACAAATCTCCAGGTTCATTATGACATCTATAAAGAGAGACTTCGCATTTATAATTTAGAGCTGAGAAATGCAAGGCGGTCCTTCTTCTCTGACATCATCACCAAAAACACTAATAATGCACGTGCCCTGTTTGCTGCTGTCGACAGGATAACCAACCCTCCTGTGTCTGTAGCCTCTGACCTTCGATCCACCAGGGCCTGCAATGAATTTGCTTCCTTCTTTGCAGACAAAATTCAAACAATTAGGCAAGCAATCACCACCTCCATGTCAGGTACAGGATATGTCCTATCCCTGTGTCCACTTAAAAACAATTCATATAGCATGAGACAATTTGATTCTGTTAACCATAAAAATCTGGAGGACATAATACAACATCTGAAATCCTCCTCATGCTGCCTTGATATTCTGCCAACAGGGTTTTTCAAAAATGTGTCTAAATGCATGGCCTCAGATTTACTACAAATTGTCAACATGTCTCTCCTCTCAGGTTTTTTCCCTCAGGCCCTGAAAACTGCAGTCATTAAACCACTCTTAAAAAAGAGCAATCTAGACAGTTCAGTAATGAGCAATTACAGGCCCATATCAAATCTCCCATTTTTAAGTAAAATCATTGAAAAGGCTGTTTTTCAACAGCTTAGTGCTTTCATGGCACTAAATAACTGTTTTGATGTCTTCCAGTCAGGTTTTCGACCACACCACAGCACTTAGACGGCTCTAGTTAAGGTCTTCAATGACCATTTAAACACTGACAGTGGCAGAATTTCAGTCCTAGTATTATTGGATCTCAGTGCTGCATTCGACACGGTAGACCACAACATATTACTAGACAGACTTGAAAACTGGGTTGGACTTTCTGGCACAGTACTAAACTGGTTTGAATCCTACTTAAAGGACAGGGACTACTTTGTGTCTATAGGTAACTACACATCTGAGCTGACAAAAATGACATGTGGGGTTCCCCAAGGCTCCATTCTGGGACCTCTTTTGTTTAACATTTACATGCTTCCACTGGCTCAGATTATGAAAAACAACAAAATATGTTACCATAATTATGCAGATGACACACAGATTTACATAACCATTTCACCAGGAGACTATGATCCCATACAGGCGCTGAGTAACTGTATTGAGCAGGTCAACGACTGGATGTGCCAGAATTTTCTCCAGTTAAACAAAGATAAGACTGAAGTTATTGTTTTTGGAGCCAGGGAGGGACGATTGAAAGTCAGTGCTCGACTTCAATCTGTAATGTTAAGAACCACGGATCAAGCTAGAAATCTTGGTGTAGTCATGGACTCAGACCTGAATTTGCGGAGCCATATTAAGACAATTACAAAGTCAGCCTACTATCACCTGAAGAGTATATCAAGGATAAGAGGCCTTATGTCTCAGCAGGACCTGGAAAAGCTTATCTATGCATTTATCTTCAGTCGACTTGACTACTGTAACAGTGTCCTTACAGGGCTCCCTAAGAAATCCATCAGGCAGCTGCAGCTGATTCAGAACGCTGCTGCTCGAGTCCTCACTAAGACCAAAAAGGTGGATCACATCACCCCAGTTCTGAGGTCTTTACATTGGCTTCCTGTATGTCAAAGAATTGATTTCAAAATTCTGCTGTTAGTTTACAAAGCACTAAATAGATTAGGACCAAAATATATTTCTGATCTTCTGCTTCGTTATGAACCATCCAGACCTCTCAGGTCGTCTGGGGCAGGTCTGCTTTCTGTCCCCAGAGTCAAAACTAAACAAGGAGAAGCAGCGTTCAGTTATTATGCTCCGTATATTTGGAACAAACTCCCAGATAACTGCAGGTCTGCTGAAACAGTCAGTTCTTTTAAATCAAGACTGAAGACTTTTCTTTTTACCACTGCTTTTAATTAAATATTTAAGATTTTTCTTTTTATTGATAACTTACACTGCACTGTAACTTTTACTGTCCTGTTTTCATTTTCTTTGTTTTTAGCTTTTTACCACTGCTTTTAATTAAATATTTAAGATTTTTCTTTTTATTGATAACTTACACTGCACTGTAACTTTTACTTTCCTGTTTTCTTTTTCTTTGTTTTTGGCTTTTAACCCTGATTGTAATTATATTTTATGTTTCTTTTAAATGTTTTTATTGTTTTTCCCTGTTGCTTTTATGTTTTATGTAAAGCACTTTGAATTGCCTTGTTGTTGAAATGTGCTATACAAATAAACTTGCCTTGCCTTGCCTTGCCATACAGGTCAACACAAAGCCAGTCTGACACCAAACAGGTCAACACAAAGCCAGTCTGACAACATACAGGTCAACACACAGCAAGTCTGACACCATACAGGTCAACACAAAGCCAGTCTGACACCATACAGGTCAACACACAGCAAGTCTGACACCAAACAGGTCAACACAAAGCCAGTCTGACACCAAACAGGTCAACACAAAGCCAGTCTGACACCAAACAGGTCAACACAAAGCCAGTCTGACAACATAAAGGTCAACACACAGCCAGTCTGACACCAAACAGGTCAACACAAAGCCAGTCTGTATTCATACAGGTCAACGCAAAGCCAGTCTGACACCAAACAGGTCAACGCAACGCCAGTCTGACACCATACAGGTCAACACAAAGCCTGTCTGACACTATACAGGTCAACACAAAGCCAGTCTGAAAACATACAGGTCAACACAAAGCCAGTCTGACACCAAACAGGTCAACACAAAGCCAGTCTGACAACATACAGGTCAACACACAGCCAGTCTGACACCATACAGGTCAACACACAGCAAGTCTGACACCATACAGGTCAACACAAAGCCAGTCTGACACCATACAGGTCAACACACAGCCAGTCTGACATCATACAGGTCAACACAAAAACAGTCTGACACCATAAACCACTTTGTAACATACAGGTACTTTACAAATAAATGTATAATAATGATTATTACTGTGTGTACCTGCAGTGTGTGTCCTCAAGCCAGAGTAGAGAGTATCTGGATCTGCAGAGCGTTTCTCTGCAAGATAATAATAACCACAAACAAACAAAAGTTAGACAAACATCACAGCTGCTGAACTCACTCGCAAACATACACACAACGCCTACCTCTCCTATTGGCTGTCTGTCTGACTGTGACATCAGCATAGGTCACATCTGCTGGAGGAGATGAAGTGTTTCTTCCTGAAGAGAGAAAGGATCTTTGTGGTGAACAGTCTGATACAGAAAGAACTTAGAGAGGTTTACAGGTCAACACAAAGCCAGTCTGACACCATAGAGGTCAACACAAAGCCAGTCTGACATCATACAGGTCAACACAAAGCCAGTCTGACACCATACAGGTCAACACACAGCAAGTCTGACACCATACAGGTCAACACAAAGCCAGTCTGACACCATACAGGTCAACACAAAGCCAGTCTGACACCAAACAGGTCAACACAAAGCCAGTCTGACACCATACAGGTCAACGCAAAGCCAGTCTGACACCAAACAGGTCAACGCAACGCCAGTCTGACACCATACAGGTCAACACAAAGCCAGTCTGACACCATACAGGTCAACGCAACGCCAGTCTGACACCATACAGGTCAACACAAAGCCAGTCTGACACCATACAGGTCAACACAAAGCCTGTCTGACACTATACAGGTCAACACAAAGCCAGTCTGACAACATACAGGTCAACACAAAGCCAGTCTGACACCAAACAGGTCAACACACAGCCAGTCTGACATCATACAGGTCAACACAAAAACAGTCTGACACCATAAACCACTTTGTAACATACAGGTACTTTACAAATAAAAGTATAATAATGATTATTACTGTGTGTACCTGCAGTGTGTGTCCTCAAGCCAGAGTAGAGAGTATCTGGATCTGCAGAGCGTTTCTCTGCAAGATAATAATAACCACAAACAAACAAAAGTTAGACAAACATCACAGCTGCTGAACTCACTCGCAAACATACACACAACGCCTACCTCTCCTATTGGCTGTCTGTCTGACTGTGACATCAGCATAGGTCACATCTGCTGGAGGAGATGAAGTGTTTCTTCCTGAAGAGAGAAAGGATCTTTGCGGTGAACAGTCTGATACAGAAAGAACTTAGAGAGGTTTACAGGTCAACACAAAGCCAGTCTGACACCGTACAGGTCAACACAAAGCCAGTCTAACACCATACAGGTCAACACAAAGCCAGTCTGACACCATACAGGTCAACACAAAGCCAGTCTGACACCGTACAGGTCAACACAAAGCCAGTCTGACACCATACAGGTCAACACAAAGCCAGTCTGACACCATACAGGTCATCACAAAGCCAGTCTGACACCAAACAGGTCAACACAAAGCCAGTCTGACACCATACAGGTCAACACAAAGCCAGTCTGACACCATACAGGTCAACACAAAGCCAGTCTGTGTCACGACCACCGAGCAACCGTTCGTGGTTTGGACCGACCATAAGAACCTGGAATACATTCGCTCGGCGAAACGCCTGAATCCCCGTCAAGCCAGGTGGGCTCTTTTCTTTGGTCGGTTTGTTTGTTTGTTTGTTTATTTTTACCCACACACATAAATTCAAGTAAATGACACAAATCAATTAGCACATATAGATATGTGTGAATCAGGTCTCCCACAGGAAGCTATCCAAAGCTTATATAAGGGAGCCTGTGACATATTAAAGTAATACATTACATACAAATAATTAAATTAAACACCAGTCACATACAAAATTTTCATACATACACAATACAACATAAAACACAACAAAAGTGGATCAGGACAATGCTTTAAAATCAACTGTAGACTAGAAAGGCTGCTGACAAGGTTATAGATATAAACGTAAAAGTTCCTTTTTCAGTGTTTTCTTAAAGATGGGTACAGATTTCAACACCTTCAGCTTGGTATCTAGCTCATTCCAAATCATTGGGCCTCTACTTGTAATGCTCAAATCTGCTCTTTTGAGTCTTCTGGTTTTACCAATGATTAAATGTTTGTTTCTGGTAGCATGAGCATGAAGCGGACTACTAATTGGAATGAGCTGGGATAGCCGGCTGTTTGTAGCATTAACTACTTGGTGCATAATGCACGCATTATGGTATATATTCAACTCAGTAAGCCGGAGGAGACCTAAGCGGTGGAAAAGAGGTCTTGTAGGGGTGTTATACCGAGACCGCGTTATAGCTCGTATAATCTTCTTTTGCAGACTTATTAATTTATTTAAATGACTCGGGTAGGTATTACACCAGATTACATTACAATAACTAATGTGTGGTTCAAACAAGGTTTTATACAGGGTAAGAACAGCAGGTAATGTAAGATAGTGCCGTATTCTGAAAAAAAGACCGACATATTTTGAAAGCTTCTGTATCAAGTGATCAATGTGGCATTTAAAATTTAAACATTTATCAATGTGAACCCCCAAGAACTTTGTAGTAGATGTTTGCAGTATCTCCTCATCATCTACATTGAGGCAAGGCTGTTTTATAGCCGATGCCCTTGTATTTGGTTGAAACATTATATAGTTAGTTTTTTTAGTGTTGAGGGATAATTACACTTGAACCAGATAACAATTTTTTGTAGTTCTTCATTTAAAATAATTTGTAAATCAGTTGGATCTTTATGTGAAAAAAACAAATTGGTATCATCTGCGAACATCACCTTTTGAAATACTTGAGAGGAATTCACAAAGTCATTTATGTATATATTGAAAAGTAATGGACCCAATATTGAGCCTTGGGGAACCCCGTTTTTAGGTTCTTTCATTTGAGATATATGGTTATTAATCATCACATATTGTTTCCGACCATATAGATAACTTTTAAACCAATCAAATGCTACTCCTCTAACACCATAATGATGTAATTTTTCTAGAAGAATATTAAGATCAATAGTGTCGAATGCCTTAGATAGATCAAGGAAAACACCAACTCCACAATCACCCTGGTCTAAAGAATCATTGATTTTTTCAATAAGATCTAAAACAGCCATAAAGGTAGAATTCTCTTTCCTGAAACCATACTGAGATCTTACAAGAATACAAAATTTATCCAGATATAGACTTAACCTAATGTGTACCACTCTCTCTAATACCTTAGACAGAGATGGTAAAATAGAAATTGGACGGTAGTTACCCATATTGTTTTTGTCACCTAATTTGTAAATTGGAGTAATTCTGGCTATTTTTGTCATACTTGGCACTATGCCATACAGAAGTGATAGGTTAATGCACTGCGTAAGTGGCTGTGCTATTAAATCTGCAACAGCTATTAGAATTTTACTACAGATTCCATCAACCCCTTCCGTACAAGAACTCTTCAAGTCTGTGATAATTTTATAAATTTCTATTTTGTCAGTAGGTTTCATGAAGAAAGATTGGATGTAATTTCCATGGAGATACTGTCTAAAAGAGGATTCGTTAAGAGATCTGATTTTTTTGGCAAGATCTTCACCCAATGAGACAAAGTAATCATTAAAGCTATCAGCTATTAAAAGTGAGTTGTTATTCAAACATTCGGGTAACACAGGTGACTTCTGGCCCCTGTTTAGAACTTTATTCAACACAGCCCAGGTCCTTTTAGAGTCACCTTGGGCTGCATTTATATGTTTAATATAGTAAATTTGTTTACTCTTCCTCATAATATGGGTGAGTCTATTTCTAAACTTAATATATTTGCTTTTGTTGTCATCATTGGGATTTTTCCTATAGAGTTTATAAAGTTTATTTTTACGTTTGATAGAGTTAAGAATCCCTTTAGTAAGCCAAGGGTGATGATCATCATTCCTGCACATGACAGTCTTCATTGGAATAGTATTTTGTATGGCCCCCGTTAATTCTTGAATTAGTCTGTCATAAGCAGTCTCTGGATCACGGGTTTCATACACACTAGTCCAAACCTTAGTCTCAAAGTTATTACGGAGCTGCAGTAGCGTTCTTTCATTCAGGACACTAATCTTTATTTTACGACAGTTAGATGGAGGTTTGGACGCCAGGTTTAAAGATAACACAAGGTAAACACAACCTTATTTAACACCATACAGGTAAACACAAAGTCTGTCTGACACCATACAGGTCAACACAAAGCCAGTCTGACAAAGTACAGGTCAACACAAAGTAAGTCTGACACCATACAGGTCAACACAAAGCCAGTCTGACACCATACAGGTCAACACAAACCTATTTAACACCATACAGGTCGACACAAAGCCAGTCTGACACCATACAGGTCAACAAAAAGCCAGTCTGACACCAAACAGGTCAACACAAAGCCAGTCTGACACCATACAGGTCAACACAAAGCCTGTCTGACACCATACAGGTCAACACAAAGCCAGTCTGACATCATACAGGTCAACACAAAGCCAGTCTGACACCATACAGGTCAACACAAAGCCAGTCTGACACCATACAGGTCAACACAAAGCCAGTCTGACACAGTACATGTCAACACAAAGCCAGTCTGACACCATACAGGTCAACACAAAGCCAGTCTGACACCATACAGGTCAACACAAAGCCAGTCTGACACCATACAGGTCAACACAAAGTAAGTCTGACACCATACAGGTCAACACAAAGCCAGTCTGACACCATACAGGTCAACACAAAGCCAGTCTGACACAGTACATGTCAACACAAAGCCAGTCTGACACCATACAGGTCAACACAAAGCCAGTCTGACACAGTACATGTCAACACAAAGCCAGTCTGACACCGTACTGGTCAACACAAAGCCAGTCTGACACCATACAGGTCAACACAAAGCCAGTCTAACACGATACAGGTCAACACAAAGCCAGTCTGACACGTTACTGGTCAACACAAAGCCAGTCTAACACGATACAGGTCAACACAAAGCCAGTCTGACACCGTACAGGTCAACACAAAGCCAGTCTGACACCATACAGGTCAACACAAACCTATTTAACACCATACAGGTCAACACAAAGCCAGTCTAACACGATACAGGTCAACACAAAGCCAGTCTGACACGTTACTGGTCAACACAAAGCCAGTCTAACACGATACAGGTCAACACAAAGCCAGTCTGACACCGTACAGGTCAACACAAAGCCAGTCTGACACCATACAGGTCAACACAAACCTATTTAACACCATACAGGTCAACACAAAGCCAGTCTGACACCATACAGGTCAACACAAAGCCAGTCTGACACCATACAGGTAAACACAAAGCCAGTCTGAAACCAAACAGGTCAACACAAAGCCAGTCTGACATCATACAGGTCAACACAAAGCCAGTCTGACATCATACAGGTCAATACAAAGCCAGTCTGAAACCAAACAGGTCAACACAAAGCCAGTCTGACATCGTACAGGTCAACACAAAGCCAGTCTGACATCATACAGGTCAACACAAAGCCAGTCTGACATCATACAGGTCAACACAAAGCCAGTCTTACATCGTACAGGTCAACACAAAGCCACTCTGACACCATAGAGGTCAACACAAAGCCAGTCTGAAACCAAACAGGTCAACACAAAGCCAGTCTGACATCGTACAGGTCAACACAAAGCCAGTCTGACATCATACAGGTCAACACAAAGCCAGTCTGACATCATACAGGTCAACACAAAGCCAGTCTTACATCGTACAGGTCAACACAAAGCCACTCTGACACCATAGAGGTCAACACAAAGCCAGTCTGACACCGTACAGGTCAACACAAAGCCAGTCTGACACCATACAGGTCAACACAAAGCCAGTCTTACATCGTACAGGTCAACACAAAGCCAGTCTGACACCATAGAGGTCAACACAAAGCCAGTCTGACACCGTACAGGTCAACACACAGCCAGTCTGACACCATACAGGTCAACACAAACCTATTTAACACCATACAGGTCAACACAAAGCCAGTCTGACACCATACAGGTCAACACAAAGCCAGTCTGACACCATACAGGTCAACACAAAGCCAGTCTGACACCAAACAGGTCAACACAAAGCCAGTCTGACATCATACAGGTCAACACAAAGCCTGTCTGACATCATACAGGTCAATACAAAGCCAGTCTTACATCGTACAGGTCAACACAAAGCCAGTCTGACATCATACAGGTCAACACAAAGCCAGTCTGACATCATACAGGTCAATACAAAGCCAGTCTTACATCGTACAGGTCAACACAAAGCCAGTCTGACACCAAACAGGTCAACACAAAGCCAGTCTGACATCATACAGGTCAACACAAAGCCAGTCTGACATCATACAGGTCAACACAAAGCCAGTCTTACATCGTACAGGTCAACACAAAGCCAGTCTTACATCGTACAGGTCAACACAAAGCCAGTCTGACACCGTACAGGTCAACACAAAGCCAGTCTGACACCATACAGGTCAACACAAAGCCAGTCTGACACCAAACAGGTCAACACAAAGCCAGTCTGACATCATACAGGTCAACACAAAGCCAGTCTGACACCATACAGGTCAACACAAAGCCAGTCTTACATCGTACAGGTCAACACAAAGCCAGTCTGACATCATACAGGTCAATACAAAGCCAGTCTTACATCGTACAGGTCAACACAAAGCCAGTCTGACACCAAACAGGTCAACACAAAGCCAGTCTGACATCATACAGGTCAACACAAAGCCAGTCTGACATCATACAGGTCAACACAAAGCCAGTCTTACATCGTACAGGTCAACACAAAGCCAGTCTTACATCGTACAGGTCAACACAAAGCCAGTCTGACACCGTACAGGTCAACACAAAGCCAGTCTGACACCATACAGGTCAACACAAAGCCAGTCTGACACCATACAGGTCAACACAAAGCCAGTCTGACACCATACAGGTCAACACAAAGCCAGTCTGACACCAAACAGGTCAACACAAAGCCAGTCTGACATCATACAGGTCAACACAAAGCCAGTCTGACACCATACAGGTCAACACAAAGCCAGTCTTACATCGTACAGGTCAACACAAAGCCAGTCTGACACCATACAGGTCAATACAAAGCCAGTCTTACATCGTACAGGTCAACACAAAGCCAGTCTGACATCATACAGGTCAACACAAAGCCAGTCTGACATCATACAGGTCAATACAAAGCCAGTCTGACACCATACAGGTCAACACAAAGCCAGTCTGACATCATACAGGTCAATACAAAGCCAGTCTTACATCGTACAGGTCAACAGAAAGCCAGTCTGACATCATACAGGTCAACACAAAGCCAGTCTGACATCATACAGGTCAATACAAAGCCAGTCTGACACCATACAGGTCAACACAAAGCCAGTCTAACATCATACAGGTCAACACAAAGACAGTCTGACACCATCTTATGGGCTAAGTGTTTCGTCACACCCCTAATCTGAGCCCTTAAATGGAAGGATGGTGTATTGGTGAGGAGTGTCCGGCTGATTTTGGTCGGCTGCCTGGGCCAAAAATGCCAGGGCCAATGTTTTATCACAGTCCAGCCGTCAGGTGTCAGTTTGTTAATTTCAGGTGAGTCGAACAGTTTTCATACCTGTTTGATTCCTGCAGAGCAACCGAACCCCGACCAGGACCAGAACCAGAACCAGAAGAACCAGAGAACCAAAAGCTATTCCAACTGTTAGGAAGGGAGGGGAGAGAGAGGGGGAGGAGGCTGGAGGAGAAGTATGAGAAGGGGGAGAAGAAAAAGAAGAAGATAGAGGAGGAGGAGTAGAGGAAGAAGAAGGAGGAGACGAAGAAGAAGAAGGAGGAGAAGAAGAAGCAGCAGTAGGACCTGGAGGAGGAATCAGTAGAACCTGGATCAGTACAGTGATCAGTTTATCATCAGGTCAGCGGGTGAGTTCATATCTTTAAACAGGAAATGATGTCATTGTCCTGACCTCTGATGTTCAGCCATCTCCGAGGAGATTCAGCAGTCTGATCAAAATAACACCAGTAGAGACCTTCATCAGACTGATTGATGTTCCTGATGGTGAACTGTCCTTCAGGTCCAGATCCAAGTTTAGAACCATCTCTGATGAAAAAGGCTTCGAGTGAGAACTGATCTTTGCTCCTACAGCGCAGAGTGACATCACTTCCTGTAATCACAGGATGTCCAGGAATCTGCAGAATAACCTGAGAATCTGAAGAAGAAGAAAACAGTTAGACCATCAGACCAGATCCACATACAGAGTTAGACCATCAGACCAGAGCCACATACTGAGTTAGACCATCAGACCAGAGCCACATACAGAGTTAGACCATCAGACCAGAGCCACATACAGAGTTAGACCATCAGACCAGAGCCACATACAGTCTTAGACCATCAGACCAGAGCCACATACAGACAGAGTTAGACCATCCGACCAGAGCCACATACAGTCTTAGACCATCAGACCAGAGCCACATACAGACAGAGTTAGACCATCAGACCAGAGCCACATACAGAGTTAGACCATCAGACCAGAGCCACATACAGAGTTAGACCATCAGACTAGAACCACATACAGACAGAGTTAGTCCATCAGACCAGAGCCACATACAGAGTTAGACCATCAGACCAGAACAACATACAGAGTTAGACCATCAGACCAGAGCCACATACGGACAGAGTTAGTCCATCAGACCAGAGCCACATACAGAGTTAGACCATCAGACCAGAACCACATACGGACAGTGTTAGTCCATCAGACCAGAGCCACATACAGAGTTAGACCATCAGACCAGAGCCACATACAGAGTTAGACCATCAGACCAGAGCCACATACAGAGTTAGACCATCAGACCAGAACCACATACAGACAGAGTTAGTCCATCAGACCAGAGCCACATACAGAGTTAGACCATCAGACCAGAACCACATACAGAGTTAGACCATCAGACCAGAGCCACATACGGACAGAGTTAGTCCATCAGACCGGAGCCACATAAAGACAGAGTTAGTCCATCAGACCAGAACCACATACATACAGAGTTAGTCCATCAGACCAGAGCCACATACAGACTTAGACCATCAGACCAGAGCCACATACATACAGAGTTAGTCCATCAGACCAGAGCCACATACAGACTTAGACCATCAGACCAGAGCCACATACATACAGAGTTAGTCCATTAGACCAGAGCCACATACATACAGAGTTAGTCCATCAGACCAGAGCCACACAGAGTTAGACCATCAGACCAGAGCCACATACATACAGAGTTAGTCCATCAGACCAGAACCACATACAGAGTTACACCATCAGACCAGAGCCGAGCCACATACAGAGTTAGACCATCAGACCAGAGCCACATACAGACAGAGTTAGACCATCAGACCAGAGCCACATACAGAGTTAGACCATCAGACCAGAGCCACATACAGAGTTAGACCATCAGACCAGAGCCACATACAGAGTTAGACCATCAGACCAGAGCCACAGACAGAGTTAGTCCATCAGACCAGAGCCAGATACAGAGTTAGACCATCAGACCAGAGCCACATACAGAGTTAGACCATCAGACCAGAGCCACATACAGAGTTAGACCATCAGACCAGAGCCAATTACAGACAGAGTTAGACCATCAGACCAGAGCCACATACAGAGTTAGACCATCAGACCAGAGCCACATACAGAGTTAGACCATCAGACCAGAGCCACATACAGAGTTAGACCATCAGACCAGAGCCTGTTGGAGAAATCAGTAGAACCTGGATCATCAGGTCAGCTGGGGTGAGTTCAGTCTCAAAACGTTTTCACCGGTTTGTAACATTTTCCGATTGAACATGTTTCTTTGCAACATTGCGCAACAGGTAGGTTCGAGGTATGTTTTCTCCCGTTTGGTGGGCGTGTCTCAAGTTTGTAAACACAACGATGTTAAAAAGGCAGAAAAACACAGCAGGGCCTTCAGGGAACCACCGTTTCCGTTGAAAAAAATGTTTTGCTACGTTTTGCCGGCGCTGAACTCGCCCCAGGTTAGTTCATATCTTTAAACAGGAAGTGATGTCAGTGTCCTGACCTCTGACGCTCAGCCATGTCCGAGGAGATTCGCCAGACTGATTGTTATAACACCAGTAGAGACCTTCATCAGTCTGCTGGAAGTTCCTGATGGTGAAGGTTCCTTCAGGCCCAGAGCCAATGTTAGAACCATTCCTGATGAAGAAAGTTTTGAGTGCGACCTGATCTTTGCTTCTACAGCGCAGAGTGACATCACTTCCTGCCTTCACAGGAAGTGCAGAAATCTCCAGAGTAACCTGAGAATCATCATCTGAAAAAGAAAACACAGTTAGACCATCAGACCTGAGACTGGAGGAGGAATCAGCAGAACCTGGATCAGTGCAGTGACCAGTTTATGATCAGCAGGGTTGGACATTAACAGCCACCAACCCGCCAAATGCGGGCAGATTTCAGCCTTGGCGAGTAACACAGTCACTCCCACTAGCCACTTTGGCGTCTTTTCAAAAGGCATCTGAAATAACAAACGAATGGCAATTTGACACTGCGACACTACAACTCCCATGAGTACTACCTGCAAACAGTGTTTGCTCATTGGTCCATTCGTGAAGCCTCTCTTGAAGGACAACGCTGTAAACAAGAAGACCGTGGAGATGAAACTAGCAGACCGGCCGCAGAACTGAGGGCTGTTTTAGTCAGCCCTTAATAATCAACTGAACCAGCGGCAGCGATGATATAGCAGGAGAACCCAGACCACAGGGGCGTCTCACTCTCCCTGCAGTGCCTCACCAAATATGACATCCAGACTTTTGTGAAACCAGAATATCAAAGTTGAATCTGTCACAGGGCAGCCACAGTCCCCTCAGCCTCCTGCTTTTAACCTGATGGTTTGATCTCTTGTCACCACATGCGACCGCTGGCACGCACATCAGCACAGCGTTCAGTCAGAGCGTGAGTGGGCGTGGCCGAGCAGTGTGGAGAAGAAATGCACAGGAGAACGAGAGAAGGCAGAGCTGAGATAAAGAAAAAATAAGCTTCATGACTAAGGGACACGGTGTAACTACTAGCAGGGCTGCCTTTATGTCACCTCACGTCACAACTATCCTTCCAGAGTTTATTCTATGTTTTAATAAAAGTAATCACGCCATGAAAGAAAGCAGGAGATCCGTTTGTGTGGGACTAATCTGTAGACCTATACCTGTTTCAGGTGGACGTATCTCCAGTTACTCAGAGCGACCAGAGCTTCATGATGAGAAACATTAACCCAGTCAGAGCAAAGTCCGATCAAAGTCCCCAAAGCTGACATATAGGCCTAAAGAAAGTTTTAATCCTGTTGCCTTAATTGTGGGTGAATGTATAATTCTCTGCTGGTTGTTTCTGATGCAGATCATTTTTCTACTCTGTATTACAGTATTTACTGTTTCTGATGCAGCACCTTTATTATTAACAATAAGAAGTTATTTTATGTGTTCATCTTAATAGACGACATGTTTTCAAAAAAAGGAGCTTTACACGCAACCTTATCAGAGCTAATGATAATATTAGTACATTTTAACATGTTTTAAGCCTCATTGTCAACTTTAATCATATAAAACATAATTTCCAACAACAAAAATGTGGCTAGTGAAAATGCTGCGTGGTAAGTAACTTTGGAAAACCACCAGCCACATTGGCTAGTGAGCAAAAAAGTTAATGTCAAGCCCCGATTATCAGGTCAGCAGGTTAGTTCATATCTGTAAACAGGAAGTGATGTCAGTGTCCTGACCTCTGACGCTCAGCCATCTCCGAGGAGATTCAGCAGTCTGATCAAAATAACACCAGTAGAGACCTTCATCAGACTGACTGATGTTCCTGATGGTGAACTGTCCTTCAGGTCCAGATCCAAGTTTAGAACCATCCCTGATGAAAAAGGCTTCGAGTGCGAACTGATCTTTGCTTCTACAGCGCAGAGTGACATCACTTCCTGCCTTCACAGGAAGTGCAGGAATCTCCAGAGTAACCTGAGAATCTGAAGAAGAAGAAAACAGTTAGACCATCAGACCAGAGCCACATACAGAGTTAGTCCATCAGACCAGATCCACATACAGAGTTAGACCATCAGACCAGAGCCACATACAGAGTTAGACCATCAGACCAGAGCCACATACAGAGTTAGACCATCAGACCAGAGCCACATACAGAGTTAGACCATCAGACCAATTTAAAGGCATTATTACTTATTTTTTTATTACTGAATTTATTATTTATGTCTGACTTTATACTTTGGCAACATGTTTGGACTAAAATTGTTGCAGGTCAGAAGCAGTTAAACTGGTAAAAGGTGAAATGAGCAGACAGGATAACGTTATACTGCAGCTGCATTGACTCCTCGTAGCAGAATGCCTGAGAGCCAACAAGAGCTTTTGCTTTGGATAAAAGAGGTAATGTAAATGTAAAGTAGTCAATGAAAGCCCTAATTATACACAATAAAATACACAATAAAAGTTTGATCATGTGTCTGGATGTTTAATATCAAAATAAAATTGAATGTGAGAGGAATAGATCATGATGTCTCTCATATATTTAATTTTACTTCATATCATGTTATCACTTTATCATTTAAACATTCAAACCAGCAGTGTTACCCACATAAAATGAATATTAAATATTAACCACTTCCCACACACCCCAGGAATGTACATTTTCATACAGAGACTTATACTTTGACATTCTCCCAAATAAACAAACACACAAAGAAGAAGAACAAGAGACCAAGCCGTTATTATCGGCCCCCACCCCGACCCCCCTCACACCACCATAATCTGTGATCACTGAGGGCAAATAAGAAAAACGCGACACAGATTTTAAAAAAATAGAATAAATCAAAGCAGAAGGGCCAAACCTTCTCAGAGTCTCTGTAATGCAGAAGCAGTATGTTGTCACTTTAAATGGCTTCACTCAGCACAAATCGTCAAATGTTTCAAGAACCTCAGCTAACAGCAAACAAAGCAAAACCAGAACTCACAAGAGAAGTAAGCTTAAAGGTCCAGTGTGTCATTTTTCTGAGGATCTATTGACAGAAATGCAATATAAGATCCATAACTATGTTTTCAGTGGTGTGTAACGACCTTACATAATAAACCATTATGTTTTTATAACCTTTGAATGAGACATTTATATCTCCATAACCGCAGGCACCCCCCTTCCAAGGACGTCGCCATGTTGCATCGTCATGTTTCTACAGTAGCTGAAAACAGACAAACAGCACTACAGAGCGCGTTTTTATATACGCTCTATAGAGCATGGAAGCATCAGCCAGCTAAACTGTTACAGACCGGTAGAAAACACGTTTTGTTAGTTGGATTGGTTTACTCTCCAGCGCTCTGTTTCGGCTTTGTATGTTACGTCGTGAGAATCAGCTGATCGCTAATTGGCAATAAAACGGCAGCTTCCAGCATCGAAGCTCAGATCGGCAGCTCAACTTTTACTGCACTGGTAGAAAACAGATGTAGTTGGATTGTAACTTGATGTAGTTCTTCTCCAGCCTCTGTTATGGCTTTGTTACGTGGACAGAAATGTGCCGTTACCTTCCTGAGACAAACAGCTGATGAATATTATTGGTAATGATACTGTAACAGCAGAGAAGCTCAGATCAGCAGCTAAACTTCACACCTTACTGCCCTGGTGGAAAACATGTATTTCTTTTTACTGCAAATAGTGATATATAACAGGACCATGTGCCTATCTAGTGACCAATAATGAATACTTTCAAAATTTTATTAGATTTTGCTTTGCCACTGTGCGCATAAGTGTAATTTGTATTTTCAAGTGCTAAATGCACATTAAAAACGTTTCACAGTTTTACCACAAGCTGAAATTATGGCTGTCAGTATGACTTTGTGTTTCTGTTGCATTTTAAAAAAATTAAACAAGACATTTTGATTAGGGCTGAACGATTTTGGAAAATAATCTAATTGTGATTTTTTTTTACCAATATTGTGATTACGATTTAATTTGCGATTAATTTTTAAGCTCTTTAACTTCTGTATTGTTCAAAATGGACAAGCAGTAAATCAGTTTATAGTATCATATTAGATAGGTTAAACTTACACAGCTCTTTCTTGTGGCTCAGGCCTGTGTTATGATGAATTAGGTAGAATTATTATTATGAGCAATAAGATAAATCAAATTATAATAATATGAGAAAGACAATTTGAGTCAAGTCATGGCATTAAATAATATGATATAATATCATCAGGTCGGCCTTTTCACCACAGGGTGTTATACAGTAAGCAGTTAGTAAACATTAAAGTTTATGTAGCTGAGCAACAAGAAGGCGTAACGAAGCATTAACTTTGTCAGACTGCTTTCTGCTTGGGTGTCATGTGACCAGAGTATAATCGCCGCCTTTGCGATTAAAAAATCTCGTTTTATTAAATCGCGATAATATTGCAAATGCAATTAATCGTTCAGCCCTAATTTTGGTAATATTTGCATGCTTATCTAATTAAGCAAAGTGAGAGGAGCCTTGATCCTCACCAGCCAATACCTTCATAAACTTCATGTATTATGTGGTTTATAAACGACTGTGGTGCAGAAACAGTGAGGCTCACATCGTCCTGGTATCTGTCAGTGGTCATACTTGTCTTTCACTTCATTACTTCACGTGGCTGTTGTTTATTTATGAACAAGGAACTAGAATATTCGAAAAAAACATTTGCTTTTACATAATATTTTAACAAACACAACTATCTAAAGAAACCTCATTTCTTGACTGGCCACTCTGCTGTCTCAGAAAAGACACCTTTTGAGCTGTGTCAGCCACCGTAGCTGTCCTACCCTCTTTGACAGGTTAGGTGGCAGTAGCAGAGTGGACATAATGTTGCAATTCACAACCCTCGCCACTAGATGCCACTAGATGTTACACACTGAACCTTTAATGATGATGATGAACATGGTCATTGACAATAGCACTAGTCAGCATTGGTGATTTCATTTTGGGGTTGGAGCCTGTCTTTTGTCCTCTGCCTCAAAAGTGTTATGTTCATGTCCTCTTGGTAACTTTATAGTTGCCGGATAGATTAGGAATGCAGAGAATGCAGGCGGTTCAATATGCATATTAGCAAATTATAGCAGAGAGAAAAGGCTTAATAGCCAATGGTAACTTACATAGGGATCAATTGTGAGTGAACTTGTGAGTGTTAATAATGTGCTTTGCATTGTTACGTACCTGTGTAAAGTAAAATAAAGGTGAAATTGAGTTCCTCGTTTGCTTTTAAAACATCCCAGGACCTCCCAGATTTTCATAAAGACCATTCTGAGCATGTGCAGGGTTTAAGGATCGATGACATTAGCCAGGCTGGTCCCAGTCACCTACCATCACTCTCTGTTCAAATTAATGCTGGACTGTCAGGACAAAGCAGAACACCACTCCTTCCTGCAGCACCAGAGAAGGGCCCTGTCACTTTCAGATGTTTGGATCAGGATTCATGGTAAGCTGCCACACCTTGTAAATGAAGCAGTGCTTTTGTGTATAAGGATAATGTCAAATGATGTACTTTAATATATATTTAGAAACAGACTAAATATATATTTAGGTTATTTAGTTTTTTGTTTTGAAACAAATAACAGATATACTGAACACGAAAATAAACAAACAGGACTAAAACCACTGACACAGAAACACAGAGCTGACAAGGCAAAAATAATTACAAACACAGAGAGGCATGAACAACGAGAATCAGACACAAACAACCTAAACCCCAAACCATGACAAGCGACACCCACTGAGCAAGACAGTTATCCCCTAGTTGCTTCTGAGGCGTGCCACCTCTTTACATTAATTACATTTACATTACATTTATCAAAACCGATTAGAAACTGCTATTTCTAGTTTTAGCTGTGTATGGATGTGTGTGAATTGAGTGATGTAGTGTAAAGTGCTTTGGAGTCATCGGAAAAGTCAAAAAGGTGTTATTCCATATACATTACAAATATGGACCATTTATCTTTTACAGAGAGAGGCCTGTCCCGACAGTTACAATATCGGACAATATATGGACCTGACCTTAATCCATCCATCGTCAACCGCTTATCCTGCTTACAGGGTCGCGGGTCTGACCTTAATTATTTTGGTTATTCCACTTGTGACGACTTCCCCAGTCTGCCTGCCTGTATGTCTTCTCTGTTTTGCAGATTCTGGGTGTGGCTGGTAGGTAGAGCTGGGAGGGTCCAAAGCATCTACCTGCCCAGAGGGTCTACAAGGCCTGCCTTTCTGCGAGTCTGTCTCTCTGCTAGCCTGCTGCTTCAACCTCAGCCTTTGTTCCTTTGTTTAATTTGCTGCACCCACCAACAGGCATTACACTCCATTCTCACTCATCCACACTCTTCTGACATGTCTGATGTTCCTCATATCTACCCACACCATCAACTTATTAAAGCTGTTTGTTAGTTTGAGTTAAATAAACCGTTTCTTTTACTATTCTCTGTGTGAGGCCTCCCTTTTTGTTGCCAGCCTTGAGCCAGGCGGTAACACACTTTGCAGAGAACACGCAGTGAGTCTATTTAAGGGAAGCTGCGTCAAGGAGAATCCAGTCAGTTTTTCAAAATAAAACACCTGTGAAGACTCCCCATCGTGTGTGAACAATAAACACAAGCAGAGCAAAAGATATTGGCAGACTGGCTCCTGGTGCAGGTTGTTTTGGTGGTAAGGTGTTATTTTATTTATTTATTTATTATTATGAGAGATAATTGAGATTTCAATTGTCATTTCAGAGTAAAAAATCAGTTTCTCTGTTAAAGGGTGTAAGTGCATTAATATGCTATAATATCATCATTATATAAGTGTCGTAAAATGGTCTTAAAATTACAATAACACTGTTTCTCTCAATAATTATTTCAGGGACAATATATGGTCCAACAAAAGTAGTTATTGTAACAGGCCTAGTGTCAGTGATTGTTTTCACTTCCATCAGCTCACCTGCAGAAACAATCAGTTCAGGCAGCAGCAGCACCGACACACCTGCAACAGGAAGACAGGGGTCACTAAAGGTCAGAGGTCACTGAAGGTCAGTGCTGGTTGCAGAAAACCATCAAAGCTGCACCTTAAATTATTTCAGGAATTCACAAGATGTAACTGTATATTACACAATTAATGTATCACTTCACAGGCTTAACTGTGATATTTCACAATATAATAATAATAATCAGTTCAACCTATCAGTGTTACACACCTCCACTAAAGCTCACGGCAACCATTTTTACCCAAACACACATCAAACACAAAGCTACTAAATGAGCTTTTAGCAAAACACATTAACTCTGTGAACACTGGAAATATTTATGAATGACATAAAAGAACAACCAGAACAATTTGTCAGAGAACATATTCTGTAGATAAACCCTGGTGGATTCAGCTTTATGTTGAAGCAGTTCATGGCTGAAGGCTCCCTCCACATCTCCAAACCACACACATGCACATGCGTAGGATTATGCAGTGTTGGGCAAGCTACTTGGAAAATGTAGTGAGCGAAGCTACAAGCTACTCTACATTAAATGAAGCTTTCCCCCCAGTGAAATGTAGGAAGCTATAGCGTCGCTGTTTTCTGGATCAAATAGCTTTCCAGTAACGAAGCTCTTTTATTGACAGAGTAGCGCGGTAGCTTCCACACACGCTACATTTCCCCAAGCATTTCTGATGGATCAGTAAGAGACACCGCCGCCACACACGGACCTGTATGTGCAGCCGGTGTTTCGTTATAACGAGTGGCCCTGTTAACTGGTGACTTTCAGCTGAATGCGTGGTTGTCGTGGACAGGGCTGTTTGAAGGAATTTGGGGGCCCCAAGCAAAATGGACATGGAGGCCCCCCCCCCCCGTTCACACACACTCAAAGCCTACAGGAACCACAGCATAGCCATACAGTTAAAGTTCACCCACACTTTATATAATTTTTTTTTTACAGTGCAAATACTGCTCTTGCATATACTGTGCATAAATAAAAGTTTACAGTGCAAATACTGCTGTTGCAAATTTGAACATTTTCAACAATTGAACATTTGCAAAAAACACCACTGTACCATAAAATCAAATATACATTAAAAAAGTGCACAATAACTAATTCCAACATACTTGAAAACACACACACACACACACACACACACACACACACACACATACACACAGTGTTGGGCAAGCTACTTGGAAAATGTAGTGAGCTAAGCTACTAGCTACTCTGCATTAAATGAAGCTTCACTACACAGAAGCTACCCCCCAGTGAAATGTAGCAAGCTAAGCTACAGCAAGGTGGCAAAAGTAGCTTAGTTACATCTAAGCTACTTTAAATTTTTTAATAGTTTATAGTTAGGTCATTTATATATAAATATTCACACACACACAACATAGGCCTAGTTTATATTGAACCAACTTCATTCCACAGTAGCAATAGAAGAAAGACTAAAAACCTGCTCCAATGTGTGAGAGAGCTAAATCAGACACAGAAACTCTCCTACTTACTGCCATATCATTGCTGCTAAATGTACTTCCACATGGAACAAACGGAGAACCATTGTTGTTTGTATAAAGCAACTTAATTATCATATTAATTAATTAATTATTAATTAATTTTACGTTTTTTGTAGTTTATATGTGACTTTGTGCTCTGGCAACATTGCAACCTAAACAACCTAAACATTCATGGCAGAGCGGAGAGAGAGAGAGAGAGAGAGAGAGAGAGCGAGAGCGAGAGACTCCGTCGCGCGTGTCTTTATTCCACTGCAGCAAAGTCGCAAACATCAGCCCAAGGATCGGTACGTGATGTCACCATCACAGGAAGCGCTTCTGCCGGCTGCACATACAGGTCCGTGTGTGGCGGTGGTGTCACTTACTGATCCATCAGAAATGCTTGGGAAAATGTAGCGTGTGTGAAAGCTACCGCGCTACTCGGTCAAAAAAAAAGCTTCGTTACTGAAAAGCTATTTGATTCAGAAAATAGCGACGCTGCCACCAAGCTACTGGGAAATGTAGTTAAACTAGTAACAGCGCTACTTGTAGCGACGCTGATTTTACCACAAGCCTTTTTTCCTTTCAGGGACTGGATGGCTTCTGTTAATTCTTGTTCTGTTACAGGGTAATCTAGAGGGTTTTGGTTGTTTTTAATCACCGCCTCCAGATTTTTCCATTTTGTGAATATCTTGTGCTGATCATCATTTTTTGTAATATTACTGTATAGTTCACTAAAGTGATTAATCCAAGTATTTCCATCTTGGATCACCAATTCATCCTGCTGGGTTTTGTTTAGGTTGATCCATTTCTCCCAGAACTGGTTGGACTCTAAGGATTCCTCAGTTTCACAGAGCTGCTTCTTGCTGTGTTGTTCTTTCTTAGTTTTTAGGGTGTACTTGTATTGTTTCAGAGTGGCCTCATATTGACAGCGTATGCTGTGGTTATCTGGGTCCCTGTGCTTTTCATTTGATCATTTCCTTAAAGTTTTCCTTAAATTTTTGCAATCAATGTCAAACCATTTGTTATTGTTCATTTGTTGAGGTTTTGGTTTTGAGGCTTTCAAATTAGACAATGAAGCCAGATGATGAAATATTGAATTGATTTTGTCCACAGCCGAATTTACGCCAGAATTATTCTGGGGAAATGTTTCTGTTAGAAATGAATGAGTTAAATCGTGGGTGTTTTGATTTTCCAGTGCCTTTTGGTACGCCCCCATGCTGTCTGGGGTCCATCTGTATGAGTATGTGCTGTTAAACAGGTCACAGGCACTAAGGGCTCCAGACTTAGACTGAGCCCTTTTCAGGTAGATAGTGATTTTGCTGTGGTCTGAGAGGGGTGTGAGGGGGCTGGCGACCTGTCGAGGGTGTACCCTGCCTTTTGCCCTGTGTCAGCTGGGATTGGCTACAGACCCCTGTGACCCTGTACGCAAGATAAGCAGTTGATGATGGATGGATGCATAATTAACAAACAATGAAATGACATTATAAAAACTAAAGAAAGAGGAATAAAAACACAATATAGACCGATGTTACATTAAAAATATGTCTTGCTTTTTGACAAGCAGGAGAATTTTTCAAAGGAACAATTATTAAAATAACAAACCATATTAACGATAATGATGTGATAGTTAAGTAACTCTAAACAACAATGGTTCTCCGTTTGTTGCATGAGGAAATACGTTTAGCTGCAATGAAATGGCAGGAAGTCGGAGAGTTTCTGTGTGTCTGATTTAGCTCTCACACACACTCTCTGTTTGGAGCAGGTTTTCAGTCTTTCTTCTATAGCTACTGTCACACACACACACACACACACACACACACACACACACACACACACACACACACACAAATTAAAGTAGCTTAGATGTAACTAAGCTACTTTTGCCACGTTGCTGTAGCTTAGCTTGCTACATTTCACTGGGGGTAGCTTCTGTGTAGTGAAGCTTCATTTAATGCAGAGTAGCTAGTAGCTTAGCTCACTACATTTTCCAAGTAGCTTGCCCAACAACGATCCACTGACCCAACAGAGAATGATAAAAATAGGGTGGTGAGGGCCAGTGGATAAGACATATGCCTTTGGTGTGAGAGACCCCGGGTTGATTCCCACTGTGACACATCCACCAGTGTGTTTCTGACCTGTGTCAACAGCTGTTTTTGGAGTGAAAACAACAAAAGTAAGTCAGTGGTTTTAACTGTATATGTATATTGGTGCGCTTGTTGTTATTGTTATCCAGCTAATAACTCTGGGTTGGGTGATTTGAGTGATATGAGTTACACAGCTGATCAAAGCTGGAGCTGAGCTTTCTCATGTCACAATTTCCAAACATTTAGGAAATTTTCTTTCCATCAGAGTAAAAGAAGATAAAACAGACCAAAATCTCAAAACTAACCACTGTATAAAAAGTGTCCTGCCTTAAACAGTAACTTCCTTTTGATCATGACATGATACAGACAGCTCTCCCTCAAATGTAGAACTCATCGTCACCATCAGTTATTGTGTGTGTATGTGAACACTGAAGACCATGGTGTCTGTGTGAACTGATTATTTTGTAGAAATCTACAATCTAAGAGTATGAAACAATTGGTGCATGTGTGAGGGAATTAAAAATTAATTGGTTGAGATGTCTTAATATGTTAAATGTTTGGTTTAAAAACATTTTTGATGAATTATTATAATTGGTGCCCTTTTTTCCTTGAGCCCCCGCCCCCCTAAATCTCTGTGCACGTCCCTGATCAAATATATAAAGTTACAGACTGTCAGGGGAAGTGAAGCTCTCAGAAAGTGGCTGGAGGATGATACTGTTTATTTCCCCTCCACACTAACAGGTTTGGGGCGGCCCTGATATGGAGAACCCAAGAACAGGTGGAGCAGCAGAGTCGAGGCCTGATCGCTCACATAAGGCCTCTAATGTGTTAAAGGTTTAGACTGAGTCCTGACTGAAAAAGCTGAAACAGCCTCAGAAACAATCCAGCAGTCTAAATTAAACTGTAACTTTCCAGTCAGTGTTTCAGGAATCAGCAGCTGTTTGTTTCTCGGTCAGGTCAGTGTTTTTCTGCTCCTTCCTGTTTGCAGAAACTCAGCGTGGACATTAATAACCATGGAAATGTCACACTTAGAGAAGAAGTGACACATGAAACTCAGATAAGATCAGAATAGCATCTGAGCTGAGGACAGTTCAGCTGAAAGCTGGTTCTTACCGCCCCCAGGAAACAAGCTCACACTCTGAGTCTGACAGCAGCTTTCTGCTTTTACAAGTTTGTTATTATAAACAGGGTGCGATTTGGGGGGGGGGTTCCTCATGAAAATACCACCCCCCCCAACTGTGGATTGAATGCAAAGTTTTAAAAAAAGTTATACGGAGCGTCACATCGCGATGCAGAGCTGCAGTGAAAAAGACAGATGCATACTGTGTTTACCTCTCAGGTGCAGTGAGTGGGTAAGGGGACTGATTTAAAACCCGTCACTTTCAAGAGTGTCACTAAGTGAAACCCCGTAGCTCTGTGTTCGGGCATGCTCATGGTGTAATGTGGACACTGGGCTTCTTGTCATCATAGAAACAGATCGCCTGATTGTGAAGTTTATTGCAGCTTCAGTAATATCGGCGGCCTTCCCTTCGACACAGCTCTGCTGTTCACTGGAGCAAATGTCTCGTGAGTGTTGATAGGCTATTATTCGCGACTTGTATCCAATCAGCCAGAGCCGTGGGCTCGCCTGCGCCTCAGGTTTTAGATGTTCAAATCACAAAACTCTACACAACGACACAACTCGTCACAACTGTCTGGACTCACAGCGCGAGCCGGACGCCGGTGTCACAGCAGCTGAGCTGAGTTCATTTGAGCCAAGTCGAAAACCTTCTCTTGCGGCGCCCCCTGACATTTTGCGCCCTAGACAACGACACCTGTCCCTGATTCGGCTAGGTTTACATCTGCGCTAAGATATCAAGGTGAAAGTCATCATAGCTTGCGTAGTATAGACCCAGCTCCCAACCCAACTTTGAGAATAGATTAACGGCGATATTTTTTTTATCGCCCGATAAGAGTCTCACGTTAACGCAGCCGTTAACGCCGATAACGGCCCACCACTAAATGATATACACTATATTGCCAAAAGTATTGGCACCACTCTGAATCACTGAATTCAGGTGTTCCAATCACTTCCATGACCACAGGTGGATACAATCGAGCACCTAGGCATGCAGACTGCTTCTACAAACATTTGTGAAAGAATGGGTCGCTCTTAGGATCTCAGTGAATTGTGAATTGAAGCATGGTACTGTGATAGGTTGCCACCTGTGCAATAAGTCCATTTGTGAAAAGATATTCCACAGTCAACTGTTAGTGGTATAAAAACAAAGTGAAAGCAATTGGAACAACAGAAACTCAGCAACAAAGTGGCAGGCCACATAAAATTACAGGGCAGGGTCAGTGCATGCTGAGGCACACAGTGCGATGGAGCTGCCAACTTTCTGCAGAGTCAATAGCTACAGCCCTCCAAATGCTGTGTGGCCTTCGGATTAGCTCAGGAACAGGGCGTAGAGAGCTTCATGGAATGGGTTTCCATGGCCGAGCAGCTGCATCCAAGCTTTACATCACCAAGTGCAATGCAACGCGTCGGATGCAGCGTTGTAAAGCACGCCGCCACTGAACACCAGAGCAGTGGAGACGTGTTCACTGGAGTTACAAATCACACTTCTCTGTCTGGCAATTCGATGGATGAGTCTGGGTTTGGCAGTTGCCAGGAGAACTGTACTTGCCTGACTGCACTGTGCCAATTGTAAAGTTTGATTATGATGTGGAGTTGTTTTTCAGGACTTGGCCCCTTAGTTCCAGTGAAAGGAACTGTTAATGCTTCAGCATACCAAGACATTTTGGACAATTTCACGCTCCTGACTTTGTGGAAACAGTTTGGGGATGGCCCCTTCCTGTTCCAACATGACTGCACACCAGTGCACAAAGCAGGTCCATAAAGACATGGAGGAGAGAGTTTGGTTGAACACCTTGGGGATGAATTAGCGTTGAGACTGTGAGCCAGGCATTCTCGTACAACATCTGTGCCTGACCTCACAGATGCGCTTCTACAAGAATGGTCAAAAATTCCAATGGACACGATCCTAAACGCTTTTTACCAGTTTTAGAACAGTATTTTTAAATGGAGAATCTAGTGTTTGCGGATGTTGTATCATTGTTTTTAGATTAAACATTGATTACATTTACAAGATTTATGTAAAATTATATAATCTATGCAATCTACTGCAAGTTTTAAGTCTGATTATTTGTATTATAGCAGTGTTCAAGTATGTTTATAGGTAATTTAATTGTTTTTACAGGTGTATATGTTCTTCAGTAAACATTAAAAGCCCCAAAATTACACAATATTTCTTGTACTTTTTTACAAGACTATTTTACAGTATTTTTCTGGTACCCCAGTTGCCGGAATATTTCTGTATTTTTACGAGGGAGTCATTTACTGTTATTTTACGGTAGTTTTCTGTCACCCTAGCTGCCGGAATATTACACTTTTCTCAATTTTTTTAACAGTGTACTCACAGAAAATATTGTATCTGGACTCTGAGGCTTTACATCACATCCACTCTAAACAATCTAAATAATCCACTATAAACAAAGGCAAAAGGGATCCCGCAAAAGGACAGATATTTAGGCCGGTTCTTTGTACATTGCACAGGGCTCAGAATGTACAGTATGTGGGCTCATACCTAACTACTGGGAAAATGGCTTAATAGCAGAAAATACCTACGGACTGCTACAACCTGAAGGACATCCACATAGAAGCTGGTCAGTTTTGTGTGAAAATAGTGCACTTGTTTAGTCAATGTGGATAATAGATAAGAAGTAAGTGATATGGTGCTCATAGAAAATACTGGATCATATTTGTAACTTGACCGTGAGGCTGTAGTAGGGGTAAACCGGGGTGAAAGTAACACGGGACGAAAGTAACAAGGCGTTTTTTTTCAGAGCCCTGACTGCATTTGCTGTCCAAACTTTGACCGCACCTTCAGCAGCAACCCTTGATGGAGCTGCCAAATATCGAGTGATTTTGTCATAGTTTCCCGCGGCCGTCTTTGTTTTCGAGCACCGAAAGTAAATTTCTGAAGCGTGACTCTTTTTCAAATTACAAGTTGTGCCTCTCGTTTCCTGTGTCACAGTAATGATTAATCTACAGGTTATTTAGTGCTTTAACACACCCTGAAGTTTGCCCTGTCAGAGTTCTTCAGTATCAAAGTAAATCGTGTTTATATGTCAGGAGTTCCTGTCTACACCTGACCACAAGTGTTTCTTTTGTCCCGCTGCTCATGTGGTGACTTTTCTGTGTTGCAGCATTTATTAAAACATGTTTAGGACATATTATACCAACAGAATATGCCATTAGGTCAGAAAGACAGAGGTCTGATTCAGCCAGATGTTTCTGGACATCTCTATTAGAAACATTAGTCTCAGGTCAGCTGATAAAGACTTTGTTCAGATAATGCAGGAGGAGGGCAGAGATAAAAAGCACTCAAAATGCAGGTCACTCATACTTGCTTACAGCACGCTGCTGTCGCTCTTTGCTGTGCGTTAAAAGCCCGTCCTGCACCATGCCCAAAACCAGCAGCGACGCCCAGCTGTTGCCACAAGCCAGAGCTTGTCTTTCGCCGGCAAACGCCTAAAACAATTTTAAATTCATTTCAAAATGTGAAATTTGTATAGGCCTATTCTGTAAATAGGTTTTTAATTTTTATCTTAATTTTATTATTTATTCTTTTTTGTCCCATCTTTCTGAATGATGTTTCATTTTTTCACTGTTTCTGAAACTGCTACAACATGCAAATATCCCCAGTGCAGGATCAGTAAAGTCTCATTTTATTTTATATCATGCCAGCTTCATAAACAATCTCCACCTAACCATTTCCATTTCCCCTGTTTTAGGTGCACACATTTGTATATTTATGTTATATATTCATAATATATTCTTAATATAATATGAAATATTGTAAACAATTCAAGTTTGGGCTGCCAGGTTACTTTTGAAACTGAATATTAAAAATAAAAATGTAATTAAATTTTTTTTTTAAGATAAAGAATTTAAAAAAGAGATGTTTGCAGTTACACATAAACAAGGTCACAGTCATGTTTATTTATTAAATAATAAATAAACATGTAATTTATTAAATAATAAATAAACATGACAAACAGCGAGAATCTGTCAATTATCAAAATAAAAACCCTGTAAAGACTCCCGATCGTATGTCAACAATGAACACAGTTAAAACAGACAAAAAGCAACAATTTAACCAGATAGCCTAATTAATCATAGTAGAAGTACAAGAAGCAAGCACTAATCACCAAATCAACAAAATCTAAACATGTCAGCAAAACCACAAAAGCAAAATGCTCTTATTCTGAAAGGCTCTATGTGGGATGAGGGCTTGTATTGTTGTGTTACTTTTGACCCAGCTGACGGGGTGATAGTAACAATATGTCACTTATGTTTAAAGTGAAATTATATAGCAGTCGTTCTACATTTGTGCAAAATACCACCTGATGTTGACAGATCACACCTGTGTGTTAATGACCACGGCAAAAATATATCTCTGAAACCTTATCCTTTAAAATCAGGTTTTTCTGAAAAATGGTACTTCGCCTCCGCTCTCCCCTACTACAGTCTGACAGCCAGTCTGGCAATGTAGTAAGTTCTACCTGAAGGACATGCACAGGTGAAAAATTAATAAAATAAAATATCACTAAAAAACCCGACAGGACTTGGACTTAGATATGGAGATAAGAGAGATAATTAACTCCTCTGAAACCGCAAGTCCGATCGACACCAAATTCGGCATGGACCATCTCTGGACACACATCATACTGGCTTGTGCTCCCCAGATCGACACGCTAAAAAACTGTTCCCACTATAAGCTAACGATTACTCACGCAAAACGCTAGCAACACTAACTGATGTCATACCTTTGCTTTGGAATGGCCAATCGACACCAAAGTCGTGGAAACAAATTTCCTGCAAAGGACAAATAAAGAATCTAATCTAATCTAATCTAATAAAAAGAGGACCTGAGGAAACTGACTTTGAAATCCAACAACTACAAAGAGATGTGATCAGGGAAAAGCACACTGGCCCTCATTTATCATTCTTGCGTAGAAACGGGCGTATTTTTGTGCGTGAGATTATGCTTACACTGTTCTCAGCGCCTGATTTATGAAGCTGTGTGTACCTTTGAAATCCAGGTGTACGCACCACCTGGTGTTGACAAATGCGGCGGCTGAAAACGTGCGTAATTTGAATGAAACGCCCCCAATTATTCAAGCTTCAGGAGGCCAAACCCAGGACTTTACGGCAGGGACTGACGGAATACGGCAAGAAACACATGGTTTGGAGCAGGAAGTCCACAAGTTAAGACTTCAGAAACAAAATATTATGTTGTTTTGACAGATTTAAATAAAGATTAAATGTTTAGTTTCACTACTAGAGCCCCTCCCCGGAATAAATGTTAAAAATATTGTGCATTTTAATATTATGAGGTTTTTCATTTGGAAACAATTTAATACTTTTTTATTTGTTGATTTAAACTGGATAAATTTTTAACAAAATGTTCAATGCGCTTAAAACTGGACACGAGCGGTCAGATGAGCCATAAACAGTTCAGGTCCAGCCGGAGAGCCAGTGCTGGAGTCAGGGGGACCGCCGCGCGCTGTCAGCCTCGCTGGAGCGGACCAGTGCGCTGTCAGCCCCAGAGGAGGATGCCTCATCCCGGAGGAGCAGGGCCAAGAGCCTCTCTGAGCGTTTACTTTGATGAACGGAGGACATACGGACAGATACGGGGCGGTGTCCCCCCAGCGTGCAAAGCAAGCCTTCATAATGTTTTGTGACTTTGGGAAACAGCTCTGTGCTGTCCTGGGACTATTACGCACGGACACGGGTCTGGACGCGCACGAACTTGGATCTTTTCTTTTATGTTCAGAGTGAAACATTGTCCAAACACAATGATGAGCTGCGCCACGTCTGTACCACCTGTTTGTGGAGCGCGTTCTGTGCAAACTAGAAGTTTTTGTCTGTTCCTAGAATTATAAACTGGCTACTTGTGGAGCTCTAAGAGACAGATTGGCACTAAAACGCCCATCAAAGTCCCAAATAAGCTCCAAATGAAAGTATGTTGCTCTGATAAAAAGCTGCTCCATCTCCTCCAGGACCTGGCTTTACGCACTGACCCAGGACTCACACATGAACAGAGATCAGCATGCCAGAGTCTGGGGACGCGGGGCCTTTAGCGGGGTGTCGGTGCTCGCTGTGCGGTCATAATATAAAGTTTGTCTTATAATATATGCAGGGCTTTGTGCGCGACATGTCTGTGCCCGCCTCACCTAAAGGGCGTGGGGCTGAGTCCATGTCGGCAGCCAGTCTTAGGGCTTCAAGCCATCCGCTTATGCTCTTTGTTGTTTTAACTTTTTTTGCTTGTAGCCTTTTCATTTGAAGGTCCACATTTTATTAAAAGCAAACCCAAATAAAAGGCATCAAAAGCTACGATAAAATAGTCCAAATACAAATCAGATCATGTTCTGACTGCTCAATAGGCTGTATAAAGTCCGTGCTGCTCAAATATAAACACACAAATTAATGTTTCAAACGTTGTTTCTGTTACAGTGGGTCATAATATATCATGTATTTTAGTTTGTCAGTGTGTTTTGTGCTGGTAGGAAATGATTTCAGCGCATTTCGGCTCTAACTCAAAACTTGCGTACATGTACACCACCTCCTGAGCTGGCGTAGGATTTGAGCGTGCCGTACGCCAACGTCCATATTGATAAATGTCAAAGTCACCGTGGTTTTGGGCGTACGCAAGGTGTACGCTGGAAATTTGGTGTACGCACTTTTGATAAATGAGGGCCACTGTGAGCATGACTGTTGCACAATGTATTAATCACTGTTTTCTCTCCCAAGCTGGCAGCAGATAAGTGATCCACATTGTGGTGTCCTCTCCCTGTTGTTTCATGAATAAACAGTGCACAATATAGCCTGCTTATTGAAATGGGACTATTATTATATTATATTATAATATAAATACAATTATATTATAATATATTATTATAGCAGGATAAGCGGTTGATGATGGATGGATGGATATTATTATACTTTTATTTATCACTTTTCTTACAAGTGCTTTAATTCCACGTAAACCTACTCACAGATGTTCATTGTGTGCAAAGTATGGTGCACGCCGTTTTCCAATTATGAAACCTAATAACTAAAAGTGCTATTTTAATACAGGCTAATGGAAAATATGCAAAACACATAGGAGAACATGGAATAGCTGTAAACACTTGGTTTTTGATCGGCGGGACCGCTGACTTAACAGATAAGGCACCAGGATTGATGAAGCCTGGCTGTTAGCCTGGTCTGGAGCAGGCTAACTGCACAGAATAAATCGCCATGGTAACTTATGTGCTACTGCTTTCGTGAAACCAAGTCAAGGCTTAATTTGTGCTGGAGCTATAGCTGGAGCTCCCTTCTGGTCACCTCACTGCCCTTCTACACAAATAAAATCCAAGCTTTCATCCAGCTTTATAGGGTCAGTCTAACATATCTCCTTTTTCACTATTAGATTTGGTAGCTAATTATGGTTTCTGATGGCTCTTTAAAACAATGTGCAGATACACATTACTATACAGGCGACAGTTGATCATGCAGAGCAGTGAGAAGTTGGAGTATGTGTGTATCCAAAAGAGCGTGCCAGGTTAGTGCCGTAGTTTTGGGCCTGTGCAGGGCTCTAGATCACACGAGGATGAGGTGTGGCCATACATGTCGCCTCACGTCCTGAATTTGTTCAAGTCATTCCTAAAGTATCACCAGCATTTTTTGAATTTTTTGCCTTTTTGCTAGACTAAAACTTTATTTAAACAAGCACATAATTAGCAGTATTTATAGATCTCCACCTGCCTGTCCTGACTCCACCAAATGTATATTATCTACTCTACGTCACTCGAACACCCAGGTGAAGTTATTATTTTAGGCGTCTTCAACATTAGCTGGCTCGACTGTTCGTCAAACAATAAAAGCTTACTATCATCTTACTTTTACTTTTAGTGGTGTTTGAAGACCTTCCACAATGAACTGTTATGTTTTTCTTACCTTAGAATTAGGTACATGAGACATCATGTAACACTTAAGTTCTTAATGTTGCTGTTTGATGAACAAGTAACAATAATATTCACAATAACTTATAGTTTACTGAATAATTAAGTAAATATAATTTGAAATATATCTATCCAAGAAACCTCATTTCCTGACTGGCTACTCTCTTTTGTCCCATGTTGGCCAATCGTAGCTATCCTATGCTCTCATGAAGGGGGAGGGCGCACAAGACTTACCGCTTGATGTCACTAAAAGTTACACACTGAACCTTTAAATATTAAAATGTTCTGAAAATTTTAACGTCAAAAATGAAACGTTCTAATCAACGTTTTCTACTTTAAACGTTAGTTCTTGTTTGAGTACAAACTGAGCTGGACTGGACGGATGGATGAGGGATGGATGAACAAATGAATGAATTAATGAATAATTAATTAATTAATAAATTAATGGATGGGTGGATAGAATAGTGAATGTATAGTAGCTCTGTGTTGGACTCACCGAGCAGCAGAGACACAGGTGAAGCCTTCATGTTGAGTGGATGTCGACTGTCAGTCAGTCTGAGCAGCAGAGTGACGCCTTCTGCTTCACCACTTCCCTATTCCCCACACTCAGCGCCTCATTGGCTGCGTTGCATGTTACCCTGCTGCTCATGATTGGTGCTTCACAGCTTAGAAGCAGGGCCGAAGTTCAGTACACTGTTATCAACGAAGCTGCACGCCACTACTTTACACTGTTATACAAGCAGCACGCCACTACTTTTACACTGTTATATCAAGCTGCACGCTCACTACTTTACACTGTTATACCAAGCTGCACGCCACTACTTTACACTGTTATACAAGCTGCACGCTCACTACTTTACACTGTTATACGAGCTGCACGCTCACTACTTTACACTGTTATACCAGCTGCACGCCACTACTTTACACTGTTATACCAGCTGCACGCCACTACTTTACACTGTTATACAAGCTGCACGCCACTACTTTACACTGTTATACCAGCTGCACGCCACTACTTTACACTGTTATACAAGCTGCACGCTCACTACTTTACACTGTTATACCAGCTGCACGCTCACTACTTTACACTGTTATACAAGCTGCACGCTCACTACTTTACACTATTATACAAGCAGCACGCTCACTACTTTACACTGTTATACCAGCTGCACGCTCACTACTTTACACTGTTATACAAGCAGCACGCTCGCTACTTTACACTGTTATACACAGCATGCACGCTTCAGCTACTTTTACACTGTTATACAAGCAGCACGCTCACTACTTTACACTATTATACAAGCAGCACGCTCGCTACTTTACACTGTTATACAAGCAGCACGCTCACTACTTTACACTGTTATACAAGCAGCACGCTCACTACTTTACACTGTTATACAAGCTGCACGCTCACTACTTTACACTGTTATACCAGCTGCACGCTCACTACTTTACACTGTTATACAAGCAGCACGCTCACTACTTTACACTGTTATACGAAGCTGCACGCCACTACTTTACACTGTTATACGAAGCTGCACGCCACTACTTTACACTGTTATACCGAGCTGCACGCTCACTACTTTACACTGTTATACAAGCTGCACGCCACTACTTTACACTGTTATACCAAGCTGCACGCTCACTACTTTACACTGTTATACAAGCAGCACGCTCACTACTTTACACTATTATACAAGCAGCACGCCACTACTTTACACTGTTATACCAGCTGCACGCTCACTACTTTACACTGTTATACAAGCAGCACGCCACTACTTTACACTGTTATACAAGCAGCACGCTCGCTACTTTACACTGTTATACCAGCTGCACGCTCACTACTTTACACTGTTATACAAGCAGCACGCCACTACTTTACACTGTTATACAAGCAGCACGCTCACTACTTTTACACTGTTATACAAGCAGCACGCCTCACTACTTTACACTGTTATACCAGCTGCACGCCACTACTTTACACTGTTATACAAGCTGCACGCCACTACTTTACACTGTTATACCAGCTGCACGCCACTACTTTACACTATTATACAAGCTGCACGCC
>JALXJV020000002.1:48595775-48630583 GCA_024633595.2 Lepomis macrochirus
GAAAACAATCACTGACAATAGGCCGGTCACAATAACTACTTTTGTTAGACCATATATTGTCCCTGAATTAATTATTGTGATAAACAATGTTATTGTAATTTTAAGACCAATTTACGACACTTATATAATGATGATATTATAGCATATTAATGCACTTTAACATAGAAACTGATTTTTTACTCTGAAATGACAATTCAAATCTCAATTATCTCTCATAATAATAAATAAATAAATAAATAAAATAACACCTTACCACCAAAACAACCTGCACCAGGAGCCAGTCTGCCAATATCTTTTGCTCTGTTTTAATTGTGTTTATTGTTCACACACGATGGGGAGTTTTCACAGGTGTTTTATTTTGAAAAACTGACTGGATTCTCCTTGACGCAGCTTCCCTTAAATAGACTCACTGCGTGTTCTCTGCAAAGTGTGTTACCGCCTGGCTCAAGGCTGGCAACAAAAAGGGAGGCCTCACACAGAGAATAGTAAAACGGTTTATTTAACTCAAACTAACAAACAGCTTTAATAAGTTGATGGTGTGGGTAGATATGAGGAACATCAGACATGTCAGAAGAGTGTGGATGAGTGAGAATGGAGTGTAATGCCTGTTGGTGGGTGCAGCAAATTAAACAAAGGAACAAAGGCTGAGGTTGAAGCAGCAGGCCAGCAGAGAGACGGACTCCCAGAAAGGCAGGCCTTGTAGACCCTCTGGGCAGGTAGATGCTTTGGACCCTCCCAGCTCTACCAACCAGCCACACCCAGAATCTGAAAAACAGAGAAGACATACAGGCAGGCAGACTGGGGAAGTCGTCACAAGTGGAATAACCAAATTAATTAAGATCAGACCCGCGACCCTGTAAGCAGGATAAGCGGTTGACGATGGATGGATTAAGGTCAGGTCCATATATTGTCCGATATTGTAACTGTCGGGACAGGCCTCTCTCTGTAAAAGATAAATGGTCCATATTTGTAATGTATATGGAATAACACCTTTTTTGACTTTTTCCGATGACTCCAAAGCACTTTAAACTACATCACTCAATTCACACACATCCATACACAGCTAAAACTAGAAATAGCAGTTTCTAATCGGTTTTGCTAAATGTAATGTAAATGTAATTAATGTAAAGAGGTGGCACGCCTCAGAAGCAACTAGGGGATAACTGTCTTGCTCAGTGGGTGTCGCTTGTCATGGTTTGGGGTTTAGGTTGTTTGTGTCTGATTCTCGTTGTTCATGCCTCTCTGTGTTTGTAATTATTTTTGCCTTGTCAGCTCTGTGTTTCTGTATCAATGGTTTTAGTCCTGTTTGTTTATTTTCGTGTTCAGTAAATCTGTTATTTGTTCAAAACAAAAAACTAAATAACCTAAATATATATTTAGTCTGTTTCTAAATATATATTAAAAGTACATCATTTGACATTATCCTTATGCACAAAAGCACTGCTTCATTTTACAAGGTGTGGCAGCTTACCATGAATCCTGATCCAAACATCTGAAAGTGACAGGGCCCTTCTCTGGTGCTGCAGGAAGGAGTGGTGTTCTGCTTTGTCCTGACAGTCCAGCATTAATTTGAACAGAGAGTGATGGTAGGTGACTGGGACCAGCCTGGCTAATGTCATCGATCCTTAAACCCTGCACATGCTCAGAATGGTCTTTATGAAAATCTGGGAGGTCCTGGGATGTTTTAAAAGCAAGCGAGGAACTCAATTTCACCTTTATTTTACTTTACACAGGTACGAACAATGCAAAGCACATTATTAACACTCACAAGTTCACTCACAATTGATCCCTATGTAAGTTACCATTGGCTATTAAGCCTTTTCTCTCTGCTATAATTTGCTAATATGCATATTGAACCGTCTGCATTCTCTGCATTCCTAATCTATCCGGCAACTATAAAGTTACCAAGAGGACATGAACATAACACTTTTGAGGCAGAGGACAAAAAGACAGGCTCCAACCCCAAAATGAAATCACCAATGCTGACTAGTGCTATTGTCAGTGACCATGTTCATCATCATCATTAAAGGTTCAGTGTGTAACATCTAGTGGCATCTAGTGGCGAGGGTTGTGAATTGCAACATCATGTCCACTCTTCTACTGCCACCTAACCTGTCAAAGAGGGTAGGACAGCTACGGTGGCTGACACAGCTCAAAAGGTGTCTTTTCTGAGACAGCAGAGTGGCCAGTCAAGAAATGAGGTTTCTTTAGATAGTTGTGTTTGTTAAAATATTATGTAAAAGCAAATGTTTTTTCGAATATTCTAGTTTCTTGTTCATAAATAAACAACAGCCATGTGAAGTAATGAAGTGCTTCATGATGTCTCATTCTCCTATAATACTTTATTTTACATCTTGGGAGGCTTGGCTCATCTGGACTAACTTACCAGAGTAAATGAAGAAGTATCTGTCAGTGGTCATCAAGTATGACCACTGACAGATACCAGGACGATGTGAGCCTCACTGTTTCTGCACCACAGTCGTTTATAAACCACATAATACATGAAGTTTATGAAGGTATTGGCTGGTGAGCATGCAAATATTACCAAAATTAGGGCTGAACGATTAATTGCATTTGCAATATTATCGCGATTTAATAAAACGAGATTTTTTAATCGCAAAGGCGGCGATTATACTCTGGTCACATGACACCCAAGCAGAAAGCAGTCTGACAAAGTTAATGCTTCGTTACGCTGTAACTTGCCTTCTTGTTGCTCAGCTACATAAACTTTAATGTTTACTAACTGCTTACTGTATAATACCCTGTGGTGAAAAGGTAGGCCGACCTTATGATATTATATCATATTATTTAATGCCATGACTTGACTCAAATTGTCTTTCTCATATTATTATAATTTGATTTATCTTATTGCTCATAATAATAATTCTACCTAATTCATCATAACACAGGCCTGAGCCACAAGAAAGAGCTGTGTAAGTTTAACCTATCTAATATGATACTATAAACTGATTTACTGCTCGTCCATTTTGAACAATACAGAAGTTAAAGAGCTTAAAAATTAATCGCAAATTAAATCGTAATCACAATATTGGTAAAAAAAAATCACAATTAGATTATTTTCCAAAATCGTTCAGCCCTAATCAAAATGTCTTGTTTAATTTTTTAAAATGCAACAGAAACACAAAGTCATACTGACAGCCATAATTTCAGCTTGTGGTAAAACTGTGAAACGTTTTTAATGTGCATTTAGCACTTGAAAATACAAATTACACATATGCGCACAGTGGCAAAGCAAAATCTAATAAAATTTTGAAAGTATTCATTATTGGTCACTAGATAGGCACATGGTCCTGTTATATATCACTATTTGCAGTAAAAAGAAATACATGTTTTCCACCAGGGCAGTAAGGTGTGAAGTTTAGCTGCTGATCTGAGCTTCTCTGCTGTTACAGTATCATTACCAATAATATTCATCAGCTGTTTGTCTCAGGAAGGTAACGGCACATTTCTGTCCACGTAACAAAGCCATAACAGAGGCTGGAGAAGAACTACATCAAGTTACAATCCAACTACATCTGTTTTCTACCAGCGCAGTAAAAGTTTAGCTGCTGATCTGAGCTTCGATTGCCAATTAGCGATCAGCTGATTCTCACGACGTAACATACAAAGCCGAAACAGAGCGCTGGAGACTAAACCAATCCAACTAACAAAACGTGTTTTCTACCGGTCTGTAACAGTTTAGCTGGCTGATGCTTCCATGCTCTATAGAGCGTATATAAAAACGCACCTGTAGTGCTGTTTGTCTGTTTTCAGCTACTGTAGAAACATGATGATGCAACATGGCGACGTCCATGGAAGGGGGTGCCAGCGGTTATGGAGATATAAATGTCTCATTCAAAGGTTATAAAAACATAATGGTTTATTATGTAAGGTCGTTACACACCACTGAAAACATAGTTATGGATCTTATATTGCATTTCTGTCAATAGATCCTCAGAAAAATGACACACTGGACCTTTAAGCTTACTTCTCTTGTGAGTTCTGGTTTTGCTTTGTTTGCTGTTAGCTGAGGTTCTTGAAACATTTGACGATTTGTGCTGAGTGAAGCCATTTAAAGTGACAACTTACTGCTTCTGCATTACAGAGACCCTGAGAGGGTTTGAACCGTCTGCATTCTCTGCATTCCTAATCTATCCGGAAACTATAAAGTTACCAAGAGGACATGAACATAACATTTTTGAGGCAGAGGACTTTCTCGAAAAGACAGGCTCCAACCCCAAAATGAAATCACCAATGCTGACTAGTGCTATTGTCAGTGACCATGTTCATCATCATCATTAAAGGTTCAGTGTGTAACATCTAGTGGCATTTATTCTATTTTTTTTAAATCTGTGTCGCGTTTTTCTTGTGCAGAGTTAAGGTGAGTAGAGGCATTCTTATTTGCCCTCAGTGATCACAGATTATGGTGGTGTGAGGGGGGTCGGGTGGGGGCGATAATAACGGCTTGGTCTCTTCTTCTTCTTCTTCTTTGTGTGTTTGTTTATTTGGGAGAATGTCAAAATATAAGTCTCTGTATGAAAATGTACATTCCTGGGGTGTGTGGGAAGTGGTTAATATTTAATATTCATTTTATGTGGGTAACACTGCTGGTTTGAATGTTTAAATGATAAAGTGATGACATGATATGAAGTAAAACTAACTTCTGACCTGCAACAATTTTAGTCCAAACATGTTGCCAAAGTATAAAGTCAGACATAAATAATAAATTCAGTAATAAAAAAATAAGTAATAATGCCTTTAAATTGGTCTGATGGTCTAACTCTGTATGTGGCTCTGGTCTGATGGTCTAACTCTGTATGTGGCTCTGGTCTGATGGTCTAACTCTGTATGTGGCTCTGGTCTGATGGTCTAACTCTGTATGTGGCTCTGGTCTGATGGTCTAACTCTGTATGTGGCTCTGGTCTGATGGTCTAACTCTGTATGTGGCTCTGGTCTGATGGTCTAACTCTGTATGTGGCTCTGGTCTGATGGTCTAACTCTGTATGTGGTTCTGGTCTGATGGTCTAACTCTGTATGTGGCTCTGGTCTGATGGTCTAACTCTGTATGTGGCTCTGGTCTGATGGTCTAACTCTGTATGTGGCTCTGGTCTGATGGTCTGACTGTTTTCTTCTTCTACAGATTCTCAGGTTACTCTGGAGATTCCTGCACTTCCTGTGAAGGCAGGAAGTGATGTCACTCTTCGCTGTAGAAGCAAAGATCAGTTCGCACTCGAAGCCTTTTTCATCAGAGATGGTTCTAAACTTGGATCTGGACCAGAAGGACAGATCACCATCAGGAACATCAGTCAGTCTGATGAAGGTCTCTACTGGTGTTACTTTGATCAGACTGCTGAATCTCCTCGGAGACGGCTGAGCGTCAGAGGTCAGGACAATGACATCACTTCCTGTTTAAAGATATGAACTAACCTGCTGACCTGATAATCGGGGCTTGACATTAACTTTTTTGCTCACTAGCCAATGTGGCTAGTGGTTTTCCAAAGTTACTTGCCACGCAGCATTTTCACTAGCCACATTTTTGTTGTTGGAAAATTACGTTTTATATGATTAAAGTTGACAATGAGGCTTAAAACATGTTAAAATGTACTAATATTATCATTAGCTCTGCTTTTTTTGAAAACATGTCGTCTATTAAGATAAACACATAAAACAACTTCTTATTGTTAATAATAAAGGTGCTGCATCAGAAACAGTAAATACTGTAATACAGAGTAGAAAAATGATCTGCATTAGAAACAACCAGCAGAGAATTCTACATTTTTTCTAAGAAAAACACCCACAATTAAGGCAACAGGATTAAAACTTTCTTTAGGCCTATATGTCAGCTTTGGGGACTTTGATCGGACTTTGCTCTGACTGGGTTAATGTTTCTCATCATGAAGCTCTGGTCGCTCTGAGTAACTGGAGATACGTCCACCTGAAACAGGTATAGGTCTACAGATTAGTCCCACACAAACGGATCTCCTGCTTTCTTTCATGGCGTGATTACTTTTATTAAAACATAGAATAAACTCTGGAAGGACAGTTGTGACATGAGGTGACATAAAGGCAGCCCTGCTAGTAGTTACACCGTGTCCCTTAGTCATGAAGCTTATTTTTTCTTTATCTCAGCTCTGCCTTCTCTCGTTCTCCTGTGCATTTCTTCTCCACACTGCTCGGCCACGCCCACTCACGCTCTGACTGAACGCTGTGCGGACGTGCGTGCCAGCGGTCGCGTGTGGTGGCAGAGATCAAACCATCAGGTTAAAAGCAGGAGGCTGAGGGGACTGTGGCTGCCCTGTGACAGATTCAACTTTGATATTCTGGTTTGACAAAAGTCTGGATGTCATATTCGGTGAGGCACTGCAGGGAGAGTGAGACGCCCCTGTGGTCTGGGTTCTCCTGCTATATCATCGCTGCCGCTGGTTCAGTTGATTATTAAGGGCTGACTAAAACAGCCCTCAGTTCTGCGGCCAGTCTGCGAGTTTCATCTCCACGGTCTTCTTGTTTACAGCGTTGTCCTTCAAGAGAGGCTTCACGAATGGACCAATGAGCAAACACTGTGTGCTCATGGGAGTTGTAGTGTCGCAGTGTCAAATTGCCATTCGTTTGTTATTTCAGATGCCTTTTGAAAAGACACCAAAGTGGCTAGTGGGAGTGACTGTGTTACTCGCCAAGGCTGAAATCCGCCCGCATTTGGCGGGTTGGTGGCTGTTAATGTCGAACCCTGCTGATCATAAACTGGTCACTGCACTGATCCAGGTTCTGCTGATTCCTCCTCCAGCCTCAGGTCTGATTGGTCTAACTGTGTTTTCTTTTTCAGATGATGATTCTCAGGTTACTCTGGAGATTTCTGCACTTCCTGTGAAGGCAGGAAGTGATGTCACTCTGCGCTGTAGAAGCAAAGATCAGGTCGCACTCAAAACTTTCTTCATCAGGAATGGTTCTGTCATTGGCTCTGGGCCTGAAGGAACCTTCACCATCAGGAACTTCCAGCAGACTGATGAAGGTCTCTACTGGTGTTATAACAATCAGACTGCTGAATCTCCTCGGACATGGCTGAGCGTCAGAGGTCAGGACACTGACATCACTTCCTGTTTTAAGATATGAACTAACCTGGGGCGAGTTCAGCGCCGACAAAACGTAGCAAAACATTTTTTTCAACGGAAACGGTGGTTCCCTGATCGCCCTGCTGTGTTTTTCTGCCTTTTTAACATCGTTGTGTTTACAAACTTGAGACACGCCCACCAAACGGGAGAAAACATACCTCGAACTTACCTGTTGCAGAACGTTACAAAGAAACATGTTGTTCAATCGGAAAATGTTACAAACCGGTGAAAACGTTTTGAGACTGAACTCACCCCAGCTGACCGGATGATAAACTGATCCAGGTTCTACTGATTTCTCCAACAGACTCTGGTCTGATGGACTAACTCTGTATGTGGCTCTGGTCTGATGGTCTAACTCTCTATGTGGCTCTGGTCTGATGGTCTAACTCTGTATGTGGCTCAGGTCTGATGGTCTACCTCTGTATGTGGCTCTGGTCTGATGGACAAACTCTATATGTGGCTCTGTTCTGATGGTCTAACTCTGTATGTGGCTCTGGTCTGATGGTCTAACTCTGTATGTGGCTCTGGTCTGATGGACTAACTCTATATGTGGCTCTGTTCTGATGGTCTACCTCTGTATGTGGCTCTGTTCTGATGGTCTAACTCTGTATGTGGCTCTAGTCTGATGGTCTACCTCTGTATGTGGCTCTAGTCTGATGGACTAACTCTGTATGTGGCTCTGGTCTGATGGACTAACTCTGTCTGTATGTGGCTCTGGTCTGATGGTCTAACTCTGTATGTGGCTCTGGTCTGATGGACTAACTCTGTCCGTATGTGGCTCTGGTCTGATGGTCTAACTCTGTATGTGGTTCTGGTCTGATGGTCTAACTCTGTATGTGGCTCTGGTCTGATGGACTAACTCTGTCTGTATGTGGCTCTGGTCTGATGGTCTAACTCTGTATGTGGCTCTGGTCTGATGGACTAACTCTGTCTGTGGCTCTGGTCTGATGGTCTAACTCAGTATGTGGCTCTTGTCTGATGGTCTAACTCTGTATGTGGCTCTGGTCTGATGGTCTAACTCAGTATGTGGCTCTGGTCTGATGGTCTAACTCTGTATGTAGCTCTGGTCGGATGGTCTAACTCTGTCTGTATGTGGCTCTGGTCGGATGGTCTAACTCAGTATGTGGCTCTGGTCTGATGGTCTAACTCTGTATGTAGCTCTGGTCGGATGGTCTAACTCTGTCTGTATGTGGCTCTGGTCGGATGGTCTAACTCAGTATGTGGCTCTTGTCTGATGGTCTAACTCTGTATGTGGCTCTGGTCTGATGGTCTAACTCTGTATGTGGCTCTGGTCTGATGGTCTAACTCTGTATGTAGCTCTGGTCGGATGGTCTAACTCTGTATGTGGCTCTGGTCTGATGGTCTAACTCTGTCTGTATGTGGCTCTGGTCTGATGGTCTAACTCAGTATGTGGCTCTGGTCTGATGGTCTAACTCTGTATGTGGCTCTGGTCTGATGGTCTAACTCTGTATGTGGCTCTGGTCTGATGGTCTAACTCAGTATGTGGCTCTGGTCTGATGGTCTAACTGTTTTCTTCTTCTTCAGATTCTCAGGTTTTTCTGCAGATTCCTGGACATCCTGTGATTACAGGAAGTGATGTCACTCTGCGCTGTAGGAGCAAAGATCAGTTCTCACTCGAAGCCTTTTTCATCAGAGATGGTTCTAAACTTGGATCTGGACCTGAAGGACAGTTCACCATCAGGAACATCAGTCAGTCTGATGAAGGTCTCTACTGGTGTTACTTTGATGAGACTGCTGAATCTCCTCAGAGATGGCTGAACGTCAGAGGTCAGGACAATGACATCATTTCCTGTTTAAAGATATGAACTCACCTGTTGACCTGATGATAAACTGATCACTGTACTGATCCAGATTCTACCGATTCCTCCTCCAGGTCCTACTACTGCTTCTTCTTCTTCTCCTCCTTCTCCTTCTTCTTCTTCTTCTTCTTCCTCTACTCCTCCTTCTCTCTCTTCTTCTTTTTCTTCTCCCCCTTCTCCTCCAGGCTCCCCCTCTCTCTCCCCTCCCTTCATAACAGTTGGAATAGCTTTTGGTTCTCTGGTTCTTCTGGTTCTGGTTCTGGTCCTGGTCGGGGTTCGGCTGCTCTGCAGGAATCAAACAGGTATGAAAACTGTTCGACTCACCTGAAATTAACAAACTGACACCTGACGGCTGGACTGTGATAAAACATTGGCCCTGGCATTTTTGGCCCAGGCAGCCGACCAAAATCAGCCGGACACTCCTCACCAATACAACATCCTTCCATTTAAGGGCTCAGATTAGGGGTGTGACGAAACACTTAGCCCATAAGATGGTGTCAGACTGGCTTTGTGTTGACCTGTATGGTGTCAGACTGGCTTTGTGTTGACCTGTATGGTGTCAGACTGGCTTTGTGTTGACCTGTATGATGTCAGACTGGCTTTGTGTTGACCTGTATGGTGTCAGACTGGCTTTGTGTTGACCTGTATGGTGTCAGACTGGCTTTGTGTTGACCTGTATGGTGTCAGACTGGCTTTGTGTTGATCTGTATGGTGTCAGACTGGCTTTGTGTTGACCTGTACGGTGTCAGACTGACTGGCTTTGTGTTGACCTGTTTGGTGTCAGACTGGCTTTGTGTTGACCTGTATGGTGTCAGACTGGCTTTGTGTTGACCTGTATGGTGTCAGACTGGCTTTGTGTTGATCTGTATGGTGTCAGACTGGCTTTGTGTTGACCTGTACGGTGTCAGACTGGCTTTGTCAGACTATGCACAGTGTACGATAAGGTGATCGGGATTGTAACAATAGAAACAACGCTTCTCCACCTTTACCCCTGAGCCAGCACGAGCACTCCGAGTTTCATTAGGCTTTGCTACAGTGTCATCGTAGGAAGAAGAGTAATGCCTGATGGAGATGTTCTTGTGTGTTAAGACAAACTGATCAGCAAGCACGGCAGCCTGCTGCAGCGTGGTTACTTTCTGTTTGTTGAGAACAACAACCTGTTCAGGCACACAGTTCTTGAATGCTTCTAACAGCATCAACTTGCAAACTGAGGAGAAATCATCGTCCTTACATGCAGCACACCACTGGTTAAATAGAATCCCCTGTTCTCTTGCAAAATCAATGTAAGTCTGGCCTACACCTTTCCTGAGAGCCCTCAAACGTTGCCTGTATACCTCTGGCACCAGCTCATACACTCGTAAGATGGCACTCTTAACCTTTTTCATATGAGAGGCTGTCTTGCACAGACAGCGAGGAGCAAGCCTCTTGAGCTTTTCCTTACAGTTTACACTGTAACAGGATGGCCCACACATCTTTTGGCCAACACAGGGCAACAGCAATGCGCTCAAATGCAGTGAAATAGCTCTCAATGTCGGTTTGACGGGAGACAGGGACCAGAGAAATGTGTTTACTTACATCAAATGCACTAGTAGTGTTAGATCCCGATGGCACTGTACCGGCAGCGGCGGCTGAGAACTGCGCTGACCGCAGCTCCAACTCACCCATTCTAATGGCTGTTTCAGCCTCCAACTTCTTTAGCTCCAACTCCCTCCTGAGCTGGTGTTCGCGCTCCTCACGCTCCAACTAGAGTCGAACCTTCAGCCGCGCGTCCTCTCTAGAAGTAGGGGAGGACTCCACAGACAACGGGCAATACCTCGGCAGGGTGAACTGCTTACCGTCGCCCTGCTTCAGACCAGGTGTGTCCGCCGCATCAGGTGGCGTGGCCACTACCTCCACCACAGAACCAGACCGCCTCGCTGCTGCCCCTGCGGGCAAGTCTGTCAAACTCAAAACACCGCTCTGTATTAACCCGTCAGTCCCAGCAGCCCGCAGCTCTGCTTTAACCAGAGAGCTAGACACAGATAAACCATAATGTGTAGCGATAGCAAACAGGTGAGCTTTCTTACATCCCTCCAGCTGCTCTAGCTAGGGTTTGCTACAAACTCTACGCAGCCATCCTCACCACAATAGCTACCTGGTAGGCCTGCCTACCCAAAACTTAGCCTAAGCTGTCTTCTGGGGCTTTCCGGGCTCAAGGTGACTTTAAAGGCGAAACTCGGCGTCGGGGCCCCAAAAGCCTACCTCCGACAGGGAACTTGCTCCCCACCCAGGATTCGGCTCGAAAATAATAAAGGAAAAATAACAACCAAGTGCCCGATGGAAAGACTGCAGGGCAGCCTAGCTGGACACTTTTAACTAGCCGGGAAAGCTCTACTGGAAAGACTTGACAGTGAAAACCACACGCTACAGTCAATGAAAACAGTTTCAACACCAATACAAACAATTCCAGCCTTCTTCCATACAACCCGGAATGTTTGGGAAAAATATCCCGGACGAGCCCCCAAATGTTACGTTCCTCCAGTGAAAAGTCCAGGGGAGGAGGAGGTTGGTAACAATAATAAGAACATTCCAGGTTTTGCGTTTATTGTACAGTTTAAAGTAACTAAGGTATTCAAGGAAAAAGTGCAACATAAAACAACTTCCCAAAACCAAGGGGAAGCGCCCAGTTCAGGTTATGGTTGGGACCACACGCCAGTAAACACAGAAGGTAGCCTGCAGGAAGCAAAAGCCACAAAGGAGAAATTAACAAGATAATAACTTCCACCCTCCCTCCACTGAGGGAGTAAGCCACAACACGGGATTAAGACTCCATCCACACCACTGCAAGGACTTCTCAACCGCCAATGCCGTGTCACCCAGCTCCACTAAGCCGTCTCTCCACATATTTCTACTCTCCACAGTCTGCATGCTCTGCTCCTTATACCAGCTCCTGCTGATTGCTGACTGGGGACAGGTGTGCACACTAGCCTCCTGGCTGCAACACGCAGGGGGGGGGCAGGACCTGCAGAGGACACACAAGCAGCAGTACACCTGGGCAGACACACACACACGGCCTACAGGCCATGGCAATGGTGTATTGGTGTGCGGTGTATGGTTTTGGTGGGCTGCCTCTGTCAAACATGCCAGGGCCAATTTTTTGTCCCAGTCCAGCCCTGAAACACACAAACACACACACAGCGGACTACCAGAACAAGGTCAACACACTCCTAATAGACACAAACACATATAAGACACTGAGACGAGACTCAACCACAGTGGCTACAAGAAAAAAGGCCATAGAATGTCTACAACAGCTACAGAAAGACAACACCATCACCCGTGAACAATATTACCGTTTGTATCCTGGAGAAGCCATTCCATGCGTCTATGGACTACCCAAGATACACAAAGAAGGAGCCCCACTCATTATCAGCAGCATAAACTCTGCCACCTTCAACATTGCCAAACACATCTCTACCATCTTGGCTCCTTTGGTGGGAAACACACCTCACCGCATCCAAAACTCCAATGACTTTGTAAACAAAGTTCGAGGACTAAAACTGGATCCAGATGAAACCATGGTATCCTATGATGTGACCTCTTTGTTCACCTGTATCCCCACCATAGAAGCAGTAGAAACCGTAAGGAAACGGCTAACACAAGACAACACCCTGGACAACAGAACTAGCCTCAGCCCTGACCAGATCTGTAAACTACTCGACCTCTGTCTAAACACCACCTATTTCCAGTACAACGGGGGGATTCTACAGACAGAAGCATGGCTGTGCCATGGGCTCGCCGGTATCCCCTATTGTGGGAAACATCTACATGGAAGAAGTGGAGAACAAAGCCCTCAACTCTTTCAAAGGAACAGCACCAAGCCACTGGTACAGGTATGTGGACGACACCTGGGTCAAAAATAAAAGCCAGGAAGTGCAAGCTTTCACAGAACACATCAACTCTGTGGATAGTAACATCAAGTTCACACGAGAAGATGTCCACAACAACAGTTTGGCCTTCCTGGACTGCTCTGTGCACATTGAAGAGGACAGGAGCCTGCAGATTGGGGTTTACAGAAAACCCACACACACAGACCAATATCTGCTGTTCGATTCTGTTGTGTCAAAAACAGGGGCCAAGGTGGGCCGGTAGAGGGCCTGGTCCCTACTCCGCCAATGTAGTAAACTCAACAAATAATTCTCTATTAGTTTTCTTCTTTAGTCAATTCTTTGTGGCCAAAAAACTTCACTGGAGATGGTCAAGAGTCGGTGCAAAAGAGTTTTATTCCAAAAAAGGACAAATAAACCCGAGTAACATCCCTGCAGGTCTCAGGATGGAACCAACTTGTGGTCAGCGAACACAGCCTTATATTCACCCTAAACTCTACCGCGTTAGTGGGTGTTACCCTTTAACTCCACCTACAGATTTCGCTGATCACTCCTCTTTAATGGTGAATTTCTTATCCTCTGCTGCTATTTAGTAGCGGTTCTTACATACTAATTTGACAATTCAACCCTTTCACTAATGTTAAAGTTTCTTTTATTTAGCATAATTTGGTCACAATTTGTCCCTCTTTATATATTTTTGGACAGTACTGGACTAGAAATTTACCATTATGTCTCAACTTCAGTTTTACCGTATTTTTAAAGGGATTAATAAGGAATAACATAATCAATAAGTGTATATCATGATTCAACATATCAATATGAACAAATCAAACATAGAATATGCTGTGTTTCACTAAAATTCAGTGCAAAGCTTGGTTTTGGAAATTACCGAACAAGTCAGCAACTTTCCCTATGATCTCATTTTTGGCTTGGATTTGCCATGATCTCAGATGGCGCACGCAGTTGCTGCATGTGCCCTCCCGTTGGTACTGTAGTCAGCAACTTTCCTTATGAACTCATTTTGGCTCTGATTTGCCATGATCTCACATGGTGCACGTGTTACTGCATGTGCCCTGTTGGGACGTGCCTCCCCCTCATCAGATAAGTCCTCCCTACTCCCTTCTTGATAAGAGGATCCGTTCTTATTGGCTACAACACAGTTCGCTGTCATCGGATTCAACATAGTTTGTCCTCATTGGCTACAATGTCTTGATTTTGCACATTCCGCCTGAACAGCTTTCTCTTTTTTCTATATTTCTGCCTGACCAATTTCTCTGCTTGTAGGCACATTGAAGGGGCACAAGTTAATACTGAATAACATGGTAAAACACTGGTAATCACACCCTATAATGAAAAATAAACTGCTAATGATCACATTTTATAACCTATCCATACATTGGATCAGTTGTCAATCCCTTTACCCTGGGAGACCACCTGTCTTTTCCTCCAAACTAAAGTAAATGCACTTTAAATGATGAAGATATAGCCCCCCCCCCCCTTGCTCTAGTAATTAATGACAAATTTAGGCTATAATGCCCCAAAATAATACAGAACAATTCCCACCACCCACTGGAGCACAAGCTAGGGGTCATGAGAACACTGCACCACAGAGCGGACCACATACCAACAAGTGCCCAGGCCAGAGAGAAGGAACAGAACCACCTGAACAAGGCACTTACAGCCTGTGGATACCCTAATGGACCTTTGTGAAAACGGCCAAAAGATCCAACAAGAACAAAACTACAGGGGACGAGGAGAAGAAGGTCAAACGCAACAACATTGTGATTCCTTACAATGGAGTATCAGAGAAACTCAGGAGGATTTTCAACAAACACAACATCCCTGTGTTCTTTAAACCCAAGAACACACTGAGACAGATCCTGGTCCACCCCAAAGACCGCACACCCAAACACAAGAAAAGCAATCTAGTGTATGCGGTCCAATGCAGTGAGGAATGCACAGACCTGTATATTGGGGGGGCTAAACTAAACCACTACACAAACACATGGCCCAACACAGAAGGGCCAACTCCTCAGAGGGCTGTTTTACAAAACCAAGATAGCAGATTAAGCCGGGTTTTTTTTAGATATCCTGGCTGAATTAAGCCTTGACTCGGTTTCATGAAAGCAGTAGCACATAAGTTACCATGGCGATTTATTCTGTGCAGTTAGCTCCAGACCAGGCTAACAGCCAGGCTTCATCAATCCTGGTGCCTTACTGTTTAGTCAGCCGTCCCGCCGATCAAAAAACCAAGTGTTTTTTACAGCTATTCCATGTTCTCCGATGTGTTTTGCATATTTTACATTAGCCTGTATTAAATTAGCAATTTTTAGTTATTAGGTTTCATAATTGGAGAAGACGCGTGCACCATACTTTGCACACAATGAGCATCAGCGATTAGGTTTACGTGGAATGAAAGCACATGTGAAGAAAAGTGATAAATAAAAGTATAATAATATCCATCCATCCATCATCAACCGCTTATCCTGCTATAATAATATATTATAATATAATAGTATTTATAATATAATATAATATAATATAATATAATATAATATAATATAATAATAGTCCCACTTCAATAAGCAGGCTATATTGTGCACTGATCATTCATGAAACAACAGGGAGAGGACACCACAATGTGGATCACTTATCTGCTGCCAGCTTGGGAGAGAAAACAGTGATTAATACATTGTGCAACAGTCATGCTCACAGTGTGCTTTGCACTGATCACATCTCTTTGTAGCTGGATTTCCAAGTCAGTTTCCTCAGGTCCTCTTTTTATCTCCATATCTAAGTCCAAGTCCTTTTTTATTGATATTTTATTTTGTTAATTTTTCACCTGTGCATGTCCTTCAGGTAAAACTTACTACATTGCCAGACTGGCTGTCAGACTGTAGGACCACAGCCTCAGGGTCCAGTTACAAATATGATCCAGTATTTTCTATGAGCACCACATCACTGACTTTTTATCTATTATCCATATTGGCTAAACAAGTGCACTATTTTCACACAAAATTGACACACTTCCAGCCTCTCTGCCAAGCCTACTATAAATATACATACATGTTTTTTAAAGCATTTGTTAAAAATGTTGCTTTCAATAAAACATGTGAAATACCTGAAAATGCTTTAAGAAAGGTTTATTTGCACAATAAGAAAACATGCAAAGTAAACATAGAAGAAACATTTGTGGATTGTCCAACAAAAGTAACTTAAGCTAAAAGAACAAGCTGCTGATTCCTGCATTATACTTTTATATTTTGAACTGAATTTTGTTTCCTTTTTATACAAATAAAGACATTTCCACCATAAATTGGTGCAGAATATTTCTCCAGAAGTCAGAAAATGAAGTGTTTAATGCTCAAAGACATCTGGGGGAGGAGCCTCAGACTCCCCACTCAGATATCTCAGCATTGAATATTATTTCAAAATAGGGTTAAATGGTTAAAAGGTGTATTGTCACACCCTAATCTGAGCCCTCATGTCCCCACCATTTTTCAACACAAAGTTACTTAAGGTCTGACATAAAGTTACCATTCATGGTAACATTATGTCAGTTTCAGTTAAGAGCAGTGATATTACTTCATTACTACTTCTTAAGTCGGTCCTCTATTGTGTGCCACGCCTTTTCTCGCTGTTTTAATACTGCAGCCGTGTTTCCTTATTTGTTTTAATATTATGTGCATTTTTTCATCATAAACCTTATAAAGTAGCCTATGCTGCACACGTCTTTTCCATTTCAGCATCAATGAATCTGTGATCGACCGTGTGGTCTCTTGAAGAAAGCTGTTCAAGCCCTTTTATCTGAATTACTTACACCTGGCTTGACATAGCCGCTTCTTCTTCCCTCTGAGCCTGGTTTGGCTCAGAGGGAAAAGGATAAAGCCAGGATGCTCTGATCACACTAGGTCAAGCCTAGCTTTATCTCTTATCCTAGATTTCTAAATGCTGCTTTTGTGAAACAGCCCTCAGCTTAAGACTCTGCAGTTTACTTACATCTGTAGGACAGAGGACACTTGTTTGAGGACCACCAGGTGCACATTTTAGACAGAGAAGCCGGATGGTTTGAAAGAGGGGTCAAAGAAGGCATCTACACCCGGGTCGAGAAGCCGAGGAGGAGGGGGTCTACACCGCCACTTATCCCCCACTTACAATGCTGTCCTTTCATCACCAACCAGGAAACTCAACAAACGTAACCGATAAGCCTCAGGTGAAGATACCAACGATGGTCGTTCAGTCTTGACCTTGGGTGGTTCTAAAGACCATAACGACTGTCGCTACAACAACCAGGATCACTAACGAACCAGTGGTATCGACGAGCCTGGCAAACGACCCCACAGAGGTTAAATAGCTGAGTTTCCTACCAGTCAGTCAGAACTGAAGAAGTCTCTTGGATGAGGGACTAAACGCCTTCCAGTATCTTCAACCAAGTCCAGCTGCCCTTGACTTTAACCTTCGTTGGATATCACGTAATACACACACACATACACACACTGCAGTTACACAGACACACGCCTTTCCTTGCCTTGCTTTACTCGATGCTGCACCAGTGGCCTGTACTACAAAGTGAGGTAACTTCAGGAGTAACATTGTGACATCAGGTTAACCTGTACTTAGTGTTGCTTTCGTAAAGGAAAATGATGACTAAATATCGTCATCAACGAACCTTTATCACGTGACGAAAACGAGACGAGACGCAACGTAAATGCTGGTCATGTGACGATGACTATAATTAAAAGTATTTTGCAATATTGTTGACGAATAAAAACAAGACTAAATGTGGTTTACAAAACGAAAACTATGATAAAATGTCTCTACATTTTTGTTGACCAAAACGTTATTTCGTCTCATTTAGTTGTGTTATTATTATTATTTTGCAAGTATTTCTGCAGTATTTTCACTTCAGGCGCATCAGATCGCACTGCGCTCGTCCCATCGCTCCTCCTTTTATGCTTCCGCTCCTCCGTGAGAGATCAGGTGCGTCTCACATGTGACGTTCATTTTCTTTTCAGCACTGTAGCCAGGCTGACAGAAAGTCACAGCTCTATTGAGCAAAGTATTCCCATAGCTCTCAGTAGTTATGACTTACTGAGCTTCTTTAATGATAAAATCCTAGCTATTAGAAACAAAATCCACCAAGACCTGCCCTCAACTGGCACCAGACTTAACTCAATACTCAGGAACTTTAGAAACAGCTGTAAAACCAGTTATATGTTTAGACTGCTTTGCTTCCCTCAATCTTTATCAACCAACTTCAATAATTTCTTCATCTAAACCATCTACCTGCCTCTTAGACCCCATCCCGACTAGGCTGCTTAAAGAAGTTTTGCCCTTGGTTGGCACTTCTCTGCTGGATGTGATCAATTTGTCTTTATCAACAGGCTACGTGCCACAGTACTTTAAAGTAGCTGTAATTAAACCTCTTCTGAAAAGCCCAACCTGGATCCAGACGTTTTAGCCAACTATAGACCTATATCTAACCTTCCATTTCTCTCTAAGGTCCTGGAGAAAGCAGTCGCCAAACAGCTGTGTGACTTTCTACATAGCAATAGTTTATTTGAGGATTTTCAGTCAGGATTTCGAGCTCATCATAGCACAGAGACAGCACTGGTGAAAATTACTAATGACCTCCTAACTGCATCAGACAAAGGACTTTGTATCTCTGTATTGGTTTTACTAGATCTTAGTGCTGCATTTGATACCATTGACCATCAGATCCTATTACAGAGACTGGAACATTTCATTGGCATTAAAGGAACCGCTCTAAGCTGGTTTAAGTCCTATTTATCAGATCGATTTCAGTTTGTACATGTTAACGATGAGTCCTCCATGCATACCAAAGTTAGTCATGGAGTTCCACAAGGATCTGTGCTCGGACCAATCCTCTTCACTTTATATATGCTTCCTTTAGGCAATATTATCAGGAAACACTCCATAAACTTTCATTGTTATGCAGATGATACTCAGTTATATCTATCGATCAAGCCAGATGAAACTCATCAGTTAGCTAAGCTTCAAATGTGTCTTCAGGATGTTAAAACCTGATGACCTGCAATTTTCTAATGTTAAACTCAGATAAAACTGAAGTTATTGTTCTAGGCCCTAAGCACCTCCGTCGGACGCATTATCTAAAGATATAGTTTCCCTGGATGGCATTGCCCTGGCCTCCAGCACCACTGTGAGAAATCTTGGAGTTATCTTTGACCAGGACATGTCGCTTAACTCTCACATTAAGCAAATTTCAAGGACCGCCTTTTTTTCACCTACGTAATATTGCAAAAATCAGGAACATCCTGTCTAAAAAATGATGCAGAAAAACTAGTCCATGCATTTGTTACTTCTAGACTGGATTACTGCAATTCCTTATTATCAGGCTCTTCAAAAGTCCATTAAGACTCTTCAGCTGATCCAGAATGCTGCAGCACGTGTTCTGACAGGAACCAGTAAAAGAGATCATATCTCTCCTGTCTTAGCTTCTCTGCATTGGCTTCCTGTAAAATCCAGAATAGAATTTTAAAATCCTTCTTCTCACATACAAAGCTCTTAATGGTCAGGCACCATCTTATCTTAAAGAGCTCATAGTACCTTACTACTCCCACCAGAGCACTGCGCCCCAGAATGCAGGGTTACTTGTGGTTCCTAGAGTCTCCAAAGTAGAATGGGAGCCAGAGCTGCTCAGCTATCAGGCTCTCTCCTGTGGAACCAGGTTCCAGTTTGGGTTCGGGAGGCAGACACCGCCTCTACATTTAAGAGTAGGCTTAAGACTTTCCTTTTGATAAAGCTTATAGTTAGGGCTGGCTCGGTGAGTCCTGAACCATCCCTTAATTATGCTGCTATAGGCTAGACTGCCGGGGATTTCCCATGATGCACTGAGCTCCTCTCTCCTCTTCTCTCTCTCTCTCTGAGTGCAACCTCATCCCATTAATGCATGTTACTAACTCGATTTTTTCTCCCTCTCCCGTGGTCGTGCTTCCCCTCCTGTCCTCCCTCCCCTCACTTCCCAAGCGGGTGTTGCTGGCTCTGGAGCTGTGGAGTCTGGATCTGTGGTTGGGAGTCTCCTGCTGCCCCCGTGTTCCTGCTCAAAACCCTCTGCTACAGTTGCAACTGCTATTACTAGTCCTATTGCTATTATTACTGTTATTATTATCATTAACATTAATATAAATATCTGTACCATTTTTTCATTCAGTCTATAGCAACATTACCTTTACTGTGTGTAGCCTCTATGTGTATACTGTGTAGGCTGCCTCCCCTGCTCTCCCTCTCTTGCTCTCTCTCTCTTCTCTGCCCGGTCGAGGCAGATGCCCCCCCACCCTGAGCCATGGTTCTGCTCGAGGTTTCTGCCTCTTAAAAGGAAGTTTTTCCTTGCCTGTGTCAGCCTAGTGCTGCTCTTGGTGGGAATTGTTGGGCTTCTGTAAATAACTTGAGAGTACGGTCTAGACCTGCTCTTTTGGCTTATATAAATAAAATTGAATTGAATTGAATTGAATTGAATTGAATTAACACTCAGGCCACCGCCTCAGCGACGCTCTCTCACAAATCAATTTCAAATCAGTGCGTCTTTCGTCTGGCCACTTCCGTGTCTGAATGGATGTATATTCTTGAGTCTTTAAGGCAACAATAATATAAGATAACCTTGTTAGAAATGGGTTTGGCTAAAAGAAAAATTTAGTTTAGTTTATACTACTAGTAGGTAGTTATATTATATTGACTGGGTTAAATAGAATTGCATTACTAAACATTGCACTAATAAAATACAATTTTCAGTCGACTAAAACTAGACTAGACTAAAAAAGAGTATGAACGCGACTAAAACTAATAAAAACTAAAATGACAGCTTGACACAAAGACTCAACTAAAACTAAAATTAAAATAGGTCGCCAAAACAACACTGCCTGTACTACTGGGTTAACCTGATGTCAGCCGGGACAAAAGACTTCTTTAAGATTTCTTGGTCCAAAGTTACCAAAATAATTCTCTGTAGTTTACTTTCACCAAAGGGATCAGAACCTCCTGTGGTCCTTCCTCTCATGATGCTGCTTCTGAGCCATCAGCAGTTGTTTCAGAAAACAGATCAGCTGGCTTCTCCATGACTACAATAAAAATAATAACAGCAATCAGCTCCTATGTGGCTTCAGCAGGTCTCACTGAAGTACTCTGTTGGTATCAGTACCACTCTAACTGCTTTGGTACTGGTATTGTAAAAGTCTAAAGCAAACCCAGCCCTGGGTATAAACTAGTCCTGATGAGGGTCTTTAGAGTCCTTGTTTTTATTTCCTCTCACTATGTTCACTGTTACGCTAGCACAAAGACAGATTCCTTGGATGTTGCAAACCTACTTGGCAACAAACCTTCCTGTGATCTTAATTAATTAACCGACAGTGTCTGAGATGTTCACCCAATGTCAGCTGGGATTGGTTCCAGCCCCCCTGTAAGCAGGATAAGTGGTTGACAATGGATGGATAGATGGTTTCTGAGATGTAGCCCATCTGTAGGCTATAACTGAATTATCCTAAGTGTTTTCACATATTTAGATTGACTATTTAACATGTCCAAAAAATATGAAGCCAGGGTGGGGGTTAATAAACCGAGAAAAATAAAATAGAATTTTTTTTTACAGTGCAGAAAAGGTGTGTCTGATGGCTGCATCTCTGACTGTCCACTGACTGTTTCTAAAGTGAAGCTGCTGACCTCTGACCTTTAGTAACCCTGTTCTCCTTTAATAGGTCTGTCTGTGCTGACTGCTGCAGGTGTGCTGACTGCTGCAGGTGAGCTGATGGACGTCTGTCTGTCTGTCTGTCTGTCTGTCTGTCTGTCTGTCTGTCTGTTGACCTCTGACCTTTACTGACCTCTGTCCACCTGTTGCAGGTGCAGCTGTGTTGCTGTGTGGACTGATGGTTTCTGCAGGTGACCTGATGGAAGGTAATTATTTCTAAAAAAGATGCAGAACAAGCTGAACAAGTTGTTTTATGTCCTCTCACTATGTTCACTGTTACGCAGCACAAAGACAGATTCCTTGGATGTGTCACCAAAGCTGACTGTGATTCTTGTTCTCCTCCGTCAGCCTCCTCTCTGTCTGTGCTCAGACTCTGCTGCCATCTAGTGGTCTTCTGTCCGTACTGCGTCTCTACCGGTCTGATGCTGTCCATCTGCTGCGGCGGGAGGATCGGAAACCGAAGCGCCGCCTCCACGGAGATGAGCCGGCGGGTCGGAGGAAGCGATGACGCCCCCGCTGATGTCACCACTGAGCACGCCTTCTGAGCTGTGAACACAGTGACAGCAGCTGTCTTTAACATGGACCATCTGCTCTGATGGAGATGCTGCTGGAGAGCTTTGTCTGACACGTTGTTCCACAATCTTCCTCAGACTCAGGAAGTCTGTTTGCTTTCTTTACTCTTTTATTCTCTTGGATCAAAGTGTTTCTGCCTTTCTATGTTTTTAAGCTTTGGCAAATAAAACTAAGTGTCCCAAAGGTCTCCAACCAATCAGCTGCCTTCATGGCCTCAAACAGAGCCCCGACCTGAGCATCTGGAAGAGGAGGACCTTCAGATCCTTGTTCAGCCTCTGCAGGTCAGAGCTGTGAAATAGTTTTATTGTTTCCCTGTTCAGCCAAGGCCAGGAGAAGATCTCTGTTCACCAAAACATAGAAACCTGAACTGTCTAAATCAGGGGTTCTTAACCTTTTAACAGTCTCCCACCCCTTTTGAGGTTGAAAATATTTCGCGACTCCCTAATCTTTGATTAGACTGACAGGACAGTTGATTTGGTGGTTGCCTAGCAACATAATAAAATGCAGTGCTTTGCTCTTTTCCAAATTCAACCAATAAAAGGCATTGCTGTACGCTCTGCATTTTCGAACCTGCAAAGCACTTTCTGTCTGATCGGGCCTGATTCTTCTTTGACGCTAGAGGTTGGCATTACCGCCACCTACTGGATTAAACCCCCAGGTTAAGAACCACTGGTCTAAATTAACCTTTGGTCTGGGCGTAGACGCTTGTCCCAACTCTGTAATCATCTTACAACCAATAACCTCTTTGAACCCCTTCAGTCAGGTTTTTGTAAATTTAAAAAAAATCAGTTCTAGTTCTAGTAACTGTCTCTGTTCTAGAGACCAGCCTGACTTTTAATTTTGTGTTCAGAGCACTGTGAAGGCATCCTTTTTTCACCTAAGAAATATAGCCAGACTACTCAATGCTAAATTTATGTGTCGCTGAAAAGCTGATTCATTCATTTGTTGTGACACGGCTGGATTACTGTAACGCCGCTCAAGCCAGAGTTTCTAAAACCACAATTAATAAAGTGCAATATGTTCAGAACTCTGCCGCCTGGATCCTGACAGGAACCAGGAAATCTGACCATATTCCTCCTGTTTTGAAGTCCTTGCACTGGCTCCCGGTCAGGTTCTGTGTCGATTTCATAGTCATCATGTTGACATACAATCATTGTATGTCAACCTCATCAAGGTTGTGGAGCCAAACTGTGTAATACGGCTTGGCTCCACAATCCTTATCTGGCTTATTAATCCCTTTATACCCCAAATCGCAGACTGCGCCCTCACAGTGTAATCTGTTATCTGTTCCACAAACTCTACGGGTGACAGGGCTCTTTCTGTTTATGCTCCTTCCCTTTGGAACTCTCTTCCTCCTGAACTCAGGGAAGCCCAGACTCTTGGCATTTTAAAGCTCTTCTCCAGACAAACATTTGACTGCTGATGTCTTTTTATGATTGTTTTATAGTTATTTTTATTATTAATGTTGTTTGTTTTTGTTCTTATTAACTTTTATTTGTTGTATTCTCCTGTGGACTGTGGTTTTATGCACAGCGCTTTGAGAAACTGCTTTTAAAGGTTCTATAAAATAAATTTCATTATTAATAATTAATATTCTTCAAAGATAACAGTTGGTTGTTACTCAATTATTTGCTCAATCCCTCACCAGCAATACACAATTTCTACGACCAGGGACGTGCACAGACATTTTGGTGGGCAGGGGCTCAAGTGAAAAAAGGGCATTTTCTAAAACAAGGCAGATAAATGAACTCAACAACATTTTTACTTTTCTACAAAATAATCAGTTCACACAGAGACCACAGTCTTCTTTAGTATTCACTAGGTTTATCAGAGGAGCAGCAACAGCAAAGAAACTCTGCCACAATGTGCACGTTTTATATTTAGAATAAATGACATAGTTTCATTAATAATTTGTTTATTTTTCACAAGGCAATACATCGTTTCAATTCTTTTGGTGTTATTGGAATACATAACACTTCACATTAATCTTAACACTAAACTGTGCCATTGGGCTGCAGGCAGAATTAAAATAAATGTTATTTAAATACTTTTACTTTTTTTTTTACAAGCACGAAGCCAAATGAGTAAAGAAAACCTTCAGCTTCAACACAGCCAAGCAACAGAATACTGCCTGAATACATTACTGTACTTATCAAATACTTTATTATTGTTGCTGTTATATTACATTTAACACACACAACACACAACAACACACACAATAACTGATGGTGACATGGACTAAGTTTCACATGTGAGGGAGGGCTGTCTGTATCTTGTAATGTAGCCTGGGCTAAAATAAATTTGCCAGTTAAAATACACATAGTTTATTAAATGATGAGATAATGCTTAAATACTAGAAAATGCATGTGAGTCAGTAAAAAGTAAGTCATTAAAATAGAAAGTCATTAAGAATGTCTTTAAAATGTCTGGACACTTTTATTAAAAGGTTAAAATGTTTAAATAAGGTCTCAGGATGTTAAAAAGGTTGAGTGTTGCAGTTCTGTTGTGTGTGTATAGTTTGTATGATGTAGGCCTACTGTACAGGAGACAGCACGTGTGAGAAGTATAACAGCCTAATTGATGAGCCGCTGACATGTCAATCGTTAATTTTCTGTATCCTGATTGGGATGTACACCGCTGACAACCAATCAAAGTTTATGCCCAAGTAAAGGGTGGGACTTAACGGTAGCTGACTCAGTTCTATTTCTCAGATAGGCTTCGCCTCTAAGGCTATCGCTATTGGGTACACCTCTTCCGGCTTCGCGCTGCACTGAGAATTTTAGTCTACGCTCACTCACAGCGCTGCCTCTCCTACGTCCGCACCTTTGTATATATACAACGGTGAGACCTAGCCTTCGCTCCCATTTTTTCTTCAGCACTGAGCTGTCTATAGAGCAGAAGATTGTCTGAAGCGATCAAAAGATTTTCCAGCCGGAAAACTACAACGATGTCTTCCAGCAAGCCGGTCAGAACGGGTGAGACACACGGCTACTTCGTCCTCACTGCGCAGGCGCGCCTCGACTGGAGCACGCCGCCGAAGCGCCACTCGCTTTCACACTGCCCGCTCTTCGCCTCTTTCCCTCGAAGAGTGGCGGCGCCGGGCTTAATAGCTTGCCGCTCAGTACGAGGAGGTGTGGCGGTCCACCCGCCTCTGGACGAAGCCCTCGATCTGCTGTTTGAGGAAGAGCTGGAGGTGGATTGCTCCGCCTTGCCATTCATCGGGTCTCCGAAGCGCTCCTCGGTTCCCGCTCCGACTCGATGACGCCGCCTCGACGCTACTAGCTTGCCGCTGGCGAAGTCATGCTATGTTAACGAACGGCTAACGTGACGCCACATGCGGTCTGCCTGGATCAGCCGACCAGGACGCACCCGCAGTGCCCATCGCTGTTCCACATTAGCTGCGGCTAATGACATCTAGCCACTGGTTTCATTGCTGCTGGTCGACCTCGCCGGCCAGAGCGACCAGTGGTAAGCTATGGGTCGAGAAAGCTGTGTGGAATCTTGTTGCCCCTTTGTGGACGCTGTTGAACAAATGCTGTCTGTGCCGGTCTCCAGTCGAACCAGCCACACCAAGCACTCATTTCCCACACTGTGTCAGCCAGCTGCCGTTAGCCACGCATAATGTAGCTTGAAGCTCAAGCAACAAGCAGCACACTCTGTTCACAATCAGAGGTCCTTTACCACATCCCTCCCCACAGAACGGTATGAGCCCACGACAGCGTCATTCGCCGGTGGACAGAACATACACACTCGGTACAGATATTTTCTCACGAAGAAATCTGCCGCGCGAGTGTGTGATGCTGTTGACGCTATGCACGCCTCCCGCAGTGCCCAACCGCGCAGCATCGCATATTCACGGCATCAATGGCACGGTCCTTCTGTGCTTCCAGGGTCCCCCCTTGGTTCACAGAAGCCAGACTGTGTCAAATGAGCCCTCGAAGCAGTCATTGCGCTTCATGCAGACAGGATAGCACTACACACCACCCTGTGTGCAGTGTTATCCTATCGCCGCTTCCACACATTACGCACGCCCCTTCCCCGGTTTAGCACGGCTGCGGGCTTGTGCGCGACCACGGCATCACCGCCGCAGTCCCTCTTCCTGCATCCAGAGGTGTGTGACAGGCTGTGTTGTGCACTGTACATGCGCACTGTACGCCATCAAGTGGTAGCCAACCACGCTACCCACGGCAGGCTTACAGTAACGCTGGGGAGAATTGTGTTTTGTCAATTGCATGACCTAGTGTTGCACTTTACAGGCAGCTGCTCTTGACATTATGAAGAAGCTGCTGTCTCTCACTCCCACACATTGTGTGAGCCAGCTGTGTGTTAGCCAAACGGCTAACAAGCAGCCTGGGCTTGCTGCAAAGCTGCACATCCTCCCTCCTTCTGCCCCTCTCCCTGACATGGTCAGGTGGCTGGCCTGAGCCCACATGTAGGCCTTCCTGCCCTCTTCCCCTGCCGGTCGAAAGCAGCATGGCGATGAGCCCCCCCCACCAGGGGAGTGGCATAACACAGACAGGCTGCAGCTGGCCAGGTGGCTTTCATGCTCCGCCCAAGGCCACAAGCAGATATTTCCTCCTCGCCCGCCACTGTCTTTACGAAGTCAGCGGCTGCCGCCACACTGTGTGGACCGGGCTGCAGCTGGCCGTGTGGCCTTCATGCAGCTTGGCTGCGATGTCGCAGGCAGACTATTCCTCTGTTGCCTGTCCCTGCCCCTCCCCGCTTGGGGAGCGGCATGGTTACGGGCTTACGGGTGTGGCTGCCCCACCTCGCGTCTCCCGGCGACCGCGCCTACCTCCTCCCGCCACCAGGGATGCGGTACAGCAGGGACCCACGACGGCAACTACGCTGCCTCGTGGTGGTCCCTCCCCGCCACACACGGTAGGACACCCAACAGACCCCTCTGACTGTGTGCCCCCCAGGCAGCGGAGCACGGAGGGCCCTGGTGGAGCGAGTACTGGCTCGCTTCCCCGGTGGCCGCGCTTGCCAGCCACATTGACTCACGACATGCAAGCAACGCAGGGAGGCACTCCCCTGACTGCTCATGCGTGTTGGCTTCAACGAGCCTCCCATTCCTCGCCTGGTGCTAACTAATTAAATATTTAAGATTTTGCTTTTTATTGATAACTTACACTGCACTGTAACTTTTACTTTCCTGTTTGCTTTTTCTTTGTTTTTAGCTTTTACCATTGCTTTTAATTAAATATTTACATGGTGAGAAATGAGTAGGTAGCTGGGTTAGGACGCTTTGGGAATGAGATTGAACAGAGTGAAGGAAGTGGATCTTAAATCTCGCACCGAAGTGATTTGGCTGGATCAAAGGGGCCTGCTGACAGACATGTCCTGGTTTCTCTGTAGTGTCCGAGGGTTTTGGAGTTTCAGTGGACCCAAAGATTGCTGTGGGACCCGAAAGTACAGACTAGCTAGAGAGAGTAGATTAAGAGTACTCTCTGTTTGTTCTCTTTTCAGAATGATGGTGACTCAGTTATTTGCTCAACCCCTCAGCTTGTTTTTTATTTTCCATTTAACTCTTTTAACCCTGATTGTAACACTGGAACTTTTACTATATTTTATGTTGTTTTCAAACGCTTTTATTGTTCTTCCCTGCTGCTTTTATGTTTTGTGTAAAGCACTTTGAATTGCCTTGTCGCTGAAATGTGCTATACAAATAAACTTGCCTTGCCTTGCCTTTAACTCTCCTGTTCAGTGGAACAAGGAGGTTGCTGCCCCCCCCCCACGTAATCGCGTGACGGCGTAGGGCACATGCGGTCTGCCTGGATCAGCCGACCAGGACGCACCCTGCATGCCCATCGCTGCTCCACATTAGCTGCGGCTAATGACATCTAGCCACCGGTTTCATTGCTACTGGCCGACTCGCCGGCCAGAGCGACCACTGGTAAGCTATGGGTCGAGAAAGCTGTGTGGAATCTTGTTGCCCCTTTGTGGACGTTGTTGAACAAATGCTGTCTGTGCCGGTCTCAGTCAAACCAGTCACACCAAGCACTCATTTCCCACACTGTGTCAGCCAGGCTAATGTGTAGCTTGAAGCTCAAGCAACAAGCAGCACACTCTGTTCACAATCAGAGGTCCTTTACCACACCCCTCCCCACAGAACGGTATTAGCCCACGACAGCGTCATTCGCCAGGTGGACAGAACATACACACTCTGTACAGATATTTTCTCACTGAAGAAATCTGCCGCAAGAGTGTGTGATGCTGTTGACGCTAGTGCACGCCGAAGGCAACTACGCTGCCTCATGTGGTCCCTCCCGCCACACACGGGAGGACACCCAACAGACCCCTCTGACTGTGTGTGAAGGTCTCTCACGATGTGGCTCGTGCCCCCCGCCCCCAGGCAGCGGAGCACGGAGGGCCCTGGTGGAGCGAAGTACTGGCTTGCCGCCACATTGACTCGCGACATGCAAGCAACGCAGGGAGGCACTCCCCCTGACTGCCTGCGCAGTGTTGGCTTCACGAGCCTCCCATTCCCCGCCTGGTGCTAACTCTCCTGTTCAGTGGAACAAGGAGGTTGCTGCCCCCCCCACCAATCGTGACGGCTCCAGGGGCAGCAGAGTGGCTTCCCTTCAGGACCACCAGGGCGCCTCATCAGCAGGTCCAACCACTCACAGAGCCTACTCAGAGTGGCTCGCCTCCTGCCTGATGGACAAATGGACGGACAGCCTGATCCGCCGGGTCACAGGCTGCAGTTCGCCTCCCCTTCACTGGGATTGTAGAGACGATACTCTCAGCCCCGCTCAGCGCACCGCCTCCAAGCTGAACTCCAGGAGCTCCTGGAAAAACAGGCCATTTCCAGGGTTCCTCCCGGCAGGAGAATCAGGGTTTTGCTCCCGCTACTTCCTGGTCAGGAAGAAGACGGGCGGTGTGAGGCTCTTGGATCTGTCACTGTTCAACAGAGCGATTATGGTGAGACCTTTTCGCGATGTTAACAGTGAAGCAGGTGTTGGAGTGTGTGCGCCAGGGGATTGACTCTCCTCCATCAACCTGAAGGACGCGTACTTTCATATGCCCGTAATCCCCGGACACAGGAAGTTTCTGCTTGTCATTCCAGGGCCCAGCACCAATACAACCGCCTCGCCCTTCGCTACTCCCCGCCCCGCCGCGACTTTTTTCCAAATGCGTTGAGACGGCCCTGGAGCCGCTGCGGGCGCATCTGGCATCAGGGTCCTTTACTTGGACGCACCTGCTGCTGCTGGCGCCGCCCCAGGACGCAGCCAGCTAGTCGCGCGACTTGTCTTACCTGGGCTTCACGGTGAATTAGGAGAAGAGTGCCCCCTCCCTCCCAGAGACTCACCTACCTTGGCGTGGTACTGGACTCCTCCCTCCAGAGAGCTGCTCTCTCAGGAGAGGGTGGGTGCTCTGATGGAGCTGCCCGCCATGTTGTCCCGGAGCGCACGGTGGCGGGACAACATGGCGGTCATGAGGCTCCTGGGCCTCATGTCGGGCGGCTCACGTGGTGGTCCCCTGGGGCTTCTCCACATGAGGAGGCTGCAGCGGTGGTTCATCCGCCAGCGTGTCGACCCGTGACGCAGAGACGGCGCCGCGCTCCGCTCCTCGGCCCATGGCCCCGATCTGGCCAACTGGCGGGACCCCTCTCTCTCGGTCGGGTCCCCTGGGCAGGGTCACGCCCCACATCTCGGCTTCACAGACGCCTCCCTGACGGGCTGGGGCGGGACATGCCTCTCTCAGGTGGTGGGCGGTCTGTGGCAGGGCCGCAGACTTCTCCACATAAACGCTGCTGGAGCTTCTCACGGTGTGGAAGGTGATCCGTGATTTTTCTCCTCTGCTGCGGGACCAGCATGTGTTGGTCCGCGACCGACAACAGGGTCAGCAGGCGGGAACGGCCCACGGGCTTCACTTCACTTGCACTTGTCTCACTGGCTGTGTGATGCCATTCCCAGGCTTACATGTCTGCCGGTGAGTCTCCCCGGACAGCATCAGGGCGCACTCCACGAGGAGCCGCTTCCTCCTCAGTGGCGTTGCACGGTGGGATGACAGTGGATCGACATCTGCACGGGCGGCCTCCTGGTTGTCCCCGTGCTCTGTCAGTCCGCTTCTACCTGCGGGATGTCTCCCGCCTCTGTCTGACTCACTCAGTACTGAGTGTTTTGGCTGAGTGATTCTCCTTGTAGGTGTGCGGTGCATCCTCTCCCACCGGACGGTGTGGGAGGGCGGCTGCTGCTTACGTGACCCGCCTTGGGCGCAGCTGACGTGGTTGCTGTCGCGACCCGCCTCGCGCCTGCACAGCTGCAGGTCCCCCGCCAGTTTCCCGTTATGCATGGGTCGGCCCTCGGCCTCCCATGTTGCGCCATTGGTGCTCGTCGGCGCACGCCGACACCAATGCCGCTGTCGGGCGGGTGACTGGGTGGTTCATTATGGCTCTGGGCAGGTGGGTTGTGCTTGGTGGTACCGTGATGGGCCAGTGAGGCGTTGACTCATCCTGCTTCGCCTCTAACCCAATAGCGATAGCCTTAGAGGGCTTAAGCCTATACGAAATAGAACGTGGGTTACGCATTGTAACCCGGATTCTATGAGTATAGGCGCAGCCCTCTAAGTTGAAGGCCTCACTGGACCTTGGTTCTCAGTGCTGAAGAAAAGGCATTTGGGAGCCGAAGGCAGGGTCTCACCGCTGTATATATACAAGGTGCGGATCAGGAGAGGCCCACGCTGTGGGTGGGCTGAGACTAAAATTCTCAGTGCAGCGCAAGCAGGCTATGGAAGGGTATACCCAATAGCTTATAGCCTTAGAGGGCTGCGCCTATACTCATAGAATCTGGGGTTACAATGCGTAACCAGCGTTATCCTAAACTCTATAATTACACAGTAACAGCGTTACACACATTCTTTCTCTGTATTTACAGAAACAACAAGGCGTGGGGCTGGATTAGAAAGGATTTGATTCTATTGTTTGCATTAAACTTTGTTTTCTATCCTAAGGACTTATTCATTCTTCATTTGGTTGTTGTTGTTGTTCTTTTTTGTCCACTTGTTGATGCTGGTGTTGACCACAGGACAGGAACTCCCACCGATGTCCACTTTCGACTTTTGGCCGTACTCCAAAAGAAAGGATATGGCTAAATGTAAATTCCACCTGCTGAAATTAGCCGGCGGCTAGCGGACTTTCCTGTGCTCACAGCTTAATAACATTACGTTGTATAATTATACTGTTTCTTCCTCCACGGCTGCTTTGAATCGCTGCCTCTCCGACACTAACAACACCGTTGAATTTCAGTCTGCATTCACATTTTGTTGAAACAGCAGCTGACATTTCCTTGGCGACAGCAACAAGCTGGCACATTCAGGCAGTTCAGAGGCCGTTTTACTTTGAAATGTGGAGGCACCATCACGTGGTCTCGAAAGCAGCCGAATGACACCAGTCCATTTTCTTTGTGTGAAGAACTGAGATCCACAAATACAGGCGGGACTCACAAATGTCTGTTTGAAAGATTTTCACAAATGTGCTTCATTTATTTGTAAACTATTAAATATATTCACAGATATTTTTTTGATTTGTGGAATTTGTTCATGTGTTTGCAAATCTGTTTAATATTTGCAAAATATTTTGTGAGTTTGTGTTATATTTCCACACAGATCGCTCATCTGTTCACACAAATAATATTGAAGCAACCATAAATGTCCATGTCTGATGCTGCTCTGACCCCCCTCCTCCTTTCAGGGTGGAGCCTGCTGGAGTCCGATGGTTGAGACCAGGTCTGAGGAAGTGTAAGTGTGTTTTCATTTGATTCATGAAAACAAAGCAGCACACATTCAACCATCTTCAGACTGTGACATCACTCATTCAAAGAGCCAATCAGTGAACAGATGATAGATCTTGAGCAGCTGCTTAGTGGCCAGCAGAATGTGTCACAGTGTGAATGTGATCAAAAAGATACTTCCTCTCAGTGAAGTTCTGCTGAACATATAATGGTTAAAAAATAAATTAAAAAGTATTTTAAAATCTATAACTGTATGTCTCTTTTTCGCCATCAGATTCCTGTCAACTCACAATCGACACAAACACAGTAAACAGAAGGATCAAACTGTCTGACAACAACAGGAAGGCGACATGTGTGAAGGAGGATCAGTCATATCCTGATCATCCAGACAGGTTTGACTACTGGTCCTCAGCTGCTGTGTAGAGATGGTCTGACTGGTGCGCTGTTACTGGGAGGTCGAGTGGGAGGAGACGTTTCTATATCAGTGAGTTACAGAGGAATCAGAAGGAGAGGAGACAGAGAAGACTGTGTGTTTGGAGGGAATGATCAGTCCTGGAGTCTGAGCTGCTCTGATGATGATGGTTACTCTGTCTGGCACAATAACAGAGCAACACGCATCTCCTCCTCCTCCTCCTCCTCCTCCTCCTCCTCCTCCTCCTCCTCCTCCTCCCTCCTCCTGTAGAGTAGCAGTGTATGTGGACTGTCCTGCTGGCTCTCTGTCCTTCTACAGAGTCTCCTCTGACACACTGATCCACCTCCACACCTTCAACACCACATTCACTGAACCTCTTTATCCTGGATTTGGGTTCTGGCCCAGGTCTGGTTCCTGGTTCCTCCTCAGTGTCCCTGTGTTCCTTGTAGCAGGGAGAGTCTCCTCCTGGTAGAGAACAGATCAGATCCCAGAAATCTTTCAGCTTCTTGTAATAAATCCAAAGTGATTCAAAGTGATTGAACAGATTCCTCATTTCCATTGTAAACTTCTTCCACTTCCAGTCCTTTAAAGATGGAAGCTCTGATCATTAAATGGTGGAAATGCCGTTGACTTGTACCTTCTGTCATGTGTTGCTTTGAATTCTGGCTCTTGTTCCAATAAAAGCAGAATGTTACTGTGAGTGTGTTTGTTGTCTTTCTCAGCTCAGGACTGCTGACACCATTCAGCTGGGAGGAGCTTAGTTAAAGTGTAGTGTGTATTAGTGTGGTGAAGACTGTTATATGGTTTTAAGGTGGTATTAGTGTGGTGAAGACTGTTATATGGTTTTAAGGTGGTATTAGTGTGGTGAAGACTGTTATATGGTTTTAAGGTGGTATTAGTGTGGTGAAGACTGTTATATGGTTTTAAGGTGGTATTAGTATGTGGTGTAAGACTGTTATATGGTTTTAAGGTGGTATTAGTGTGTTGAAGGCTGTTATATGGTTTTAAGGTGGTATTAGTGTGGTGAAGGCTGTTATATGGTTTTAAAGGTGGTATTAGTGTGGTGAAGACTGTTATATGCTTTTAAGGTGGTATTAGTGTGGCGAAGGCTGTTGTATGGTTTTAAGGTGGTATTAGTGTGGTGAAGGCTGTTATATGGTTTTAAGATGGTATCAGTGTGGTGAAGACTGTTATATGGTTTTAAGGTGGTATTAGTGTGGTGAAGACTGTTATATGGTTTTTAAGGTGGTATTAGTATGTGTGAAGACTGTTATATGGTTTTAAGGTGGTATTAGTGTGTTGAAGACTGTTATATGGTTTTTAAGGTGGTATTAGTGTGGTGAAGGCTGTTATATGGTTTTAAGGTGGTATCAGTGTGGTGAAGGCTGTTATATGGTTTTAAGGTGGTATTAGTGTGGTGAAGGCTGTTATATGGTTTTAAGGTGGTATTAGTGTGGTGAAGACTGTTATATGGTTTTAAGGTGGTATTAGTGTGGTGAAGACTGTTATATGGTTTTAAGGTGGTATTAGTGTGGTGAAGGCTGTTATATGGTTTTAAGGTGGTATTAGTGTGGTGAAGACTGTTATATGGTTTTAAGGTGGTATTCAGTGTGGTGAAGGCTGTTATATAGTTTTAAGGTGGTATTAGTGTGGTGAAGACTGTTATATGGTTTTAAGGTGGTATTAGTATGGTGAAGACTGTTATATGATTTTAAGGTGGTATTAGTGTGGTGAAGACTGTTATATGGTTTTTAAGGTGGTGTTAGCATGGTGAGGACTGTTATATGGTTTTTAAGGGGGTATTAGTATGTTGAAGGCTGTTATATGGTTTTTAAGGTGGCATTAGCATGGTGAGGACTGTTATATGGTTTTTAAGGGGGTATTAGTATGTTGAAGGCTGTTATATGGTTTTTAAGGTGGTATGAGGTTTTTGAAGGTGCTCCTGTCCTGTGACTTTTTAAGGTGGTTCAAAGTTTAAAAGTGTTTTTAATATTTGTGCTGGTTAAGAGGTTTTAAGGTGGCGTTTTAGTTTAACATGGTATTAGTACTTTTCACCTGATTTTAAGGTGGTGTTAGTATGTCGACCGCTGCTGCCTACTGGCGCTGACAAGCCGTGCGGCCGCCATCTTGAACCGGTCACCCGCTCCACTCAGTCTGATCTGTTTGGCAGGAGCAACGAGCTGTCAGCGCATTTAATAAATCATAACTCACTGAATACTGAACTGGATTTTACTGTGGGGTTTTGCTGCAAAGGTCAGACATGTAGCTATGACCCAGGATACATGGTTCAGTATTTTAATATTCATAGTGGGCTTAACAGTAATAGAATATTCTGGTATATGATATAAAGTGACCAGGCGTCCCAGATCAGAACATAATCCCGAAAGGGAGAAGGCGGGGACTTTTCCATTTTGACTATCAATTTATTTCAATTATTACTTATATCTCCAGTCTGCTTGAAGCTTTTATATTTGTCCCTGTCTGTCACAAACACATAACACATTCTTCTACATCCATCTCCTCCCAGCAGTTGACATTTAGCAGCCCAACACACACTGAAAGCTTTGCATGAGCTAAA
>JALXJV020000002.1:48631083-48695889 GCA_024633595.2 Lepomis macrochirus
AAAGTATAAAGTCAGACATAAATAATAAATTCAGTAATAAAAAAATAAGTAATAATGCCTTTAAATTGGTCTGATGGTCTAACTCTGTATGTGGCTCTGGTCTGATGGTCTAACTCTGTATGTGGCTCTGGTCTGATGGTCTAACTCTGTATGTGGCTCTGGTCTGATGGTCTAACTCTGTATGTGGCTCTGGTCTGATGGTCTAACTCTGTGTGTGGCTCTGGTCTCATGGTCTAACTCTGTATGTGGCTCTGGTCTCATGGTCTAACTCTGTATGTGGCTCTGGTCTGATGGTCTAACTCAGTATGTGGCTCTGGTCTGATGGTCTAACTCAGTATGTGGCTCTGGTCTGATGGTCTAACTCTGTATGTGGCTCTGGTCTGATGGTCTAACTCTGTATGTGGCTCTGGTCTGATGGTCTAACTGTTTTCTTCTTCTTCAGATGCTCAGGTTACTCTGGAGATTCCTGCACTTCCTGTGAAGGCAGGAAGTGATGTCACTCTGCGCTGTAGGAGCAAAGATCAGTTCGCACTCGAAGCCTTTTTCATCAGAGATGGTTCTAAACTTGGATCTGGACCTGAAGGACAGTTCACCATCAGGAACATCAGTCAGTCTGATGAAGGTCTCTACTGGTGTTATTTTGATCAGACTGCTGAATCTCCTCGGAGACGGCTGAGCGTCAGAGGTCAGGACACTGACATCACTTCCTGTTTAAAGATATGAACTAACCTGCTGACCTGATAATCGGGGCTTGACATTAACTTTTTTGCTCACTAGCCAATGTGGCTAGTGGTTTTCCAAAGTTACTTGCCACGCAGCATTTTCACTAGCCACATTTTTGTTGTTGGAAAATTACATTTTATATGATTAAAGTTGACAATGGGGCTTAAAACGTGTTAAAATGTACTAATATTATCATTAGCTCTGATATGGTTGCGTGTAAAGCTCCTTTTTTTGAAAACATGTCGTCTATTAAGATAAACACATAAAACAACTTCTTATTGTTAATAATAAATGTGCTGCATCAGAAACAGTAAATACTGTAATACAGAGTAGAAAAATGATCTGCATTAGAAACAACCAGCAGAGAATTTTTTTTCTAAGAAAAACACCCACAATTAAGGCAACAGGATTAAAACTTTCTTTAGGCCTATATGTCAGTTTTGGGGACTTTGATCGGACTTTGCTCTGACTGGGTTAATGTTTCTCATCATGAAGCTCTGGTCGCTCTGAGTAACTGGAGATACGTCCACCTGAAACAGGTATAGGTCTACAGATTAGTCCCACACAAACGGATCTCCTGCTTTCTTTCATGGCATGATTACTTTTATTAAAACATAGAATAAACTCTGGAAGGATAGTTGTGACATGAGGTGACATAAAGGCAGCCCTGCTAGTAGTTACACCGTGTCCCTTAGTCATGAAGCTTATTTTTTCTTTATCTCAGCTCTGCCTTCTCTCGTTCTCATGTGCATTTCTTCTCCACACTGCTCGGCCACGCCCACTCACGCTCTGGCTGAACGCTGTGCTGATGTGCGTGCCAGCGGTCGCGTGTGGTGGCAGAGATCAAACCATCAGGTTAAAAGCAGGAGGCTGAGGGGACTGTGGCTGCCCTGTGACAGATTCAACTTTGATATTCTGGTTTCACAAAAGTCTGGATGTCATATTCGGTGAGGCACTGCAGGGAGAGTGAGACGCCCCTGTGGTCTGGATTCTCCTGCTATATCATCGCTGCCGCTGGTTCAGTTGATTATTAAGGGCTGACTAAAACAGCCCTCAGTTCTGCGGCCAGTCTGCTAGTTTCATCTCCACGGTCTTCTTGTTTACAGCATTGTCCTTCAAGAGAGGCTTCACGAATGGACCAATGAGCAAACACTGTGTGCAGGGAGTACTCATGGGAGTTGTAGTGTCGCAGTGTCAAATTGCCATTCGTTTGTTATTTCAGATGCCTTTTGAAAAGACGCCAAAGTGGCTAGTGGGAGTGACTGTGTTACTCGCCAAGGCTGAAATCCACCCGCATTTGGCGGGTTGGTGGCTGTTAATGTCGAACCCTGCTGATCATAAACTGGTCACTGCACTGATCCAGGTTCTGCTGATTCCTCCTCCAGCCTCAGGTCTGATGGTCTAACTGTGTTTTCTTTTTCAGATGATGATTCTCAGGTTACTCTGGAGATTTCTGCACTTCCTGTGAAGGCAGGAAGTGATGTCACTCTGCGCTGTAGAAGCAAAGATCAGGTCGCACTCAAAACTTTCTTCATCAGGAATGGTTCTGTCATTGGCTCTGGGCCTGAAGGAACCTTCACCATCAGGAACTTCCAGCAGTCTGATGAAGGTCTCTACTGGTGTTATAACAATCAGTCTGGTGAATCTCCTCGGACATGGCTGAGCGTCAGAGGTCAGGACACTGACATCACTTCCTGTTTAAAGATATGAACTAACCTGGGGCGAGTTCAGCGCCGACAAAACATAGCAAAACATTTTTTTCAACGGAAACGGTGGTTCCCTGAACGCCCTGCTGTGTTTTTCTGCCTTTTTAACATCGTTGTGTTTACAAACTTGAGACACGCCCACCAAACAGGAGAAAACATACCTCGAACCTACCTGTTGCGCAACGTTACAAAGAAACATGTTGTTCAATCGGAAAATGTTACAAACCGGTGAAAACGTTTTGAGACTGAACTCACCCCAGCTGACCGAATGATAAACTGATCCAGGTTCTACTGATTTCTACAACAGGCTCTGGTCTGATGGTCTAACTCTGTATGTGGCTCTGGTCTGATGGTCTAACTCTGTATGTGGCTCTGGTCTGATGGACTAACTCTGTATGTGGCTCTGGTCTGATGGTCTAACTCGGTATGTGGCTCTGGTCTGATGGTCTAACTCTGTATGTGGCTCTGGTCTGTTGGTCTAACTCTGTATGTGGATCTGGTCTGATGGACTAACTCTGTATGTGGCTCTGGTCTGATGGTCTAACTCTGTCTTTATGTGGCTCTGGTCTGATGGTCTAACTCTGTCTTTATGTGGCTCTGGTCTGATGGTCTAACTCTGTCTTTATGTGGCTCTGGTCAGATGGTCTAACTCTGTATGTGGTTCTGGTCTGATGGTCTAACTCTGTATGTGGCTCTGGTCTGATGGTCTAACTCTGTATATGGCTCTGGTCTGATGGTCTAACTCTGTATGTGGCTCTGGTCTGATGGTCTAACTCTGTATGTATGTGGCTCTGGTCTGATGGATTAACTCTGTCTTTATGTGGCTCTGGTCTGATGGTCTAACTCTGTATGTATGTGGCTCTGGTCTGATGGACTAACTCTGTCTTTATGTGGCTCTGGTCTGATGGTCTAACTCTGTATGTGGCTCTGGTCTGATGGTCTAACTCTGTATGTGGCTCTGGTCTGATGGACTAACTCTGTCTTTATGTGGCTCTGGTCTGATGGACTAACTCTGTCTGTATGTGGCTCTGGTCTGATGGTCTAACTCAGTATGTGGCTCTTGTCTGATGGTCTAACTCTGTATGTGGCTCTGGTCTGATGGTCTAACTCAGTATGTGGCTCTGGTCTGATGGTCTAACTCTGTCTGTATGTGGCTCTGGTCTGATGGTCTAACTCAGTATGTGGCTCTGGTCTGATGGTCTAACTGTTTTCTTCTTCTTCAGATTCTCAGGTTTTTCTGCAGATTCCTGGACATCCTGTGATTACAGGAAGTGATGTCACTCTGCGCTGTAGAAGCAAAGATCAGTTCTCACTCGAAGCCTTTTTCATCAGAGATGGTTCTAAACTTGGATCTGGACCTGAAGGACAGTTCACCATCAGGAACATCAGTCAGTCTGATGAAGGTCTCTACTGGTGTTACTTTGATAAGACTGCTGAATCTCCTCAGAGATGGCTGAACGTCAGAGGTCAGGACAATGACATCATTTCCTGTTTAAAGATATGAACTCACCTGTTGACCTGATGATAAACTGATCACTGTACTGATCCAGATTCTACCGATTCCTCCTCCAGGTCCTACTGCTGCTTCTTCTTCTTCTCCTCCTTCTCCTTCTTCTTCTTCTTCTTCTTCCTCTACTCCTCCTTCTCTCTCTTCTTCTTTTTCTTCTCCCCTTTCTCATATTTCTCCTCCAGGCTCCCCCTCTCTCTCCCCTCCCTTCATAACAGTTGGAATAGCTTTTGGTTCTCTGGTTCTTCTGGTTCTGGTTCTGGTCCTGGTCGGGGTTCGGTTGCTCTGCAGGAATCAAACAGGTATGAAAACTGTTCGACTCACCTGAAATTAACAAACTGACACCTGACGGCTGGACTGTGATAAAACATTGGCCCTGGCATTTTTGGCCCCGGCAGCCGACCAAAATCAGCCGGACACTCCTCACCAGTACACCATCCTTCCATTTAAGGGCTCAGATTAGGGGTGTGACGAAACACTTAGCCCATAAAGGTGTGTCAGACTGGCATTATGTTGACCTGTATGGTGTCAGACTGGCTTTGTGTTGTCCTGTACGGTGTCAGACTTTAGTTCACCCATACGTGTTAGAGTGGCTTTGTGTTGACTTGTATGGTGTTAAATTGGTTAGTGTTGACCTGTATGGTGTCAGACTGGCTTTGTCCGACTATGCACAGTGTACGATAAGGTGATCGGGATTGTAACAATAGAAACGCTTCTCCACCTTTACCCCTGAGCCAGCACGAGCACTCCGAGTTTCATTAGGCTTTGCTACAGTGTCATCGTAGGAAGAAGAGTAATGCCTGATGGAGATGTTCTTGTGTGTTAAAGCAAGCACGGCAGCCTGCAAGCACGGCAGCCTGCTGCAGCGTGGTTACTTTCTGTTTGTTGAGAACAACAACCTGTTCAGGCACACAGTTCTTGAATGCTTCTAACAGCATCAACTTGCAAACTGAGGAGAAATCATCGTCCTTACATGCAGCACACCACCGGTTAAATAGAATCCCCTGTTCTCTTGCAAAATCAATGTAAGTCTGGCCTACACCTTTCCTGAGAGCCCTCAAACGTTGCCTGTATACCTCTGGCACCAGCTCATACACTCGTAAGATGGCACTCTTAACCTTTTTCATATGAGAGGCTGTCTTGCACAGACAGCGAGGAGCAAGCCTCTTGAGCTTTTCCTTACAGTTTACACTGTAACAGGATGACCCACACATCTTTTGGCCAACACAGGGCAACAGCAATGCGCTCAAATGCAGTGAAATAGCTCTCAATGTCGGTTTGACGGGAGACAGGGACCAGAGAAATTACTTACATCAAATGCACTAGTAGTGTTAGATCCCGATGACACTGTACCGGCAGCGGCGGCTGAGAACTGCGCTGACCGCAGCTCCAACTCACCCATTCTAATGGCTGTTTCCGCCTCCAACTTCTTTAGCTCCAACTCCCTCCTGAGCTGGTGTTCGTGCTCCTCACGCTCCAACTAGAGTCGAAACTTCAGCCGCGCGTCCTCTCTAGAAGTAGGGGAGGACTCCACAAACAACGGGCAATACCTCGGCAGGGTGAACTGCTTACCATTGCCCTGCTTCAGACCGGGTGTATCCGCCGCATCAGGTGGCTTGGCCACTACCTCCACCACAGAACCAGACCGCCTCGCTGCTGCCCCTGCGGGCAAGTCTGTCAAACTCAACACACCGCTCTGTATTAACCCGTCAGTCCCAGCAGCCCGCAGCTCTGCTTTAACCAGAGAGCTAGACACAGATAAACCATAATGTGTAGCGATAGCAAACAGGTGAGCTTTCTTACATCCCTCCAGCTGCTCTAGCAAAGGGTTTGCTACAAACTCTTCTAAACTAAACGCAGCCATCCTCACCACAATAGCTACCTGGTTAACACAAACTAAAGCACTAACACCAAACAACAGCGCAACCACCAACAAGTGTACGCAGACACGCAACAAAAAGATCGCGTAGGCTACACAATAAAACAGTCACACACCAGCTTCCTCAAAAGAATAACCACTTCCTAGCCTAAGCTGTCTTCTGGGGCTGTCCGGGCTCAAAGTGACTTTAAAGGCGAAACTTCAGCGGCTGGGGCCCCAAAAGCCTACCTCCGACACGGAACTCGCTCCCCACCCAGGATTCGCCCCGAAAATAATGAAGGAAAAATAACAACCAAGTTCCCGATGGAAAGACTGCAGGGCAGCCTAGCTGGACACTTAGCCGGGGAAAGGTCTACTCGGGAAAGACTTGACAGTGAAAACCACACGCTATGAAAACAGTTCAATGAAAAATGAAAACAGTTTCAACACCAATACAAACAATAAATGCTACAAGCCTTCTTTCATGCAACCCGGAATGTTTGGGAAAAATATCCCGGACGAGCCCCCAAATGTTACGTTCCTCCAGTGAAAAGTCCAGGGGAGGAGGAGGTTGGTAACAATAATAAGAACATTCCAGGTTGAAGGAACGGAGGAAACAGATTTATCAGTATCGTTTTCGTATTCAAGGAAAAAGTGCAACATAAAACAACTTCCCAAAACCAAGGGGAAGCGCCCAGTTCAGGTGATGGTTGGGACCACACGCCAGTAAACAAAGAAGGTAGCCTGCAGGAAGCAAAAAGCCACAAAGGAGAAATTAACAAGATAATAACTTCCACCCTCCCTCCACTGAGGGAGTAAACCACAACACGGGATTAAGACTTCATCCACACCACTGCAAGGACTTCTCAACCGCCAATGCTGTGTCACCCAGCTCCACTAAGCCGTCTCTCCACATATGTCTACTCTCCACACACAGTCTGCATTCTCTGCTCCTTATACCAGCTCCTGCCTCCTGCTTATTGCTGACTGGGGACAGGTGTGCAGACTAGCCTCCTGACTGCAACACGCAGAGGGGGAGGGCAGGACCTGCAGAGGACACACAAGCAGCAGTACACCTGGGCAGACACACACACACGGCCTACAGGCCATGGCAATGGTGTATTGGTGTGCGGTGTATGGTTTTGGTGGGCTGCCTCTTTCAAACATGCCAGGGCCAATTTTTTGTCCCAGTCCAGCCCTGAAACACACAAACACACACACAGCGGACTACCAGAACAAGGTCAACACACTCCTAATAGACACAAACACATATAAGACACTGAGACGAGACTCAACCACAGTGGCTACAAGAAAAAAGGCCATAGAATGTCTACAACAGCTACAGAAAGACAACACCATCACCCGTGAACAATATTACCGTTTGTATCCTGGAGAAGCCATTCCATGCGTCTATGGACTACCCAAGATACACAAAGAAGGAGCCCCACTCATTATCAGCAGCATAAACTCTGCCACCTTCAACATTGCCAAACACATCTCTACCATCTTGGCTCCTTTGGTGGGAAACACACCTCACCGCATCCAAAACTCCAATGACTTTGTAAACAAAGTTCGAGGACTAAAACTGGATCCAGATGAAACCATGGTATCCTATGATGTGACCTCTTTGTTCACCTGTATCCCCACCATAGAAGCAGTAGAAACCGTAAGGAAACGGCTAACACAAGACAACACCCTGGACAACAGAACTACCCTCAGCCCTGACCAGATCTGTAAACTACTCGACCTCTGTCTAAACACCACCTATTTCCAGTACAACGGGGGATTCTACAGACAGAAGCATGGCTGTGCCATGGGCTCACCGGTATCCCCTATTGTGGGAAACATCTACATGGAAGAAGTGGAGAACAAAGCACTCAACTCTTTCAAAGGAACAGCACCAAGCCACTGGTACAGGTATGTGGACGACACCTGGGTCAAAAATAAAAGCCAGGAAGTGCAAGCTTTCACAGAACACATCAACTCTGTGGATAGTAACATCAAGTTCACACGAGAAGATGTCCACAACAACAGTTTGGCCTTCCTGCTCTGTGCACATTGAAGAGGACAGGAGCCTGCAGATTGGGGTTTACAGAAAACCCACACACACAGACCAATATCTGCTGTTCGATTCTGTTGTGTCAAAAACAGGGGCCAAGGTGGGCCGGTAGAGGGCCTGGTCCCTACTCCGCCAATGTAGTAAACTCAACAAATAATTCTCTATTAGTTTTCTTCTTTAGTCAATTCTTTGTGGCCAAAAAACTTCACTGGAGATGGTCAAGAGTCGGTGCAAAAGAGTTTTATTCCAAAAAAGGACAAATAAACCCGAGTAACATCCCTGCAGGTCTCAGGATGGAACCAACTTGTGGTCAGCGAACACAGCCTTATATTCACCCTAAACTCTACCGCGTTAGTGGGTGTTACCCTTTAACTCCACCTACAGATTTCGCTGATCACTCCTCTTTAATGGTGAATTTCTTATCCCTCTGCTGCTATTTAGTAGCGGTTCTTACATACTAATTTGACAATTCAACCCTTTCACTAATGTTAAAGTTTCTTTTATTTAGCATAATTTGGTCACAATTTGTCCCTCTTTATATATTTTTGGACAGTACTGGACTAGAAATTTACCATTATGTCTCAACTTCAGTTTTACCGTATTTTTAAAGGGATTAATAAGGAATAACATAATCAATAAGTGTATATCATGATTCAACATATCAATATGAACAAATCAAACATAGAATATGCTGTGTTTCACTAAAATTCAGTGCAAAGCTTGGTTTTGGAAATTACCGAACAAGTCAGCAACTTTCCCTATGATCTCATTTTTGGCTTGGATTTGCCATGATCTCAGATGGCGCACGTGTTGCTGCATGTGCCCTCCCGTTGGTACTGTAGTCAGCAACTTTCCTTATGAACTCATTTTTGGCTCTGATTTGCCATGATCTCACATGGTGCACGTGTTACTGCATGTGCCCTGTTGGGACGTGCCTCCCCCTCATCAGATAAGTCCTCCCTACTCCCTTCTTGATAAGAGGATCCATTCTTATTGGCTACAACACAGTTCGCTCTCATCGGATTCAACATAGTTTGTCCTCATTGGCTACAATAATACAATAAGGGGCGGCTGTGGCTCAGGAGGTAGAGCGGGTTGGCCGTTAATCGGAAGGTCGGCGGCTCCCCCCAGGCTGCGTGTCGAAGTGTCCTTGGGCAAGACACTGAACCCCGAATTGCCCCTGGCGGCTGTTCCGCCAGTGTATGAATGTGTGTGAAAGTTAGTTCTGTTTGAGCTCTTAGGCTCAGTGAGTGAATGTATGTGTGAATGGTGAATGCAGATGTAGTGTAAAAGCGCTTTGAGTAGTCGAAAAGACTAGAAAGGCGCTATACAAGTACGGAGCATTTACATTTACAATGTCTTGATTTTGCACATTCCGCCTGAACAGCTTTCTCTTTTTTCTATATTTCTGCCTGACCAATTTCTCTGCTTGTAGGCACATTGAAGGGGCACAAGTTAATACTGAATAACATGGTAAAACACTGGTAATCACACCCTATAATGAAAAATAAACTGCTAATGATCACATTTTATAACCTATCCATACATTGGAAAAATGACATCAGTTGTCAATCCCTTTACCCTGGGAGACCACCTGTCTTTTCCTCCAAACTAAAGTAAATGCACTTTAAATGATGAAGATATAGCCCCCCCCCCCCTTGCTCTAGTAATTAATGACAAATTTAGGCTATAATGCCCCAAAATAATACAGAACAATTCCCACCACCCACTGGAGCACAAGCTAGGGGTCATGAGAACACTGCACCACAGAGCAGACCACATACCAACAAGTGCCCAGGCCAGAGAGAAGGAACAGAACCACCTGAACAAAGCACTTACAGCCTGTGGATACCCTAATGGACCTTTGTGAAAACGGCCAAAAGATCCAACAAGAACAAAACTACAGGGGACGAGGAGAAGAAGGTCAAACGCAACAACATTGTGATTCCTTACGTCTCTGGAGTATCAGAGAAACTCAGGAGGATTTTCAACAAACACAACATCCCTGTGTTCTTTAAACCCAAGAACACACTGAGGCAGATACTGGTACACCCCAAAGACCGCACACCCAAACACAAGAAAAGCAATCTAGTGTATGAGGTCCAATGCAGTGAGGAATGCACAGACCTGTATATTGGGGAGACCAAAGAACCACTACACAAACGCATGGCCCAACACAGAAGGGCCAACTCCTCAGAGGGCTGTTTTACAAAACCAAGATAGCAGATTAAGCCGGGTTTTTTTAGATATCCTGGCTGAATTAAGCCTTGACTCGGTTTCATGAAAGCAGTAGCACATAAGTTACCATGGCGATTTATTCTGTGCAGTTAGCTCCAGACCAGGCTAACAGCCAGGCTTCATCAATCCTGGTGCCTTACTGTTTAGTCAGCCGTCCCGCCGATCAAAAACCAAGTGTTTTTTACAGCTATTCCATGTTCTCCGATGTGTTTTGCATATTTTACATTAGCCTGTATTAAATTAGCAATTTTTAGTTATTAGGTTTCATAATTGGAGAAGACGCGTGCACCATACTTTGCACAACAATGAGCATCAGCGATTAGGTTTACGATGGAATGAAAGCACATGTAAAGAAAAGTGATAAATAAAAGTATAATAATATCCATCCATCCATCATCAACCGCTTATCCTGCTATAATAATATATTATAATATAATAGTATTTATAATATAATATAATATAATATAATATAATATAATATAATATAATAATAGTCCCACTTCAATAAGCAGGCTATATTGTGCACTGATAATTCATGAAACAACAGGGAGAGGACACCACAATGTGGATCACTTATCTGCTGCCAGCTTGGGAGAGAAAACAGTGATTAATACATTGTGCAACAGTCATGCTCACAGTGTGCTTTGCACTGATCACATCTCTTTGTAGCTGGATTTCCAAGTCAGTTTCCTCAGGTCCTCTTTTTATCTCCATATCTAAGTCCAAGTCCTTTTTTATTGATATTTTATTTTGTTAATTTTTCACCTGTGCATGTCCTTCAGAAAAAAAAACTTACTACATTGCCAGACTGGCTGTCAGACTGTAGGACCACAGCCTCAGGGTCCAGTTACAAATATGATCCAGTATTTTCTATGAGCACCACATCACTGACTTTTTATCTATTATCCATATTGGCTAAACAAGTGCACTATTTTCACACAAAATTGACACACTTCCAGCCTCTCTGCCTAGGCCTACTATAAATATACATACATGTTTTTTAAAGCATTTGTTAAAAATGTTGCTTTCAATAAAACATGTGAAATACCTGAAAATGCTTTAAGAAAGGTTTATTTGCACAATAAGAAAACATGCAATGTAAACATAGAAGAAACATTTGTGGATTGTCCATAAAAGTAACTTAAGCTAAAAGAACAAGCTGCTGATTCCTGCATTATACTTTTATATTTTGAACTGAATTTTGTTTCCTTTTTATACAAATAAAGACATTTCCACCATAAAATGGTGCAGAATATTTCTCCAGAAGTCAGAAAATGAAGTGTTTAATGCTCAAAGACATCTGGGGGAGGAGCCTCAGACTCCCCACTCAGATATCTCAGCATTGAATATTATTTCAAAATAGGGTTAAATGGTTAAAAGGTGTATTGTCACACCCTAATCTGAGCCCTCATGTCCCCACCATTTTTCAACACAAAGTTACTTAAGGTCTGACATAAAGTTACCATTCATGGTAACATTATGTCAGTTTCAGTTAAGAGCAGTGATATTACTTCATTACTACTTCTTAAGTCGGTCCTCTATTGTGTGCCACGCCTTTTCTCGCTGTTTTAATACTGCAGCCGTGTTTCCTTATTTGTTTTAATATTATGTGCATTTTTTCATCATAAACTTTATAAAGTAGCCTATGCTGCACACGTCTTTTCCATTTCAGCATCAATGAATCTGTGATCGACCGTGTGGTCTCTTGAAGAAAGCTGTTCAAGCCCTTTTATCTGAATTACTTACACCTGGCTTGACATAGCCGCTTCTTCTTCCTTCTGAGCCTGGTTTGGCCTTCGTGAAAAGGATAAAGCCAGGATGCTCTGATCACACTAGGTCAAGCCTAGCTTTATCTCTTATCCTGGATTTATAAATTCTGCTTTTGTGAAACAGCCCTCAGCTTAAGACTCTGCAGTTTACTTACATCTGTAGGACAGAGGACACTTGTTTGAGGACCACCAGGTGCACATTTTAGACAGAGAAGCCGGATGGTTTGAAAGAGGGCATCTACACCCGGGTCGAGAAGCCGTCACTGAACAGAGGAGGGGGTCTACACCGCCACTTATCCCCCACTTACAATGCTGTCCTTTCATCACCAACCAGGAAACTCAACAAACGTAACCGATAAGCCTCAGGTGAAGATACCAACGATGGTCGTTCAGTCTTGACCTTGGGTGGTTCTAAAGACCACAACGACTGTCGTTACAACAACCAGGAACACTAACGAACCAGTGGTATCGACGATCCTGGCAAACGACCCGACAGAGGTTAAATAGCTGAGTTTCCCTACCAGTCAGTCAGAACTGAAGAAGTCTCTTGGATGAGGGACGAAACGTCTTCCAGTATCTTCAACCAGGTCCAGCTGCCCTTGACTTTGACCTTCGTTGGATATCACGAACACACACACACATACGCACACTGCAGTTACACAGACACACGCCTTTCCTTGCCTTGCTTTACTCGATGCTGCACCAGTGGCCTGTACTACAAAGTGAGGTAACTTCAGGAGTAACATTGTGACATCAGGTTAACCTGTACTTAGTGTTGCTTTCGTAAAGGAAAATGATGACTAAATATCGTCGTCAACAAACCTTTATCACGTGACGAAAACGAGACGAGACGCAACATAAATGCTGGTCATGTGACGATGACTATAATTAAATGTATTTTGCAATATTGTTGACGAATAAAAACAAGACTAAATGTGGTTTACAAAACGAAAACTATGATGAAATGTCAATACATTCAATAATTTCTTCATCTAAACCATCAACCTGCCTCTTAGACCCCATCCTGACTAGGCTGCTTAAAGAAGTTTTACCCTTGGTTGGCACTTCTCTGCTGGATGTGATCAATTTGTCTTTATTAACAGGCTACGTGCCACAGTACTTTAAAGTAGCTGTAATTAAACCTCTTCTGAAAAAGCCCAACCTGGATCCAGATGTTTTAGCCAACTATAGACCTATATCTAACCTTCCATTTCTCTCTAAGGTCCTGGAGAAAGCAGTCGCCAAACAGCTGTGTGACTTTCTACATAGCAATAGTTTATTTGAGGATTTTCAGTCAGGATTTAGAGCTCATCATAGCACAGAGACAGCACTGGTGAAAATTACTAATGACCTCCTAACTGCATCAGACAAAGGACTTGTCTCTGTATTGGTTTTACTAGATCTTAGTGCTGCATTTGATACCATTGACCATCAGATCCTATTACAGAGAATGGAACATTTCATTGGCATTAAAGGAACCGCTCTAAGCTGGTTTAAGTCCTATTTATCAGATCGATTCCAGTTTGTACATGTTAACGATGAGTCCTCCATGCATACCAAAGTTAGTCATGGAGTTCCACAAGGATCTGTGCTCGGACCAATCCTCGTCACTTTATATATGCTTCCTTTAGGCAATATTATCAGGAAACACTCCATAAACTTTCATTGTTATGCAGATGATACTCAGTTATATCTATCGATCAAGCCAGATGAAACTCATCAGTTAGCTAAGCTTCAAATGTGTCTTCAGGATGTTAAAACCTGGATGACCTGCAATTTTCTAATGTTAAACTCAGATAAAACTGAAGTTATTGTTCTAGGCCCTAAGCACCTCCGCGACGCATTATCTAAAGATATAGTTTCCCTGGATGGCATCGCCCTGGCCTCCAGCACCACTGTGAGAAATCTTGGAGTTATCTTTGACCAGGACATGTCGTTCAACTCTCACATTAAGCAAATTTCAAGGACCGCCTTTTTTTCACCTACGTAATATTGCAAAAATCAGGAACATCCTCTCTAAAAATGATGCAGAAAAACTAGTCCATGCATTTGTTACTTCTAGACTGGATTACTGCAATTCCTTATTATCCGGCTCTTCGAAAAAGTCCATTAAGAGTCTTCAGCTGATCCAGAATGCTGCAGCACGTGTTCTGACAGGAACCAGTAAAAGAGATCATATCTCTCCTGTCTTAGCTTCTCTGCATTGGCTTCCTGTAAAATCCAGAATAGATTTTAAAATCCTTCTTCTCACATACAAAGCTCTTAATGGTCAGGCACCATCTTATCTTAAAGAGCTCATTGTCATGGGTTTGGGTTGGTTGGGTGTGTTTAGTATTAATTTCTGTGTTCATTCTCTACCCTAGTGTTTTGGTCTCCTCTGTAGTATTTGTTACTTTGTTTGTTCAGTTTATTTAAGTGTTCATCAGTGTTTCTAGTCTTGTTTCTATGTTCTTTACTTCTGTAGGTTTTGTCTAGTCACTTATGCTGTCTGTTATGTTTCATGTTGTGACATTGTTCCTTGTGTGTTTCAGTTAGCTTTACTTCCCTGTTTTAGTTTGTAGTAGTCTGCCCTGGTGTCTCATCTTGTTTTACTTCCTGTGCTCGTCTTTGATTGTCTTAGTGGTCTCACCTGTGTGTAATTAGTTTCTCCCTCACCTGCGTATTTAAGTGGTTGTCTGTCTGTCACTTGTCGCCAGTTCATTGTTTGACCCAGTGGATCTCCTGTGGATTTTGTTACTTTTGTTGGACATTGGTTATTTGTGTTTCTGGACAACTCACACCCAACCACACCTGTAAGTTGTTTTTTCTGCAATAAACTTCATCAACTCTCCAGTTCTCATCTCGGTGTCTGCATTTGGGTCCAACACCTCTGTTTTCCAGCGTTCAGCCCGGAGGCTGAACGTGACACTCATAGTACCTTACTACCCCACCAGAGCACTGCGCTCCCAGAATGCAGGGTTACTTGTGGTTCCTAGAGTCTCCAAAAGTAGAATGGGAGCCAGAGCGTTCAGCTATCAGGCTCCTCTCCTGTGGAACCAGGTTCCAGTTTGGGTTCGGGAGGCAGACACCGTCTCTACATTTAAGAGTAGGCTTAAGACTTTCCTTTTTGATAAAGCTTATAGTTAGGGCTGGCTCGGGTGAGTCCTGAACCATCCCTTAGTTATGCTGCTATAGGCTAGACTGCCGGGGGATTTCCCATGATGCACTGAGCTCCTCTCTCCTCCTGTCGCTTCCTGCGGGTGTTGCTGGCTCTGGACCTGTGGAGTCTGGATCTGTGGTTGGGAGTCTCCTGCTGCCCCCGTGTTCCTGCTCGACGCCCTCTGCTACAGTTGCAACTGCTGTTACTAGTCCTATTGCTATTATTAGTTATTATTATCATTAACATTACTAGAAATATCTGTACCATTTTTCATTCAGTCTATAGCAACATTACCTTTACTGTCTGTACCTCTATGTGTATACTGTGTAGGCTGCCTCCCTCTGCTCTCTCTCTCTTTCTCTTGCTCTCTCTCTCTCTCTCTCTCTCCCTCACCCCCAACCGGTCGAGGCAGATGGCTGCCCATCCTGAGCCATGGTTCTGCTCGAGGTTCCTGCCTCTTAAAGGAAGTTTTTCCTTGCCACTGTCACCTAGTGCTGCTCTTGGTGGGAATTGTTGGGCTTCAGTAAATAACTTCAGAGTACGGTCTAGACCTGGGGCCCGTTCTTCGTACGTTGCTTAAAACATCCGAGATCAAATGAGACATCCAAGATAACATCATCGGCCTAATCGTGATCTGGCTAATTGGGTTCTTCGAAAGCACCTGCCGGTTATGATTAGTATAGCTGGATTGAGTTATCGGAGATAATTGCGCGTTCATGCACTGGTTTAAAAGGGGACATGTATCGATAGTAGAAACATTGATCAGCAACGCTGCTATTGGCTGTTCACCATGGCCAAAGCAGCTCAGTTTTCTCTCGCAGCAGAGCAAGAGTTGTTGCTAGAAGGATATACAGAATTTGAAAACTTAATTAAAACGCCAGGGAACACCTCAAAGTGTGCAAAAGCCAGGAGAGAGGGCTGGCAAAAAGTTGCAGACAAATTAAATGCGTAAGTGCTCCATGTTATGGTTCTATCACTTATTACAGTATATATTCTTGTATTTTAATAATTGCATAATTGCTTAATGTCAGAGCCACCTCAGGACCCACTAGAACATGGGAACAAGTGAAAGTGAAATACAAGAACAACCTGTGGTCTGAAGTGGCTTGGTAATACCACAAAACCCCCTAAAAACTGCTTCAGAGCCAGATACACTTTGCGAAAGGCACGACAGACGGCACTTTTCCCCAAGTTTTCCGCATCTCCAACAGTGTAAAGGAACGTGCCACTCGCAAAGAATCTCAGGGCAATGCACACAGCTTGTGCCGCTGTTGAAGCTCCCGACGAGTCGAACTTTTAACGTGTGGTTCCAGCAAATTAATGATGTATATGACACCCTCACGAGAAAATCGATATCTCTCAATAAGAATATTAACGCGCTGCGCTAAAGGATCCTGTCTGTCTCGCAATACGTGATTAATTCGAAAAGCTCTTTGAATTATTCTGTCACCTTCAGCAACAGGTTCTTCTCGTAAAAACGGACAAGACATGGCTGCGAAAGACTTCCCGTATCACCTCCGCTTATAAAGCCGGGATCTAATCCTGTTGACATGATATAAGCCTGCTCACGAGCAGGTTCAAGCTTACGCACCTGTTGCTATGACAGCAAGTCCAGGATGAGCGTCGAAGAACTAAACAATCCAAGATCATGCCAAATCAGCAACAATCAAATCCAGCTAAGTGAGTTAGCGACGTACGAAGAACGGGCCCCTGCTCTTTATGAAAAGCGCTGTGAGATAACTGTTGTTGTGATTTGGCGCTATATAAATAAAATTGAATTGAGTTGAATTGAATTAACACTCAGGCCACCGGCCTCGCAACGTTCTCTCACAAATCAATTTCAAATCAGTGCATCTCCCCGTTCCGTCACTTCCGTGTCTGAATGGATGTATATTCTTCAGTCTTTAAGGCAACAATAATATAAGATAACCTTGTTAGAAATGGATTTGGCTAAAAGAAAAACTTGGTTTAGTTTATACTACTAGTAGGTAGTTATATTATATTGACTGGGTTAAATAGAATTGCATTACTAAACATTGCACTAATAAAATACAATTTTCGTTGACTAAAACTAGACTAGACTAAAAAGAGTATGAACGTGACAAAAAATTAATAAAAACTGAAATGGCAGCTCGACACAAAGACTCGACTAAAACTAAAATTAAAATAGGCCGCCAAAAACAACACTGCCTGTACTACGGGTTAACCTGATGTCAGCCAGGACAAAAAAGACTTCTTTAAGATTTCTTGGTCCAAAGTTACCAAAATAATTCTCTGTAGTTTACTTTCACCAAACGGATCAGAACCTCCTGTGGTCCTTCCTCTCATGATGCTGCGCCTGAGCCATCTGATTTCCAATATTTTTATACAGCAGTTGTTTCAGACAGTAAAAAGAAAAGAGATCAGCTTGCTTCTCCATGACTACAATAAAAATAATAACACCAATCAGCTCCTATGTGGCTTCAGCAGGTCTCACTGAAGTACTCTGTTGGTATCAGTACAAGCAGTACAGCTTTAGTACTGCGTTTATCTCTCTATTAGATTCAATAGGCTTCTCTCAGAGTGTTCATGAACCGACTCACTGTTTTAATCACACCCTCGACCTTGTTCTGGTATATGGTATTGAAATTGAACATTTAATAGTGTTCCCACAGAATTCCTCTTTATCTGATCATTGTTTGATAACTTTTGAGCTTGTACTGCTGAACTACCCTCCATTGGGCAAAAATTTCTATACAAGATGTCTGTCTGATAGGCTATAGCTAAATTTAAGAATGCGATCCCATCGGCTCTAAATTCACTATCAGGTATCAAATTAACAGAGGACTCTTACGCGAATTTCAGTCCCTCTCAGATCGATCATCTTGTTGATAGTGCTGCAGGCTCGCTGCGAACCACACTTGACTCTGTAGCCCCTCTACAAAAGAAAATACTAAAACAAAGACGGTTAGCTCCATGGTATAATACTGAAACTCGCAAATTAAAGCAAATATCACAGAAACTCGAGAGGAATTGGCGTTCTACCAAACTGGAAAATTCTCGTTTAATTTGGCAAGATAGTCTTAAAATTTATAGGAAGGCCCTCCGTAATGCCAAAGCAGCGTACTACTCGTCATTAATAGAGGAAAATAGGAACAACCCCAGGTTTCTTTTCAGCACTGTAGCCAGGCTGACAGAAAGTCACAGCTCTATTGAGCAAAGTATTCCCATAGCTCTTAGTAGTTATGACTTCATGAGCTTCTTTAATGATAAAATCCTAGCTATTAGAAACAAAATCCAACAAGACCTGCCCTCAACTGGCACCGACTTAAGTCTATACTCAGGAACTTTAGAGGCAGCTGTGGAGCCAGTTGTATGTTTGGACTGCTTTGCTTCCCTCGATCCTTGTCAACTGACTTCAATAATTTCTTCATCTAAACCATCTACCTGCCTCTTAGACCCAATCCCGACTAGGCTGCTTAAAGAAGTTTTGCCCTTGGTTGGCACTTCTCTGCTGGATGTGATCAATCTGTCTTTATCAACAGGCTACGTGCCACAGTACTTTAAAGTAGCTGTAATTAAACCTCTTCTGAAAAAGCCCAACCTGGATCCAGACGTTTTAGCCAACTATAGACCTATATCTAACCTTCCATTTCTCTCTAAGGTCCTGGAGAAAGCAGTCGCCAAACAGCTGTGTGACTTTCTACATAGCAATAGTTTATTTGAGGATTTTCAGTCAGGATTTAGAGCTCATCATAGCACAGAGACAGCACTGGTGAAAATTACTAATGACCTCCTAACTGCATCAGACAAAGGACTTGTCTCTGTATTGGTTTTACTAGATCTTAGTGCTGCATTTGATACCATTGACCATCAGATCCTATTACAGAGAATGGAACATTTCATTGGCATTAAAGGAACCGCTCTAAGCTGGTTTAAGTCCTATTTATCAGATCGATTCCAGTTTGTACATGTTAACGATGAGTCCTCCATGCATACCAAAGTTAGTCATGGAGTTCCACAAGGATCTGTGCTCGGACCAATCCTCGTCACTTTATATATGCTTCCTTTAGGCAATATTATCAGGAAACACTCCATAAACTTTCATTGTTATGCAGATGATACTCAGTTATATCTATCGATCAAGCCAGATGAAACTCATCAGTTAGCTAAGCTTCAAATGTGTCTTCAGGATGTTAAAACCTGGATGACCTGCAATTTTCTAATGTTAAACTCAGATAAAACTGAAGTTATTGTTCTAGGCCCTAAGCACCTCCGCGACGCATTATCTAAAGATATAGTTTCCCTGGATGGCATCGCCCCTGGCCTCCAGCACCACTGTGAGAAATCTTGGAGTTATCTTTGACCAGGACATGTCGTTCAACTCTCACATTAAGCAAATTTCAAGGACCGCCTTTTTTTCACCTACGTAATATTGCAAAAATCAGGAACATCCTCTCTAAAAATGATGCAGAAAAACTAGTCCATGCATTTGTTACTTCTAGACTGGATTACTGCAATTCCTTATTATCCGGCTCTTCGAAAAAGTCCATTAAGAGTCTTCAGCTGATCCAGAATGCTGCAGCACGTGTTCTGACAGGAACCAGTAAAAGAGATCATATCTCTCCTGTCTTAGCTTCTCTGCATTGGCTTCCTGTAAAATCCAGAATAGAATTTAAAATCCTTCTTCTCACATTCAAAGCTCTTAATGGTCAGGCACCATCTTATCTTAAAGAGCTCATAGTACCTTACTACCCCACCAGAGCACTGCGCTCCCAGAATGCAGGATTACTTGTAGTTCCTAGAGTCTCCAAAAGTAGAATGGGAGCCAGAGCATTCAGCTATCAGGCTCCTCTCCTGTGGAACCAGGTTCCAGTTTGGGTTCGGGAGGCAGACACCGTCTCTACATTTAAGAGTAGGCTTAAGACTTTCCTTTTTGATAAAGCTTATAGTTAGGGCTGGCTCGGGTGAGTCCTGAACCATCCCTTAATTATGCTGCTATAGGCTAGACTGCTGGGGGATTTCCCATAATGCACTGAGCTCCTCTCTTCTGTTTTTCACTCTGACTGCAACCTCATCCCATTAATGCATGTTACTAACTCGATTTTTTCTCCCTCTCCCGTGGTCGTGTGCTTCCCCCTCCTGTCACTTCCTGCGGGTGTTGCTGGCTCTGGAGCTGTGGAGTCTGGATCTGTGGTTGGGAGTCTCCTGCTTCCCCCGTGTTCCTGCTCGACGCCCTCTGCTACAGTGTTGCTGGCTCTGGAGCTGTGGAGTCTGGATCTGTGGTTGGGGGTCTCCTGCTGCCCCCGTGTTCCTGCTCGACGCCCTCTGCTACAGTTGCAATTGCTATTACTAGTCCTATTGCTATTATTACTGTTATTATTATTATCATTAACATTACTATAAATATCTGTACCATTTTCATTTAGTCTATAGCACCATCACCTTTATTGTCTGTACCTCTATGTGTATACTGTGTAGGTTGCCTCCCTCTGCTCTCTCTCTCTTGCTCTCTCTCTCTTTCTCTTGCTCTCTCTCTCCCCCTCACCCCAACCGGTCAAGGCAGATGGCCGACCACCCTGAGCCATGGTTCTGCTCGAGGTTTCTGCCTCTTAAAAGGAAGTTTTTCCTTGCCTGTGTCGCCTAGTGCTTGCTCTTGGTGGGAATTGTTGGGCTTCTGTAAATAACTTCAGAGTATGGTCTAGACCTCCTCTTTATGAAAAGCGCTGTGAGATAACTGTTGTTGTGATTTGGCGCTATATAAATAAAATTGAATTGAATTGAATTGAAGTACCACTCTAACTGCTTTGGTACTGGTATTGTAAAAGTCTAAAGCAAACCCAGCCCTGGGTATAAACTAGTCCTGATGAGGGTCTTTTAGAGTCCTTGTTTTTATTTCCTCTCACTATGTTCACTGTTACGCAGCACAAAGACAGATTCCTGGGATGTTGCAAACCTACTTGGCAACAAACCTTCCTGTGATCTTAATTAATTAACCGGACAGTGTCTGAGATGTTCACCCAATGTCAGCTGGGATTGGCTCCAGCCCCCCTGTAAGCAGGATAAGTGGTTGATAATGGATGGACAGATGGTTTCTGAGATGTAGCCCATCTGTAGGCTATAATTGAATTATCCTAAGTGTTTTCACATATTGATGAGATCCGCCCAGAGATGCTAAAAGCTCTGGGGGGTGGAGGGGCTGTCATGGATGACACGTCTCTTCAACATTGCGTGGAAGTCGGGTACAGTGCCCAAGGAGTGGCGGACCGGGGTGGTGGTTCCCCTGTTCAAAAAGGGGGACCAGAGAGTGTGTGCCAATTACAGGGGTATCACACTTCTCAGCCTCCCTGGTAAAGTCTACGCCAGGGTGCTGGAACGGAGGGTTCGGCCGATTGTCGAACCTCAGATCGAAGAGGAACAATGCGGTTTTCGTCCTGGTCGTGGAACAACTGACCAGCTCTTTACTCTCGCAAGGATCCTGGAGTGGGCTTGGGAGTATGCCCATCCGGTCTACATGTGCTTTGTAGATCTGGAGAAGGCATATGACCGGGTCCCCCGGGAGACACTGTGGGAGGTGCTGCGGGAGTATGGGGTGAGGGGGGCCCTTCTTAGGGCTATCCAATCCTTGTACATCCAAAGCGAGAGCTGTGTCCGAGTACTCAGCAGTAAGTCGGTCTCTTTCCAGGTGAGGGTTGGCCTTCGCCAGGGCTGCGCTTTGTCACCAATCCTGTTTGTGATATTCATGGACAGGATATCGAGGCGTAGCCGTGGCGAGGAGGGGCTGCGGTTCGGTGGGCTTGGGATCTCGTCACTGCTTTTTGCGGATGATGTGGTCCTGATGGCATCATCGGTCCGTAGCCTTCAGCTCTCACTGGATCGGTTCGCAGCTGAGTGCGAAGCGGCTGGGATGAGGATTAGCACCTCTAAATCTGTGGCCATGGTTCTCAGCAGGAAACCGATGGAGTGCCAACTCCAGGTAGGGAATGAGTCCTTGCCCCAAGTGAAGGAGTTCAAGTACCTCGGGGTCTTGGTCACGAGTGAGGGGAGACTGGAGCAGGAGATTGGCCGGAGAATCGGAGCAGCGGGGACGGTATTGCACTCGCTTTACCGTACCCTTGTGACGAAAAGAGAGCTGAGCCGAAAGGCAAAGCTCTCGATCTACCGGTCAATTTTCGTTCCTACCCTCACCTATGGTCATGAAAGCTGGGTCATGACCGAAAGAACAAGATTGCGGGTACAAGCGGCCGAAATGGGTTTCCTCAGGCACGTGGCTGGTGTCTCCCTTAGAGATAGGGTGAGAAGTTCGGCCATTCGCGGGGAGCTCAGAGTAGAGCCGCTGCTCCTTTGCGTTGAAAGGAGCCAGTTGAGGTGGTTTGGGCATCTGGTAAGGATGCCTCCTGGGCGCCTCCCTAGGGAGGTGTTCCAGGCACGTCCAGCTGGGAGGAGGCCTCGGGGAAGACCCAGGACAAGGTGGAGAGATTATATCTCCACGCTGGCCTGGGAACGCCTCGGGATCCCTCAGTCAGAGCTGGCTAATGTGGCTCGGGAAAGGGAAGTTTGGGGTCCCCTGCTGGAGCTGCTGCCCCCGCGACCCGACCCCGGATAAGCGGCTGAAGATGGATGGATGGATGGATGGGTTTTCACATATTTAGATTGACTATTTAACATGTCCAAAAAATACGAAGCCAGGGTGGGGGTTAATAAACCGAGAAAAATATCCTAGATGAAAATTTACAAGAACAAAGAATTCCCTGAACTCAAAGTCACAAAAATCTAAATCAACTATCTACTTATCATTTTATTGTTATTTGACAGAAAGTGGTTGGCAACTTTGCTGCCAGACTTTTTTACCATTATTTTACGATTTTATTTTTTTTTTACAGTGCAGAAAAGGTGTGTCTGATGGCTGCAGCTCTGACTGTCCACCAGCTGTTTCTAAAGTGAAGCTGCTGACCTCTGACCTTTAGTAACCCTGTTCTCCTTTAATAGGTCTGTCTGTGCTGACTGCTGCAGGTGTGCTGACTGCTGCAGGTGAGCTGATGGAGGTCTGTCTGTCTGTCTGTCTGTCTGTTGACCTCTGACCTTTACTGACCTCTGTCCACCTGTTGCAGGTGCAGCTGTGTTGCTGTGTGGACTGATTGTTTCTGCAGGTGACCTGATGGAAGGTAATTATTTCTAAAAAGATGCAGAACAAGTTGTTTTTATGTCCTCTCACTATGTTCACTGTTACGCAGCACAAAGACAGATTCCTTGGATGTGTCACCAAAGCTGACTGTGATTCTTGTTCTCCTCCGTCAGCCTCCTCTCTGTCTGTGCTCAGACTCTGCTGCCATCTAGTGGTCTTCTGTCCGTACTGCGTCTCTACCGGTCTGATGCTGTCCATCTGCTGCGGCGGGAGGACGGGAAACCGACCGGCCGTCTCCACGGAGATGAGCCGGCGGGTCGGAGGAAGTGAAGAATCGGATGGAGAGTACGATGACGTCGCCGCTGATGTCACCACTGAGCACGCCTTCTGAGCTGTGAACACAGTGACAGCAGCTGTCTTTAACATGGACCATCTGCTCTGATGGAGATGCTGCTGGAGAGCTTTGTCTGACACGTTGCTCCACAATCTTCCTCAGACTCAGGAAGTCTGTTTGCTTTCTTTACTCTTTTTATTCTCTTGGATCAAAGTGTTTCTGCCTTTCTATGTTTTTAAGCTTTGGCAAATAAAAACTAAGTGTCCCAAAGGTCTCCAACCAATCAGCTGCCTTCATGGCCTCAAACAGAGCCCCAACCTGAGCATCTGGAAGAGGAGGACCTTCAGATCCTTGTTCAGCCTCTGCAGGTCAGAGCTGTGAAATAGTTTTATTGTTTCCCTGTTCAGCCAAGGCCAGCAGAAGATCTCTGTTCACCAAAACATAGAAACCTGAACTGTCTAAATCAGGGGTTCTTAACCTTTTTAACAGTCTCCGACCCCTTTTTGAGGTTGAAAATATTTCGCGACCCCTAATCTTTGATTAGACTGACAGGACAGCTGATTTGGTGGTTGCCTAGCAACATAATAAAAATGCAGTGCTTTGCTCTTTTCCAAATTCAACCAATAAAAGGCATTTCTGTGCGCCTCGCGTTTTCGAACCTGCAAAGCACTCTCTGTCTGATCGGGGCCTGATTCTTCTTTGGCGTTAGAGGTTGGCATTAGCGCCACCTACTGGATTAAACCCCCAGGTTAAGAACCACTGGTCTAAATTAACCCTTGGTCTGGGCGAGACGTTTGTCCCAACTCTGTAATCATCTTACAACCAATAACCTCTTTGAACCCCTTCAGTCAGGTTTTTGTAAATTTCACAGCACTGAAACAGCGTTTCAGTTACCAATGACTTGTTGATGGCCTCTGATTCTGGAGCTACCTGACTTCTTATTCTTCTTGACCTTAGAGCCGCCTTTGACACTGTGGATCATGGTCTTTTACTTACCCGTCTTTAAAGTGCTTTTAATGTGACTGGTTTAAATCCTATTTTACTGACCGTTCCCATTTTATTTCTATGGGTGCTTTAGGTCTGACACTTGCTCGGTGAGCACTGGTGTTCCTCAGGGATCAGTTCTAGTTCTAGTCTCTGTTCTAGAGACCAGCCTGACTTTTAATTTTGTGTTCAGAGCACTGTGAAGGCATCCTTTTTTCACCTAAGAAATATAGCCAGACTACGCCCAATGCTAAATTTATCAGTCGCTGAAAAGCTGATTCATTCATTTGTTGTGACACGGCTGGATTACTGTAACGCCGTTTTAGCCAGAGTTTCTAAAACCACAATTAACAAAGTGCAATATGTTCAGAACTCTGCCGCCTGGATCCTGACAGGAACCAGGAAATCTGACCATATTCCTCCTGTTTTGAAGTCCTTGCACTGGCTCCCGGTCAGGTTCTGTGTCGATTTCATGATGTTGACATACAAGGTATTACACGGCTTGGCTCCACAATCCTTATCTGGCTTATTAATCCCTTATACCCCAAATCGCAGACTGCGCTCCTCACAGTGTAATCTGTTATCTGTTCCACAAACCTAAAATCTATGGGTGAAGGGACTTTTCTGTTTATGCTCCTTCCCTTTGGAACTCTCTTCCTCCTGAACTCAGGGAAGCCCAGACTCTTCTCCAGACAAACATTTGACTGCTGATGTCTTTTTATGATTGTTTTATAGTTATTTTTATTATTAATGTTGTTTGTTTTTGTTCTTATTAACTTTTATTTGTTGTATTCTCCTGTGGACTGTGGTTTTATGCACAGCGCGCTTTGAGAAGCTGCTTTTAAAGGTTCTATAAAATAAAGTTCATTATTAATAATTAATATTCTTCAAAGATAACAGTTGGTTGTTACTCAATTATTTGCTCAATCCCTCACCAGCAATACACAATTTCTACGACCAGGGACGTGCACAGACATTTTAGTGGGCAGGGGCTCAAGTGAAAAAAGGGCATTTTCTAAAACAAGGCAGATAAATGAACTCAACAACATTTTTACTTTTCTACAAAATAATCAGTTCACACAGAGACCACAGTCTTCTTTAGTATTCACTAGGTTTATCAGAGGAGCAGCAAACTCTGCCACAATGTGCACGTTTTCTACGCTACTAGTGTCAAGTTTATATTTAGAATAAATGACATAGTTTCATTAATAATTTGTTTATTTTTCACAAGGCAATACATCGTTTCAATTCTTTTGGTGTTATTGGAATACATAACACTTCACATTAAGCTTAACACTAAACTGTGGCATTGGGCTGCAGGCAGAATTAAAATACATGTAATTTAAATACTTTTACTTTTTTTTTACAAGCACGAAGCCAAATGAGTAAAGAAAACCTTCAGCTTCACACAGCCAAGCAACAGAATACTGCCTGAATACATTACTGTACTTATCAAATACTTTATTATTGTTGCTGTTACATTACATTTAACATACACACAATAACTGGACATGGACTAAGTTTCACATGAGAGGGAGGGCTGTCTGTATCATGTAATTGTAGCCGGGCTAAAATAAATTTGTCAGTTAAAATACACATAGTTTCCCAAGTAAAGGGGTGGGACTTAATGGTAGGTGACTCAGATCCCAGACATTGGAGAACAAGAGAGCAGTGTTGCCAGATTGGTGGGTTTCCGCCCAATTGGGCTGTTTTGAATTTATTTGGGCAGGTAAAACTTTGTTTGGGCGGGTGGACAGAATTTGGGCTGCTTTGGGATCAGTTTGGCGGTTTTTAACAGTAGCACTTTATAGGTAATTTGAAACAAAAACAATTAAATCATCATTATGAGCAACGCCCACTTCAAAGTCACGTTGCTCACGGTACCAGACAGCTCGCAAACTGTACATAGTTCCACAAAGTTGCGTTCAGGGGTCTTCTTAGCAGTATGTTCAAGTGACAGCTGACAGCCGGTTCTGCATCTAAAGGAAAATTTTCTTGACTGACATCGTTTTGACTTTATGGTTACACACACACACACACACACACACACACACACAACACAACACACACACACACAGTGGCCCTCATTTATCAAAAGAGCCTAAATGCTCAGAAATCATTTCCTAACAGCACAAAACGCACTGACAAACTAAAATACATGATATATTATGACCCACTGTAACAGAAACAACGTTTGAAACATTAATTTATTTATATTTGAGCAGCACGGACTTTATACAGCCTATTGAGCAGTCAGAACATGCTTTGATTTGTATTTGGACTATTTTATCGTAGCTTTTGGTGCCTTTTATTTGGGTTTGCTTTTAATAAAATGTGGACCTTCAAATTAAAAGGCTACAAGCAAAAACTGTTAAAACAACGCAAGAGCATGAGCGGATGCCTTGAAGCACTGAGACTGGCTGCTGACATGGACACAGCCCCACGCCCTTTAGGTGAGGTGGGCACAGACATGTCGCGCACAAAGCCCTGCATTTATTATAAGAAAAACTTTATATTATGACCGCACAGCGAGCACCGACACCCCCGCTAAAGGCCCCATGTCCCCAGACTCTGGCATGCTGATCTCTGTCCATGTGTGAGTCCTGGGTCAGTGCGTAAAGCCAGGTCCTGGAGCTGATGGAGCAGCTTTTTATCAGAGCAACATTCTTTCATTTGGAGCTTATTTGGGACTTTGATGGGTGTTTTAGTGCTAAATCTCTTGGAGCTCCACAAGGAGCCAGTTTATAATTCTGGGAACAGACAAAACTTGTAGTTTGCACAGAAAGCGCTCCACAAACAGGTGGTACAGACGTGGTGCAGCTCATCATTGTGTTTGGACAATGTTTCACTCTGAACATAAAAGAAAAGTTACACCGCGGATGGTCAGATCCAAGTCCAGACCCGTGTGCAGGGCTGTGCAGAGACCTTTGGAAGTGCAGGTGCTCAAAGTATAAAAGGGGCACATGGAACAAGGATTTAAATAGTGTTGTTTTCAAAATAAGGATACAGAAATATATATCATTATGTACTCCTTGCTGATATGCGTATACTGATGCTTCTATCGGTAAATCAACAAATGCTGTGATACAGTTTTGAGAAAGACACACAGGCAGGGAAATGCACATTTTGGTGAGCAGCGGCTCAAGTGAAAAAAACAGCACTTGTCATAATTATTTATGATTTTTTTTGACAAAATGTTAAATATATTTACACAACTCTGACTACCTTACCAATTTATTTTGATTCCCACTTTTGCAAATGTTTAACCCTCAACATTTTTCTACAAAATAATCACACAAGAGCAGCAACAGCAAAGTAAACTTGTGCATGTTTTTATGCTACTAGTATATATTTAGAATAAATGACTGCACCAAGGAGAGGGACATAGTTTCACTAATTATTTGTTTATTTTTCACAAGGCAATAAATCCATCCATCCATCCATCTTCAACCGCTTATCCGGAGTCGGGTCGCGGTGGCAGCAGCTCCAGCAGGGGACCCCAAACTTCCCTTTCCCGAACCACATTAGCCAGCTCTGACTGAGGGATCCCGAGGCGTTCCCAGGCCAGCGTGGAGATATAATCTCTCCACCTTGTCCTGGGTCTTCCCCGAGGCCTCCTCCCAGCTGGACGTGCCTGGAACACCTCCCTAGGGAGGCGCCCAGGAGGCATCCTTACCAGATGCCCAAACCACCTCAACTGGCTCCTTTCAACGCAAAGGAGCAGCGGCTCTACTCTGAGCTCCCCGCGAATGGCCGAACTTCTCACCCTATCTCTAAGGGAGACACCAGCCACGTGCCTGAGGAAACCCATTTCGGCCGCTTGTACCCGCAATCTTGTTCTTTCGGTCATGACCCAGCTTTCATGACCATAGGTGAGGGTAGGAACGAAAATTGACCGGTAGATCGAGAGCTTTGCCTTTCGGCTCAGCTCTCTTTTCGTCACAAGGGTACGGTAAAGCGAGTGCAATACCGTCCCCGCTGCTCCGATTCTCCGGCCAATCTCCTGCTCCAGTCTCCCCCTCACTCGTGACCAAGACCCCGAGGTACTTGAACTCCTTCACTTGGGGCAAGGACTCATTCCCTACCTGGAGTTGGCACTCCATCGGTTTCCTGCTGAGAACCATGGCCACAGATTTAGAGGTGCTAATCCTCATCCCAGCCGCTTCGCACTCAGCTGCGAACCGATCCAGTGAGAGCTGAAGGCTACGGACCGATGATGCCATCAGGACCACATCATCCGCAAAAAGCAGTGACGAGATCCCAAGCCCACCGAACCGCAGCCCCTCCTCGCCACGGCTACGCCTCGATATCCTGTCCATGAATATCACAAACAGGATTGGTGACAAAGCGCAGCCCTGGCGAAGGCCAACCCTCACCTGGAAAGAGACCGACTTACTGCTGAGTACTCGGACACAGCTCTCGCTTTGGATGTACAAGGATTGGATAGCCCTAAGAAGGGCCCCCCTCACCCCATACTCCCGCAGCACCTCCCACAGTGTCTCCCGGGGGACCCGGTCATATGCCTTCTCCAGATCTACAAAGCACATGTAGACCGGATGGGCATACTCCCAAGCCCACTCCAGGATCCTTGCGAGAGTAAAGAGCTGGTCAGTTGTTCCACGACCAGGACGAAAACCGCATTGTTCCTCTTCGATCTGAGGTTCGACAATCGGCCGAACCCTCCGTTCCAGCACCCTGGCGTAGACTTTACCAGGGAGGCTGAGAAGTGTGATACCCCTGTAATTGGCACACACTCTCTGGTCCCCCTTTTTGAACAGGGGAACCACCACCCCGGTCCGCCACTCCTTGGGCACTGTACCCGACTTCCACGCAATGTTGAAGAGACGTGTCATCCAAGACAGCCCCTCCACACCCAAAGCTTTTAGCATCTCCAGGCGGATCTCATCAATCCCTGGGGCTTTGCCACTGTGGAGTTGTTTAACTACCTCAGTGACCTCCTCCAGGGAAATTGACGAGAAACCCCCATCAGCCTCCAGCTCTGCCTCTACTAGAGAGGGCGTGTCAGTCGGATTTAGGAGTTCCTCAAAGTGTTCCTTCCACCGCCCAATTACCTCCCCAGTTGAGGTCAACAGGGTCCAATCCTTACTGTACACAGCTTGGACGGTTCCCCCGCTTCCCCTCCTCCTGAGACAGTTTTCCAGAAACACTTTGGTGCCAACCGAAAGTCCTTCTCCATGTCTTCTCCGAACTTCTCCCACACCCGCTGCTTTGCTTCTGCCACAGCAGAGGCTGCAGTCCTTCGGGCCTGTCGGTACCTTGCAACCGCCTCCGGAGTCCTCCGAGACAACATATCCCGGAAGGCCTCCTTCTTCAGTCGGACGGCTTCCCTGACCACCGGTGTCCACCACGGTGTTCGAGGGTTACCGCCCCTTGAGGCACCTAAGACCTTGAGACCACAGCTTTCCGCTGCAGCTTCAGCAATAGAGGCTTTGAACATTGCCCACTCATGTTCAATGTCCCCAACCTCCACAGGGATGCCAGAAAAGCTCCGCCGGAGGTTTGAGTTGAAGATCTCATGGACAGGGGCTTCCACCAGACGCTCCCAGTTCACCCGCACTACCCGTTTGGGCTTACCAGGTCTGTCCAGAGTCTTCCTCCACCCCCTGACCCAACTCACAACCAGATGGTGATCAGTTGACAGCTCCGCCCCTCTCTTCACCCGAGTGTCCGAAACATGCGGCCTCAAATCAGATGAAACGATTACAAAATCGATCAGCGATCTTTGGCCTAGGGTGCTCTGGTACCATGTACACTTATGAGCCTCCTTATGCTCGAACATGGTGTTTGTTATAGACAATCCATGACTAGCACAGAAGTCCAACAACAAACCCCCACTCAGGTTTAGATCAGGGGGGCCGTTCCTCCCAATCACGCCTTTCCAGGTAACTCCGTCATTGCCCACATGTGCGTTGAAGTCACCCAGCAGAACTATGGACTCCCCTACTGGAGCCTCATACAGGACTCCATTCAGGATCTCCAAGAAGGCAGAATACTCCGAACTGCTGTTTGGTGCATACGCACAAACAACAGTCAGAGTTTTCCCCCCCGCTACCCGAAGGCGTAGGGAGGCGACCTGCTCGTTCACCGGAGTAAACTCCAACGTAGCGGCGCACAGCCGGGGACTTGTGAGTATCCCCACACCCGCCTGGCGCCTCACACCGTGAGCAACTCCAGAAAAGAATAATGTCCAGCCCCTATCAAGGAGCACGGTTCCAGAGCCAAGACTGTGCGTGGAGGTCAGCCCCACCAGATCTAATTGGTAGCGCTCCATCTCCCGCACAAGTTCCGGCTCCTTCCCCCACAGAGAGGTGACGTTCCACGTCCCCAGAGCCAGCCTCTGCCGCCCGGGTCTGGTCCGTCGAGGCCCCTGACCTTCACCGCCACTCAAGTGGCAGCGCACCCGACCCCTGCGGATCTTCCGATGGATGGTGGGTCCAAGGGATGTAGAGGGGGGTGCCACGTTGCTTTTTCGGGCTGTGCCCGGCCGGGCTCCGTGGCAAACCCGGCCACCAGGCGCTCGCCGACGAGCCCTCCCTCTGGGCCTGGCTCCAGACGGGGGCCCCGGGCTTCCTCCGGGCAGGGGTAGTCCTCCTCTTTCATGATCTTCCATCAGGGTTTGTGTGATAAATCCTTTTAATTGTTTTGGTCTTGTTGGATCACATAACACTTAGTTTGTTAGGACTTGGTTTCACATTTGAGGGTGTAAAGATCAGCATGTAACAAACTAATGGAATGGACAGTTATTAGATGAGGAGCCTCTACGATCAGAAATATAAAGTTACTGCTTAAGGCAGGACACTTTTTCATATAGTGGTCAATTTTCAAATTTGGGTCTATTTTGCTTCCATGTCTTCTTTTACTCTCATGGAAAGAAAACTTCCAAAATACACATTTAGATGGAGTTTACCCTGTATATTAAACAGAACATTTCAGGGGAAAAGAGTCTTGATGTAAGTCATTAACTGGGGAAGGTCTGATGATTTAGTTATTTTCTTTAGCCCACTCACCTGCAGTGACTTGTCAAATGTTGCAAATTAGCACATTTTAATTAGTTAACGTCTAATTTGCATATCAATGTGGCGATCGTCATTACATTATTAGACACAAATTTTACTGTACTCACCTGTTGTGTCTCCATTAAGTAGGCAACAGTAACAGTAGCCTGTATGACCAACCATGATCCTTAGCTTGACTTTAGCTAATTATTTTAGCTCAGCTCATGAGTCGTGCATGTTAGCAGTGAACTCGAGGCACTGGTAGTTTACTTTTGTTGGTCTTTAGTTCATCACCACTCACCTCTGCACAAGCCAAGAAAAACACTGCTGGGAGGGGCTGCTGCGGGTAGAGGCGGAGAGAGAGAGAGACAGAGAGAGAGAGAGAGAGAGAGAGAGCATCGGAACTGACAAAGTCTCATCTCCCGACCTGATATTTAGATTTTTTATTCAGTAAATATATTTGTTTGACAGGAAAGCTGTGCGCAAACAGGAATAGATATACTGTATATATAAATTCATTTATTAAAAACAAAGCATCCTGGAAAAAGGGCACTTTCTCTTGAGGAAGAAAAAGGGCAGGTGCTTGAGCCCCTTTTGATGTCTGTGTGCACGTGGCTGCCCGTGTCCGTGCGTAATAGTCCCAGGACAGCGCAGAGCTGTTTCCCAGAGCCACAAAACATTATGGCTTGCTTTGCACGCTGGGGGGACACCGCCCCGTATCTGTCCGTATGTCCTCCGTTCATCAAAGTAAACGATCAGCGAGAGGCTCTTGGCTCTTGCCCTGCTCCTCCGGGATGAGCGCATCCTCCTCTGGGGCTGACAGCGCACTGGTCCGCTCCAGCGAGGCTGACAGCGCGCGGTGGTCCCCCTGACTCCAGCACTGGCTCTCGGGCTGGACCTGAACTGTTTATGGCTCATCTGACCGCTCGTGTCCAGTTTTAAGCGCGTTGAACATTTTGTTAAAAATGTTGTTTTCAAATTTAAAACATCGTAATATTAAAATGCACGATATATTTGAACATTCATGCCGGGGAGGGGCTCTAGTAGTGAAACTAAACATTTAACCTTTCTTTAAATCTGTCAAAACAACATAATATTTTGTTTCTGAAGTTTTAACTTGTGGACTTCCTGCTCCAAACCATGTATTTCTTGCCGTATTCTGTCAGTCCCTGCCGTGAAGTCCTGGGTGCAGCCTCCTGAAGCTTGAATAATTGGGGCGTTTCATTCAAATTCCGCGACGTTTTCAGCCGCGATTTATCAACACCAGGTAATGCGTACACCTGGATTTCAAAGGTACGCTACAGCTTCATAAATCAGGCGCTGAGAACAGTGTAAGCATAATCTCCCGCACAAAAATACACTAGTTTCTACGCAAGAATGATAAATGAGGGCCAGTGTGCAAACTATACCACTGCTTTCTTACCTGAATCATTAATAGCTGCAAGCATGTAGGCCTGGGCTGACAATATCAGGGATGATTGTCTTATTATTATAATTAGGCTGTACAAATATAATTAATATTATTATCATAGTAGCCATTTTGCTTCAGTTAGGCTTCACACTACAGGTGTTTGCGACCTGTCATTTCTTTTCTCTCTGAGAGGGAAAATTTTGAAAAGTTGCGTGGCGCTGCAGAGAGCCAGCTGCAGCCAGACGAACGATCACGAACCGTAGACAGCGTGTCGGCCGTACCAGCGACACAACCCCCCTATACCGGAGACCAAGTGGAGCGGACAGGGCGACCGGCACGCTGCTGACGGTCAGTGATCGTTCTCTCTGGCTGAATGAAGTCTGACGCTCCTTAATTTACGCATGGATGGATAAAGAAATATATTAATGGCAAAGCATGCAGTCAATATTTTAGAGCCCCCCCAAAATATCACAAATCATGCTTTTAGGGGAGCTGATGGCCTCTTTAGGGGAGCTAAGCTCCACCTGGCTCCAACGTACTTCACACCCTACACACACACACACACCGTTGGCGCTGCGCTAAAAGTCATCTGTCTGTTATGTAGTTACCAAAAATTTCCTGAATGAAGTTAAAGCATGTCATGTCATTGGACGAAATACATTTGACTTGCAAAAATACAGGAGGCCGCTGCCTTACAAACGAGTGTGTGGAGGATATAGTCATTTCACCGTAAGGATTTGATGCTGTCATTAAAACCTTACACTCCAGTCCAGCAGGTGGCGCTAATGCACCTTAAACGGTTTATTTATATATGGCGATGCTTCTGCTGCTGGTGCGTATTTCTCGTATGTAAATCATGTAGGCTATGTAAATGTAATTTAACCGAAGGTAAGGATATGTGGAAGTTAAATTACTGAAATAAATAGTCATAACATATTTTGGCCGTTTTTTGTGCGTTTTGGCGGTTTTTGAACAGTTTTTGTTCGGGAATTCATGAGCAGGATCTGGCAACACTGCAAGAGAGACGTGTTCACGCAGTTGATGTAAACAGTAGACATTAGAGCAATTTGTTCCTAACCTGTGGTTGACGACCAGTTACCCTGAGTGTTGGACTTTTGTGATCTACAAGAGGTCATTTCAAGCTTGTTAATGTTTATTTGTATGGTGACTGAATGTTACTGTTACGAGTTATGCGCTAAATGCGGTTAGCTGTTAGCATTCGGCTCATAGTCTTTCTGTCTGTTGTTGTACTGTCAGCTGTGTAATTAAGTAAAGCGGTTATTACCAGTTGTTACTCTTCATGAAATAGCATATGGACTGGTTGCTTAGCCGTTTTATTTGATTCAGGAGGACACTGTGGCTGCAAATAGGGGAAAGTTCCTGTGGACCACGACAGAGGACTGTTTTCCCCTTCCGGTGTGATATGATAGACTGCTGTCTTCTCCTGAGCTGCGTTTCGTCGTTTGCGAGCTTCTGCTGTGTGCTGCCAGAGACCATCGTCCCATTCCCTCACAATCTCGTTCCCCTGCTCATTCTCCGAGGTCGTGAGTACTAATAACTTTACACGTGCACATTTTGTTTTTCTGCTTGTGAACCAAGTGAACCGGCCATTGCATGTTTTGACCTCCAAGCACCCCGAGCCACGATCCAGGCCTGCAGAGAGGTTTTATTTAAAACCTTGAACAGGTTAAACAGACGTGGGTGAGTGAATCTGTGTGTGTGGGCCCACAGCACAGTGGTTGAGTTTGACATGTACTGAGGCAATGCACTGGTTATATAGAGTCCAATGAAACAAGACATATAAGGGTTTACCAGAGACTTACCAACCAGGGTTTTGAGTTTATTTTCTGAGTATTTTGAACTGGTATTTCAATTTGGTAATATTTTGTAAAGGCATTATTTTAAGTTATTTTCAGTTAAAGGGGAATTTATGTGTTTTTTTGTTACTGCTGAATTAATTAAATAATTGTGTTTTTTTTCTACTAAAGCATATTGGTGGTATTTTCATTTGGGTTTTGTCTGAGTAAATTCCCTTTTTGCTTACACAGTTTAAAAATATAATTGTAATTTGGTCTACAGTGTACAGTAAGGAGGAGTGTAAATTCATATTATCTTTGAATTTATCTGTTTGGAGGCACCACCAGTAATTTTTTTCCATTTACAGTTTTTCTCAATCGATTTGGTACAGTTCTCCAAACTCAGGTAACTGCTCTCAAAACATTTAACACAGTGATCTGTACACTTCGTAATTGTCCTAAACAGATAGTAAATTCTCCTTCATTTCATACAAATTACAAATCAAAAGCATCATTTTCTCAAAACACTGTGTACAAAATTCCCTAATGTTATCACAGCAGTTCATACAGCCAACCAAATCTTTAATATATCAGGAAAAACTTTTGCAGCTTTTTCATTGGTCTTCACAAAGATCACAAGCATTTTTGTACATTTTCAAAACACAACAAACAAAACTCTATTAATTGTTAAATAGTCAGTTGCACACCTTATGTCCTCAATTAACCCCAAATTGATATCTGATGAGTTAATAATCCACTCAACACAGAAAAAGCCAATTTCCTAATTGTTCACACAGCTGTCTTAATTACATCAACTACAAAAGGGGAAGAGAAGAAGAACAAAGATGAATGAGGAGAAAAGACAATAAAAAGAAGGAGAATGAGCAGTGGAAAAGGAAGAGGTGTAAGAGTGAGAGGTGGTGGACAGGGTAGAGGGAAAGAAGAGGAAGAGGAGATGGAGAAGGAGCAAGAAGAGCTGAATATGTAGGAGAAAGAAGAGCTGAGGATGTAGGAGAAAGAGAAAGAAGGGCTGAGGATGTAGGAGAAAGAGAAAGAAGGGCTAAACTATGAAGTTACACTTTAAGGCACTTTTTTCATGGAGTGGTCAATTTAGAGACTTTGGTCTATTTTGAAAATGGGGAGGAATAATCATGACAGTGAAAAGAGATGTTTCCTCAGCTACGCATGTCGCACACCAACGACGTCATCAGAACACTGCCGCACCTGCAAAATGTATCAACCCTGCACCCCACCTTCTCCCTCTGGAGAGCCTCTAGCTGGGAGAAATACAAAACATGGAGTGGATCACAGTGTACTGCGGAGCTTACAGAGACTTTCACCATCTGCTCTGTCCCCTGCCACTATGGAATTACTCAACATACAATCTCTCACTAATAAATCCCTGCTCATCCATGACCATATTTTGGATAAAGGCATAGATTTCATGTGCCTAGTGGAAACTTGGCACAAAAAAGGGGACTATTCAGTACTTAATGAAGCCTGCCCTCAGGGCTATGGCTACATGGAAAAAGCACGCAGTTACGGACGTGGAGGTGGTTTGGCTGTCATTCATCGGGATGAACTGAAACTCTCTCCCTTCCCATTGCCTGATTTTACCTCAGTGGAATGTTTGGCCTTCAAATGTAAACCCCTGTACTCCATGACAGTGCTTCTCATATACCGTCCCCCCAATCCAAACTCCTCATTTCTCTCTGAAATACATGATTTACTCACATCACTCTGTTCCATGTCAACAAAAATTGTTATTCTTGGTGATTTTATCCATACTGACAAACCCTCCTGTCATCTTGCAACAGAGTTCCTGAGTCTAATTGATTGTCTTGGTCTCCAGCAACATGTGAAGGCTGCTACGCACACCAAGGGCCACACCCTAGATCTGGTCATTACTGACGCGGCCTCTATGAACTGTCTGGAGGTAAAAGATCTGGGTGTGTCTGACCACAAATTGGTCTCTATGGCCTTTACATTTTCGCTGCCCATCATCAGACCCAAGCGCCAAATATCTTTTCGTAACTGGAAAAAGCTTGACCCAACCTCCATCACTGTAGATCTTCAAGACATTATCAACTGCCCAGCCTCTGCAACAGTGGACGGACTGGTGGAGCACTATAATGCATCTCTGAGCAGTTTTTTTGACTTCCATGCCCCTATCAGGACACGGGAAGTCAGCTTTGAACACTCTGCCCCCTGGTTCACACAGGAATTGTGGCGAATGAAAACTGAGGGCCGTATCCTGGAACGCCGCTGTAAACAGTCTGGTCTAACTGTTCACAAACTTGCCTTCTGCGACCATCAAAAGGCTTATCTTAAGTCCTTGAAGGGTGCGCGCTCTAAATTTTATTCCAATCTTATCAATAAAAATACTGGAAATTCTGAGCAGCTTTTCACTACAGTAAACAATTTTTTGAAGCCCAAATCATCTCTATCCACTGAAACCACTGTGGAGCGATGTAACAGCTTCATTGACTTTTTTAGAACGAAAGTCAATAACATCCGCTCTTCAATATCTGGCTCTTCCTCCCTGTTTCCACCGTCCTCTGACCCCTGCCCGGAAAATGCCATTCCTTTCGCGACTTCACTGAGGTTCAGCAGAGCCACGTTGAGGAAACCATTAAAAAATGAAGTCATCCACCTGCATCTTGGATCCCATCCCGACTGTTCTGCTTAAGTCATTCATTCCTAGTGTCAGCCCAATTATCACTGAGGTTGTTAATCTCTCTCTCAAAGCTGGTTTTGTCCCCCTTGCTCTTAAAACTGCTGTCATCCGTCCCGAAAACCGACCCTAGACACGGAGATCCTGGAAAATTACAGGCCAATCTCCAATCTCACCTTTCTGTCAAAGGTTCTAGAGAAGGAAGCTGCCTCTCAACTTCATATCCATTTAAAAAACAACAACCTATATGAGGGGTTCACAAAAACCCCTGATGGTAAATCAAAAAAGAGGAGGAATAACCCTGCCCAGAGGAAGCCCGGGGCCCGGCCAGGCACAGCCCGAAGAAGCTACGTGGCCCCCCCCTCTACATCCCTTGGACCCACCATCCATCGGAAGATCCGCAGGGGTCGGGTGCACTGCCACATGGGTGGCGGTGAAGGCCAGGGGCCTCGACGGACCAGACCCGGGCGGCAGAGTCTGGCTCTGGGGACGTGGAACGTGACCTCTCTGTGTGTGCGGGAGATGGAGCGCTACCAATTAGATCTGGTGGGGCTGACCTCCACGCACAGTCTTGGCTCTGGAACCGTGCTCCTTGATAGGGGATGGACTCTATTCTTCTCTGGAGTTGCTCAAGGTGTGAGGCGCCAGGCGGGTGTGGGGATACTCATAAGTCCCCGGCTGAGCGCCGCTACGTTGGAGTTTACTCCGGTGAACGAGAGGGTCGCCTCCCTACTCCTTCGGGTAGCGGGGGGGGAAACTAACTGTTTTTTGTGCATATGCACCAAACAGCGGTTCAGAGTATTCGGCCTTCTTGGAGACCCTGAATGGAGTCCTGAATGGGGCTCCAGTAGGGGACTCCATAGATCTGCTGGGTGACTTCAACGCACATGTGGGCAATGACGGAGTTACCTGGAAAGGCGTGATTGGGAGGAACGGCCCCCCTGATCTGAACCTGAGTGGGGGTTTGTTGTTGGACTTCTGTGCTAGTCATGGATTGTCTATAACAAACACCATGTTCGAGCATAAGGATGCTCATAAGTGTACATGGTACCAGGGCACCCTAGGCTGAAGATCAATGATCGATTTTGTAATCGTTTCGTCTGATTTGACGCCGCATGTTTCGGACACTCGGGTGAAGAGAGGGGCGGAGCTGTCAATTGATCACCATCTGGTTGTGAGTTGGATCAGGGGGTGGAGGAAGACTCTGGACAGACCTGGTAAGCCCAAACGGGTAGTGCGGGTGAACTGGGAACGTCTGGTGGAAGCCCCTGTCCGTGACATCTTCAACTCAAACCTCCGGCGGAGCTTTTCTGGCATCCCTGTTGGGGACATTGAACATGAGTGGGCAATGTTCAAAGCCTCTATTGCTGAAGCTGCAGCGGAAAGCTGTCGTCTCAAGGTCTTAGGTGCCTCAAGGGGCGGTAACCCTCGAACACTGTGGTGGACACCGGTGGTCAGGGAAGACGTCCGACTGAAGAAGGAGGCCTTCCGGGATATGTTGTCTCGGAGGACTCCGGAGGCGGTTGCAAGGTACACAATATGACACAATAGACCATACCATCCTCCGGGACCGCCTGCACAACACAGTTGGACTGTCGGGAACGGTACTGCAGTGGTTTGAGTTCTACCTCTCTGGCAGGACTGAGTGTGTTGTATTGGGAGAATGTGAGTCCAGGATGCTCCCCGTTACATGTGGTGTCCCGCAGGGGTCGGTTCTCGGCCCAATCTTATTCATTCTGTACATGCTACCACTTGGTTCTGTCATCAGCAGACATGGACTATCCTTCCATTGTTATGCTGATGACTTGCAACTTTATATCAAGTCTGCCTCAAGCCCCTCCATAGCCATGTCACGACTTACCACGTGTCTTGAGGAGATAAAGGCATGGATGAAAAGCAACTTCCTCCAGCTGAACCCTAGTAAAACTGAGGCATTACTTGTTGGCACCCCTCATAAGATTCGCTCCTCTCCCATTTCTCAGTTCATCTTCGACAATCAGGTCAACACTTTCTCCTCCTCAGTCATAAACCTAGGGGTTCGGTTTGACCCGCAGATGACGTTCAATGATCACATTAAACACATTTGTAAAACCTCCTTCCACCATCTTCGAAACATCTCCACTCTGTCCCCTTCTAACTCTTCCAGATGCAGATATTAGAGTTATTATTAACCTGGTAGAAAGATTGTTTTAAAGGCCGGATCACATCCAGCTGGAGGTGTTCCTGTCCACTGTTGGTACAGTATTAGACTGAACTCCTGTTTGTGTCTGTACTATTGATGCTGTTGGTGCATTGATTGCTATAGTCTGACAGCTTGTGAGTGTGAGCAACCTGGTGATGATCTGTATTATGTAGGTAACATATACAGCTTAATCCTTTTAGGGTGACAGTTTTACCACCAGGACCTCCAGGGACTGCAGGCGGAAACAGGTTATTATTTATGTGTTATTTATTGTCAAATAATCCTGGGAGGAAAAAGTATGTTGTGTCTCTCCTTATTGTGCTATACAAATACACCGAATGTAGGAAAAATAGTGCTTAATGCTCTAAATTTTCATACAAAATGATAAAGAAAACCCTTTTGTTTTTGCCCCCATTCATCATGAGCTGAACTCAAAGATCTCAGAATTTCTCTATGAACACAAAAGGCCTGTTTCTCTCAGATATTGTTCACAAATCTGTCAAAATCTGTGTTAGTGAGCGCTTCTCCTTAATCCAATGAAGATGCTGATCAGACAGCATGAGGATTGCTGGCCACAGTAAAAGGCCTTAGGCTGGCCACAGTAAAAGGCCCTAGGCTGGCCACAGTAAAAGGCCTTAGGCTGGCCACAGTAAAAGGCCTTAGTCTGGCCAATATAAACGCCTTAGGCTGGTCACAATAAAAGACCTTAGGCTGGCCACAGTAAAAGGCCTTAGGCTGGCCAATATAAAGGCCTTAGGCTGGTCACAATAAAAGACCTTAGGCTGGCCACAGTAAAAGGCCTTAGGCTGGTCACAATAAAAGACCTTAGGCTGGCCACAGTAAAAGGCCTTAGGCTGGTCACAATAAAAGGCCTTAGGCTGGACACAATAAAAGGACTTAGGCTGGCCACAATAAAAGGCCACTCCAAAAGGTGCTAAATCTGTCCACACAATTCTCTGTTGTCCTCTGAGATTTAAATCTCAGGAGAACAGACTACACTGAAGACACGCTAATGAGTTTAGCGACAGGATGTAGCATTGTGACGCACATTTCAGTTAACAAGTGTTAACATTTTACAGGCTGCATGTTTTTATTTATTAGGAAGACTTCAGGCTACGACAGAGAGGGGCTGCAGAGCTGCATCAATGTGGGATGAATATCACACCGTGAGTCAAAACTGACGAAAAAAGTTCGGAAAAGTTGAATCTCAAATTTGAAGACATGAAAACATGAAAATTTTGCAAGATTGAAACTAAGTTTTAAACACTTGCGTAGTGTTAAAGTTTTTAAATCTCTGCCAATCCTTCTTCACAGGTGTAGCACTCTTTTCATGATGCTGCGCCGACACACGTTCAGTACTTTTTTTCAGTTTCAAATCATGCCGTTGTTTTCATCTCAAAATCACAAACCTGTTTCTGGGATGTTGGTCACTCTGAATCTTTCCTCTTGGCTCCCAGGAGCTTTTCCACTTTGCCCACAGTCAGCACGAACTTTTCTTGGAACGTTTCTATGGAACGCAGCTCTTACTAAGTTTGGCTGTGGGTTTCTATGACAACAAGCAGCACTGACCTGCAGGGTGTCTCTCAGTCGAGGCGACAGCGACGACCTTTGAACACGGGACTGAGACTAGCTGACAACAGGGAGTCACATGAGTTTGATATATGTTTACTTGATGAAACTTTGGTTATTTATTAAATGTTTCAGTTCACAGAAATTCTGCTGCAAATCACACCCTGGTTGTAACTACGACAACCACAACTGAAAGTCACCAGTTAACAGGGTCACTTGTTAAACCGAAACACCGGCATGTTGGGAAAGGGTTTCACTGAGAAACAAAATAATGTGATAAATAACCAACCTGATAGAAAAACATCTGGTGCTTCAAACAGGTCAGGTCAAACCTGCAGACGTCAGGAAATGAGTCCCAGCTGAATACAGCAGCTCATCCTACAGCAGATAAACAGACCAGCTAATGTAGAGAGCTGTGACACAAACTGGACCATAAACTAAAGCACTAACTAGTAACTTTACTTCTGCTTCTTAGTCCATGTCCATGCTTCTCTGTCAAAGTGTCTCTTTCACTCTGGGATGAAGGAGTGAAGCAGCCGAGACGACTGGTCCTGTCCCACCTCCAGGTGGAGGATTCGATGAGTCTGCGTCTGTTCAGAATCACACTGGGAGACTCGCCATCACTCTGTCCATAAGATCCAGAGACTCTGAACATGAAATGTTCATACACAAAGTGCTGTCCAACAGCTGTCTGTGGACGTGTTGCTACAGTTAGTGTGAGTAAATACCGCACAATGCGTTTTTTAATCAGCCGGCGTATCAATAACTAACCTGGCTGGTTGTAAACAAACAGCTAGCCGAGCGAGGTTGTAACTGGAACGCCGTCAACTCGGGTGTGACGTCATTCCCAGCTCCGCCCTCCGAGGTAAATTGAACGCAGCAACAGCTGCATCCATGTTAGCACGCCACGCTTGATGTGGTAATTTCACAGTAGGCAGACACACAGGTTCGAAGACTCGTCTCGCCCCCTACAGTGCGATTCGGCGCTAAAATATCAAGGTGAAAGTCATCATAGCTTGTGTAGTATAGACCCAGCTCCCAACCCAACTTTGAGAAGAGATTAACGGCGATATTTTTTTGTCGCCCGATAAGAGTCTCACGTTAACGCAGCACATTAACGCCGATAACGGCCCACCACTAATATAAATATTTTTATTTAGCCAAGTGACGTAAGTTGACGTTAGTTAACGTACGTCTTATACGTAGTTATTTTAACCCAAACCATGATCTTTTCCTGAACGTAACCAAGTATTTTCTGTGAATAAAACCCAACCAAACTGCAATGCTTAACGACTTTAAGAATGCGACGTTTAAAAATGCCGATGTTTTGAATCGCTACCGTTTTATTTTAAAAGCTTAACCGGATGTTGCATATTTGCTGTTGCTAACTTTACCTTTTACCGCGGAGCCCTAAATGTTAATAATTGACGCAAAAGGGCTACCCAGGGCGTTGACCAAGCGTCAATATGTGACAAGTCGGGAGTGAGAACGTGTTGCTTTAATCTCTCCCTACAACATGCTGCTGGCCCCAGCTGTATAATACAAACGTAATTTGTAAACAAATTAGTGTGTTCAGGTCTGATTGGTTAGAGTACCGTGAACATGTAGTTTATTGCTGGCTGCTGTTAACGTCTTTGTGCCACAGGGCAAGAGAAATAACCTAAACACACAGCGCACAGGCAGAATACTACAAATACAGACAGAGTAGACCCAAAACAACAATTCAATTAATACAGCGTGAGCCAAACATAACGCACAGTACAAAAACAGAATTAGACCAGGATCGTGTATGGTTTAGTTTTCAGAGCAGTAATTCTGAAACCTGACTGACTGAACAATGCCATCACACAACACAGCTGAGTGCAGGCTGCAAAAGAACATTAAGTGAGCTGGGCAACTTCACAAACTGCAAGGGCCAACATTTACTGCACTTCACAATAGGGCTGAGCGATTTTGAAATATGATTTTTTAATAACTGACATACTGTTCCTCTTTGACACCAGGTCTGAAATTTTTTTGTCTGCCACTCAGAGAAAGATAAGTTGAGAGTTAAGTCAAAATTTAACTGTCTGTTTATTGTTCTTCTCTGTGACCACCTGAGGGAAACCTACCTGTCTGTCTGTTGTTCTTCACTATGACCACCTGAGGGAAACTTACCTGCCTGTCTGTGGTTCTTTACTGTGACCACCTTAGGGAAACTTACCTGCCTGTCTGTGGTTCTTTACTGTGACCACCTGAGGGAAACCTACCTGTCTGTCTGTTGTTCTTTACTGTGACCACCTGAAGGAAACTTACCTGCCTGTCTGTGGTTCTTTACTGTGACCACCTGAGGGAAACTTACCTGCCTGTCTGTGGTTCTTCACTGTGACAACCTGAGGGAAACTTACCTGCCTGTCTGTGGTTCTTTACTGTGACCACCTGAGGGAAACTTACCTGCCTGTCTGTGGTTCTTTACTGTGACCACCTGAGGGAAACCTACCTGCCTGTCTGTGGTTCTTTACTGTGACCACCTGAGGGAAACCTACCTGCCTTTCTGGGGTTCTTCACTGTGACAACCTGAGGGAAACTAACCTCTCTGTCTGTGGTTCTTTACTATGACCACCTGGGGGAAACTTACCTGCCTGTCTGTGGTTCTTTACTGTGACCACCTGAGGGAAACCTACCTGCCTGTCTGTGGTTCTTTACTGTGACCACCTGAGGGAAACCTACCTGCCTGTCTGTTGTTCTTTATTGTGACCACCTGGGGGAAACTTACCTGCCTGTCTGTGGTTCTTTACTGTGACCACCTGAGGGAAACTAACCTGCCTGTCTGTTGTTCTTCTCTGTGACCACCTGGTAATGCAGTCATAGGTAACATAGTGCTTTATCAGAGCTGCTGAAGTTAACGTGTGGATCTGTGGTAACATTTCTGTCTGATCAGAAGTGTTTCATTGATTTTGAGTTTCACATGCAACATGCAGTCCTAAACTGCGTCGGTCAAACAGTCTGAAGGAGATAATGTTACTACCAGCGCATCAACAACGTAATGCACAGCAGAGTAAAGGGCAGGTAGACTCAAATGATGACGTTAGTCCCTTTTCTGGACATGTCAGGGAACACAGATATGTGGGAGAGATTGTTAATGTGAAGAATGTTTTCACCATGAGCAGGAAACTGCTGAAACACAGGAGCTATTAAATTCCAAGAGTTTATAACTAAATTAAAAATTAATAATTTATCATTGAGGTGACTAAATGATGACTCAGCAGGGATGATATTACAGGAGAAAAGTTCTACAGGAGAAACAGATCTGAAAGCAGCACAGAATGACTGAGAGCTGCACTGACTAATATTCTGTTATAGTTAGGCTAGAGTTTGAGTCGTCACCTCCCACCTGAATTGTATGTGCCACAATTGACCCTTCGCTAAGCCACGCCCCCCACTTAGTTAATGTTGCTAAACTGGACAAACTGTCGGAGCTATTAGACTTTTATCACGGCGCTGCCACTGTCTATTACTGCACTCCCTGGATAAGTATTGATAAATGTGTTGGAAAAAGTGATCTCAGAAAGAAGCAGACAGTTTTGCAGTTGCATTATACATTTGAAGGTTGTATTCAGGCTATCAGACTCAATCTGACGTGAAAAAAAGAAGAAGAAGATAAAGCCTACCGCATCACACAGTACAAGTGAACCACCGCATCCCCTGACGATTGAGACAAAAGACACCGATATTAAAGATCAACACTGTTCCTGCAGGTCTCCATTCATTATTACAGTCATGAAACAGCAGAACAGTAGGGCTTTATTACGTTACATTCAGTAGGAAGTTAGCTAGCATTAGCTAACAAACATCCCACAGCCCAGATTTTTCTTGATTTATTTTAGGGTTTGGAAAGATAATAAATCGTACTTTTTCTTTCTTCCTCTCTGTGTAGCTGCTGTAACTATTACAACAGGAGCAGCATTTGACCTTATCTTGGAAAGATGCAGCAGAAGAAAGCTAGAAAAAGAGTCTTTTTGCATTAGAATTAATGGAGCGCAGCCATGAAAGTGTCGGACCTCAGTTAGAGCGAGTCCTATACTGCGCTGTGATTGGCCAGCTGTGTATTCGGGGCATGGCTTAACAAAGGGTCAATTCCTTTCTGCAGCAACATTACGGGCCTTTCCGAAAGTACTTGCTCCTCCCTCTCTACCTACTTTCACTGCGTTTGCGCATTCACATCAAAAGTCCGCAATATCAAGAGCCATCTGATACCAATTAGCGTGGAAAACCCTTCAGTGCTGAGTGAGCATCGATGCAGGCTTGTGAAAGGTGTGAAACACCCTTTGCCGCATGACGGAGGACCCTTCCTTTAAATGTGAGTTCTGTGTTACTACACAGACTACACACTGTAGGAATTTTAAATTCAGAAACTGCACTAACGCTTCTATCTGTGTATCACCATATGCAGGTTAACAACGCAGCCTAAAGGTTATGTTGTGTTTAACAATAAAGAAAACTCTTTCTGATAGACAATTCAAACTGTTGTTTGTTTGATACACATATGATATCAGTGAGTGCTCATTTTACTCTCTCTACCGTCTCATGTTCACAAAGAACAGGACTGCCACAAGGGAGGCATGGGAGTAAGGTTTACTTCTCTCCTCAGGCAGAGCCTTGCTGTAATCTGTCTGTCACTTCACTGAAGTCTTGAATTGGCCGAGCTCTAAATCCATAAATCTAGATTAATTCTCTTTCAGTTCCAGTTTGGAGGAATCTTCCCCACTGTGGGATGCACTGACAATGAATGTCCTCTGTTACACAGAGGGGGGCGCTGTCCACCAGGCTGTGCTGTTATCCCTCTCTATGATCCATGAGAAGCATCTCAGGCTGGTCAGTATGCAGACGTGGCCTTTGTTAGATGTGTACAGACAACAGAGGTGTCAGGTGAAGCTGCCTCTTGCTGCCAGCAAAAATCATTGTGGCTGAGACAAAAGAGTTCTCTCTGTAGACAGATCCACTTTAACCTGATGGCAACATGTCCACACTGTAAAAACCTGGGTACAGGTGTGGACTTCAGCTGCTGTGAACATTGTTTGAAGTTCACAGTGACTTGATCTTCTGAGGAAACTCAGTGGCCTCAGTGTTGGTCAGCAGATTTCACAACTACTGTACAAAACTATTGTTGAACTGCTGTGGTCACCTGACCTGCAGATCTTAGAACACACTTTCTAGAATTGTGTTAGAGCCCTGAACTCAGCGTTTCACAGGAAGGACGAGGAAGAAGGCCAGGAGAGTCCTGCAGAGCTCCAGGAGGCGCTATAGAGTCCCTCTGGCAGCTAAACACACCGACAGGAGCTGTTGTAGTGTCTGTTATGTTCTGGTGTTTTAGTAACGGCTCCTTTGTGTCTCTATTCTACTGAACAAATGTGTGAAGAGGTGAAGCGCCCTGCCAGGAAACTCTGTATACTGACTGTATCTGAATATAATTTACTCAGTTCCGTATTATGTTTTAACAACTCAGGTTTTTCTGCTTGTAAATTCCTTTTATCTTATTGTATCATTTTAACTTTTCAGTTTATGTTTAGACATTTCTCCAGAACCCAGAGTGACTGTGACAGAACTGTCGGTAAGTATCTAGTCATTTAGCGGCATTATTAAACTCAGTGGCCAGCTGACGTGAGAATGTGAGAAAATAACCAGATGGAGAAATGGAAAGCAGAAGTGAGTCGACAGAACATCTTTATCAGGTTCACACTTGTGCTGTGGTTTAGCTGTTAAATTACATTCTCATGTTTCAGTCAGGTCACATGGTTGATATCTGCAGTCAGTGGTAGAAGTAGGCAGTGTCCTCGTCTGACTATGCCAGTGTCCTGGAGTACACTGTCACTTCCCTGCAGTGTCACCCTGAAGTTCCCGTTTCTTAAATGATCAATAATAGACCACAAGAGCAGCACCTCACGGGTCAGCCATGACGCTACACTCCCTAAGGCCCTGAACCAGTTCTTCCCACGCTTCAACAACCAAAACTCGCAGCTCTCGTCCCTCAGCAGGTGAGATCCACTCTGAGGAGAAAAGACATCACCATAGCAAAAGGACAAGACAGGGTGTCAGGCTGCACACTGAAATCTTGACCAACTTGCAGTAGTGTTCACCCGCTTCTTTAATCAACCCATTCTCACTCCCAAGTCGTTACATATTGACATTTGGTCAAGAGCCGTAGTCATCAGTTTGTGACGCACTGAGAACCCCTATGCCAGGGAAATTCAGAGTAAGGTGATGGTTGGGGTGGATGGAGGGCCAAAACCCGGACTTTGAACCAGGAGACCGGGCTTCGTGTTCAGTGTGAAACAAAAACTCAAATATATATATAAATTAGAGGTGGGCATAGATTAATTTTTTTAATCTAGATTAATCTCACTGAAATCTTGAAATTACTCTAGATTAATCTAGATTTAAAAAAATTCCCCCTCTCACCCCTTGCGGGGTGGTATGTGTCATCCTCAAGCTCGGGTCCTCTACCAGAGGCCTGGAAGTTTGAGGGTTCTGCGCAGTATCTTAGCTGTTCCTAGGACTGCACTCTTCTGGACAGAGACCTCTGATGTTTTACCTGGAATCTGCTGTAGCCACTCTCTCTACCTTAGGAGGTGTCTTTCATTTTGTGGCAGATGTTCCTGTACACTATGACAGCTACCTGGTTATGGCATGCTCCATGTACGCATCTTCCTGCCTGCATCTTACACCCTGCTGTTATGTGCTGTACTGTCTCAGGGGCATCCTTGCACAGTCTGCACCTGGGGTCCTGCCTGGTGTGGTAGACCCCAGGTTCTATTGATCTTGTACTGAGTGCCTGTTCTTGTGCCGCCATGATTAGTGCTTCTGTGCTGTCCTTCAGTCCAGCCTTTTCCAGCCACTGGTAGGATTTCTTGATATCAGCCACTTCTTCTATTTGTCTGTGGTACACGCCGTGTAGCGGCTTGTCCCTCCATGACGGTTCTTCATCTTCCTTGTCCTCACCTTCAGGTTTCTGCTGGAACAAGAACAAGAACAAGACATACATGGACTAGATATGTATATATATATATATATATATATATATGCTCCTGGATAGCTCAGTGGTTAAGGCCACTGACCTACCTCAGACATGAGTGAAACCGCAAATACAAGAGCCATACCGGCTCGGACGTCGCCCGGGTTAACAAGGCATGACAACACGCATGACAACACGATGCGTTTAGCAACTTAGCCATTGTGTAAATTCACCTAAATAGTGCTTTTCACGGCTAGCTGAAGTCCCGTGGGAATCTGTTCGTTGTTGCCGGAAAAGGTAAATAGCATTGAGTTGCTCAAAAGTGAAAAACAAATGGTTCACGCTTGTGCCGCTCTGAATTCGGGAACCATGTCTTCTTCACCTGTGTGCTCCGATCATCACTTTTCACATATTACGCTCCTCTCACCTGCACACTGCTATTTACCTTTTTCCGACCACACGAACGGATTCCCACGGGACTTCAGCTCACGAGTCAGGTAGGAGGGCCCCATAGCAGAATATTTTAGGTCCCAGGGAGGTCAGGACCGGCTCTGGTGGTGACCTAGGTATGTGTGCTTATGATCCAGTCATAGCCCTTTCTGACATGGTCATGCTATTTTGGGGCGGCTGTGGCTCAGGAGGTAGAGCGGGTTGGTGGTTCAATCCCCGGCTCCCCCAGGCTGCGTGTCGAAGTGTCCTTGGGCAAGACACTGAACCCCGAATTGCCTCTGGCGGCTGTTCCGCCAGTGTATGAATGTGTGTGAATGTTAGTTCTAAGTTTGAGCACTTAGGCTCAATGAGTGAATGTGTGTGTGAATGGTGAATGCAGATGTAGTGTGTAAAAGCGCTTTGAGTAGTCGAAAAGACTAGAAAGGCGCTATACAAGTACGGAGCATTTACATTTACATTCATGCCAATAATAAGGGGATACGTAAGGGAAGCCTGTAAAGCTCATACTAACACATTTCATAATTTTCAAAAAATCTATGGCGGCCTGTGTCCCAGTAGCTTTATGTCTAGCAACGCCCCTGGACCCATGGTTTGACTGTAGGCCTATGTGTATTCAGGGCCAGTGAGCAACGGACTTTCAAAATAATTTTAAAATAACTGCGTAAACTTGCGATAAAAACAATTGTCGGAGTTACTTAATTAGTGCGTTAATGCAATAATAACATGTTAACATGCCCAGCCCTGATATAGTAGTATAAATACAACAAGAAAATCAAATTCTACAATTGTAGTACAGTTGTTTGGGGGTCCTGCTCAAAAACAGCTGCAATAACATTTCTCACATATGTTACACGTGCAAGAATGATGATGAGCCCAGTCTGGTGCAATACATTTAATTCCTGTTGGAAATATGAAAATACAGTTTTATTCAGGAGTGCTCTCTGTAGCTTGAATTCTTGGACTCACTCATCACATACCTTACTGTTTTACACCAGAACTAAATACAACATCTTAATAAACATTTACATGGCATAGATAACTCAGAACATGCCCTGCACACACATTCCTGGATCATTTGACTTTTACTTTCACGTGTGTTTTCCCCTGATTATCCCGGTTAGTGCTACAATTCTCTCCCTTACCAAAAACTACAGACAGTAATTTAAGCTTTAGTATAACTCTCCTCTCAGCTTAGGCAGGTAAACAAAGGGCAACCTCAATATACACATTGAAACAGATAGTAAGTTATAATATTGTCAATATGTAACATTGAATCAGCTTGTACCCAAGCATAAAATTCTCTCATCCTTTTAACTACATGTTTTTACACCCTAATGAATTTAGCAGTGATAACTGCTTATTGTAAATACTGTAAATACTCTGTGAACTCAACTGTCACCATAAACACCTTTTTGACTCAGTGCCAGTGTACGAGATAGTGCCAAAGTAACGTGGGCTCTAGGCATTCTAGCCACTATTAGCAACAATTAGCAACGTCTGCCAAATGAGTAATCGGGCAAAAAATTGAGCTAAAAATAGTGTAGTGTAATCTAACTTAACACTGTGCTTAGCAGGCATGGAATTATCACATCTCAGTAACAGAACAGTATAACTCAAGTAAGTGACACAGTAGTTAGGGGAGACCAGGTATGGTTGTAACATAGGAAGAGTTGTAACAACACCAATTCCACCAGTTGACCCTTTGCCAAGCCACGCCCTGAATACACAGCTGGCCAATCACAGCGCAGCATAGGACTTGCTCTAACTGAGGTCCGACACTTTCATGGCTGCGCTCAATTGACTCTAATGCAAAAAGACTCGTTTTCTAGCTTTTTCTGGCTGTATTTTTTTAAGATCTGGTCAAACATGGTTCCAGCGGCTCTACTCTGAGCTCCTCGCGGATGGCTGAGCTTCTCACCCTATCTCTAAGGGAGACACCAGCCACCTGCCTGAGGAAACCCATTTCGGCCGCTTGTACCCGCGATCTCGTTCTTTTGGTCCTGACCTAGGACCCTAGGAACGAAAATTGACCAGTAGATTGAGAGCTTTGCCTTACGGCTCAGCTCTCTTTTCGTTACAACGGTACGGTAAAGCAAATGCAATACCCCCCCCGCTGCTCTGATTCTCCGGCTGATCTCCTGCTCCAGTCTCCCCTCACTCGTGAACAAGACCCCTAGGTACTTGAACTCCTTCACTTGGGGTAAGGACTCATTCCCTACCTGGAGTTGGCACTCCATCGGTTTCCTGCTGAGAACCATGGCCACAGATTTAGAGGTGCTAATCCTCATCCCAGCCGCTTCGCACTCTGCTGCAAACCGATCCAGTGAGAGCTGAAGGCTACTGTCTGATGATACCATCAGGACCACATCATCCGCAAAAAGCAGTGAAAAGATCCCAAGCCCATCGAACCACAGCCCCTCCTCGCCCCGCCTCACAAACAGGATTGGTGACAAAGTGCAGCCCTGGTGAAGGCCAACCCCCACCTGGAAAGAGTCCGACTTACTGCAGAGTACTCGGACACAGCTCTCGCTTTGGATGTGCAGGGATTGGAAAGCCCTAAGAAGGGCCCCCCTCACTCCATACTCCCGCAGCACCTCCCACAGTATCTCCCGGGGGACCCGGTCATATGCCTTCTCCAGATCTACAAAGCACATGTAGACTGGATGGGCATACTCCCAAGCCCACTCCAGGATCCTTGTGAGAGTAAAGAGCTGGTCAGTTGTTCCACGACCGGGACGAAAACCGCATTGTTTCCCTTCGATCTGAGGTTCAACAATCGTCCGAACCCTCCGTTCCAGCACCCTGGAGTAGACTTTACCAGGGAGGCTGAGAAGTGTGATACCCCTGTAATTGGCACACACTCTCTGGTCCCCCTTTTTGAACAGGGGAACCACCACCCCAGTCCGCCACTCCTTGGGCACTGTACCCAACTTCCACGCAATGTTAAAGAGACTTGTCATCCAAGACAGCCCCTCCACATCCAAAGCTTTTAGCATCTCTGGGCGGATCTCATCAATCCCTGGGGCTTTGCCACTGTGGAGTTGTTTGACTACCTCACTGACCTCCTCCAGGGAAATTGACGAGAAACCCCCATCAGCCTCCAGCTCTGCCTCTACTAGAGAGGCGTGTCAGTCGGATTTAGGAGTTCCTCAAAGTGTTCCTTCCAGCACCCAATTACCTCCCCAGTTGAGGTCAACAGGGTCCCATCCTTACTGTACACAGCTTGGACGGTTCCCGCTTCCCCCTCCTGAGATGGCGGACAGTTCTCCAGAAACACTTTGCCGACCGAAAGTCCTTCTCCATGTCTTCTCGAACTTCTCCTACACCCGCTGCTTTGCTTCTGCCACAGCAGAGGCTGCAGTCCTTCGGGCCTGTCGGTACCTTGCAACCGCCTCCGAGTCCTCCGAGACAACAAATCCCGGAAGGCCTCCTTCTTCAGTCGGACGTCTTCCCTGACCACCGGTGTCCACCACGGTGTTCGAGGGTTACCGCCCCTTGAGGCACCTAAGCACCAGACGTTCCCAGTTCACCCGCAGATAAACATTACAGGCCTCAAATCAGATGAAACGATTACAAAATCGATCATTGATCTTCGGCCTAGGGTGCTCTGGTACCATGTACACTTATGAGCATCCTTATGCTCAAACATGGTGTTTGTTATAGACAATCCATGACTAGCACAGAAGTCCAACAACAAACACCCACTCGGGTTCAGATCAGGGAGGCCGTTCCTCCCGATCACGCCTTTCCAGGTAACTCCGTCATTGCCTACATGCGCGTTGAAGTCACCCAGCAGAACTATGGAGTCCCCTACTGGAGCCCTATACAGGACTCCATTCAGGGTCTTCAAGAAGGCCGAATACTACGAACTGCTATTTGGTGCATACACACAAACAACAGTCAGATCTGTGATCTTCCATCGGGGTCTTTGAGAACCATTCTTGGTCTGGCCCCTCACCTGGAACCTCTCTGCCTTGGGAGACCCTACCAGGAGCACTAGGCTCCAAACAACACAGCCTCCAGGTTCACCGGGGCACGCAAACCTGATGGTGATGGTTCACCGGAGAGGAAAAATAAAGGTAGTTGTGGTATAAATAAATTATTTAAAATAATATTACAAATTAAGCTACAGGCCCCCCGCCCCTCTCTCTCTCTCTGTCTCCCTTTTACTCACTCACACTCACACACACACATACATTCCTGCACCACGAAGCGAGTTCAACAAACCCAGGATATGTTTTCATTATCTGGCTTCACTAACCCTAAGAACCGCGATCGGGATAAGCGGCACCATAAAGCTGGTTATCAACTCGGTAAATTAACCCAGGGTTTCCCGATCCAGCTGGTAGCGCGTTCACATAAAAGAGGCGGTGTTAGCAGCAGATGACCAAACAGACATGAACAGGTCCACTGTCAGCAGAGCGTCATATTTTACCATCGAGGATTAAACTGTAACACTACAGAAATACGACAGCAGCACGGCTGAAACTGACACATGCAGGGAGACAGAAAATCACAGTCAGTGTGAATGTCTAAATGAACAGGCGTAGTCTATAATAATGTGTTGATAAAAAAATATCAGCCTTAATCTTTCAGCTCGGCTGTGTGTCGGCGTTTCACATTAAAAGACTCGGCCGTTCTCCCTCACTTTAAAAAAAACTTGTACAATAACGCAAGACTACAGTCTCTGTAGTCGGCCTTAGAAAGCTTTACTAACCTAAATAAACAGACTACGTTCATATTCAAATTTAGTATTTCAATACCAAACTGCTCATAATATTCAGCCTCACATAAGAAAAATAAAATCCATTTATTTAACGGCTGCGTCAGGCTGTGTGAAACGGACTGGGAGCAAATAAAAACTCTTAAAGACATTTAAAGGCAGTAAGTAGGCTGATCCTGCTGTACTGTAAAAACCTGTAGGCAACATTAGCCTGAGGCTTTTAATCAGTCTCTGTAGGATCGCCATAGTCAAGAGTTTCTCCACATCACCGCTGCAAACAGAAAGCAGCCTATTGGCTAAAACAGTCTGTGGGATTTCCTACAGATGGTGATGTCATTTTCCAGAGAGCTGATTGGTCAGTAGACAGCGTTTTCACAGAGTTAATCTCTTTTCTGGAACATAACCTGCTGGGAGCAGGTTAGCCGTTCATAAAAAAATTAAAAGTTAAAAAAAAAAAAAGTTATGTTGGGTATCAAAACTCTTGTTCATTACATTTTACTTCATAATTGCATGTGTTGTATTCATTGTTGCAAAACTTGTTCTGTATATAGTTTGTTTCTTATCGTGATCAAAACCATTGATCTGAAGCTCAATGCTGATGCTGTCATGTAAATAGTTTTCTAATCAGCAATAAATATAACAATTTCTGATCAACTCATATAAACTGCATGCTTAAAATAACATACTGTTAAAGCCCCGCCCATTTCAAGAAAACCCGAGCCACTTCCGGGTGAAATCCCACCCACTTCCGGGCTAGGCCCCTCCCAATCCGAATACTGATTCGGATACAGATAATTCATATGGTTAACAGTTACAGATAATGCTGTACTCGCTCATCCCTAGTTAAAAACAGATACTGTAACGTGAGGTTAAAACCAGATGGAGGATGTTGTGAACGCGATGTAATGTGAACGGTTCCACAGTATTTTGTTGTGTGTGGTTTCAAACTCAAACTATTCTCTTTGTAATATTTTCCATTATATATGTGACTACACATGAAATATAATACAGAGGAAATATTTGACCAAGATTAAATCATTCTGATTTACTTTACATTGTGACATTTTAATGTACTGTAAAATTCAGGCAATGATGAAAGTTTAATGACATATTGTCTGGAAAGGTTATCAGTCACCCAGGTCATAGTTATCCAAAATAGGTTAAAATCAAGGGCATTCAAGATTCCTTGGATACAGACATATTAACAGTTTTTACAAAGTCGCTGTGGACTATTAAGGTAAATCCTCCACTTATGTCTAGGAACATTGCCCCATACATTATCTAAATCTCCTCGATCTCAACCACTGTGCAGAGTGGCATAACAACAGTCACCTTTTCTACTGTCTCGCTTAAATTGACAGTGGATGTGTTCACCACACATCTTCCAGCAGTGTGCTCAACAGGGAGAAATGATGCTGGGTATGAGGTGTCTGTTCCCTGCAAGCTCCAAACTTCTACTGGCTTTCCATAAAATTCTTTCTGGGTGAGGATTAAGCCAGGAAACTTGTGCAATGACATGTTTAAATGTAGTACATTTTGACACAACATTGACAACTATGAACTGCTTTATAATGGCTGGCTGTGGGTCTGCTAAAGGCTCAAGGATGGGTTCCTCAAAACTGTTAGTGTTTTCACACCACTTAGCATATACATATGCTGACCTTTCTGCTCTGGATCCATCTATGGAGTAAGTTACATTCTGATATGTTACCCTTTTACATGTCATGGCAAAGCAGTCAATGCCAGTGATACAGTTTTCAGGGTACATCTGATTATACATTGTCACGATTGCATGTCTGTCAAGCTCATCCAAGATTGTGGAATGGAGACAGAGGCACCACTGTACAGTTTTCCAAGAGAAGTGTTTCTGCCGACACCAAAATACTGTGCTTTACATAAAGCACATCAGTTATGTCATCGCGTGACAAAATCCCAATCATTTGTCCATGTAAAATACTGGCAATTTCACATTGCATGTCTATGGCATACTAAGATGTTGACTCTGCTGAAATTGTCTCATAATCTGGACTTCGAATGTCCTATTGTTGTGATTAAACTTTCCCAGTATTCCATTGAAACGCTCAAATGAAGAACACCAGAATGAACAAACTGGTCCGTAGTCCAACATGCACTCCTTCAAATGGAGATGTGAATGTATGTTGGGGGTGCAGTGCAATCGTTCAAACAGTTTAACAAATTTTGAAAGAAATGTCTGCAGGTATCTGTCTGCTACTTCCAGTCTATTGACAGATATGACTCTGGAGCAGAGTATGATACAAGCCTGCACAAAGTCAAACCACATGTCATAATGGCTGTCGTTGATAAGCCCTTTCCGACAAAACAGGGATAAATGGTTGTCCAGTTTTTCCACTGATCTGCTGTAAATCCTGTAAAGCCAGAGGAAATTCGTAAGGGAATTCTTCCAACCTCATAAGGTACTTTGATGTTTTCCACTCTTGTTTGAAGTTCATCAAGACTCTTTGTTGATAAAATTCCTCGTTCTGTCCAAAGTCTGAACACGTCTTGCTGTACCAAGTAGAAGGTTGTGCATTGGATCTATGACAACAAATCTGATGGCATCATAATAACTCAAACGGAAAAGTTCTGACCTTCTAGCTCCATACTTGTGTTCAATTGTTTTCTGTTATGCCTTGGTTCTTGCCCTCTTGGATAATCCAGCATAGTGTATGTGATCTTTTGACGTGCGTGACTCCCATGAAGACCGCTCAAATCCAGAGTAATCCGTTTTAGCACCAAACTCTTTCTTGCTGAAGGTCGTCAAACACTTGTGGCAGCCTGCAAGAGGACATTAAATACATGTTAATAACAGTAATAAATTCACACATTAATAGACAAGCTTTGATGTTGATAATGACAATAAATGACAATGTTTGAACTACATTACCTCTATATGCTCCATGTCCAACAAAGCCTCCACATTTTCGAGTTGCAGGGATATCTGATGACAGACAAAGCAGAGCTGCTCTGTAAACCTTGTGTCCTATGAAGGAGCTGTCTTCCAAAATAACGCCACTCCAAAGTTCTTGAAACTCATCAACCAAGGGTTCTAAGAAAGCATTTAAATTTAGAGCCAGTTGTTTAGGGCCAGGTATTAGTCCAACAAGAATCTTCTTTAAAACGGTCTTCACGCGGTAATGACCAGGTAGATGGCTCCAACTGAATATGATACATTTTTGAATGGCTGGAACCAGTCCACATTCAGCACCAAGGCTAAATTATTTGGCTTGGCTAAAAAAAGGCAGTCCATTCACATACTGGTAATCCTGCCATATCTGTCCATCATATACATCTCCTAACACACCATCAGGTATTTTCCGCTTCCGCCATTCTTCACATTTCTCTTTAAATCCATTCTATGATTAATTATGTATTCTGTGAGAGACAAACATGCATACTGACTGTCTGTTCTGTTTGTGTTAACAGCTTCTGGAAGCGAGGCAGGGTGTAGCTGGCAGCAGAGGAACTGGTGTTCTGGAAAGGCGCCACCATTGATCTGATGTCCCATGAGGAAGATGGCAGCTTTGAGGGGGTGTCGGGGTGGGTGCGACCCCCAAGTTTCCGCAGCCAGGAGCTCAGCGACCTCTGTTGCACGCTACAGACAAGACTCGAGGCTAACCCCAAGTACAGCACACTCGCGCCACAGGCGCCTGTACAGTGGATCATGTTCGGACAGAAAGCCACCACCACATGGCCCAGAGGTGGACAGACATTTCATCCCCAGCTGGGCATTTGATATTTTTGTAAATTGCTTTTAAATAAGCATTTGCTTTGTTTTTTTAAATTAAAAACGTGCAGCGCCGAAAACGTACAATAACTGTCGTAGATTAGTGGGATGCATGGCAGTTTACAGGGACGAACATCCCTCTTTTCATTCAGTGTATGTGCAGGCTGGTTTTTGAGAGCCTGGATTGTAACGTTAGCTCAGAGGTCAACTCTTCGCTGGATGCAGATAGCGAGCCAATCCCAGAGATGATGCGCCCTCTATGATGAGATCGGACCGCGGTGTGGCCAGCTGCTTCGGATTCCATTCAACAAGACTGACAATAGAGAATATGTTCTGTATCACTTTGTGTTGTGTTCGCTTCCTTTTTCTGTTCAGAAGATAAGTGGTAGTATTAATAAGTGTTATAAAACATCTATGAACATGTGCACTGTTAGACCATAAGTAATTACATGTCAGGTCAAGTTAGCGGGTTCTTAAACAGAACATCCAAGCAACCCTTTGCTGGTCCCATCACAGCAGATCTCTGGAAGTTTTGATTAGGGGTTAAGAGAAACAGTACCAGGTCTGTAATGGAGAGGCTTTTACCCAGTAACATTATCTGGGGAATCTTTCAGGTTGTCTTAGCAGCATCCTTTGAGTTTTGCCACTAGTAGATTTATAAGTTATGCTGAGATTGTTTATATTCTTCCTCGGGAAAGTATAAAAAAACAGGCAGTTATGTAATAAACTGTTAAAAAATGGGATGGTGATGGCGCAATGGATACAACACCTGCCTTTGGTGTGAGAGACCCAGGATCAATCCCCCACTGTGACCCATCCACCATTGTGTCCCTGAGCAAGACACTTAACCCCTCGTTGCTCCAGAGGCGTGTGACCTCTGACTTGTATAGCAATTGTAAGTCGCTTTGGATAAAAGCGTCAGCTAAATGAATAAATGTAAATGTAAGAATTTTCTTACACTTTCCAAATAATCTTATGAACCATTAACAACTCATATATAAAGTATGACAATATAATTATTAAGCACATAATAGATCTTACTAATAAAGAATACAACCTTCCATTTAACTCTAAGGTCCTGGAGAAAGCAGTCGCCAAACAGCTGTGTGACTTTCTACATAGCAATAGTTTATTTGAGGATTTTCAGTCAGGATTTCGAGCTCACCATACCACAGAGACAGCACTGGTGAAAATTACTAATGACCTCCTAACTGCATCAGACAAAGGACTTGTCTCTGTATTGGTTTTACTAGATCTTAGTGCTGCATTTGATACCATTGACCATCAGATCCTATTACAGAGACTGGAACATTTCATTGGCATTAAAGGAACCGCTCTAAGCTGGTTTAAGTCCTATTTATCTGATCGATTTCAGTTTGTACATGTTCACGATGAGTCCTCCATGCATGCCAAAGTTAGTCATGGAGTTCCACAAGGATCTGTGCTCGGACCAATCCTCTTCACTTTATATATGCTTCCTTTAGGCAATATTATCAGGAAACACTCCATAAACTTTCATTGTTATGCAGATGATACTCAGTTATATCTATCGATCAAGCCAGATGAAACTCATCAGTTAGCTAAGCTTCAAATGTGTCTTCAGGATGTTAAAACCTGGATGACCTGCAATTTTCTAATGTTAAACTCAGATAAAACTGAAGTTATTGTTCTAGGCCCTAAGCACCTTCGTGACGCATTATCTAAAGATATAGTTTCCCTGGATGGCATCGCCCTGGCCTCCAGCACCTCTGTGAGAAATCTTGGAGTTATCTTGGACCAGGACATGTCGTTTAACTCTCACATTAAGCAAATTTCAAGGACCGCCTTTTTTCACCTACGTAATATTGCAAAAATCAGGAACATCTTGTCTAAAAATGATGCAGAAAAGCTGGTCCATGCATTTGTTACTTCTAGGCTGGATTACTGCAATTCCTTATTATCAGGCTCCACGAAAAAGTCCATTAAGACTCTTCAGCTGATCCAGAATGCTGCAGCACGTGTTCTGACAGGAACCAGTAAAAGAGATCATATCTCTCCTGTCTTAGCTTCTCTGCATTGGCTTCCTGTAAAATCCAGAATAGAATTTAAAATCCTTCTTCTCACATACAAAGCTCTTAATGGTCAGGCACCATCTTATCTTAAAGAGCTCATAGTACCTTACTACCCCACCAGAGCACTGCGCTCCCAGAATGCAGGATTACTTGTAGTTCCTAGAGTCTCCAAAAGTAGAATGGGAGCCAGAGCGTTCAGCTATCAGGCTCCTCTCCTGTGGAACCAGGTTCCAGTTTGGGTTCGGGAGGCAGACACCGTCTCTACATTTAAGAGTAGGCTTAAGACTTTCCTTTTTGATAAAGCTTATAGTTAGGGCTGGCTCAGGTGAGTCCTGAACCATCCCTTAGTTATGCTGCTATAGGCTAGACTGCCGGGGGATTTTCCATGATGCACTGAGCTCCTCTCTCCTCTTCTCTCTCTCTGAGTGCAACCTCATCCCATTAATGCATGTTACTAACTCGACTTCTTCCCTCTCCCGTGGTCGTGTGCTTCCCCCTCCTGTCACTTCCCTGCGGGTGTTGCTGGCTCTGGAGCTGTGGAGTCTGGATCTGTTGTTGGGAGTCTCCTGCTGCCCCGTGTTCCTGCTCGACGCCTCTGCTACAGTTGCAACTGCTGTTACTAGTCCTATTGCTATTATTACTGTTATTATTATTATCATTAACATTACTATAAATATCTGTACCATTTTTTCATTCAGTCTATAGCAACATTACCTTTACTGTCTGTACCTCTGTGTGTATACTGTGTAGGTTGCCTCCCTCTGCTCTCTCTCTCTTGATCTCTCTCTCTCTCCCCTCACCCCAACCCGGTCGAGGCAGATGGCCCCCCACCCTGAGCCATGGTTCTGCTCGAGGTTTCTGCCTCTTAAAAGGAAGTTTTTCCTTGCCTGTGTCGCCTAGTGCTGCTCTTGGTGGGAATTGTTGGGCTTCTGTAAATAACTTCAGAGTTCGGTCTAGACCTGCTCTTTATGAAAAGCTGCTAGAGATAACCGTTGTTGTGATTTGGCGCTATATAAATAAAATTGAATTGAATTGAATACATGTCCGCTTTGGCACAAACTGTCTGCAACTCACAGCGCGAGGAGGGTCGACGTTAATCGCTGGTGTCGCAGCGAAGTTGCTTTCAGGGTGAGTCCGACAGCAGAATGTCCCTCTTGTAAAAGTGTAACCACTGCGATAACAAGACGTTTATTAGGGATGAGCGAGTACAGCATTATCTGTATCTGTTAACCATATGAATTATCTGTATCCGTATCCGTACTCGGATTGGGCGGGGCCTAGCCCGGACGTGGGCGGGGTTTAACCCGGAAGTGGGCCTTGTTGTCTTGAAATGGGCGGGGCTTTAATGGTATGTTATTTTAAGCATGCGATTGATATGGGTTAATCTGAAATTGAACAAGAGAACAAGAGTTTTCATACTCAACATGACTTTCTTTTTTTAAATTTAAATTATTTTATGAACGGCTAACCTGCTCCCAGCAGGTTATGTTCCAGAAAAGAGATTAACACTGTGAAAACCCCGCCTACTGACCAATCAGCTCTCTGGAAAATGACATCACCATCTGTAGGAAATCCCACAGACTGTTTTAGCCAATAGGCTGCTTTCTGTTTGCAGCGGTGATGTGGAGAAACTCTTGACTATGGCGATCCTACAGAGACTGATTAAAAGCCTCAGGCTAATGTTGCCTACAGGTTTTTACAGTACAGCAGGATCAGCCTACTTACTGCCTTTAAATGTCTTTAAGAGTTTTTATTTGCTCCCAGTCCGTTTCACACAGCCTGACGCAGCCGTTAAAATAAATGTATTTTATTTTTCTTATGTGAGGCTGAATATTATGAGCAGTTTGGTATTGAAATACTAAATTTGAATATGAACATAGGCTGTTTATTTAGGTTAGTATAGCTTTCTAAGGCCGACTACAGAGACTGTGGTCATGCTGAGTTTTCAGCAGCTTAAATGTTTAATTGAATTGAATTGAAAACTTTATTGAACAACAACAATCAACATGAAGTGTTCAAAAGGATAAAAAAACACAAGAAAGCCCAAAGGCTTGTTTCCATTGTGGTCCTTCATGAAAGACGAGAAACAGTACATAGACAAAATAACATTTAAAACAGATTCAGTCTTTCAAACATTATTTGAGCTCATTTTATGGCATGAAGGGATTTTTCCGTTTCACTGCTTTATGAAGTTAATTTACATTTTTGAGTGTGTTAAATAAATTAATCTCATTTTTTTATCAACACATTATTATAGACTACGCCTGTTCATTTAGACATTCACACTGACTGTGATTTTCTGTCTCCCTGCATGTGTCAGTTTCAGCCGTGCTGCTGTCGTATTTCTGTAGTGTTACAGTTTAATCCTCGATGGTAAAATATGACGCTCTGCTGACAGTGGACCTGTTCATGTCTGTTTGGTCATCTGCTGCTAACTCCGCCTCTTTTATGTGAACGCGCTCCTGGCTGGATCGGGAAACCCTGGGTTAATTTACCGAGTTGATAACCAGCTTTATGGTGCCGATCGCGGTTGTTAGGGTTAGTGAAGCCAGATAATGAAAACATATCCTGGGTTTGTTGAACCCGCTTGGTGGTGCAGCATAGTTAGGCCTATGTGTGTGTGTGAGTGAGTAAGAGGGAGACAGAAAGGGCGGGGGGTTGTGTGTGTAGCTTAATTTGTAATATTATTTTAAATAATTTATTTATACCACAACTACCTTTATTTTTTTAAATACAGCAAGAAAGTGTCAGACACTCAGTGCGTGAAGTAAAAAAAAACTGGTTAGAGCAGCTGACAGTTTAAAAAAAATCTCCGATGACCGAGAGAGAGAGAGAGAGAGAGAGAGGGCGCACAGTCAGCTACGCAATAATGATTTTTTTTCAATCAGAGTACAGATATTGACTCGTATTACTCGTATGATACTCGTACTTGGCAAAAATGCTTTATCCGTACCAGATACTTGTTTCAGCCGAGTATCCGGCTCAACACTAACGTTTATGGTGTATTCCTCAGAGAAATAAACACTTTTGCAGCTAGAAAGAGAGAGTCGGTTTGCTAGAGTTTACACAGTAAACGCAATGTGGGTAAAATTTTAGAGATGATACTCTGACTTCCGCTCCCATGAAGGCAGCACGTGCTCACAAGTAGCTGATGGAGAAAAATGCACAGTCTGTCCAGTCGCAGTGGACTAAACTGGCAGCTTTTAATGTTGCAGACCACAATGTTTTGCAAGTTATTCAAAGTTTAAACTCGTATTGTTGTGAATCTTAAGTGTAAACTCACCTTAGAATTTCCATCCAACAAACGCCCCAAAAGCTGCTCAGCCCTTTCTAAAAAATATTGCTTTCAGCTTCATTTTCAGGTCTCTCCAGAGATGCTCAACTGGGTTTAAGTCAGGGCTCTGGCTGGGCCATTCAAGAACAGCCACGGAGTTGTTGTGAAGCCACTCCTTCGTTATTTTAGCGGTGTGCTTAGGGTCATTGTCTTGTTGGAAGGTAAACCTTCGGCCCAGTCTGAGGTCCAGAGCACTCTGGAAAAGGTTTTCGTCCAGGAAATCCCTGTACTTGGTCAGCGTTCATCTTCCTCTCGACAGCAACCAGTCGCCCTGTCCCTGCAGCTGAAAAAACACCCCCACAGCATGATGCTGCCACCACCATGCTTCACTGTTGAGACTGTATTGGACAGGTGATGAGCAGTGCCTGGTTTTCTCCACACATACCGCTTAGAATTAAGGCCAAAGTTCTATCTTGGTCTCATCAGACCAGAGGATCTTATTTATCACCATCTTGGAGTCCTTCAGGTGTTTTTTAGCAAACTCCATGCGGGCTTTCATGTGTCTTGCACTGAGGAGAGGCTTCCGACGGGCCACTCTGCCATAAAGCCCCGACTGGTGGATTGCTGCAGTGATGGTTGACTTACTACAACTTTCTCCCATCTCCCGACTGCATCTCCGGAGCTCAGCCACAGTGATCTTTGGGTTCTTCACCTCTCACCAGGCTCTCCCCGATAGCTCAGTTTGGCCAGAGCCAGCTCTAGGACGGGTTCTGGTTGTCTCAAACGTCTTCCATTTAAGGATTATGGAGGCCACTGTGCTCTTAGGAACCTTAAGTGCAGCAGACATTTTTTTGTAACCTTGGCCAGATCTGTGCCTTGCCACAATTCTGTCTCGGAGCTCTTCAGGCAGTTCCTTTGACCTCATGATTCTCCTTTGCTCTGACATGCACTGTGAGCTGTAAGGTCTTATATAGACAGGTGTGTGGCTTTCCATGTCAAGTCCAATCAGTATAATCAAACACAGCTGGACTCAAATGAAGGTGTAGAACCATCTCAAGGATGATCAGAAGAAATAGACAGCACCTGAGTTAAATATGAGTGTCACAGCAAAGGGTCTGAATACTTATGACCATGTGATATTTCAGTTTTTCTTTTTCTTTTAAAATTTTTTAATTTTCTTTTTTTCCTTTTGATAAATTTGCAAAAATTTCTACATTTCTGTTTTTTTCCTGTCACAATGGGGTGCTGAGTGTACATTAATGAGAAATAAAATGAACTTTTTGATTTTTAGAAAATGGCTTCAATGAAACCCATCCATCCATCCATCCATCCATCCAACCATCGCCAACCGCTTATCTTGCATACAGGGTCGCTGGGCTGGAGTCTATCCCAGCTGGCATAGGGCTTAGCATGGGTACACCCTGGACAGGTCGCCAGTCCATCGCAGGGCGCTTCAATGAAACAAAGAGTGAAAAATTTAAAGGGGTCTGAATACTTTCCGTACCCACTGTACATGTGGTGGACCAATGGTGGTTCACATTGAATTCCCATTACATGTCATGTGACAGAACAGTAGCTTCTCATTTATCGCTGTCTTTCTAAAAAGGAGCTGCATTATTAAGCTCAGCAGCCTTTTGGTGGTCTGATGTGAGAAAATAACCACATGAACAGGATGGAAAGCAGAAGTGAGTCGACAGAAGATCTTCATCAGGAAGATCTTTATCAGGTTCACACTCGTGCTGTGGTTCAGCTGTTAAAACACGCTCAGTCACGTGATCAATAACTGCAGTCAGTGGTAGAGGTAGCCAGTGTCCTTTGTCGGGTCTCTACTAACGAAACACTATGAAAACGACAACTAGTTAAAATATATTAAAGTATTGTTAAAATCCTGAATATTTGGTATTTTTAAGCAGGGAAGATGTTTTTTATAAGATTCATGAAAAAAGTATTCATGATGATTTTATAGCAAATTTTGTGCATGTACATTTTTTCCACTAATTAACTAGTAAGGTCCAAAATACCTCAACTGGTTAACTAGTGAGCATTTTTAGCCTCACTAGTTAACTAGTAAGGTCAAAATAGGCTTTAACTAGTTAACTAGAAAACTGAATCTACATAGTAGATACTAGTTACCATGTGAGAGCTTTTGCTGCTCACTAGTTAACTAGTACACCTTTCAACTTGAATATTTCTACATTTATTTATGTATCATATATTACAGTATCTCACAAAAGTGAGTCCCTCACATGTCTGTAAATATGTCACTTTGCAACAATGTAAAGTGGTGAGTGTACAGCTTTACATTTACATTTACTCATTTGATAATGTAAATGTAAGTCGCTTTATCCAAAGCAACTTACATTTAAGGAACAACATCAACAGAGCATAAAATACAGATCTACAACTTACAATACATTCTAGTAAGAGCAGCAATAAATACTTGTAAGAGCTCATTGTACATATCACATCAAAGGGTACCTAGGGAAGCTCGTATAACAGCGTA
>JALXJV020000002.1:48696389-48712520 GCA_024633595.2 Lepomis macrochirus
TTATTGTGGCCAGCCTAAGGCATTTTATTGTAGCCAGCGTAAGGCCTTTTATTGTGGCCAGCCTAAGGCCTTTTATTGTGGCTAGCCTGAGGCCTTTTATTGTGGCCAGCCTAAGGCCTTTTACTGTGGCCAGACTAATCTTGATATGCCACATCTGTGAGATGGATGGATTATCTCTGCAGCAAAGGAGAAGTGCTCTCTAACACAGATTCTGCAGATTTGTGAACAATATTTGAGAAACAGGCTTTTTTGTGTTCACAGAGAAAGTCTGAGATCTTTGAGTTCAGCTTATGATGAATGTGGGCAAAAACAAAGGGTTGTCTTTGTCATTTTGTTCAGTGTATATGAACATATTAACATTTTGAGCATTAAACACTTTACACTTTAAACACACATCTGCGGTCCCTGGAGATCCAGGTGGTAAAACTATCAAGCTGTTTATGTTGCATAAATTCTCCAAAATACAAAAAAAGCATTTTGCTAAACATAACATATAGAGACCATCACCAGGTCACTCACACTCACCAGCTGTCAGACTATAGCAATCAATGCACCAACAGCATCAATAGTACAGACACAAACAGGAGTTCAGTCTAATACTGTACCAACAGTGGACAGGAACACCTCCAGCTGGATGTGATCCGACCTTTAAAACAATCTTTCTACCAGGTTGCTGGAACACGATATGATAAAGATCCCAGAGTGGATTTTCAGGGTGGATTTATCTGACAGTAGGACATAGCTGCATTTATAGGCAGACAGGTTTTTAAGTCTTTGATTCATTATCATGACTGTCGTTACTGCTCACTTCAAAAACATGAATGTCCTCTGTTACACAGAGGGGGGCGCTGTCCACCAGGCTGTGCTGTTACCTCTCTTTATGATCCAGGAGAAGCATCTCAGGCTGTTCAGTATGCTGAACGTCAGCTGAAGCTGCCTATCTGCCCACACTAAGGCCTTCAGACATCAGCCAGCTACAAACCATCATAGTTCTCTCTGTAGACAGATCCACTTTAACCTGATGGCCCACATGTTGAGACTGGAAACACCTGGGTACAGGTGTGGACTCCAGCTGCTCTGAACATATTTTCAGCTTCACAGAATCTTCTGAGGAAACTCAGCGGCCTCAGTGTTGGTCAGCAGATTTCACAACTAGAGTACAGAACTGCTGCTGACCTGCAGATCTAAGAACACACTTTCTAGGATTGTGTTAGAGCCCTGAACTCAGCGTTTCACAGGAAGGACGAGGAAGAAGGCCAGGAGAGTCCTGCAGAGCTCCAGGAGGCGCTATAGAGTCCCTCTGGCAGCTAAACACACCGACAGGAGCTGTTGTAGTGTCTGTTATGTTCTGGTGTTTTAGTAACGGCTCCTTTGTGTCTCTATTCTACTGAACAAATGTGTGAAGAGGTGAAGCGCCCTGCCAGGAAACTCTGTATACTGACTGTATCTGAAGATAATTTACTCAGTTCCTTATTGTTATTATGGTTTAATGACTCATCTTTTTCTGGCTCGAAACGAGAACCAAGTTACATGTTAAATGGAGCCATGTCCAAATTTAAATTCTGAAATAATGATAATAACATAAAGGAGCATACAAGCAGAGTGAGGTCATGTGACAGAACAGCTTCTCCTTCATCTCTGTCTTTCTAAGAAGGAGCTGCATTATTAAGCTCAGCGGCCTGTTGTTGGTCTGACAAGAGAAAACAACCACAAGAACAGGATGGAAAGCAGAAGTGAGTCGACAGAAGATCTTTAACAGGTTCACACTGGTCAGCTGTGGTTCAGCTGTGAAAACACGTTCAGTCACATGATCAGTAACTGCAGTCAGTGGTAGAGGCAGGCAGTGTCCTTTGTCGGGTCTCTGTGAATAATATTATAAACAGTACGTGAAAAGAAAACTAGAAGGCTTTTAAGAGTCAATGTAGTCACACAGAGAAGAACTTGAAAATAAGAAAAGATGGAATCTGGTAGAAAACAGTAAAACTGTTAAATATAAGTACTTACTTACATTACAGAATTCCTGGATTAAAGAGTATAGTTTGAATGAAAGTCAATGAGGCCTTTTGGTCCAGAGGAGTCTCAAAAATCTCTAAAGTTCAGCTGGCAGTGGTTAAAATCATGAAATTGATTGAATATTTTGTATTCTAGGCAGGGAGGAAGTTTTTTATGTATTATGATGTAGGGATGTCCAGATCTGATCACGAGATCGGAAATCGGACCTGATCACGTTGTTTCAGACTCGATCGGAATCGGACGTTACCTTCCGATCAGGACTCTGGTCTGTATGTATAGATGTGCTTTGCAAACACTGTGGCACTTTTATTTTTGTATTTGTTTACATGCCTGCCGGGTATTTTAAGTTGAGGTGCTATTTGTTTTTATCTTAGACTTTTTTTATATTTACTGTTGCACTAAAGTCCAAAAGTGAAGAATTTATGTTATTTATTACTTGATTGTTGAAGCTACCTCACAGAAGTGCTCTGTTTGTTAACAGAGCTGTTGAATGTTAAAATAAGGTGAATTAAATAAAAAATAGGGAACATCGTGGATCTGTTTTTTCGCTCTTCTTTATTCTTTTTTGAAGTATTATAGAAGTATCAGATTGGGACTCGGTATCGGTAGATACTCAAATTCAAATGACTCAGATTCGAGGGCAAATAAACCCAATCAGGACGTCCCTAATATGATGATTTTTAGTGGATAAGACACATGCCTTTGGGGTGGGAGACCAGGGTTCCACAATCAACAGTCTGATGAGGAGTTTTTAAAATTTACTGGTGATGGGACCCTCGATACTGACGTGTCAACGCTGTGTTGAGATCCCGAAGCACAGATGTTTCAAACGCTGCTCCAAAGTGGTTCAAAATGTCAATGTCACATTGTAGCGGTTCTGGTTTTAATATACACAACAACTTTTAATTATTTGTTTTGGACGCCAGCCAGGATAACCTGACAAATCATTGTGTCGCAGATTTACACCCACAAAGGGTACATGTAGTAGGCCAGTATACCCTCAAAAGTAAATTTGACACGTTTCAATGAAACTGAAAACTCACACACAGAAATCACTTTTGAAGTAAATCAAGAAAATATATTAACAACACTTCAACAAAACAGGGCGTGGTTTCAACAAATAACTCAGCCAGTCATAAACAATCAGAAATAACAAATATACTCCATCCCTTTGGATAATGGTGCTAATAATCAGTGTTGGGCAAGCTACTTGGAAAATGTAGTGAGCTAAGCTACTAGCTACTCTGCATTAAATGAAGCTTCACTACACAGAAGCTACCCCCCAGTGAAATGTAGCAAGCTAAGCTACAGCAACGTGGCAAAAGTAGCTTAGTTACATCTAAGCTACTTTTAATTTTTTAATAGTTTATAGTTAGGTCATTTATATATAAATATGTATATACACACCCACACACACAACATAGGCCTAGTTTACAGTATATTGAACCAACTTCAGTCCACAGTAGCAATAGAAGAAAGACTAAAAACCTGCTCCAATGTGTGTGTGAGAGAGCTAAATCATTGCCATGTCATTGCTGCTAAATGTATTTCCTCATGCAACAAACGGAGAACCATTGTTGTTTGTATGAAGTAACTTAATAATCATATTATGAAAAAGTGTTTGCCCCTTCCTCATTTCCTGTTCCTTTGCATGTTTGTCACACTTAAGTGTTTCGGAACATCAAACCAATTTAAACAATAGTCAAGGACAACAAAAGTAAAGACAAAATGCAATTTGTAAATGAAGGTGTTTATTATTAAAGGTGAAAAAAAATCCAAACCATCTTGGCCCTGTGTGAAAAAGTGATTGCCCCCCTTGTTAAAACATACTATAACTGTGGTTGTCCACACCTGAGTTCAATTTCTCTAGCCACACCCAGGCCTGATTATTGCCACACCTGTTCACAATCAAGGCATCACTTAAATAGGAGCTGCTTGACACAGTAAGGTCCACCAGAAGATCCTTAAAAGCTACACATCATGCCGAGACCCAAAGAAATTCAGGAACAATTGAGAAAGAAAGTAATTCAGATCTATCAGTCTGGAAAAGGTTATAAAGCCATTTCCAAAGCTTTGGGAATCCAGCGAACCACAGTGAGTACGCTTACTACTTTACACTGTTATACGAGCTGCACGCTCACTACTTTACACTGTTATACTGAGCAGCTGTAACAGCTTTACTACTTTACACTGTTATAACGAGCTGTATCCTCACTACTTTACACTGTTATACCGAGCTGCACGCTTCACTACTTTACACTGTTATAACTGAAGCTTTACCTCACTACTTTAAACTGTTATACGAGCTGCACGCTCACTACTTTACACTGTTATACAAGCTTTACACTCACTACTTTAAACTGTTATACGAGCTGCACGCTCACTACTTTACACTGTTATACAAGCTTTACACTCACTACTTTACACTGTTATACAAGCTGCAGCTTACTACTTTACACTGTTATACTAGCTGTATTTCACTACTTTACACTGTTATACAAGCTTTACACTTCACTTACTTTTACACTGTTATACAAGCTTTACCTCACTACTTTAAACTGTTATAACGAAGCTGCACGCTCACTACTTTACACTGTTATACAAGCTTTACCTCACTACTTTACACTGTTATACAAGCTGTTACCTCACTACTCTTTACACTGTTATACGAGCTGCACACTCACTACTTTACACTGTTATACAAGCTTTACCTCACTACTTTAAACTGTTATACGAGCTGCACGCTCACTACTTTACACTGTTATACAAGCTGTATGCTCACTACTTTACACTGTTATACGAGCTGCACGCTCACTACTTTACACTGTTATACAAGCTTTACCTCACTACTTTACACTGTTATACGAGCTGTACGCTCACTACTTTACACTGTTATACAAGCTGCACGCTCACTACTTTACACTGTTATACAAGCTGCACGCTCACTACTTTACACTGTTATACGAGCTGCACGCTCACTACTTTACACTGTTATACAAGCTTTACCTCACTACTTTAAACTGTTATACGAGCTGCACGCTCACTACTTTACACTGTTATACAAGCTGCACGCTTACTACTTTACACTGTTATACTAGCTGTATATTCACTGCTGTACACTGTTATACAAGCTGTTACGCTTACTACTTTACACTGCTATACTAGCTGTATATTCACTGCTTTACACTGTTATACAAGCTGCACGCTTACTACTTTACACTGTTATACTGAAGCTGCACGCTCACTCACTTTACACTGTTATACAAGCTTTACCTCACTACTTTAAACTGTTATACTGAGCTGCACGCTCACTGCTTTACACTGTTATACAAGCTGCAGGCTTACTACTTTACACTGTTATACTAGCTGTATATTCACTGCTTTACACTGTTATACGAGCTGCACGCTCACTACTTTACACTGTGTGGTGAGCGGTACCGTCACTGAGTCGCGGGGACACTTACACACACACATGCGCACATACTCACTCACTCACTCCTCACTCCCTTTCAGCCTTAATTAAACCGGTCATAAAACCTTGCTATTATGCATTTTCTTTTACTGTTTACGTAGCGCGATCAAGGGTGCACACTTGATAGTTCTACTCTTCTTCAAACATACATTCAAACAAACATCAAACTCTGAAACACTTACTGTGTGTCGCGATGCATGGCAGGTTGGCAAAACAGGAGCGGAACATTTCCGTCTTTCAAATAGCCTGATCTCGCGCGCTTTCAGGGTCATGTGAACTGCCTAATTTTTGTTTTTTGTTGTAGTAGTGTTTGGTGATGTAAATAACTGTTCCAGGGGAAGGAAAATATTTGGGGAGTTGATTACAATTATTGTTATAAATATGTTGAATTGTAAGAGATATAAATCGTTTTGTGAAGGTAGAAAAATGGATTTATTATATTGTGAAAATAATGGTTAAGCCTAGTGGGAGGGGCTACTGTGGTTAAAAGCCGCAGCTTTGGGCCTGTGAGGTCAGTCTTGATCTGGTTACAGAGGAGGTAACTAGGGATTTGTATGTATTGTGGTTTCGGTGTAACTTTAAGTTATTTTTTTTTCCCAAATATTTTTTTTGTTGTTCCTGTTGTTTTCTTTATCCAATTTTTCCTTTTTTTGCACTTTGGATGCCGGCAAATAAAAATCACGCCACAATTTTTTCGACTACGCTTGTGTTTTTGCTATTTTGAGGAGTTGTGGAAGAGAACCCTGCGACATATGGTGTCAGAAGTGGGATGGCTAGTCGGAAAAAGGTATCTCGCCCTCCAAGGCAGCGCACAGGGCTGCGGTCCCAGCAGCGGGAACAGCAGGAGGAGATGGCAACCAGTAATGCAGACCCAGCTTGGGAGACAGTACCGTCATTGTCGTCGTCATCAGAGGAAGGTGAGGAGGGGGCCAGTTCCTGGGCTGCTCCAGCAACGCGTACAACAGGTGGACAAGGGGCTGGGTTACTGACAATGATGAAAGACTTTTTGGCAGCCCAGAAAAGTAGAGAGGAGGGGCTGTTGGCAGAGCTCCGAGGATTGAGAGCCTCTCTTCCATCGACTCACCAGGTGTCTCAAGTTTCCACCCATCCAAGTGGAACTGCTGCTCAACCACTTCCTGCCATCAATCCACCAGATGCTGCAGCAACTCCAAGTACAGCGACTGCAAGCAGTCCCATGCTGGAACTTCCCACACCGCCCGGCGGTACATCGTGGTGCTCTTGGAGGAATCCTCTCCAGTTAAATGACTCAAGTGGCAGAAATGACCAGCCAAGGTCAGAATGGAGGCATTATAGTGAGCCAAAAATGCCGTAATATCAGATGGGTGAGGACATTGAAAATTATTTGCTACGTTTTGAACGCATTGCCAAAACTTGGAAATGGCCAGAGAGTGAGTGGGCATGCAGACTGGTTCCTCTGCTGTCTGGAAAGGCATTGGAGGCCTACACTGCAATGGATGACGAGCGAGCCCACTGCTATACAGACCTGAAGGCGGCGCTGCTGACCAAGTTTGACATCTCCCCAGAGACGTACCGGCAACAGTTCCGATCTGCGGTGATACCACCTGGAGAGAACCCCACCGAGACCTACCACCGCCTTCAGGGCCTCTACAGGCGCTGGATCCGGCCAGAGCAGCACACCAAGGAGGAGGTTGGTGAGGCCATCATTTTGGAGCAGTTACTTCGGGTACTTCCTTTCGAGGTGAGGACATGGGTGAAGGAGCATGAGCCAGTGGAGGGCCTTGCAGCGGCCAAGCTGGCTCTACAATACCTCAACGCCAGGAGAGGAGGACCAACTACTCGTTCCACCGGTGCAGGACATCGACTAACATACCAGCCACCCCAGCCCAGGTCTGTAAAGAGAGAGATTAGCCAGGAGCTTCCGGGTAATCCCAGCACTGCCCCAAACCAACGAGCATCCGGTAAGGAACTTGTTTGTTTTTATTGCCAGCAGCCAGGTCACAAGGCTTCTGTGTGTCCCATATGCAAAGCTAAGGTCACCGGCGCTTGCTATGCACCCCGGCCTGAAAGAGGGCCTGTCGGGGATAAAGAAGCAAGAGTTCAGCGCTATAAAACTGTGACTATCAATGGGCAACAGGTTACTGCACTATTGGACACTGGGAGCTTCATGTCTCTGGTTAAGTACAGTTTGTTACCAGTTGGCAATGTGGACTACAGTAGACAAACTGACATTTTGTGTGTTCATGGGGATAAGCATCCTTATCCCAAAGCAGATTTAACTGTAACCATTGATGAACAGCCGTACCTGTTGACTGTTGGGGTGGTTGAACACTTGCCTGTAGATGCCATTTTGGGTTGGGATTTACCGGTACTCATGGACTTATTACAAGAAACTGAACTGCCAGGGAAAATTGACTCTGGGGAGGAAGGGGAGGTTGATGTGAATGTGTCTTGCCCTGTGATTACTCGAGCCATGGCAAAAGCTGGTGTCCAACCACTCCCAGACTTGGATAGTCTGTGTGAGGGAGGCACCAAGGCGCCAAGAAAATCCCGCCGACAGCGCCGCTTTGAGAAGCAGCTAAGGCCACCAGTACCTGATAAAATAGGTTTGCTGTCCGGATAAAACGTGGGAAGTGCCTGAAAATATTTCTGAACTGCAAAGGGAAGATGAAACTTTGAAACCTTTATTTGCTAAGGTTGTAGAAGGTACAAAGGGGAATTGTGTGGGAAAGAAAAGTTTCATTGTTGATAACGATGTTTTGTATGCAGTTCATGATGACCATGCACGTCTAGTAGTCCCTGCTAGCTGTAGATGTCTGGTCATGCACTTGGCACTACACTTCCATGGGCCGGGCATCTTGGCCGCCATAAAACCTATCTTCGCATTAGTAAGCATTTGTATTGGCCCTCCATGTATACAGACACCCAGAGATACTGCACCACATGCCCCACATGTCAGAAAACCAGTACTCCCAGCAAGTCGGACAGAGCCTTCCTGCAACCACTTCCAGTTATTGCCACTCCATTCCGCAGAATTGCCATGGACATTGTGGGCCCTCTGGTAAAAAGCAGTGGAGGTCATCAGTATATTTTGGTTGTGTGTGACTATGCCACTCGTTTCCCTGAGGCCTTCCCCCTGCGTACCATTACTGCTCCCACTGTTCTGCTTGTTTTGGTACAACTGTTTTCCAGGGTGGGGATACCGGATGAGATTCTGACAGACCAGGGAACTAATTTCACCTCCAAGTTGATGCAACTCTTCCATAAACAACTGGGCATTTCAGCAATCAAAGCCACACCGTATCACCCACAGACAGATGGTCTGGTTGAACGGTTCAACCAGACACTGAAGAAGATGCTGCAGAAGTTTGTGGATGATACTGGCAAGGATTGGGACCGCTGGTTGCCCTTTCTGCTCTTTGCCTACCGTGGAGTTCCCCAGGCATCTACGGGGTTCTCCCCATTTGAGTTGCTATATGGTTGGGATGTGCAGGGACCATTGGACCTGCTCCGCAAGGGCTGGGAGGCCCCATCCACCACTTCAAGTGACAGAGGGGTGGTGCAGTTTGTGTTAGAGATGAGGGATCGGCTGGCAAGATACCGGGAGGAGGCAGAGGTCAACCTGCGTGCGGCCCAGAAAAGCCAGAAGATCTGGTATGACCAACAGGCGCGGCAACGTGAGTTCCAACCTGGCCAAAAAGTCCTGTTGCTTCTCCCTTCTTCCAACAGCAAACTCCTGGCAAAATGGCAAGGGCCATACATCATCCTCCGCAAGATGGGCCCGGTCACTTATGAGGTCCATCACCCCGATAAGAAGAAACCCAAACAGACCTACCATGTAAACTTACTGAAAGAGTGGAAGGAGTATCCAAACCCAGCTCCAGAGCAATCTTTGATGGTGAGGGAGGTGGATATGGAAGCAGAAGAGGAGGTTGGACTGGAACCTGTCACTGCAACTGCTCCTCCCCTTCTCGCTCATCTGGCACCAGAGCAAGCCGCACAGCTCCTCAAAATCTTCCAGAAGACTCCGTCCCTCTTTGCAGCCAGTCCTGGGAGAACCACACTTGTTGAGCATGTGGTTCGCCTAAGGGATGGACGACCCATCCGCCAACGACCCTATCGTGTGCCACAACATCTAGTGGAAAAACTACAGCAGGAGGTAGAGGAGATGTTGAAGATAGGAGTGATTGAACCTTCTAACTCAGAGTGGTGCAGTCCAGTGGTCATCGTCTTCAAGAAGGATGGCTCTCTCCGCATCTGCATTGATTTCAGGAAGCTCAATGCCATCTCAGAGTTTGACGCCTACCCGATACCAAGAATCGATGACTTACTGGAGAGAATTGGAGCTGCCAAATACATTACCACCCTGGATCTGTGTAAGGGTTACTGGCAGGTGCCATTGGAGGAGTCGTGCAGACCATACACTGCGTTCCAAACACCAGCTGGACTGTTCCATTTCACTGTGATGCCATTTGGACTGCACGGAGCACCAGCCACCTTTCAGAGGTTAATGGACAGGGTCCTTCAGGTTTGTGACTACTGTAGCGCAGCTTACCTCGATGACGTGGTGATCTTCAGCAACACATGGGAGGAGCATGTCCAACATCTGTCACTGGTAATGGAAAGGATCAAGAAGGCGGGGGTTGACGCTCAACCCCCTCCAAATGTGAGTGGGCACGGCAGGAGACACGGTACTTGGGTTACCAGCTAGGGCGAGGAGAGGTGCGTCCGCAAGTGGATAAGGTGTAAGCTATCCGGAACTGCCCTCGTCCCCGCACCAAGAAGGAAGTACGGTCCTTCATAAGTTTGACAGGCTGGTACAGGCGATTTGTGCCTCAGTTTGCAACTATTGCCGCACCCCTCACCGCTCTTACCAGGAAGGACCAGAGGAACCCAGTAACCTGGACAGATGACTGTGAAACCGCCTTCAACACACTAAAAGCATGCATGTGCTCTTCCCCTGTCCTCAAGAGTCCAGATTTCAAAAGAAGATTTCTGGTACAGGTGGATGCATCCGCAGTCGGCATTGGAGCAGTTTTGGCCCAAGGAGACCCTGGGAATGAACATCCCATTCTGTACCTGAGCCGAAAACTGCAGCCTAGTGAGACTCGTTATTCTACGGTGGAAAAAGAGGGCTTGGCCATTAAGTGGGCACTGGAGAGCCTACGTTACTACCTGCTAGGACGGGAGTTTGATCTGGAAACAGACCACCGAGCTCTCACTTGGATCAACTCAATGAAGGACCACAATAGCCGCCTTACCAGATGGTACCTTTCACTCCAGCCCTTCAGGTTCACCATCCGACACAGGTCAGGCCAGGCCAATGTGGTAGCAGATTACCTTTCGCGGTTGCCGCACATCGCCAACCTCCGGGAGGAGGGGGATGATGTGACGGAGCGGTACCGTCACTGAGTGCGGGACGCCACACACACACACACGCACATACTCACTCACTCACTCCTCACTCCCTTTCAGCATTAATTAAACCGGTCATAAAACCTCGCTATTATGCATTTTCTTTTACTGTTTACGTAGCGCGATCAAGGGTGCACACTTGATAGTTCTACTCTTCTTCAAACATACATTCAAACAAACATCAAACTCTGAAACACTTACTGTGTGTCGCGATGCATGGCAGGTTGGCAAAACAGGAGCGGAACATTTCCGTCTTTCAAATAGCCTGATCTCGCGCGCTTTCAGGGTCATGTGAACTGCCTAATTTTTGTTTTTTGTTGTAGTAGTGTTTGGTGATGTAAATAACTGTTCCAGGGGAAGGAAAATATTTGGGGAGTTGATTACAATTATTGTTATAAATATGTTGAATTGTAAGAGATATACAGTAAATCGTTTTGTGAAGGTAGAAAAATGGATTTATTATATTGTGAAAATAATGGTTAAGCCTAGTGGGAGGGGCTACTGTGGTTAAAAGCCGCAGCTTTGGGCCTGTGAGGTCAGTCTTGATCTGGTTACAGAGGAGGTAACTAGGGATTTGTATGTATTGTGGTTTCGGTGTAACTTTAAGTTATTTTTTTTTCCCAAATATTTTTTTGTTGTTCCTGTTGTTTTCTTTATCCAATTTTTCCTTTTTTTGCACTTTGGATGCCGGCAAAAAAAATCACGCCACTATTTTTTTCGACTACGCCTGTGTTTTTGCTATTTTGAGGAGTTGTGGAAGAGAACCCCGCGACACACTGTTATACAAGCTGCACGCTCACTACTTTACACTGTTATACGAACTGCACGCTCACTACTTTACACTGTTATACGAGCTGTACGCTCACTACTTTACACTGTTATACGAGCTGCACGCTCACTGCTTTACAGTGTTATACAAGCTGCACGCTCACTACTTTACAGTGTTATACAAGCTGCACGCTCACTACTTTACACTGTTATACAAGCTGCTGCACGCTCACTACGTTACACTGTTATACAAGCTGCTGCACGCTCACTACTTTACACTGTTATACAAGCTGCTGCACGCTCACTACTTTACACTGTTATACAAGCTGCTGCACGCCACTACTTTACACTGTTATACGAGCTGCGCTACTACTTTACACTGTTATACGAGCTGTATATTCACTGCTTCACACTGTTATACAAGCTGCACGCTCACTACTTTACACTGTTATACAACCTGCTGCACGTTTACTACTTTACACTGTTATACTAGCTGTATATTCACTGCTTTACACTGTTATATGAGCTGCACGCTCACTACTTTACACTGTTATACAACCTGCTGCACGCTCACTACTTTACACTGTTATACGAGCTGTACGCTCACTACTTTACACTGTTATACGAGCTGCACGCTTACTACTTTACACTGTTATACTGAGCTGTACGCTCACTACTTTACACTGTTATACGAGCTGCACGCTTACTACTTTACACTGTTATACGAGCTGTACGCTCACTACTTTACACTGTTATACGAGCTGCACGCTCACTACTTTACACTGTTATACGAGCTGCAGGCTCACTACTTTACACTGTTATACGAGCTGCACGCTCACTATTTTACACTGTTATACAACCTGCTGCACGCTCACTACTTTACACTGTTATACGAGCTGTACGCTCACTACTTTACACTGTTATACGAGCTGCACGTTTACTACTTTACACTGTTATACTAGCTGTATATTCACTGCTTTACACTGTTATACGAGCTGCACGCTCACTACTTTACACTGTTATACGAACTGCAGGCTCACTACTTTACACTGTTATACGAGCTGCACGCTCACTACTTTACACTGCTATACGAGCTGCACACTCACTACTTTACATTGGAGCAAAGTGTCATTTCTTCAGTGTTGAAACATGAGAAGATAGAATCAAATATTTACAAAGATGTGAGGGGTGGACTCACTTTTGTGAGATGCTGTATGAACACTGCCGTATTAAAAAAGGCATTAAAACGTACACAATAAGGTGTTCAAGGCACCACCATTTCTGTTTAAGTCAATTCTCTGCTGTGTTTTTTTGGGGCTGAACTCGGCCCTGGTTCTAAGTCGTGAAGCACCAATCATGAGCAGCAGGGTATCATGCAGCGCAGCCAATGATGCGCTGAGTGTGTTAATAAGGAAGTGAAGCTGAAGGCATCACTCTGCTGCTCAGACTGACTGACAGTCGACATCCAGTCAACATGAAGGCTTCACCTGTGTCTCTGCTGCTTGGTGAGTCACACACTCAGCTACTATCCATTCACTCTTCTAGTCACCCATCCATAGGTTAATTAATTAATTATTCATTAATTAATTCATTTGTTCATCCATCCCTCATCCATCCATCCATCCCAGCTCAGTTTGTACTCAAACAAGACCTAATGTTTGAAGCAGAAAATGTTGATTAGAAGTTTTTAATATTTGACGTTGAAACTATCAGAACATTTTAATGTTTATAGGTAAATGTTTTCGGTGTGTAAGCTTTAGTGACATCTAGCGGTGAGTTTGCAAACTGCGAATGCACTGTCTATGGTGACAAACACGGGACAAAAGAGCCAGTCAAGAAAGGAGGTTTACTTGTTCATCAAACAGCAACATTTGAAGTGTTGAAGTTGAAATTGAAGTGTTACATGATGCTTCACACTCCTGCAGTACATTATGTCACTGTAAGTGAGGAACATCTCAAAAACTAAATAATACTCCTCCATTTGTCCAAATGTCACATCTCTTCTTACTTCTAATAAACCAGACGACTACTCTGAGATTTTATATTCTTATTAATGAAAAAGAAGAAGAAGAAGTAACGAAACTTTCAATAATTCTATTGAAATAATAATTTCAATATGGAATGACTTGAACAGATGCAAGATGTGAGATAACATTTATGGTCACACCTCATCCTGGCCCTAACCTGGCCCTGGCCCATGGTGTTCAAGCCCAGCCCGGCCCCAGCCTGATAACATCTGCTATTTATCAGCCTGAGCTTGACATCAATTTCACGCTGTCTCTGACGCCAGCACTCTTTGGATATATGGTCCAACACACGGTCCAATGACCAACTGTCGCGTATATAGTAGCAGCCAATGTTCCTGTTGCTTAGACTGTTTAGAATATAATCAATACAACCAGTTAATTTGTGAATTATTAGGTGCCAGAGCACCTGAAATGTGCCGTGCATCAAAAATAATTAAGAAATAATTTAAAATCCAATAATTAATTAAACACATGGCGTATCTGCACATTGTTTTAAAGGGGGATGAGAAACCATTATTAGCTACCAAATCTAACAGTGCTGTGCTGTAACGGAGCACACTTTAGAGGGGCCGGAGCGGAGCTCCAGCTATAGCACTGAACACAACAACATTTCACACAGAAGCCTATGTGTGGCCTGCAGAGCACAATGACCATAAGTACATCTGCAGAGCGACCAAAATATTTTAATGAATAATTTTATTATCTTTGAGCCGCTGTGAGAACTAACTCAACACAATGGAGAATCAGTTCATCCAGTAACTATGAATTTGGTGCATAAAATCTATAGTGGGGATTTGTCCTCAAAATAAATTCAAACAAAAGAGAAAATGGCAACTAAATCCTACACAGGGAAAAGTAAGTTCATTGTCCAGAAAGCAAAGAGTTTATTTTAAATGTTTCATTTAAAGCAAGCAAACAAACAAATGGCGTCTGCAGCCTCCTGCCCTGGTAAAACCATGAACCTCTCCTCCATACCTGTGCTATGTATCCACCACTATATGTAGGTTCACCTTCCCAAGCTACCCAGTACTGTGGTGTTTTTATTTATGCTGCTGCCTGTCTCAGTCAGGTCACCCTTGAAATCTCAACGCGACTCTGCTGGTTAAATAAAGGCTTTAATAATAACAAACTTGTAAAGCTGAAAGCTGCTGTCAGACTCAGAGTGTGAGCTTGTTTCCTGGAGGCGGTAAGAACCAGCTTTCAGCTAAACTGTCCTCAACTCGGATGCTTTTCTGATCTTATCTGAGTTTCATGTGTCACTTCTTCTCTAAGTGTGACATTTCCATGGTTATTAATGTCCACGCTGAGTTTCTGCAAACAGGAAGGAGCAGAAAAACACTGACCTGACTGAGAAACAAACAGCTCCTGATTCCTGAAACACTGACTGGCAGGTTACAGTTTAATTTAGACTGCTGGATTGTTTCTGAGGCTGTTCCAGCTTTTTCAGTCAGGACTCAGTCTAAACCTTTAACACATTAGAGGCCTTATGTGAGCAATCAGGCCTCTACTCACTCTGCTGCTCCACCTGTTCTTGGGTTCTCCATATCAGGGCCGCCCCAAACCTGTTAGTGTGGAGGGGAAATAAACAGTATCATCCACTGTATCAGCCACTTTCTGAGAGCTTCACTTCCCCTGACAGTCTGTGACTTTATATATTTGATCAGGGACGTGCACAGAGATTTAGTGGGCAGGGGCTCAAGGAAAAAAGGGCACCAATCATTAATTATTAAAAACATTTAAAACAAAATATTGAACATATTAACCCAACGCTGACTTCCGTACCAATTAATTTTTAATTCCCTCACACATGCACCAATTGTTTCATACTCATTAGATTTCTACAAAATAATCAGTTCACACAGAGACCATGGTCTTCAGTGTTCACATACACACACAATAACTGATGGTGACGATGAGTTCTACATTTGAGGGAGAGCTGTCTGTATCATGTCATGATCAAAAGGAAGTTACTGTTTAAGGCAGGACACTTTTTATACAGTGGTTAGTTTTGAGATTTTGGTCTGTTTCTTTTCCTCTGGAAAGAAAACTTCCAAAATACATAGATGGTGTTTCATTTGTGTAACGGCATGGTTAGTTCATGTGTCACCTGTAGTGTCTCCATTAAATACAGTACATTAGTCTAGAGTTTTGGCTGGTACCATTTGCCTTGGAAGGTTGAGATTACCTCGTTGAGGGTGGCTGTGGCTGTAAGGAGGTAGAGTGGGTTGGCCGTTAATCAGAGGGACGGGTTCAATTCCGGCTGCCCCAGACTGCGTGTCGAAGTGTCCTTGGGCAAGACACTAAACCCCTAATTGACCCTGGCGGCTGTTCCACCAGTGTGTGAATGTTAGTTTCTGCTGTGAAATGAATCAGACAGTTTTAATATTTAATATTTGAGACAGAAGAATCTGTTAGCTGAGAGCTGCAGTCACATGGTTCATCTGTTCATTCATTCAT
>JALXJV020000002.1:48713020-48736483 GCA_024633595.2 Lepomis macrochirus
CTTTACACTGTTATCACGAGCTGCAGGCTCACTACTTTACACTGTTATACGAGCTGCACGCTCACTACTTTACACTGCTATACGAGCTGCACACTCACTACTTTACATTGGAGCAAAGTGTCATTTCTTCAGTGTTGAAACATGAGAAGATAGAATCAAATATTTACAAAGATGTGAGGGGTGGACTAACTTTTGTGAGATACTGTATGAACACTGCCGTATTAAAAAAGGCATTAAAACGTACACAATAAGCACCACCATTTCTGTTTAAGTCAATTCTCTGCTGTGTTTTTTTGGGGCTGAACTCGGCCCTGCTTCTAAGCCCTGAAGCACCAATCATGAGCAGCAGGGTATCATGCAGCGCAGCCAATGATGCGCTGAGTGTGTTAATAAGGAAGTGAAGCTGAAGGCATCACTCTGCTGCTCAGACTGACTGACAGTCGACATCCAGTCAACATGAAGGCTTCACCTGTGTCTCTGCTGCTTGGTGAGTCACACACTCAGCTACTATCCATTCACTCTTCTAGTCACCCATCCATAGGTTAATTAATTAATTAATTAATTATTCATTAATTAATTCATTTGTTCATCCATCCCTCATCCATCCATCCATCCCAGCTCAGTTTGTACTCAAACAAGACCTAATGTTTGAAGCAGAAAATGTTGATTGAAAGTTTTTAATATTTGATGTTGAAACTATCAGAACATTTTAATGTTTATAGGTAAATGTTTTCGGTGTGTAAGCTTTAGTGACATCTAGCGGTGAGTTTGCAAACTGCGAATGCACTGTCTATGGTGACAAACACGGGACAAAAGAGCCAGTCAAGAAAGGAGGTTTACTTGTTCATCCAACATCAACATTTGAAGTGTTGAAGTTGAAATTGAAGTGTTACATGATGCTTCACACTCCTGCAGTACATTATGTCACTGTAAATGAGGAACACCTCAAAAACTAAATAATACTCCTCCATTTGTCCAAATGTCACATGTCTTCTTACTTCTAATAAACCAGACGACTACTCTGAGATTTTATATTCTTATTAATGAAAAGAAGAAGAAGAAGTAACGAAACTTTCAATAATTCTATTGAAATAATAATTTCAATATGGAATGACTTGAACAGATGCAAGATGTGAGACAACATTTATGGCCACACCTCATCCTGGCCCTAACCCGGCCCTGGCCCATGGTGTTCAAGCCCAGCCCGGCCCCAGCCTGATAACATCTGCTATTTATCAGCCTGAGCTTGACATCAATTTCACGCTGTCTCTGACGCGCACTCTTTTGGATATATGGTCCAACACACGGTCCAATGACCAACTGTCGGCATATATAGTAGCAGCCTATGTTCCTGTTGCTTAGACTGTTTAGAATATAATCAATACAACCAGTTAATTTGTAAATTATTAGGTGCCAGAGCACCTGAAATGTGCCGTGCATCAAAAATAATTAAGAAATAATTTAAAATCCAATAATTAATTAAACACATGGCGTACCTGCACATTGTTTTAAAGGGGGATGAGAAACCATTATTAGCTACCAAATCTAACAGTGCTGTGCTGTAACGGAGCACACTTTAGAGGGGCCGGAGCGGAGCTCCAGCTATAGCACTGAACACAACATTTCACACAGAAGCCTATGTGTGGCCTGCAGAGCACAATGAACATAAGTACATCTGCAGAGCGACCAAAATATTTTAATGAATAATTTTATTATCTTTGAGCGCTGTGAGAACTAACTCAACACAATGGAGAATCAGTTCATCCAGTAACTATGAATTTGGTGCATAAAATCTGTATTGGGGATTTGTCCTCAAAATAAATCAAACAAAGAGAAAATGGCAACTAAATCCTACACAGGGAAAAGTAAGTTCATTGTCCAGAAAGCAAAGAGTTTATTTTAAATGTTTCATTTAAAGCAAGCAAACAAACAAATGGCGTCTGCAGCCTCCTGCCCTGGTAAAACCATGAACCTCTCCTCCATACCTGTGCTATGTATCCACCACTATATGTAGGTTCACCTTCCCAAGCTACCCAGTACTGTGGTGTTTTTATTTATGCTGCTGCCTGTCTCAGTCAGGTCACCCTTGAAATCTCAACGCGACTCTGCTGGTTAAATAAAGGCTTTAATAATAACAAACTTGTAAAGCTGAAAGCTGCTGTCAGACTCAGAGTGTGAGCTTGTTTCCTGGAGGCGGTAAGAACCAGCTTTCAGCTGAACTGTCCTCAGCTCAGATGCTATTCTGATCTTATCTGAGTTTCATGTGTCACTTCTTCTCTAAGTGTGACATTTCCATGGTTATTAATGTCCACGCTGAGTTTCTGCAAACAGGAAGGAGCAGAAAAACACTGACCTGACTGAGAAACAAACAGCTCCTGATTCCTGAAACACTGACTGGCAGGTTACAGTTTAATTTAGACTGCTGGATTGTTTCTGAGGCTGTTTCAGCTTTTTCAGTCAGGACTCAGTCTAAACCTTTAACACATTAGAGGCCTTATGTGAGCGATCAGGCCTCTACTCTGCTGCTCCACCTGTTCTTGGGTTCTCCATATCAGGGCCGCCCCAAACCTGTTAGTGTGGAGGGGAAATAAACAGTATCATCCACTGTATCAGCCACTTTCTGAGAGCTTCACTTCCCCTGACAGTCTGTGACTTTATATATTTGATCAGGGACGTGCACAGAGATTTAGGGGGGCAGGGGCTCAAGGAAAAAAGGGCACCAATCATTAATTATTAAAACATTTAAAACAAAATATTGAACAAATTAACTCAACGCTGACTTCGTACCAATTAATTTTTAATTCCCTCACACATGCACTAATTGTTTCATACTCATTAGATTTCTACAAAATAATCAGTTCACACAGACACCATGGTCTTCAGTGTTCACATACACACACAATAACTGATGGTGACGATGAGTTCTACATTTGAGGGAGAGCTGTCTGTATCATGTCATGATCAAAAGGAAGTTACTGTTTAAGGCAGGACACTTTTTATACAGTGGTTAGTTTTGAGATTTTGGTCTGTTTCTTTTCCTCTGGAAAGAAAACTTCCAAAATACATAGATGGTGTTTCATTTGTGTAACGGCATGGTGAGTTCATGTGTCACCTGTAGTGTTTCCATTAAATACAGTACATTAGTCTAGAGTTTTGGCTGGTACCATTTGCCTTGGAAGGTTGAGATTACCTCGTTGAGGGTGGCTGTGGCTGTAAGGAGGTAGAGTGGGTTGGCCGTTAATCAGAGGGACGGCGGTTCAATTCCCGGCTGCCCCAGACTGCGTGTCGAAGTGTCCTTGGGCAAGACACTAAACCCCTAATTGACCCTGGCGGCTGTTCCACCAGTGTGTGAATGTTAGTTTCAGCTGTGAAATGAATCAGACAGTTTTAATAATTAATATTTGAGACAGAAGAATCTGTTAGCTGAGAGCTGCAGTCACATGGTTCATCTGTTCATTCATTCATTAGTTTGATCTAGAACCAATGAATCAGAATGTTTTAATATTTAATATTTGAGCCAGAAGAATCTGTTAGCCGAGAGCAGCAGTCACATGGTTCATCTGTTCATTCATTCATTAGTTTGATCTAGAAAATGAATCAGAACGTTTTAATATTTGAGACAGAAGAATCTGTTAGCTGAGAGCAGCAGTCACATGGTTCATCTGTTCATTCATTCATTAGTTTGATCTAGAACCAATGAATCAAAACGTTTTAATATTTGAGACAGAAGAATCTGTTAGCTGAGAGCTGCAGTCACATGGTTCATCTGTTCATTCATTCATTAGTTTGATCTAGAAAATGAATCAGAATGTTTTAATATTTGAGACAGAAGAATCTGTTAGCAGAGAGCTGAAGTCACATGGTTCATCTGTTCATTCATTCATTAGTTTGATCTAGAACCAATGAATCAAAACGTTTTAATATTTGAGCCAGAAGAATCTGTTAGCTGAGAGCTGCAGTCACATGGTTCATCTGTTCATTCATTCATTAGTTTGATCTAGAACCAATGAATCAAAACGTTTTAATATTTGAGACAGAAGAATCTGTTAGCAGAGAGCTGCAGTCACATGGTTCATCTGTTCATTCATTCATTAGTTTGATCTAGAACCAATGAATCAGAACGTTTTAATATTTAATATTTGAGCCAGAAGAATCTGTTAGCTGAGAGCTGCAGTCACATGGTTCATCTGTTCATTCATTCATTAGTTTGATCTAGAACCAATGAATCAGAATGTTTTAATGTTTGAGCCAGAAGAATCTGTTAGCTGAGAGCTGCAGTCACATGGTTCATCTGTTCATTCATTCATTAGTTTGATCTAGAACCAATGAATCAGAATGTTTTAATATTTAATATTTGAGAGAGAAGAATCTGTTAGCAGAGAGCTGAAGTCACATGGTTCATCTGTTCGTTCATTCATTAGTTTGATCTAGAAAATGAATCAGAATGTTTTAATATTTGCGACAGAAGAATCTGTTAGCTGAGAGCTGCAGTCACATGGTTCATCTGTTCATTCATTCATTAGTTTGATCTAGAAAATGAATCAGAACGTTTTAATATTTCAGCCAGAAGAATCTGTTAGCAGAGAGCTGCAGTCACATGGTTCATCTGTTCGTTCATTCATTAGTTTGATCTAGAACCAATGAATCAGAATGTTTTAATATTTAATATTTCAGAGAGAAGAATCTGTTAGCAGAGAGCTGCAGTCACATGGTTCATCTGTTCGTTCATTCATTAGTTTGATCTAGAACCAATGAATCAGAATGTTTTAATATTTAATATTTCAGAGAGAAGAATCTGTTAGCAGAGAGCTGCAGTCACATGGTTCATCTGTTCGTTCATTCATTAGTTTGATCTAGAAATTGAAACGGAACATTCAGAACAATTCTGATAAAATCTGTTTTCAACAAAACTGCGTGAGTTTAATTCAGTATAATAAACAATTTTCTTTCAGGCTCTCTTCCTGAACAGAAGACATCTCTTAATAGAAAGGTTAAGTGCTAAGTCATTCGTCATTCGCATACTGTAGATAAAGTCTAACATTGTTTTAACATGTGTTATATTGTTACTAATGAAAAAGATATCACGATAATTATCATAGTTTGTGCAAGCATTAGGGTTTCTGGGTGACTCTTCCATATTTTATCTGCATCTTTGCATTCAAACTCAAAAGTAGCTCTTTTGAAGTAAAGTGCCGTGTGCTCATGGCCACACAGAGCAACCTCTTTAACATGGACATTTTCCATAGAAGTGGATGTGCACTACTCTCAACTCCCTGCTGTCACAGCTCAGGGCTAACTCTCTCACCCAAATGAGGAAGCGGTTCCACAGAGCGTTGCTTTAATGTCTGGAGCGGTCTGCAGCTCACAAGTAGCTAACAGTGATGTAACTTAACTTACACATTAGCTATATAGCTGGATGTGGTCTGTCACGTCTTTGTTTTTAACAAACCAAAATGTAATTAAGGAACACATTATCAACACATGCACTCAATCTAGAGATGCTCACAAGTCCAAGTCAAGTCTCAAGTCTTTGAGCTAAAGTCCAAGTCAAGTCTTAAGTCTTTGAGCTAAAGTCCAAGTCAAGTCTTAAGTCTCTGAGCTAGAGTCCAAGTCAATTCTTTGACCTAAAGTCCAAGTCAAGTCTCAAGTCCTTGAGCTAAAGTCCAAGTCAAGTCTTAAGTCTCTGAGCTAGAGTCCAAGTCAAGTGTCAAGTCTCTGAGCTAGAGTCCAAGTCAATTCTTTGACCTAAAGTCCAAGTCAAGTCTCAAGTCCTTGAGCTAAAGTCCAAGTCAAGTCTTAAGTCTCTGAGCTAGAGTCCAAGTCAATTCTTTGACCTAAAGTCCAAGTCAAGGCTCAAGTCACTTGTGTTTTTAATGAAAGTCGTATCACCTGCCAGGCTAGACCATAAACCAAATAGCTATCCACTGGCTCTCACCACCCTACTTTTATCATTCCAAATAGTAATTACCAAGAGTGTGATCTGTTATTTTAAGGCAGTGTTTCTCAGCGGTGGTACCACTCAGAGCGTTCGAGAATGATGGGAGCTGAAAGCAATATTTTAGAAAGGGCTGAGCTGCTTTTGGGGGGCGTTTGTTGTTTGGAAATTCTAAGGTGAGTTTACACCAAAGATTCACAACAATACAAGTTCACACTTTGAACTACTTGCAAGAAACTGTGGTCTGCAGCATTAAAACCTGCCAGTTTAGTCCACTGCGACTGGACGAGACTGTGCATTTTTTCTCCATCAGCTACTTGTGGTGCAGCTTCGTGCTGCCTTCATGGGAAACAGGAAGTCAGAGTATCATCTCTAAATTTTACCCACATTGCGTTTACTGTGTAAACTCTAGAAAACTGACGCTCTCTTTCTAGGTGGGAAAGTGTTTATTTCTCTGAGGAAAACACCGTGAACGTCTTGTTATCGCAGTGGTTACACATTTACAAGAGGGATATTCTGCTGTCGGACTCACCCTGAAAGCAACTTCGCTGCGACACCAGCGAGTGACGTCGACCCTCCTCGCGCTGTGAGTTGCAGACAGTTTGTGCCAAAGCGGACATGTAGGTAGCTTCAGTCGGCTATAAAATGTAGCGTTAAAACTGAAGCCCTGTCTCGCTCTGTTGGGGACTGTTAGCGGCACTTTATCAGAGGTGCTGAAGTTCAGCTGTGTGGAATTATTCGAGAGCTTTCTGTGTGATCACAGGTGTGTCGGTTAGTTTCATTTTCATTCAGTTTTGTCTGTCAGACAGCGAGGGGATACTTACAGCGAATCAGTAACATAATGCAGTAAAATATTTTGAATTCTCTTTAAATAAGCTAATGACGTTAGTCTCCTATAATGTCTTTTTTCTTTACCTGTCAGAGAACACAGATCTGTGTCAGAGATTCTGAATGTGCAGAAAGTTTTGAACATGAGCAGATAAGTTACAGTGTTTCCCATACGTTCATTTATTTGTGGCCACCCGACACGATATAAACGCTGACCGCAATATATTTATTTTTATTTTATTTTGACTGCAGAGCTGCAGGCACCGCGAATTCGCGAAACTCATCCTCTCTCTCGTCCCTCTCCCTCTCTCTCTCTCCCTCGTGAACACAGGTGCACAACGCAGTCAATGTCGGAGACACAGCTAATAGAAGTTTTTTTTGTTTGTTTTTTTTTTCCTCCCAGCTAATAGAAGTTACTGGCCAGCATGTAAGGGGCCTGGCTAATAAGCAGAGCTAAGTTAATGTTAAAACAGCTGGGTTTTCGAGGTTAGCTGTACAGCTGCAGCACAGTTACACTGTCATTCTGTGGGAAACACTGACAGGAGCTAAAGTCGGTCAGTAACTGAATTAAAACGGATTCATTTATCACTGAGATGAAAAGGGGCCATAAACACATTTAAATAAGTTACTTCCCCACAAAAGAGGAGGTAAGACTGAATCATGTGTGTTGACTCAGCAGGGATGATATTAAATAAGTTGATCTACAGGAGAAAAATATTTAAAAGCAAGAAAAATGCCTGAGAGCCTCACTACATTGTGTTCTATTATAATTATATATTTTGAATTGTCACCTGAATTTTCAGACATTTCCACCTAAATTGGTGCAGAAAAGGCAGAAATTAGGGGAGAAATCTTCACCAGAATGCAGGAAATTAAGTGTTTAATGCTCAAAATCTTCTGGGGGAGGACCCCCACACCCCCCACTTATTAAGTGTCCCATCCAAGAAAACAGTATTTTGCTTCATACACAGTTCCTGTGAGGAACATTCAGTTATTAGTTAAATATAATTACTTTTCACCTGGCTTTTTTGTTACCTTTTCCATGTTTTTAATAACAATAGTAACAATAAAAAAATCAAAATATATTCAGGGCAAATAGTCAACATCTTTTTTGGTTTGTGGTGGTGGTGGGTGGGTGGGGATCTGGATAGTGGTTAGGGGGGCGCTGGCCCAAAAAAGGTTGAGAACCACTGTTTTAAGGAGACAACAAATGTACGCTGTAATACAAGCTGTACATTCACTACTTTCCATTGTAGCAAACTGCGAAGAGCCGTGTAATCACGTCTGTGAGATACTGTATGTCAGAGGTTGCACACCCTGGATGTGTCACAGTGGGAATCAAACCGGGGTCTCTCACACCAAAGGTATGTGTGTTATCCACTGGCCCTCACCAGCCTGTTTTTATCATTCTCTGTTGGATCAGTGGATAGTAACTCCAAGTAAAGACATCACCGTTGGCTGTATCGTTCTTGCTTGTTCTCTCTTTGTTCCAGATCCAATATCTTTTGTTTTCATTCTGCGTTTTCTGTCTTTAACTTGCTGCTTTCTTTCCCAGATTCATGACATCTTAGTGGGTTGAACTAAGAGCCTCAGACATAGTCACACTTTCTGCAGAGATTTTCTTGATGATCGTCTTGAGCTGGTTTGCTCTTTGGTTAATTTTTCCAGAAAGGATGTTGATGATGTTTTCTTGCACAATGTTGGTTCCACAGTGGTAGGTGTTGGTGGCGCATTTCTCAATTGTCTCTTTGTGTGTTTGGGGAGGATTCACACCCTCCTACATTTTTATCTTTACAGGCATAGGAATGAGTTTCACAAATTCGTCTCTTTTCCTTAATGTAAATGGTCTGTATTTGTATAGCGCCTTTCTAGTCTTTGTGACCACTGAAGTGCTTTTACACTACATCACATTCACCATTCACACACAGAGCCCAAGTGCTCAAACACAAAATAGCATTCATACACATTTATACACTGGTGAAATAGCCACCAATTCAGGGTTCAGTATCTCGACGTGCATCCTTCGACAGGAGCTGGGGATTGAACCGCCGATCTTCTGATTAACAGGCAATCTGCTCTAACAGGCTTCCTGAGCCACAGCTGCCCCTTAACATTAGTACTATTGGGTGGACATCTCAGCACGTCCCTCTCCTTGTATATTTCCTTCATCATGTCGCACATTTGATACTGCACTGAAAACACCTGTGAAGAGAGAAGACATTTTACACATGTTTTCCTGGTCTTCCTGTGCTGCCATTAATCTTTCTGCCATGACACAAAATCAATCCTTTGACTGTGACTCAACCGTCATATCCCTTTGATTTGCATGTGCGTGGTTTGGAGATGTGGAGGGGAGCCTTCAGCCATGAACTGGTTCAACATAAAGCTGAAAGGGCTTATATACAGAATATGTTCTTTGACAAATTGTTCTGGTTGTTCTTTTATGTCATTCATAAATATTTCCAGTGTTCACAGAGTTAATGTGTTTTGCTAAAAGCTCATTTAGTAGCTTTGTGTTTGATGTGTGTTTGGGTAAAAATGGTTGCCGTGAGCTTTAGTGGAGGTGTGTAACACTGATAGGTTGAACTGATACGACATTAGGACACCGTATTCATAAACAATATAATCACCCCAAATTAAAGAACCTGGCCTGCATATTAAAATTCTGAACACAGTATTATATTGTGAAATATCACAGTTAAAGCCTGTGAAGTGATACATTAATTGTGTAATATACAGTTACATCTTGTGAATTCCTGAAATAATTTAAGGTGCAGCTTTGATGGTTTTATGTAACCAGCACTGACCTTCATTGACCTCTGACCTTTAGTGACCCCTGTCTTCCTGTTGCAGGTGTGTCGGTGCTGCTGCTGCCTGGACTGATTGTTCCTGCAGGTGAGCTGATGGAAGTGAAAACAATCACTGACACTAGGCCGGTCACAATAACTACTTTTGTTGGACCATATATTGTCCCTGAATTAATTATTGTGATAAACAGTGTTATTGTAATTTTAAGACCAATTTACGACACTTATATAATGATGATATTATAGCATATTAATGCACTTTAACAGAGAAACTAATTTTTTACTCTGAAATGACAATTGAAATCTCAATTATCTCTCATAATAATAAATAAATAAATAAATAACACCTTACCACCAAAACAACCTGCACCAGGAGCCAGTCTGCCAATATCTTTTGACTTTTTTTGCTCTGTTTTAATTGTGTTTATTGTTCACACACTATGGGGAGTCTTCACAGGTGTTTTATTTTGAAAAACTGACTGGATTCTCCTTTTGCTTCCCTCAAAAATAGACTCACTGCGTGTTCTCTGCAAAGTGGAATAACAAAAATAATTGGCTAATATCATCTATCCTTAAACCCTGCACAGGCTCAGAATGGTCTTTATGAAAATCTTGGAGGTCCTGGGATGTTTTAAAATCAGTGCTTGAAGTGGGCCGATACGCCTCGGTACGCAGTTCTCGCAGGCCTCCCTCTCCCGGTACCGGGACATTTTCTTGCGTACCGGGACTTCTCCCGAGCTGCCGGTCCTCTCCTCTGCGCTCTCCATATCAGGTTCTCTGAAGCCATGTGACGCTCAACTGTTCCCGTTCTCGCCTGCCTGCTGAACTTCGGGCGGACAGAGACAAGGGAGAAGAGAAGCTCGGGTGCCTTTTAAGCAGCTGTGTATGAATGTAGCTTGTCAATGTTGGTGAACCGACCAATCACAACCTGGATGGAGCGGGACTTTGACTCTCTCCAGTCAGATATATCATTATTAAAGATGATCAGGCCATGGTTGACGTCTGGATAACAGAAAAGGGAGAAGAGAAAGTAGTTGACCAAGTGGAGCTTGGGAACCGAAGGCCGGGTCTCACTGTTGTATATAAGGTGCGGACGTAGGAGAGGCCCACGCTGTGGGTGGGCGTAGACAAAAATTTTCTGTGCCACGCGGACACGCGTAGGGGTAAACCCACAGTCTATGGGTAAACCCAATAACAATAGCCTTAGAGGGCTGCGGCAGTAAGTAAAAGTTAAAATCACACACACATGCAATAAAAGCACAGCACACAAATAAAAACACACCAAATGCATAAAAAGTCAAAGTCATTTTCTGGCCACACGTCACAACTTAGTATACCTTAGTCACCTGTATCAGTTTCTTCTGACAGTGACAACACAGATCCCGATCAGCAGTCACCTCACCAGAACAAAGATGGTTAACAACAGTGAGGTATCACTCCCACAGAGTGGCCTCACTGGATCACACAGGGGCCGTCACAACAGTTTGTCTTACGTAAATTAAACAGTCTGGATGTTCAGGCTAAGTTACACTCCACCCGAACTCAGCGTGGAGTCAGCTGTGGCCATGGTAATGTAAGCTCAATTTAACTTGTGATCCAACAGCTGTATTTACCGTTGCATGTCCCATCTCACTCACTGATTTAACAAACACACACACACACAAGTTGGAAGCAGCGTGCAGAGACTAAAATCAGCTGAGAATGGTGTAGGCTATACGACGTAGGTACATGAGGTCACAAATGATGTGTGAGCAGGTTGAACAGAGATTACAAATAAAATGTGAATGAACTGTGTTACTGCAGCCAGACAATATAAAGCTGCACAACATATTTCAGAATTACTGGCTGTATTTCCTACCTGTCACTGTTAAAACCCACCAAAATCAAATCCTTAACACAGGCAACACACCAGCTGTGGTGTAACAACACAAACACACCCCAGAGGATTTTTTTGCTCAGAATAGTCTTTTCTTTAACTCCTGAGAAAACACTAAGATCTCAATTAGGGATGTCCAGATCCGATCACGAGATCGGAAATCGGCCGATCACGTTGTTTCAGACTCGATCGGAATCGGATGTTACCTCACGATCAGGACTCGGATATAAATGTATACTGTAAAACTTCAATTAATAGCCGAGTCCCAAATAGCCTCCTACCTCCTTTCTGGCCTGGGGTAGAAACACAGTTTGACAAAACGCCTGCCTCCATTAAACACCTGGTCTATGTAGATGTTCTTTGGATATATAAGACATCTTAAACCCTGCGGGGTCGCCGCTTTAGCTGTTTCTAAGCTGCTTAGTTCATACAAATACAGTATTCATTTTTAAATGTATGATCAATATGAACACGCTACTCATCATCAGATCGGTTAGATTCTCCACAATTCAATCGTTCAGTTCATTTACCGGAAACAACGAGCCTCAAAGTCTGATTCTTATAGATTTACCGGTGTAACCTGCATGGTAGGCTACAAGAGAGAAAAGGAAAAAAGTGGCGACTGCCGTTACCTTTGAAGCCTGGTTAAGTCCGAATGTGTCTGTTCCTTGATTATTTATCTTCCTTTACTCTGTAAGGGTCCACCGACCAAAAGAATCAAAACAGCTTTTCATAAAAATGTATCCAAGTTGTAAATCCTGTCATGTGAAGCCCATCGCTCTCTGTTAACTTGTCTTATCCTGCACCGTGTTGTTTTCGTGCCGACTTCAAAATAAAAGCGCATAAGCCGTCTGTCGAGCAAGATCAAATGAATGATGTGTATTTGATCTTATTTGATTTTATACAAGTATTATTCTGTTTGAAATAAATAAACTGTGTCATAGTGGTTTCAGTTTTATGCAAAGGAATTAAAGGCCTGTCCCATATGGACGTCTGTCCCAAATATAGGCAGGGTCAATTCAGTGATTATAGCAAATAAAAGCCGGGCTATCATTCAAAGTTTTACGGTATATATTCTCATTATTTTTTAAAACATCTATAGCCTAGTTATGCAGCTCTGTAGACAGTGAGGTACTTTTTAGTGCCGTTGCAAACGTCCTTGATGAGAACAGAAACAGGCTCAAACCTGACATGGTAGAGGTGTTAGTTTTCATTAAGAAAAACATACATTTCCTTCTGTGAAACGTATAACTGTGATGACAGTAAGAGTTAGAGTGCAGTTCCTAAAAGCGCATTACTGGCTTTGCAAACACTGCAGCACTTTTATTTTTGTATTTGTTTACATGCCTGCTGGGTATTTTAAGTTGAGGTGCTGTTTGTTTTTATCTTAGACTTTTTTATATTTCCTGTTGCACTAAAGTCCAAAAGTGAAGAATTTATGTCATTTATTACTTGATTGTTGAAGCTTCCTCACAGAAGTGCTCTGTTTGTTAACAGAGTTGTTGAATGTTAAAATAAGGTGAATTTAAAAAAGGGAACATCCTGGATCTGTTTTTTCGCTCTTCTTTATTCTTTTAAGTATTATAGAAGTAGCGGATCAGGACTCGGTATCGGTAGATACTCAGATTCAGATTCAGATTCATTCTTTATTGTCCTCAGTGGAGGAATTTTTTTTTCACAGTCTGTACAAAGAGCACCTACAAAATGAATTCTAAACAAACTACGCATAGTACACACATATATGGACAATATACACATATCTACACATAACATATAGACAATATACACATATCTACACATTACACTAAAGTGACATCATTAACTTGTCTGTGAGTTTAACGCTCTTATAGCACAGGGTACAAACCTTTTTCCGAAGTGTAGAGCAGCTGTCTGTATCTACGGCCAGATGGGAGAAGGGTGAAGCATGGGTTGAGAGGGTGGCTGGGGTTTTGCACTATGGTAGTTGCTCTACGAGCAGTGGAAGTGTTAATGAGGGCTGGAAGGTTGGGAGTGGGAAGACCTATTATTTTGGAGGAGGTGTTTTTAAGAAGTTTATTCTTATTGGTGAGAGAGAAAGCATGGTGAAGCAGCAGGTAGCACAGTACAAGAGGATGGGTTCAATGATACTGCGATACAGGAGAAGCAGGAGGTGTGGTTTGACTGAGAGATTCCTGAGCTTACGAATGACAGAAAGTCTTTGTGACAGCGTCTGTGGATGTCTGTGATGTGGTGATCAAAACTCAGTTTATTGTCCATAGTGATGCCGAGGTACCTGAAGCTGTCAACAGTTTCTACTGGCTGGCTGTTTATAGAGACGGGGCAGTGAGGGGTGGAGAGTTTATGACGTGTGTCCAGGATGAGTTCCTTTGTCTTTGTGATGTTGAGGAGGAGGTGACTGTCTTCACACCACTGTGTGAAGTGAGCAATGGATTGGTGATATGCTGCAACTGATTCTGTGTCAGAGAGGAGGGCGAGTATGGCTGTGTCATCTGAGTATTTGAAGTATTTTGTAATAGGAGAAGGGCTGATGCAGTCATTGGTGTACAATGTGTAGAGAAAGGGGCTCAGGACGCAGCCTTGGGGGGCTCCAGTGTTGACAGTAATGGTGGTGGATGTGGTGTTTCCCGCCCTCACTGCCTGTGATCTGTCACTGAGGAAATTATGGATCCAGGGGATGAGGAGAGGTGGCACATAGAGGTGGTGGAGTTTAGTTATCATGGTGTGACGTTGAATTGTGTTGAAGGCAGAGCTGAAGTCCACAAAGAGAATCCTGGCATAATGGCCAGGGGAGTCCAGATGTTGTAGAGTGTGGGGGAGGCTACAGCGTCCTCTGTTCCTCTTTTGGCCTTATAGGCAAACTGGTAGGGGTCCAGCTGTGGGCAGAGAGCCGGAAGGATGATGTTCAATACCAGTTTCTCAAGACATTTGGCGATTATGGAGGTGAGTGCTACTGGTCTATAATGATTCAGTTCAGAGGGGCGGGGTTTCTTGGGTACATGAATGATGGTGGCTGCTTTCCAGAGGGTGGGGGCAGTTGCAGTTTGTAGTGATTCTTTGAAGAGTGAGTGCAGAACAGGAGTTCCAGGATACAGTTCCTGAGCAGCCTTCCAGTGGTCCCATCAGGGCCAGGGGCCTTCCCGGTTTTACACCTCCTGAGCTGATGATTGATGATTGATTTTCTATTTTTTTACTAGGTGTAGGCTATTTAAAATCATTTTTGATTGAGGAGCATACAGTATGCGTGCAGCACCTCCTCCACTCACTCTCTCCCTCTATCTCGTGAACACCGCTGCACCCCCTTCCCCCCTTAGTTACTTTTATCACCCAGTAATAAGTACAGCAATAATATTACTTTTTTAAGGAGTAATAAGTAACTAGTAATATATTACAATTTTGGAGTAACTTGGTTTCGGTTTGTAGGCCTATCTCCGATGAAGTGCAGTGCCCTGGTCTCATTCAGTACAGTCTGAAGGGAGCACAGCAGAGTGTAGGTCAGGTAGACTTTTAAAAAATATTATGAATTCTCATTAAATAATGATGTTAATAATAATAATAATATTAAAACAAAGTCCAGGAGTTTAGAACTGAATTGAAATGAAATAATTTATCATCGAGGTAAAAGGTGTCCCAACAGATAACTTTTTCAGTTTTGTTTATAAATCTTTTTTTGTGAATAAAGCAAAATAAATATTATTTATTTTACCAATTTATAATCATTTATTATGTTACAACTATAGAGGATAATAAAGTAAAGAAACAACATTAAGATTTTGGGACGCTTTACATTAACTTCAGGACGGTTCAAATTGTTTTTCAGGACAGTTCCAGGACGGAGGTGAAAAAAGTTAGTCTGGAGCCCTGTGCTGGTGGACGTCTCCCACTATGGGGAAGACAAAGTATGGCTGCTCAGGGGTGGGAAGGCTCCTGAGCAATCTTTCACACTCAGTGGTGAAGTTCTTTTTGTCAAACCTGGCATAAAAGTTGTTTAGGTCTCTGGTGAATGACTTGGGGTCAGTGGGTGCAGGAGTGCTGGCTTTTGACGTGGTGCCAGTTAGTGTTTTGACTTTCTGGAATGCCTGTCTGGTGTTCATGCTGCTGAAATCCTGTTCTAGTTTGTCCTTGTATGCTAGTTTAGCCTTTTTTATTTCTTTCTTCACAGAGCGGTTAATGTCTCTGAGTGAGAGCCAGTCTTTGCGTTGGAAGGCCTGTTGTTTCTCCTTCAGTTTGAGCTTTATTTGTTGGGTCATCCATGGTCTGGAGTTGGGGTATTTTCTTCACGGTTTTGACGGGGATGGTGGTTGCCATGTAGAACTTGATGTAGTCAGTTATGGCATCTGTTTTATATCCAGGTCACCGTCAAAAAATACTCCAGTCGGTGCATGCAAGGGACCCCTGTAGTTGTGCAGTTGCGTCCTCCGACCACTGTGTGATGCTGTAGGTGGCCGGGTTTTCCCAACGGGGGGGGGGGGTGAAAGGGCACCTCCGTAACCTGGTGCGTACCCCTCCTCGCCTTCCTCGTTTCCTCGGCTTGTGTAGGATGTCAGCTGGGATTACATCCAATGGTTTTAGGCCCGGAGTGCGAGAAGATCTTGGCAGGAGTAGGTGAGTTTGTTGCCACTCTGTGTTTATACTGTGTACACAGTTTCTATCCTCAAGTCAAAGGCAAAATCTCCCACCTGGTCAAATTTTTAATTTCAGTTATTAATTTCCCATAGTTCGCTTCAAATAGCTGTGACGTAGCCGAGGTGATAATAATACCCAGATATCTGAACCCTATATTAGTACATGTGAACTTGAATTTCCCCTTTAAATCAGCTGGACACTGACCTGAGAGCATCATAGCTACTGATTTAGCCTCATTGGTCAGATATCCTGAGATCTCCCCATACTTGTTCAGGTTATTCACCAGGGCTGTTAATGAGGTGGAAGGTGCATTTATATATGTTAATATATCGTCTGCGAATAGTGATATTTTGTGTGCCCCCCCCCCCATCCCTTATTCCCTTTATATCTTTATTCTGTCTTATTGACTCAGCCAGTGGTTCTATACTTGCAGCAAACAGTAATGGGCTCAGACAGTCTCCCTGTCTGACTCCTCTTTTGAGTAGGAAAAAGTCTGAACACCCATTGACTCTAATCCATGATTTGGGGTTTTTGTATACCATTTCACCCAGTCTATGAAGGTTGTGTGAAATCCAAAATTTGCTAATGCTTTTTGTGCATCTAAGCTGAGCAACATGGAAGGCTGGGATCTGTTTGTGGCACATGAGATAAGATTTAATGTCCTTCTGATATTGTTAGCACCTTGCCTTCCAGGAATAAAGCCTGTCTGATCTGGTTTGATCAATTTAGTTATATGCCTCTGCATTCTCCGTGCCATTATGTTTGTTAATATTTTCAAATCATTGCAGAGCAAGCTGATGGGTCTATAGCCCTCACATGAAGTTGTATCTTTGCCCTCCTTATGTAAGACCGAAGTGATGGCTTCTGAGCAAGTCTTTGGCGAGTCACCTGATGTCAGAGCGTAATTAAAGACACACTAGTACTGGTGTGATCTCCCTTGTAAAAACTTTATAAAATTCCCCTGGAAACCCATCTGTACCCGGGGATTTATTATTTTTAAGATTTTTTATAGTGTCTGATATTTCTTGTATTGTAATTGGCTGTATTATTTCAAATGCCTCCTCGGTCGATAGTGATGGTAGATTTAATTTTTTAAGAAACGCTTGAGTCTTGTTTTCCATGGAGTCTAGCTCAAAGTCATTATATAAGTCTTTATAATATTCTGCAAAAGGCTTTATCACAGGTTGTTTGGAGCGGGGATGTTTTATTTTTGAAATAATCCTACTTGTTTGAGCCTTTCGGAGTTGGAATGCTAGAAGACGACTTGCTCTATTCCCCATATCATAATATCGTTGATTTGTAAAGCGTAGAGCTCCTTCTGCCTTGAATGATAATAATTTATCTAATCTGTGTCTGTTTTCTTTCAGTTCTTGGAGTGTGGACTTACTTGGTTTCCTTTTATGTTCTACTTCTAGATCTCTGATTTTACTCTCTAGCACCCTCTGCTGTTTTAGACGATCTTTTCTTAGTCTAGAGGTTACTTCTATGATTTTTCCCCTTATCACAGCATTTCCCCCATCCCATAGAGTCGATGGTGATACCTCGCCATTATCATTTATTTCCAGATACTCCTTTAGATTTTCTCTTATCTCCTTTACTGCCTTCTCATCTGATAGGATTGACACATTCAATCTCCAATATTTAAAAAAGGATTCTTTATCTATTGCTACAGTTAGAGTAATGGGGGCACGGTCACTTATAGTTATGGTCTCTTTACCACATTCCACAACTTTGTGTATATGTTGCTGTGATACACAAAAAAATCTATCCTAGAGTAACTACCGTGTGGGTTTGAATAAAAAGTAAAATCCTTCCCTCTAGGATTATTGTTTCTCCATGGGTCAATAAGACCTAACTCCGAAATGTCGTCATTCAATACACTGTTTTTTCTTGAAAAATGCTTGAAATAACATTGGCTATGTTTTTAAAAATTGCTTCATTTACCTCATTCGTGGGCATATATGTTGAGTATTGATATAGTCATCTCTCCTATGGAGCCAACCACCATTCCATATCTTCCCATATTATCCTTTGTCACTGATTCAACAGAAAATGGTAGGGACTTATGGATTAATATAGCTACGCCCCTTCTTGCCATATGAAGCATGGTATACTTGATTAACCCATTCTCTTCTTAGATTTTTATATTCATCCTCCACCAGATGAGTTTCTTGTAGTAGAGCAATTGAACAATGTAGATTTTTTAGCTGGTTCAATATCTTCCTCCTCTTGATGGGATGATTCAAACCGTGGACAGACACAAGTTTCAGCCTGTCCATAGCAGGTTCAATTCAAGTGAACAGTGAAAAAGGTCAACATTAAGCATCTCCTTCAGAACTATTATACAGTAACAAAAAAGTGTGACTTCCAACAGTCCCAGCCTCAGAGAGATGTGGCGTATTCTCTCTGAGAAAATAGCACTAAGTGCACTGCAACTTCAAAGGTGTTGTGTAAAGTTGCTACTTGCCCTGACTGAGCATTAATTTTGCTCTCCCTCACCAATATTCATATGTATTTATCTAGGTAGTAATACTTACATATTTACATATTTAGATATGTGTCTATTTATGCGTTTCTATTCTTTCTTCAGTCCTTACCACAATCCTCATATTCCTGAGGTCACTGGATGATTGCTTATAAATCCGCTACTGTGGTTTCTGGCTGCCTCTTCTCTCTCCTCTGCCCTGTCACTGTCTTTCAGCATCATCCTCTGTAGTCTGTCCCTCCAGATGTTTCTACGTGTTCTAATGTTGACAGACATGTTTCTGTGAAGATCGTATCTGTAGCCTTTAGAGCCGACAGCTGGTCTGCTGCTCTGACAGAGATCACAGCTCAGTGGACAGATGATACAGCTGTGCGACAGCTCACATTTAACTGACGTCGCTTTAAAATCACGTCTCCGAGGAAAGGACACTTCATTTAATTAAATGCCCGCTTCCTCGACTCCTCACATCTCGGGTGGGAGGGACTAAGACGCGCCGCGAGGAGTGCAGGATTGAGGAGTCGAGGAAGCAGAAATTTGGGAAATGACAAAGGCCCCTGGTCTAACTGTTTTCTTCTTCTTCAGATTCTCAGGTTACTCTGGAGATTCCTGCACTTCCTGTGTTGGCAGGAAGTGATGTCACTCTGCGCTGTAGAAGCAAAGATCAGTTCGCACTCGAAGCCTTTTTCATCAGGGATGGTTCTGAACTTGGATCTGGACCTGAAGGACAGTTCTCCATCAAGAACATCAGTCAGTCTGATGAAGGTCTCTACTGGTGTTATTTTGATCAGACTGCTGAATCTCCTTGGAGATGGCTGAGCGTCAGAGGTCAGGACACTGACATCACTTCCTGTTTAAAGATATGAACTAACCTGCTGACCTGATAATCGGGGCTTGACATTAACTTTTTTGCTCACTAGCCAATGTGGCTGGTGGTTTTCCAAAGTTACTTGCCACGCAGCATTTTCACTAGCCACATTTGTGTTGTTGGAAAATTACGTTTTATATGATTAAAGTTGACAATGCGGCTTAAAACGTGTTAAAATGTACTAATATTATCACTAGCTCTGCTTTTTTTGAAAACATGTCGTCTATTAAGATAAACACATAAAACAACTTCTTATTGTTAATAATAAAGGTGCTGCATCAGAAACAGTAAATACTGTAATACAGAGTAGAAAAATGATCTGCATTAGAAACAACCAGCAGAGAATTATACATTTTTTCTAAGAAAAACACCCACAATTAAGGCAACAGGATTAAAACTTTCTTTAGGCCTATATGTCAGCTTTGGGGACTTTGATCGGACTTTGCTCTGACTGGGTTAATGTTTCTCATCATGAAGCTCTGGTCGCTCTGAGTAACTGGAGATACGTCCACCTGAAACAGGTATAGGTCTACAGATTAGTCCCACACAAACGGATCTCCTGCTTTCTTTTATGGCGTGATTACTTTTATTAAAACATAGAATAAACTCTGGAAGGATAGTTGTGACATGAGGTGACATAAAGGCAGCCCTGCTAGTAGTTACACCGTGTCCCTTAGTCATGAAGCTTATTTTTTCTTTATCTCAGCTCTGCCTTCTCTCGTTCTCCTGTGCATTTCTTCTCCACACTGCTCGGCCACGCCCACTCACGCTCTGACTGAGCGGCTGTGCTGATGTGCGTGCCAGCGGTCGCGTGTGGTGACAGAGATCAAACCATCAGGTTAAAAGCAGGAGGCTGAGGGGACTGTGGCTGCCCTGTGACAGATTCAACTTTGATATTCTGGTTTCACAAAAGTCTGGATGTCATATTCGGTGAGGCACTGCAGGAGAGGTGAGGCGCCCTGTGGTCTGGATTCTCCTGCTATATCATCGCTGCCGCTGGTTCAGTTGATTATTAAAGGCTGACTAAAACAGCCCTCAGTTCTGCGGCCAGTCTGCGAGTTTCATCTCCACGGTCTTCTTGTTTACAGCGTTGTCCTTCAAGAGAGGCTTCACGAATGGACCAATGAGCAAACACTGTTTGCAGGTAGTACTCATGGGAGTTGTAGTGTCGCAGTGTCAAATTGCCATTCGTTTGTTATTTCAGATGCCTTTTGAAAAGACGCCAAAGTGGCTAGTGGGAGTGACTGTGTTACTCGCCAAGGCTGAAATCCACCCGCATTTGGCGGGTTGGTGGCTGTTAATGTCGAACCCTGCTGATCATAAACTGGTCACTGCACTGATCCAGGTTCTGCTGATTCCTCCTCCAGCCTCAGGTCTGATGGTCTAACTGTGTTTTCTTTTTCAGATGATGATTCTCAGGTTACTCTGGAGATTTCTGCACTTCCTGTGTTGGCAGGAAGTGATGTCACTCTGCGCTGTAGAAGCAAAGATCAGGTCGCACTCAAAGCCTTTTTCATCAGAGATGGTTCTGTCATTGGCTCTGGGCCTGAAAGACAGTTCACCATCAGGAACTTCCACCAGACTGATGAAGGTCTCTACTGGTGTTATTTTGATCAGACTGCTGAATCTCCTCGGAGACGGCTGAGGGTCACAGGTCAGGACACTGACATCACTTCCTGTTTAAAGATATGGACTAACCTGGGGCGAGTTCAGCGCCGACAAAACGTAGCAAAACATTTTTTTCAACGGTGGTTCCCTGAAGGCCCTGCTGTGTTTTTCTGCCTTTTTAACATCATTGTGTTTACAAACTTGTTGCAGCTGATTGGCTAACACCTGAGACACGCAAACGGGAGAAAACATACTCGAACCTACCTGTTGCAGAGCGATGCGCAACATTGCAAAGAAACATGTTGTTCAATCCGAAAATGTTACAAACCAGTGAAAACGTTTTGAGACTGAACTCGCCCCAGCTGACCGGATGATAAACTGATCCAGGTTCTACTGATTTCTACAGCAGGCTCTGGTCTGATGGTCTAACTCTGTATGTGGCTCTGGTCTGATGGTCTAACTCTGTATGTGGCTCTGCTCTGATGGTCTAACTCTGTCCGTATGTGGCTCTGGTCTGATGGTCTAACTCTGTATGTTGTTCTGGTCTGATGGTCTAACTCTGTATGTGGCTCTGGTCTGATGGACTAACTCTGTCTGTATGTGGTTCTGGTCTGATGGTCTAACTCTGTCTGTATGTGGCTCTGGTCTGATGGTCTAACTCTGTATGTGGCTCTGGTCTGATGGTCTAACTCGTATGTGGATCTGGTCTGATGGTCTAACTCTGTATGTGGCTCTGGTCTGATGGTCTAACTCTGTATGTGGATCTGGTCTGATGGTCTAACTCTGTATGTGGCTCTGGTCTGATGGTCTAACTCTGTATGTGTCTCGGGTCTGATGGACTAACTCTGCCTGTATGTGGTTCTGGTCTGATGGACTAACTCTGTATGTGGATCTGGTCTGATGGACTAACTCAGTCTGTATGTGGTTCTGGTCTGATGGACTAACTCTCTCTGAATGTGGTTCTGGTCTGATGGTCTAACTCTGTATGTGGATCTGGTCTGATGGACTAACTCTGTCTGTATGTGGCTCTGGTCTGATGGACTAACTCTGTCTGTATGTGGCTCTGGTCTGATGGACTAACTCTCTCTGAATGTGGTTCTGGTCTGATGGTCTAACTCTGTATGTGGATCTGGTCTGATGGTCTAACTGTTTTCTTCTTCTTCAGATTCTCAGGTTATTCTGCAGATTCCTGGACATCCTGTGATTGCAGGAAGTGATGTCACTCTAAGCTGTAGAAGCAAAGATCAGTTCTCACTCGAAGCCTTTTCATGAAGAATGGTTCTAAACTTGGATCTGGACCTGGACAGTTCACCATCAGGAACATCAATCAGTCTGATGAAGGTCTCTACTGGTGTTATTTTGATCAGACTGCTGAATCTCCTCGGATATGGCTAAGGGTCAGAGGTCAGGACACTGACATCACTTCCTGTTTAAAGATATGAACTAACCTGTTGACCTGATAATAAACTGATCACTACACTGATCCAGATTCTACCGATTCCTCCTCCAGGTCCTACTGCTTCTTCTTCTTCTTCTTCCTCTACTCCTCCTCCTCTATCTTCTTCTTTTCTTCTCCCCTTCTCATACTTCTCCTCCAGCCTCCTCCCCCTCTCTCCCCTGCCTTCCTAACAGTTGGAATAGCTTTTGGTTCTCTGGTTCTTCTGGTTCTGGTCCTGATCGGGGTTCGGTTGCTCTGCAGGAATCAAACAGGTATGAAAACTGTTCGACTCACCTGAAATTAACAAGCTGACACCTGATGGCTGGACTGGGATAAAACATTGGCCCTGGCATTTTTGGCCCAGGCAGCCCACAAAAATCAGCCGAACACTCCTCACCAATACACCATCCTTCCATTTAAGGGCTCAGATTAGGGGTGTGACGAAACACTTGTGACCAAAGATGGTGTCAGACTGGCTTTGTGTTGACCTGTATGGTGTCAGACTGGCTTTGTGTTGACCTGTATGATGTCAGACTGGCTTTGTGTTGACCTGTATGGTGTCAGACTGGCTTTGTGTTGACCTGTATGGTGTCAGACTGGCATTGTGTTGACCTGTATGGTGTCAGACTGGCTTTGTGTTGACCTGTATGGTGTCAGACTGGCTTTGTGTTGACCTGTATGGTGTCAGACTGGCTTTGTGTTGACCTGTATGGTGTCCGACTGGCTTTGTGTTGACCTGTATGGTGTTAGACTGGCTTTGTGTTGACCTGTATGGTGTCAGACTGGCTTTGTGTTGACCTGTATGGTGTCAGACTGGCTTTGTGTTGACCTGTATGGTGTCCGACTGGCTTTGTGTTGACCTGTATGGTGTCCGACTGGCTTTGTGTTGACCTGTATGGTGTTAGACTGGCTTTGTGTTGACCTGTATGGTGTCAGACTGGCTTTGTGTTGACCTGTATGGTGTCCGACTGGCTTTGTGTTGACCTGTATGGTGTCAG
>JALXJV020000002.1:48736983-48824839 GCA_024633595.2 Lepomis macrochirus
TACTTTACACTGTTATACGAGCTGCACGCTCACTACTTTACACTGTTATACCGAGCTGCACGCTCACTGCTTTACACTGTTATACGAGCTGCACACTCACTGCTTTACACTGTTACAAAAGCTGCACGCTCACTACTTTACACTGTTATACGAGCTGCAGGCTCACTACTTTACACTGTTATACGAGCTGCACGCTCACTACTTTACACTGCTATACGAGCTGCACACTCACTACTTTACATTGGAGCAAAGTGTCATTTCTTCAGTGTTGAAACATGAGAAGATAGAATCAAATATTTACAAAGATGTGAGGGGTGGACTCACTTTTGTGAGATGCTGTATGAACACTGCCGTGATTAAAAAAGGCATTAAAGCGTACACAATAAGGTGTTCAAGGCACCACCATTTCTGTTTAAGTCAATTCTCTGCTGTGTTTTTTTGGGGCTGAACTCGGCCCTGCTTCTAAGCCGTGAAGCACCAATCATGAGCAGCAGGGTATCATGCAGCGCAGCCAATGATGCGCTGAGTGTGTTAATAAGGAAGTGAAGCTGAAGGCATCACTCTGCTGCTCAGACTGACTGACAGTCGACATCCAGTCAACATGAAGGCTTCACCTGTGTCTCTGCTGCTTGGTGAGTCACACACTCAGCTACTATCCATTCACTCTTCTAGTCACCCATCCATAGGTTAATTAATTAATTAATTATTCATTAATTAATTCATTTGTTCATCCATCCCTCATCCATCCATCCATCCCAGCTCAGTTTGTACTCAAACAAGACCTAATGTTTGAAGCAGAAAATGTTGATTAGAAGTTTTTAATATTTGATGTTGAAACTATCAGAACATTTTAATGTTTATAGGTAAATGTTTTCGATTGTGTAAGCTTTAGTGACATCTAGCGGTGAGTTTGCAAACTGCTGAATGCACTGTCTATGGTGACAAACACGGGACAAAAGAGCCAGTCAAGAAAGGAGGTTTACTTGTTCATCCAACATCAACATTTGAAGTGTTGAAGTTGAAATTGAAGTGTTACATGATGCTTCACACTCCTGCAGTACATTATGTCACTGTAAATGAGGAACACCTCAAAAACTAAATAATACTCCTCCATTTGTCCAAATGTCACATGTCTTCTTACTTCTAATAAACCAGGCGACTACTCTGAGATTTTATATTCTTATTAATGAAAAAGAAGAAGAAGTAACGAAACTTTCAATAATTCTATTGAAATAATAATTTCAATATGGAATGACTTGAACAGATGCAAGATGTGAGACAACATTTATGGCCACACCTCATCCTGGCCCTAACCTGGCCCTGGCCCATGGTGTTCAAGCCCAGCCCGGCCCCAGCCTGATAACATCTGCTATTTATCAGCCTGAGCTTGACATCAATTTCACGCTGTCTCTGACGCGCACTCTTTTGGATATATGGTCCAACACACGGTCCAATGACCAACTGTCGCGTATATAGTAGCAGCCTATGTTCCTGTTGCTTAGACTGTTTAGAATATAATCAATACAACCAGTTAATTTGTAAATTATTAGGTGCCAGAGCACCTGAAATGTGCCGATGCATCAAAAAATAATTAAGAAATAATTTAAAATCCAATAATTAATTAAACACATGGCGTATCTGCACATTGTTTTAAAGGGGATGAGAAACCATTATTAGCTACCAAATCTAACAGTGCTGTGCTGTAACGGAGCACACTTTAGAGGGCGGAGCGAGCTCCAGCTATAGCACTGAACACAACATTTCACACAGAAGCCTATGTGTGGCCTGCAGAGCACAATGAACATAAGTACATCTGCAGAGCGACCAAAATATTTTAATGAATAATTTTATTATCTTTGAGCCGCTGTGAGAACTAACTCAACACAATGGAGAATCAGTTCATCCAGTAACTATGAATTTGGTGCATAAAATCTGTATTGGGGATTTGTCCTCAAAATAAATCAAACAAAAGAGAAAATGGCAACTAAATCCTACACAGGGAAAAGTAAGTTCATTGTCCAGAAAGCAAAGAGTTTATTTTAAATGTTTCATTTAAAGCAAGCAAACAAACAAATGGCGTCTGCAGCCTCCTGCCCTGGTAAAAACCATGAACCTCTCCTCCATACCTGTGCTATGTATCCACCACTATATGTAGGTTCACCTTCCCAAGCTACCCAGTACTGTGGTGTTTTTATTTATGCTGCTGCCTGTCTCAGTCAGGTCACCCTTGAAATCTCAACGCGACTCTGCTGGTTAAATAAAGGCTTTAATAATAACAAACTTGTAAAGCTGAAAGCTGCTGTCAGACTCAGAGTGTGAGCTTGTTTCCTGGAGGCGGTAAGAACCAGCTTTCAGCTGAACTGTCCTCAGCTCAGATGCTATTCTGATCTTATCTGAGTTTCATGTGTCACTTCTTCTCTAAGTGTGACATTTCCATGGTTATTAATGTCCACGCTGAGTTTCTGCAAACAGGAAGGAGCAGAAAAACACTGACCTGACTGAGAAACAAACAGCTCCTGATTCCTGAAACACTGACTGGCAGGTTACAGTTTAATTTAGACTGCTGGATTGTTTCTGAGGCTGTTTCAGCTTTTTCAGTCAGGACTCAGTCTAAACCTTTAACACATTAGAGGCCTTATGTGAGCGATCAGGCCTCTACTCACTCTGCTGCTCCACCTGTTCTTGGGTTCTCCATATCAGGGCCGCTCCAAACCTGTTAGTGTGGAGGAAATAAACAGTATCATCCACTGTATCAGCCACTTTCTGAGAGCTTCACTTCCCTGACAGTCTGTGACTTTATATATTTGATCAGGGACGTGCACAGAGATTTAGGGGGCAGGGGCTCAAGGAAAAAGGGCACCAATCATTAATTATTAAAACATTTAAAACAAAATATTGAACAAATTAACCTAACGCTGACTTCCGTACCAATTAATTTTTAATTCCCTCACACATGCACCAATTGTTTCATACTCATTAGATTTCTACAAAATAATCAGTTCACACAGAGACCATGGTCTTCAGTGTTCACATACACACACAATAACTGATGGTGACGATGAGTTCTACATTTGAGGGAGAGCTGTCTGTATCATGTCATGATCAAAAGGAAGTTACTGTTTAAGGCAGGACACTTTTATACAGTGGTTAGTTTTGAGATTTTGGTCTGTTTCTTTTCCTCTGGAAGAAAACTTCCAAAATACATAGATGGTGTTTCATTTGTGTAGCGGCATGGTGAGTTCATGTGTCACCTGTAGTGTTTCCATTAAATACAGTACATTAGTCTAGAGTTTTGGCTGGTACCATTTGCCTTGGAAGGTTGAGATTACCTCGTTGAGGGTGGCTGTGGCTGTAAGGAGGTAGAGTGGGTTGGCCGTTAATCAGAGGGACGCGGTTCAATTCCCGGCTGCCCCAGACTGCGTGTCGAAGTGTCCTTGGGCAAGACACTAAACCCTAATTGACCCTGGCGGCTGTTCCACCAGTGTGTGAATGTTAGTTTCAGCTGTGAAATGAATCAGACAGTTTTAATAATTAATATTTGAGACAGAAGAATCTGTTAGCTGAGAGCTGCAGTCACATGGTTCATCTGTTCATTCATTCATTAGTTTGATCTAGAACCAATGAATCAGAATGTTTTAATATTTAATATTTGAGCCAGAAGAATCTGTTAGCCGAGAGCAGCAGTCACATGGTTCATCTGTTCATTCATTCATTAGTTTGATCTAGAAAATGAATCAGAACGTTTTAATATTTGAGACAGAAGAATCTGTTAGCTGAGAGCAGCAGTCACATGGTTCATCTGTTCATTCATTCATTAGTTTGATCTAGAACCAATGAATCAAAAGCGTTTTAATATTTGAGACCAGAAGAATCTGTTAGCTGAGAGCTGCAGTCACATGGTTCATCTGTTCATTCATTCATTAGTTTGATCTAGAAAATGAATCAGAATGTTTTAATATTTGAGACAGAAGAATCTGTTAGCAGAGAGCTGAAGTCACATGGTTCATCTGTTCATTCATTCATTAGTTTGATCTAGAACCAATGAATCAAACGTTTAATATTTGAGCCAGAAGAATCTGTTACTGAGAGCTGCAGTCACATGGTTCATCTGTTCATTCATTCATTAGTTTGATCTAGAACCAATGAATCAAAACGTTTAATATTTGAGACAGAAGAATCTGTTAGCAGAGCTGCAGTCACATGGTTCATCTGTTCGTTCATTCATTAGTTTGATCTAGAACCAATGAATCAGAACGTTTTAATATTTAATATTTGAGACAGAAGAATCTGTTAGCTGAGAGCTGCAGTCACATGGTTCATCTGTTCATTCATTCATTAGTTTGATCTAGAACCAATGAATCAGAATGTTTTAATGTTTGAGCCAGAAGAATCTGTTAGCTGAGAGCTGCAGTCACATGGTTCATCTGTTCATTCATTCATTAGTTTGATCTAGAACCAATGAATCAGAATGTTTTAATATTTAATATTTGAGAGAGAAGAATCTGTTAGCAGAGAGCTGAAGTCACATGGTTCATCTGTTCGTTCATTCATTAGTTTGATCTAGAAAATGAATCAGAATGTTTTAATATTTGCGACAGAAGAATCTGTTAGCTGAGAGCTGCAGTCACATGGTTCATCTGTTCATTCATTCATTAGTTTGATCTAGAAAATGAATCAGAACGTTTTAATATTTCAGCCAGAAGAATCTGTTAGCAGAGAGCTGCAGTCACATGGTTCATCTGTTCGTTCATTCATTAGTTTGATCTAGAACCAATGAATCAGAATGTTTTAATATTTAATATTTCAGAGAAGAATCTGTTAGCAGAGAGCTGCAGTCACATGGTTCATCTGTTACGTTCATTCATTAGTTTGATCTAGAACCAATGAATCAGAATGTTTTAATATTTAATATTTCGAGAGAAGAATCTGTTAGCAGAGAGCTGCAGTCACATGGTTCATCTGTTCGTTCATTCATTAGTTTGATCTAGAAATTGAAGCGGAACATTCAGAACAATTCTGATAAAATCTGTTTTCAACAAAACTGCGTGAGTTTAATTCAGTATAATAAACAATTTTCTTTCAGGCTCTCTTCCTGAACAGAAGACATCTCTTAATAGAAAGGTTAAGTGCTAAGTCATTAGTCATTCACATACTGTAGATAAAGTCTAACATTGTTTTAACATGTGTTATATTGTTACTAATGAAAAGATATCCACGATAATTATCATAGTTTGTGCAAGCATTAGGGTTTCTGGGTGACTCTTCCATATTTTATCTGCATCTTTGTATTCAAACTCAAAAGTAGCTCTTTTGAAGTAAAGTGCTGTGTGCTCATGACCACACAGAGCAAACCTCTTTAACATGGACATTTTCCATAGAAGTGGATGTGCACTACTCTCAACTCCCTGCTGTCACAGCTCAGGGCTAGCTCTCTCACCCAAATGAGGAAGCGGTTCCACAGAGCGTTGCTTTAATGTCTGGAGCGGTCTGCAGCTCACAAGTAGCTAACAGTGAAGTAACTTAACTTACACATTAGCTACATAGCTGGATGTGGTCTGTCACGTCTTTGTTTTTAACAAACCAAAATGTAATTAAGGAACACATTATCAACACATGCACTCAATCTAGAGATGCTCAATCAAGAAGTCTCAGTCTGTGACTAAAGTCCAAGTCAAGTCTTAAGTCTTTGAGCTAAAGTCCAAGTCAAGTCTTAAGTCTCTGAGCTAGAGTCCAAGTCAAGTGTCAAGTCTTTGAGCCTAAAGTCCAAGTCAAGTCTCAAGTCCTCTGAGCTAGAGTCCAAGTCAAGTCTTAAGTCTCTGAGCTAGAGTCCAAGTCAAGTGTCAAGTCTCTGACCTAGAGTCCAAGTCAAGTCTCAAGTCCTTGACCTAAAGTCCAAGTCAAGTCTCAAGTCTCTTGAGCTAGAGTCCAAGTCAAGTCTTAAGTCTCTGAGCTAGAGTCCAAGTCAATTCTTTGACCTAAAGTCCAAGTCAAGGCTCAAGTCACTTGTGTTTTTAATGAAAGTCGTATCACCTGCCAGGCTAGACCATAAACCAAATAGCTATCCACTGGCTCTCACCACCCTACTTTTATCATTCCAAATAGTAATTACCAAGAGTGTGATCTGTTATTTTAAGGCAGTGTTTCTCAGCGGTGTACCGCCCCAGAGCGTTCGAGAATGATGGAGGCTGAAAGCAATATTTTAGAAAGAGGCTGAGCTGCTTTTGGGGGCGTTTGTTGTTTGGAAATTCTAAGGTGAGATTACACCAAAGATTCACAACAATACAAGTTCACACTTTGAACTACTTGCAAGAAACTGTGGTCTGCAACATTAAAACCTGCCAGTTTAGTCCACTGCGACTGGACGAGACTGTGCATTTTTTCTCCATCAGCTACTTGTGGTGCAGCTTCGTGCTGCCTTCATGGGAAACAGGAAGTCAGAGTATCATCTCTAAATTTTACCCACATTGCGTTTACTGTGTAAACTCTAGAAAACCGGCAGCTCTCTTTCTAGGTGGAAAAGTGTTTATTTCTCTGAGGAAAACACCGTGAACGTCTTCTTATCGCGAGTGGTTACACATTTACAAGAGGGATATTCTGCTGTCGGACTCACCCTGAAAGCAACTTCAGCTGCGACACCAGCGAGTGACGTCGACCCTCCTCGGCTGTGAGTTGCAGACAGTTTGTGCCAAAGCGGACATGTAGGTAGCTTCAGTCGGCTATAAAAATGTAGCGTTAAAACTGAAGCCCTGTCTCGGCTCTGTTGGGGACTGTTAGCAGCACTTTATCAGAGGTGCTGAAGTTCAGCTGTGTGGAATTATTCGAGAGCTTTCTGTGTGATCACAGGTGTGTCGGTTAGTTTCAGTTCTCATTCAGTTTTGTCTGTCAGACGGTGAGGGATACACAGCGAATCAGTAACATAATGCAGTAAAATATTTTGAATTCTCTTTAAATAAGCTAATGGCGTTAGTCTCCTATAATGTCTTTTTTCTTTACCTGTCAGAGAACACAGATCTGTGGCAGAGATTCTGAATGTGCAGAAAGTTTTGAACATGAGCAGATAAGTTACAGTGTTTCCCATACGTTCATTTATTTGTGGCCACCGACCGCGATATAAGCGTGACCGTAATATATTTATTTTTATTTTATTTTGACTGCAGAGCTGCAGGCACCGCTAGTCCATGAAACTCATCCTCTCTCTCGTCCCTCTCCTCTCTCTCTCTCCCTCGTGAACACAGGTGCACTACGCCAGTCAATGTCGGAGACCCAGCTAATAGAAGTTTTTTGTTTGTTTTTTTTTCCTCCCAGCTAATAGAAGTTATTAGCCAGCATGTAAGGGGCCTGGCTAATAAGGAGAGCTAAGTTAATGTTAAAATACAGCTGGGTTTTCGAGGTTAGCTGTACAGCTGCAGCACAGTTACACTGTCATTCTGTGGGAAACACTGACAGGAGATAAAGTCGGTCAGTAACTGAATTAAAACAGATTCATTTATCACTGAGATGAAAAGGGGCCATAAACACATTTAAATAAGTTACTTCCCCACAAAGAGGAGGTAAGACTGAATCATGTGTGTTGACTCAGCAGGGATGATATTAAATAAGTTGATCTACAGGAGAAAAAATATTTAAAAGCAAGAAAAATGCCTGAGAGCCTCACTACATTGTATTCTATTATAATTATATATTTTGAATTGTCACCTGAATTTACAGACATTTCCACCTAAATTGGTGCAGAAAAGGCAGAAATTAGGGGAGAAATCTTCACCAGAATGCAGGAAATTAAGTGTTTAATGCTCAAAATCTTCTGGGGAGGACCCCACACCCCACTTATTAAGTGCCCCATCCAAGAAAACAGTATTTTGCTTCATACACAGTTCCTGTGAGGAACATTCAGTTATTAGTTAAATATAATTACTTTTCACCTGGCTTTTTTGTTACCTTTTCCATGTTTTTAATAACAATAGTAACAATAAAAAAATCAAAATATATTCAGGGCAAATAGTCAACATCTTTTTTGGTTTGTGGTGGTGGTGGGTGGGTGGGGATCTGGATAGTGGTTAGGGGAGCTGGCCCAAAAAGGTTGAGAACCACTGTTTTAAGGAGACAACAAATGTGCGCTGTAATACAAGCTGTACATTCACTACTTTCATTGTAGCAAAGCTGCGAAGAGCCGTGTAATCACGTCTGTGAGATACTGTATGTCAGAGGTTGCACACCCTGGATGTGTCACAGTGGGAATCAAACCGGGGTCTCTCACCCAAGGTATGTGTGTTATCCACTGGCCCTCACCAGCCTGTTTTTATCATTCTCTGTTGGATCAGTGGATAGCTAACTCCAAGTAAAGACATCACCGTTGGCTGTATCGTTCTTGCTTGTTCTCTCTTTGTTCCAGATCCAATATCTTTTGTTTTCATTCTGCGTTTTCTGTCTTTAACTTGCTGCTTTCTTTCCCAGATTCATGACATCTTAGTGGGTTGAACTAAGAGCCTCAGACATAGTCACACTTTCTGCAGAGATTTTTCTTGATGATCGTCTTGAGCTGGTTTGCTCTTTGGTTAATTTTTCCAGAAAGGATGTTGATGATGTTTTCTTGCACAATGTTGGTTCCACAGTGGTAGGTGTTGGTGGCGCATTTCTCAATTGTCTCTTTATTGTGTTTGGGGAGGATTCACACCCTCCTACATCTTTATCTTTACAGGCATTGGAATGAGTTTCACAAATTCGTCTCTTTTCCTTAATGTAAATGGTCTGTATTTGTATAGCGCCTTTCTAGTCTTTGTGACCACTGAAGTGCTTTTACACTACATCACATTCACCATTCACACACAGAGCCCAAGTGCTCAAACACAAAATAGCATTCATACACATTTATACACTGGTGAAATAGCCACCAATTCAGGGTTCAGTATCTCGGCGTGCATCCTTCGACAGGAGCTGGGGATTGAACCGCCGATCTTCTGATTAACAGGCAATCTGCTCTAACAGGCTTCCTGAGCCACAGCTGCCTATAACATTAGTACTATTGGGTGGACATCTCAGCACGTCCCTCTCCTTGTATATTTCCTTCATCATGTCGCACATTTGATACTGCACTGAAAACACCTGTGAAGAAGACATTTTACACATGTTTTCCTGGTCTTCCTGTGCTGCCATTAATCTTTCTGCCATGACACAAAATCAATCCTTTGACTGTGACTCAACCGTCATATCCCTTTGATTTGCATGATGCGTGGTTTGGAGATGTGGAGGAGCCTTCAATCATGAACTGGTTCAACATAAAGCTGAAAGGGCTTATATACAGAATATGTTCTTTGACAAATTGTTCTGGTTGTTCTTTTATGTCATTCATAAATATTTCCAGTGTTCACAGAGTTAATGTGTTTTGCTAAAAGCTCATTTAGTAGCTTTGTGTTTGATGTGTGTTTGGGTAAAATGGTTGCCGTGAGCTTTAGTGGAGGTGTGTAACACTGATAGGTTGAACTGATACGACATTAGGACACCGTATTCATAAACAATATAATCACCCCAAATTAAAGAACCTGGCCTGCATATTAAAATTCTGAACACAGTATTATATTGTGAAATATCACAGTTAAAGCCTGTGAAGTGATACATTAATTGTGTAATATACAGTTACATCTTGTGAATTCCTGAAATAATTTAAGGTGCAGCTTTGATGGTTTTATGTAACCAGCACTGACCTTCATTGACCTCTGACCTTTAGTGACCCCTGTCTTCCTGTTGCAGGTGTGTCGGTGCTGCTGCTGCCTGGACTGATTGTTCCTGCAGGTGAGCTGATGGAAGTGAAAACAATCACTGACACTAGGCCGGTCACAATAACTACTTTTGTTGGACCATATATTGTCCCTGAATTAATTATTGTGATAAACAGTGTTATTGTAATTTTAAGACCAATTTACGACACTTATATAATGATGATATTATAGCATATTAATGCACTTTAACAGAGAAACTAATTTTTTTACTCTGAAATGACAATTGAAATCTCAATTATCTCTCATAATAATAAATAAATAAATAAATAACACCTTACCACCAAAACAACCTGCACCAGGAGCCAGTCTGCCAATATCTTTTGACTTTTTTTGCTCTGTTTTAATTGTGTTTATTGTTCACACACTATGGGGAGTCTTCACAGGTGTTTTATTTTGAAAAACTGACTGGATTCTCCTCTTGCTTCCCTCAAAATAGACTCACTGCGTGTTCTCTGCAAAGTGGAATAACAAAAATAATTGGCTAATATCATCTATCCTTAAACCCTGCACAGGCTCAGAATGGTCTTTATGAAAATCTTGGAGGTCCTGGGATGTTTTAAAATCAGTGCTTGAAGTGGGCCGATACGCCTCGGTACGCAGTTCTCTCGCAGGCCTCCCTCTCCGGTACCGGGACATTTTCTTAGCGTACGGGACTTCTCCCGAGCTGCCGGTCCTCTCCTCTAAGCTCTCCATATCAGGTTCTCTGGGCGCTTCGTGACGCTCAACTGTTCCCGTTCTCGCCTGCCTGCTGAACTCGGCGGACAGAGACAAGGGAGAAGAGAAGCTCGGGTGCCTTTTAAGCAGCTGTGTATGAATGTAGCTTGTCAATGTTGGTGAACCGACCAATCACAACCTGGATGGGGCGGGACTTTGACTCTCTCCAGTCAGATATATCATTATTAAAGATGATCAGGCCATGGTTGGCGTCTGGATAACAGAAAGGAGAAGAGAGTAGTTGACCAAGTGGAGCTTGGGAACCGAAGGCCGGGTCTCACTGTTGTATATAAAGGTGCGGACGTAGGAGGACTACGCTGTGGGTGGCGTGAACAAAAATTTTCTGTGCCAGCGGACAGCGTGGGGTAAACCACAGTCTATGGGTAAACCCAATAACAATAGCCTTAGAGGGCTGCGGCAGTAAGTAAAACTTAAAATCACACACATGCAATAAAAGCACAGCACACAAATAAAAACACACCAAATGCATAAAAAGTCATCAAAGTCATTTTCTGGCCACACGTCACAACTTAGTATACCTTAGTCACCTGTATCAGTTTCTTCTGACAGTGACAACACAGATCCCGATCAGCAGTCACCTCACCAGAACAAAGATGGTTAACAACAGTGAGGTATCACTCCCACAGAGTGGCCTCACTGGATCACACAGGGGCCGTCACAACAGTTTGTCTTACGTAAATTAAACAGTCTGGATGTTCAGGCTAAGTTACACTCCACCGAACTCAGCGTGGAGTCAGCTGTGGCCATGGTAATGTAAGCTCAATTTAACTTGTGATCCAACAGCTGTATTTACCGTTGCATGTCCCATCTCACTCACTGATTTAACAAACACACACACACAAAGTTGGAAGCAGCGTGCAGAGACTAAAATCAGCTGAGAATGGTGTAGGCTATCTGACGTAGGTACATGAGGTCACAAATGATGTGTGAGCAGGTTGAACAGAGATTACAAATAAAATGTGAATGAACTGTGTTACTGCAGCCAGACAATATAAAGCTGCACAACATATTTCAGAATTACTGGCTGTATTTCCTACCTGTCACTGTTAAAACCCACCAAAATCAAATCCTTAACACAGGCAACACACCAGCTGTGGTGTAACAACACAAAACACACCCCAGAGGATTTTTTTGCTCAGAATAGTCTTTTCTTTAACTCCTGAGAAAACACTAAGATCTCAATTAGGGATGTCCAGATCCGATCACGAGATCGGAATCGACCGATCCGTTGTTTCAGACTTCGATCGAATCGGATGTTACCTCACGATCAGGACTCGGATATAAATGTATACTGTAAAACTTCAATTAATAGCCGAGTCCCAAATAGCCTCCTACCTCCTTTCTGGCCTGGGGTAGAAACACAGTTTGACAAAACGCCTGCCTCCATTAAACACCTGGTCTATGTAGATGTTCTTTGGATATATAAGACATCTTAAACCCTGCTTGAGTCGCCGCTTTAGCTGTTTCTAAGCTGCTTAGTTCATACAAATACAGTATTCATTTTTAAATGTATGATCAATATACGAACACGCTACTCATCATCAGATCGGTTAGATTCTCCACAATTCAATCGTTCAGTTCATTTACCGGAAACAACGAGCCTCAAAGTCTGATTCTTATAGATTTACGGTGTAACCTGCATGGTAGGCTACAAGAGAAAAGGAAAAAAAGTGGCGACTGCCGTTACCTTTGAAGCCTGGTTAAGTCCGAATGTGTCTGTTCCTTGATTATTTATCTTCCTTTACTCTGTAAGGGTCCACCGACCAAAAGAATCAAAACAGCTTTTCATAAAAATGTATCCAAGTTGTAAATCCTGTCATGTGAAGCCCATCGCTCTCTGTTAACTTGTCTTATCCTGCACCGTGTTGTTTTCGTGCCGACTTCAAAATAAAAGCGCATAAGCCGTCTGTCGAGCAAGATCAAATGAATGATGTGTATTTGATCTTATTTGATTTTATACAAGTATTATTCTGTTTGAAATAAATAAACTGTGTCATAGTGGTTTCAGTTTTATGCAAAAGGAATTAAAGGCCTGTCCCATATGGACGTCTGTCCCAAATATAGGCAGGGTCAATTCAGTGATTATAGCAAATAAAAGCCGGGCTATCATTCAAAGTTTTCACGGTATATATTCTCATTATTTTTTAAAACATCTATAGCCTAGTTATGCAGCTCTGTAGACAGTGAGGTACTTTTTAGTGCCGTTGCAAACGTCCTTGATGAGAACAGAAACAGGCTCAAACCTGACATGGTAGAGGTGTTAGTTTTCATTAAGAAAAACATACATTTCCTTCTGTGAAACGTATAACTGTGATGACAGTAAGAGTTAGGAGTGCAGTTCCTAAAAGCGCATTACTGGCTTTGCAAACACTGCAGCACTTTTATTTTTGTATTTGTTTACATGCCTGCTGGGTATTTTAAGTTGAGGTGCTGTTTGTTTTTATCTTAGACTTTTTTATATTTCCTGTTGCACTAAAGTCCAAAAGTGAAGAATTTATGTCATTTATTACTTGATTGTTGAAGCTTCCTCACAGAAGTGCTCTGTTTGTTAACAGAGTTGTTGAATGTTAAAATAAGGTGAATTTAAAAGGGAACATCCTGGATCTGTTTTTAGCTCTTCTTTATTCTTTTAAGTATTATAGAAGTAGCGGATCAGGACTTCGGTATCGGTAGATACTCAGATTCGAATTCAGATTCATTCTTTATTGTCCTCAGTGGAGGAATTTTGTTTTCACAGTCTGTACAAAGAGCACCTACAAAATGAATTCTAAACAAACTACGCATAGTACACACATATATGGACAATATACACATATCTACACATAACATATAGACAATATACACATATCTACACATTACACTAAAGTGACATCATTAACTTGTCTGTGAGTTTAGCAGCTCTTATAGCACAGGGTACAAACCTTTTCCGAAGTGTAGAGCAGCTGTCTGTATCTAGACCAGATGGGAGAAGGGTGAAGCATGGGTTGAGAGGGTGGCTGGGGTTTTGCACTATGGTAGTTGCTCTACGAGCAGTGGAAGTGTTAATGAGGGCTGGAAGGTTGGGAGTGGGAAGACCTATTATTTTGGAGGAGGTGTTTTTTAAGAAGTTTATTCTTATTGGTGAGAGAGAGCATGGTGAAGCAGCAGGTAGCACAGTACAAGAGGATGGGTTCAATGATACTGCGATACAGGAGAAGCAGGAGGTGTGGTTTGACTGAGAGATTCCTGAGTTTACGAATGACAGAAAGTCTTTGTGACAGCGTCTGTGGATGTCTGTGATGTGGTGATCAAAACTCAGTTTATTGTCCATAGTGATGCCGAGGTACCTGAAGCTGTCAACAGTTTCTACTGGCTGGCTGTTTATGGAGACGGGGCAGTGAGGGGTGGAGAGTTTATGACGTGTGTCCAGGATGAGTTCCTTTGTCTTTGTGATGTTGAGGAGGAGGTGACTGTCTTCACACCACTGTGTGAAGTGAGCAATGGATTGGTGATATGCTGCAACTGATTCTGTGTCAGAGAGGAGGGCGAGTATGGCTGTGTCATCTGAGTATTTGAAGTATTTTGTAATAGGAGAAGGGCTGATGCAGTCATTGGTGTACAATGTGTAGAGAATGGGGCTCAGGACGCAGCCTTGGGGGGCTCCCGTGTTGACAGTAATGGTGGTGGATGTGGTGCTTCCCGCCCTCACTGCCTGTGATCTGTCACTGAGGAAATTATGGATCCAGGGGATGAGGAGAGGTGGCACATAGAGGTGGTGGAGTTTAGTTATCATGGTGTGACGTTGAATTGTGTTGAAGGCAGAGCTGAAGTCCACAAAGAGAATCCTGGCATAATGGCCAGGGGAGTCCAGATGTTGTAGAGTGTGGGGGAGGCTACAGCGTCCTCTGTTCCTCTTTTGGCCTTATAGGCAAACTGGTAGGGGTCCAGCTGTGGGCAGAGAGCCGGAAGGATGATGTTCAATACCAGTTTCTCAAGACATTTGGCGATTATGGAGGTGAGTGCTACTGGTCTATAATGATTCAGTTCAGAGGGACGGGGTTTCTAGGGTACATGAATGATGGTGGCTGCTTTCCAGAGGGTGGGGGCAGTTGCAGTTTGTAGTGATTCTTTGAAGAGTGAGTGCAGAACAGGAGTTCCAGGATACAGTTCCTGAGCAGCCTTCCAGTGGTCCCATCAGGGCCAGGGGCCTTCCCGGTTTTACACCTCCTGAGCTGATGATTGATGATTGATTTTCTATTTTTTTACTAGGTGTAGGCTATTTAAAATCATTTTTGATTGAGGAGCATACAGTATGCGTGCAGCACCTCCTCCACTCACTCTCTCCCTCTATCTCAGTGAACACCGCTGCACCCCTCCCCTTAGTTACTTTTATCACCCAGTAATAAGTACAGCAATAATATTACTTTTTTAAGGAGTAATAAGTAACTAGTAATATATTACAATTTTGGAGTAACTTGGTTTCGGTTTGTAGGCCTATCTCCGATGAAGTGCAGTGCCCTGGTCTCATTCAGTACAGTCTGAAGGGAGCACAGCAGAGTGTAGGTCAGGTAGACTTTTAAAAAATATTATGAATTCTCATTAAATAATGATGTTAATAATAATAATAATATTAAAACAAAGTCCAGGAGTTTAGAACTGAATTGAAATGAAATAATTTATCATCGAGGTAAAAAGGTGTCCCAACAGATAACTTTTCAGTTTTGTTTATAAATCTTTTTTTGTGAATAAAGCAAAATAAATATTATTTATTTTACCAATTTATAATCATTTATTATGTTACAACTATAGAGGATAATAAAGTAAAGAAACAACATTAAGATTTTGGGACGCTTTACATTAACTTCAGGACCGGTTCAAATTGTTTTCAGGACAGTTCCAGGACCGGAGGTGAAAAAAGTTAGTCTGGAGCCCTGTGCTGGTGGACGTCTCCCACTATGGGGAAGACAAAGTATGGCTGCTCAGGGGTGGGAAGGCTCCTGAGCAATCTTTCACACTCAGTGGTGAAGTTCTTTTGTCAAACCTGGCATAAAAGTTGTTTAGGTCTCTGGTGAATGACTTGGGGTCAGTGGGTGCAGGAGTGCTGGCTTTTGGCGTGGTGCCAGTTAGTGTTTTGACTTTCTGGAATGCCTGTCTGGTGTTCATGCTGCTGAAATCCTGTTCTAGTTTGTCCTTGTATGCTAGTTTAGCCTTTTTTATTTCTTTCTTCACAGAGCGGTTAATGTCTCTGAGTGAGAGCCAGTCTTTGCGTTGGAAGGCCTGTTGTTTCTCCTTCAGTTTGAGCTTTATTTGTTGGGTCATCCATGGTCTGGAGTTGGGGTATTTTCTTACGGTTTTGACGGGGATGGTGGTTGCCATGTAGAACTTGATGTAGTCAGTTATGGCATCTGTTTTTATATCCAGGTCACCGTCAAAAATACTCCAGTCGGTGCATGCAAGGGACCCCTGTAGTTGTGCAGTTGCGTCCTCCGACCACTGTGTGATGCTGTAGGTGGCCGGGTTTTCCCAACGGAGGTGAAAGGGCACCTCCGTAACCTGGTGCGTACCCCTCCTCGCCTTCCTCGTTTCCTCGGCTTGTGTAGGATGTCAGCTGGGATTACATCCAATGGTTTTAGGCCGAGTGCGAGAAGATCTTGGCAGGAGTAGGTGAGTTTGTTGCCACTCTGTGTTTATACTGTGTACACAGTTTCTATCCCCTCAAGTCAAAGGCAAAATCTCCCACCTGGTCAAATTTTTTAATTTCAGTTATTAATTTCCCATAGTTAAGCTTCAAATAGCTGTGGCGTAGCAGAGGTGATAATAATACCCAGATATCTGAACCCTATATTAGTACATGTGAACTTGAATTTCCCCTTTAAATCAGCTGGACACTGACCTGAGAGCATCATAGCTACTGATTTAGCCTCATTGGTCAGATATCCTGAGATCTCCCCATACTTGTTCAGGTTATTCACCAGGGCTGTTAATGAGGTGGAAGGTGCATTTATATATGTTAATATATCGATCTGCGAATAGTGATATTTTGTGTGCCCCCATCCCTTATTCCCTTTATATCTTTATTCTGTCTTATTGACTCAGCCAGTGGTTCTATACTTGCAGCAAACAGTAATGGGCTCAGACAGTCTCCCTGTCTGACTCCTCTTTGAGTAGGAAAAAGTCTGAACACCCATTGACTCTAATCCATGATTTGGGGTTTTTGTATACCATTTCACCCAGTCTATGAAGGTTGTGTGAAATCCAAAATTTGCTAATGCTTTTTGTGCATCTAAGCTGAGCAACATGGAAGGCTGGGATCTGTTTGTGGCACATGAGATAAGATTTAATGTCCTTCTGATATTGTTAGCACCTTGCCTTCCAGGAATAAAGCCTGTCTGATCTGGTTTGATCAATTTAGTTATATGCCTCTGCATTCTCCGTGCCATTATGTTTGTTAATATTTTCAAATCATTGCAGAGCAAGCTGATGGGTCTATAGCCCTCACATGAAGTTGTATCTTTGCCCTCCTTATGTAAGACCGAAGTGATGGCTTCTGAGCAAGTCTTTGGCGAAGTCACCTGATGTCAGAGCGTAATTAAAGACTACACTAGTACTGGTGTGATCTCCCTTGTAAAAACTTTATAAAATTCCCTGGAAACCCATCTGTACCGAGGATTTATTATTTTAAGATTTTTTATAGTGTCTGATATTTCTTGTATTGTAATTGGCTGTATTATTTCAAATGCCTCCTCGATTCGATAGTGATGGTAGATTTAATTTTTTTAAGAAGCAGCTTGAGTCTTGTTTTCCATGGAGTCTAGCTCAAAGTCATTATATAAGTCTTTATAATATTCTGCAAAAGGCTTTATCACAGGTTGTTTGGAGCGGGGATGTTTTATTTTGAAATAATCCTACTTGTTTGAGCCTTTCGGAGTTGGAATGCTAGAAGGCGACTTGCTCTATTCCCCATATCATAATATCGTTGATTTGTAAAGCGTAGAGCTCCTTCTGCCTTGAATGATAATAATTTATCTAATCTGTGTCTGTTTTCTTTCAGTTCTTGGAGTGTGGACTTACTTGGTTTCCTTTTATGTTCTACTTCTAGATCTCTGATTTTACTCTCTAGCACCCTCTGCTGTTTTAGACGATCTTTTCTTAGTCTAGAGGTTACTTCTATGATTTTTCCCCTTATCACAGCATTTCCCCCATCCCATAGAGTCGATGGTGATACCTCGCCATTATCATTTATTTCCAGATACTCCTTTAGATTTTCTCTTATCTCCTTTACTGCCTTCTCATCTGATAGGATTGACACATTCAATCTCCAATATTTAAAAAGGATTCTTTATCTATTGCTACAGTTAGAGTAATGGGGGCACGGTCACTTATAGTTATGGTCTCTTTACCACATTCCACAACTTTGTGTATATGTTGCTGTGATACACAAAAAAATCTATCCTAGAGTAACTACCGTGTGGGTTTGAATAAAAGTAAAATCCTTCCCTCTAGGATTATTGTTTCTCCATGGGTCAATAAGACCTAACTCCGAAATATCGATCATTCAATACACTGTTTTTCTTGAAAAAATGCTTGAAATAACATTGGCTATGTTTTTAAAAATTGCTTCATTTACCTCATTCAGTGGGCATATATGTTGAGTATTGATATAGTCATCTCTCCTATGGAGCCAACCACCATTCCATATCTTCCCATATTATCCTTTGTCACTGATTCAACAGAAAATGGTAGGGACTTATGGATTAATATAGCTACGCCCCTTCTTGCCATATGAAGCATGGTATACTTGATTAACCCATTCTCTTCTTAGATTTTTTATATTCATCCTCCACCAGATGAGTTTCTTGTAGTAGAGCAATTGAACAATGTAGATTTTTTAGCTGGTTCAATATCTTCCTCCCTCTTGATGGGATGATTCAAACCGTGGACAGACACAAGTTTCAACCTGTCCATAGCAGGTTCAATTCAAGTGAACAGTGAAAAAGGTCAACATTAAGCATCTCCTTCAGAACTATTATACAGTAACAAAAAGTGTGACTTCCAACAGTCCCAGCCTCAGAGAGATGTGGCGTATTCTCTCTGAGAAAATAGCACTAAGTGCACTGCAACTTCAAAGGTGTTGTGTAAAGTTGCTACTTGCCCTGACTGAGCATTAATTTTGCTCTCCCTCACCAATATTCATATGTATTTATCTAGGTAGTAATACTTACATATTTACATATTTAGATATGTGTCTATTTATGCGTTTCTATTCTTTCTTCAGTCCTTACCACAATCCTCATATTCCTGAGGTCACTGGATGATTGCTTATAAATCCGCTACTGTGGTTTCTGGCTGCCTCTTCTCTCTCCTCTGCCCTGTCACTGTCTTTCAGCATCATCCTCTGTAGTCTGTCCCTCCAGATGTTTCTACGTGTTCTAATGTTGACAGACATGTTTCTGTGAAGATCGTATCTGTAGCCTTTAGAGCCGACAGCTGGTCTGCTGCTCTGACAGAGATCACAGCTCAGTGGACAGATGATACAGCTGTCGCGACAGCTCACATTTAACTGGCGATAAGCTTTAAAATCACGTCTCGAGGAAAGGACACTTCATTTAATTAAATGCCAGCTTCCTCGACTCCTCACATCTCGGGTGGGAGGGACTAAGGCAGCGCCTTGAGTGCAGGATTGAGGAGTCGAGGAAGCAGAAATTTGGGAAATGACAAAGGCCCCTGGTCTAACTGTTTTCTTCTTCTTCAGATTCTCAGGTTACTCTGGAGATTCCTGCACTTCCTGTGTTGGCAGGAAGTGATGTCACTCTACGCTGTAGAAGCAAAGATCAGTTCAGCACTTCGAAGCCTTTTTCATCAGGGATGGTTCTGAACTTGGATCTGGACCTGAAGGACAGTTCTCCATCAAGAACATCAGTCAGTCTGATGAAGGTCTCTACTGGTGTTATTTTGATCAGACTGCTGAATCTCCTTGGAGATGGCTGAGCGTCAGAGGTCAGGACACTGACATCACTTCCTGTTTAAAGATATGAACTAACCTGCTGACCTGATAATCGGGGCTTGACATTAACTTTTGCTCACTAGCCAATGTGGCTGGTGGTTTCCAAAGTTACTTGCCACGCAGCATTTTCACTAGCCACATTTGTGTTGTTGGAAAATTACGTTTTATATGATTAAAGTTGACAATGCGGCTTAAAAGCGTGTTAAAATGTACTAATATTATCACTAGCTCTGCTTTTTTTGAAAACATGTCAGTCTATTAAGATAAACACATAAAACAACTTCTTATTGTTAATAATAAAGGTGCTGCATCAGAAACAGTAAATACTGTAATACAGAGTAGAAAAATGATCTGCATTAGAAACAACCAGCAGAGAATTATACATTTTTCTAAGAAAAACACCCACAATTAAGGCAACAGGATTAAAACTTTCTTTAGGCCTATATGTCAGCTTTGGGGACTTTGATGGGACTTTGCTCTGACTGGGTTAATGTTTCTCATCATGAAGCTCTGGTCGCTCTGAGTAACTGGAGATACGTCCACCTGAAACAGGTATAGGTCTACAGATTAGTCCCACACAAGCGGATCTCCTGCTTTCTTTTATGGCGTGATTACTTTTATTAAAACATAGAATAAACTCTGGAAGGATAGTTGTGACATGAGGTGACATAAAGGCAGCCCTGCTAGTAGTTACACCGTGTCCCTTAGTCATGAAGCTTATTTTTTCTTTATCTCAGCTCTGCCTTCTCTCGTTCTCCTGTGCATTTCTTCTCCACACTGCTTCGGCCACGCCCACTCACGCTCTGACTGAGCGGCTGTGCTGATGTGCGTGCCAGCGGTCGCGATGTGGTGACAGAGATCAAACCATCAGGTTAAAAGCAGGAGGCTGAGGGGACTGTGGCTGCCCTGTGACAGATTCAACTTTGATATTCTGGTTTCACAAAAGTCTGGATGTCATATTCGGTGAGGCACTGCAGGAGAGGTGAGGCGCCCTGTGGTCTGGATTCTCCTGCTATATCATCGCTGCCGCTGGTTCAGTTGATTATTAAAGGCTGACTAAAACAGCCCTCAGTTCTGCGGCCAGTCTCGCGAGTTTCATCTCCACGGTCTTCTTGTTTACAGCGTTGTCCTTCAAGAGAGGCTTCCGCGAATGGACCAATGAGCAAACACTGTTTGCAGGTAGTACTCATGGGAGTTGTAGTGTCGCAGTGTCAAATTGCCATTAGTTTGTTATTTCAGATGCCTTTTGAAAAGGCGCCAAAGTGGCTAGTGGGAGTGACTGTGTTACTTCGCCAAGGCTGAAATCCGCCGCATTTGGCGGGTTGGTGGCTGTTAATGTCGAACCCTGCTGATCATAAACTGGTCACTGCACTGATCCAGGTTCTGCTGATTCCTCCTCCAGCCTCAGGTCTGATGGTCTAACTGTGTTTTCTTTTTCAGATGATGATTCTCAGGTTACTCTGGAGATTTCTGCACTTCCTGTGTTGGCAGGAAGTGATGTCACTCTGCGCTGTAGAAGCAAAGATCAGAGTCGCACTCAAAGCCTTTTCATCAGAGATGGTTCTGTCATTGGCTCTGGGCCTGAAAGACAGTTCACCATCAGGAACTTCCACCAGACTGATGAAGGTCTCTACTGGTGTTATTTTGATCAGACTGCTGAATCTCCTCGGAGGCGGCTGAGGGTCACAGGTCAGGACACTGACATCACTTCCTGTTTAAAGATATGGACTAACCTGGGCGAGTTCAGCGCCGACAAAAGCGTAGCAAAACATTTTTTTTCAGCGGTGGTTCCCTGAAGGCCCTGCTGTGTTTTTTCTGCCTTTTTAACATCATTGTGTTTACAAACTTGTTGCAGCTGATTGGCTAACACCTGAGACACGCAAGCGGGAGAAAACATACCTCGAACCTACCTGTTGCAGAAGCGTCGCTAACATTGCAAAGAAACATGTTGTTCAATCCGAAAATGTTACAAACCAGTGAAAGCGTTTTGAGACTGAACTTCGCCCCAGCTGACCGGATGATAAACTGATCCAGGTTCTACTGATTTCTACAGCAGGCTCTGGTCTGATGGTCTAACTCTGTATGTGGCTCTGGTCTGATGGTCTAACTCTGTATGTGGCTCTGCTCTGATGGTCTAACTCTGTCCGTATGTGGCTCTGGTCTGATGGTCTAACTCTGTATGTTGTTCTGGTCTGATGGTCTAACTCTGTATGTGGCTCTGGTCTGATGGACTAACTCTGTCTGTATGTGGTTCTGGTCTGATGGTCTAACTCTGTCTGTATGTGGCTCTGGTCTGATGGTCTAACTCTGTATGTGGCTCTGGTCTGATGGTCTAACTCGTATGTGGATCTGGTCTGATGGTCTAACTCTGTATGTGGCTCTGGTCTGATGGTCTAACTCTGTATGTGGATCTGGTCTGATGGTCTAACTCTGTATGTGGCTCTGGTCTGATGGTCTAACTCTGTATGTGTCTCGGGTCTGATGGACTAACTCTGCCTGTATGTGGTTCTGGTCTGATGGACTAACTCTGTATGTGGATCTGGTCTGATGGACTAACTCAGTCTGTATGTGGTTCTGGTCTGATGGACTAACTCTCTCTGAATGTGGTTCTGGTCTGATGGTCTAACTCTGTATGTGGATCTGGTCTGATGGTCTAACTGTTTTCTTCTTCTTCAGATTCTCAGGTTATTCTGCAGATTCCTGGACATCCTGTGATTGCAGGAAGTGATGTCACTCTGCGCTGTAGAAGCAAAGATCAGTTCTCACTCGAAGCCTTTTTCATGAAGAATGGTTCTAAACTTGGATCTGGACCTGGACAGTTCACCATCAGGAACATCAATCAGTCTGATGAAGGTCTCTACTGGTGTTATTTTGATCAGACTGCTGAATCTCCTCGGATATGGCTAAGGGTCAGAGGTCAGGACACTGACATCACTTCCTGTTTAAAGATATGAACTAACCTGTTGACCTGATAATAAACTGATCACTACACTGATCCAGATTCTACCGATTCCTCCTCCAGGTCCTACTGCTTCTTCTTCTTCTTCTTCCTCTACTCCTCCTCCTCTATCTTCTTCTTTTTCTTCTCCCCCTTCTCATACTTCTCCTCCAGCCTCCTCCCCCTCTCTCTCCCCTCCCTTCTTAACAGTTGGAATAGCTTTTGGTTCTCTGGTTCTTCTGGTTCTGGTCCTGGTCGGGGTTCGGTTGCTCTGCAGGAATCAAACAGGTATGAAAACTGTTCGACTCACCTGAAATTAACAAGCTGACACCTGATGGCTGGACTGGGATAAAACATTGGCCCTGGCATTTTTGGCCCAGGCAGCCCAAAAAAATCAGCCGGACACTCCTCACCAATACACCATCCTTCCATTTAAGGGCTCAGATTAGGGGTGTGACGAAACACTTGTGACGAAAGATGGTGTCAGACTGGCTTTGTGTTGACCTGTATGGTGTCAGACTGGCTTTGTGTTGACCTGTATGATGTCAGACTGGCTTTGTGTTGACCTGTATGGTGTCAGACTGGCTTTGTGTTGACCTGTATGGTGTCAGACTGGCATTGTGTTGACCTGTATGGTGTCAGACTGGCTTTGTGTTGACCTGTATGGTGTCAGACTGGCTTTGTGTTGACCTGTATGGTGTCAGACTGGCTTTGTGTTGACCTGTATGGTGTCCGACTGGCTTTGTGTTGACCTGTATGGTGTTAGACTGGCTTTGTGTTGACCTGTATGGTGTCAGACTGGCTTTGTGTTGACCTGTATGGTGTCAGACTGGCTTTGTGTTGACCTGTATGGTGTCCGACTGGCTTTGTGTTGACCTGTATGGTGTCCGACTGGCTTTGTGTTGACCTGTATGGTGTTAGACTGGCTTTGTGTTGACCTGTATGGTGTCAGACTGGCTTTGTGTTGACCTGTATGGTGTCCGACTGGCTTTGTGTTGACCTGTATGGTGTCAGACTGGCTTTGTCAGACTATGCACAGTGTACGATAAGGTGATCGGGATTGTAACAATAGAAACAACGCTTCTCCACCTTTACCCCTGAGCCAGCACGAGCACTCCGAGTTTCATTAGGCTTTGCTATAGTGTCATCGTAGGAAGAAGAGTAATTCCTGATGGAGATGTTCTTGTATGTTAAAACAAACTGATCAGCAAGCACGGCAGCCTGCTGCAGCGTGGTTACTTTCTGTTTGTTGAGAACAACAACCTGTTCAGGCACACAGTTCTTGAATGCTTCTAACAGCATCAACTTGCAAACTGAGGAGAAATCATCGTCCTTACATGCAGCACACCACCGGTTAGATAGAATCCCTTGTTCTCTTGCAAAATCAATGTAAGTCTGGCCTACACCTTTCCTGAGAGCCCTCAAACGTTGCCTGTATACCTCTGGCACCAGCTCATACACTCGTAAGATGGCGCTCTTAACTTTTTCATATGAGAGGCTGTCTTGCACAGACAGCGAGGAGCAAGCCTCTTGAGCTTTTCCTGACAGTTTACACTGTAACAGGATGGCCCACACATCTTTTGGCCAACTCAGGGCAACAGCAATGCGCTCAAATGCAGTGAAATTGCTCTCAATGTCGGTTTGACGGGAGACAGGGACCAGAGAAATGTGTTTACTTACATCAAATGCACTAGTTGTGTTAGATCCCGATGGCACTGTACCGGCAGCGGCGGCTGAGAACTGCGCTGACCGCAGCTCCAACTCATGCATTCTAATGGCTGTTTCCGCCTCCAAATTCTTTAGCTCCAACTCCCTCCTGAGCTGGTGTTCACGCTCCTCACGCTCCAACTGGAGTCGAACCTTCAGCCGCACGTCCTCTCTAGAAGTAGGGGAGGACTCCACAAACAACGGGTAATACCTCAGCAGGGTGAACTGCTTACCATCGCCCTGCTTCAGACCAGGTGTGTCCGCCGCATCAGGTGGCGTGGCCACTACCTCCACCACAGAACCAGACACCCTCGCTGCTGCCCCTGCGGGCAAGTCTGTCAAACTCAAAACACCGCTCTGTATTAACCCGTCAGTCCCAGCAGCCCGCAGCTCTGCTTTAACCAGAGAGCTAGACACAGATAAACCATAATGTGTAGCGATAGCAAACAGGTGAGCTTTCTTACATCCCTCCAGCTGCTCTAGCTAGGGTTTGCTACAAACTCTACGCAGCCATCCTCACCACAATAGCTACCTGGTAGGCCTGCCTACCCAAAACTTAGCCTAAGCTGTCTTCTGGGGCTTTCCGGGCTCAAGGTGACTTTAAAGGCGAAACTTCGGCGGCCGGGGCCCCAAAAGCCTACCTCCGACAGGGAACTTGCTCCCCACCCAGGATTCGCTCCGAAAATAATAAAGGAAAAATAACAACCAAGTGCCCGATGGAAAGACTGCAGGGCAGCCTAGCTGGACACTTTTAACTAGCCGGGGAAAGCTCTACTCGGGAAAGACTTGACAGTGAAAACCACACGCTACAGTCAATGAAAACAGTTTCAACACCAATACAAACAATTCCAGCCTTCTTCCATACAACCCGGAATGTTTGGGAAAAATATCCCAGACGAGCCCCCAAATGTTACGTTCCTCCAGTGAAAAGTCCAGGGGAGGAGGAGGTTGGTAACAATAATAAGAACATTCCAGGTTGAAGGAACGGAGGAAACAGATTTATCAGTATCGTTTTGCGTTTATTGTACAGTTTAAAGTAACTAAGGTATTCAAGGAAAAAGTGCAACATAAAACAACTTCCCAAAACCAAGGGGAAGCGCTCAGTTCAGGTTATGGTTGGGACCACACGCCAGTAAGCACAGAAAGTAGCCTGCAGGAAACAAAAAGCCACAAAGGAGAAATTAACAAGATAATAACTACCACCCTCCCTCCACTGAGGGAGTAAGCCACAACACGGGATTAAGACTCCGTCCACACCACTGCAAGGACTTCTCAACCACCAATGCCGTGTCACCCAGCTCCACTAAGCCGTCTCTCCACATATGTCTACTCTCCACAGTCTGCATGCTCTGCTCCTTATACCAGCTCCTGCTGATTGCTGACTGGGGACAGGTGTGCACACTAGCCTCCTGGCTGCAACACGCAGGGGGGGGGCAGGACCTGCAGAGGACACACAAGCAGCAGTACACCTGGGCAGACACACACACACGGCCTACGGGCCGTAACAATGGTGTATTGGTGAGCGGTGTCCGACTGATTTTGGTGGGCTGCCTCCGCCAAACATGCTAGGGCCAATTTTTTGTTCCAGTCCAGCCCTGAAAAACACGAACACACACACAGCGAACTACCAGAACAAGGTCAACACACAGCACATATAAGACACTGAGACGAGACTCAACCACAGCGGCTACAAGAAAAAGGCCATAGAATGTCTACAACAGCTACAGAAAGACAACACCATCACCCGTGAACAATATTACCGTTTATATCCTGGAGAAGCCATTCCATGCATCTATGGACTACCCAACATACACAAAGAAGGAGCCCCACTCATTATCAGCAGCATAAACTCGGCCACCTTCAACATTGCCAAACACATCTCTACCATCTTAGCTCCCTTGGTGGGAAACACGCCTCACCGCATCCTAAACTCCATTGACTTTGTAAACAATGTACGAGGACTAAAACTGAACCCAGATGAAACCATGGTATCCTACGACATGACTTCTCTGTTCACCTGCATTCCCACCATAGAAGCAGTAGAAACTGTAAGGAAACGACTAACACAAGACAACATCTTGGACAACAGAACTAGCCTCAGCCCTGACCAGATCTGTAAACTACTCGACCTTTGTCTAAACACCACCTATTTCCAGTACAACGGGGGATTCTACAGACAGAAGCATGGCTGTGCCATGGGCTCGCCGGTATCCCCTATTGTGGCAAACATCTACATGAAAGAGGTGGAGAACAAAGCACTCAACTCTTTCACAGGAACAGCACCAAGACACTGGTACAGGTATGTGGACTGACACCTGGGTCAAAATTAAAAGCCAGAAGTGAAAGCTTTCACAGAACACATCAACTCTGTGGACAGTAACATCAAGTTCACACGAGAAGATGTCCACAACAACAGTTTGGCCTTCCTGGACTGCTCTGTACACATTGAAGAGGACAGGAGCCTGCAGATTGGGGTTTACAGAAAACCCACACACACAGACCAATACCTGCTGTTCGATTTCCACCACCCACTGGAGCACAAGCTAGGGGTCATGAGAACATTGCACCACAGAGCGGACAACAAACCAACAAGTGCCCAAGCCAGAGAGAAGGAAGAGAACCACCTGAAGGGGGCACTTACAGCCTGTGGATACCCTAAATGGACCTTTGTGAAAACAGCCACAAGATCCAGAAAGTACAAAACTACAGGGGACGAGGAGAAGAAGGTCAAACGCAACAACATTGTGATTCCATACGTCTCTGGAGTATTAGAGAAACTCTGGAGGATTTTCAACAAACACAACATCCCTGTGGTTTTTTAAACCCAAGAACATGTTAAGACAGATGCTGGTATATCCCAAAGACCGCACACCAAAACACAAGAAAAGCAATCTAGTGTATGCGGTCCAATGCAGTGAGGAATGCACAGACCTGTATATTGGGGAGACCAAACAACCACTACACAAACGCATGGCCCAACACAGAAGGGCCAACTCCTCAGAGGGCTGTTTCACAAAAACAAGATAGCAGATTAAGCCGGGACTTTCCAGATATCCTGGCTGAATTAAGCCTTGACTCGGTTTCATGAAAGCAGTAGCACATAAGTTACCATGGCGATTTATTCTGTGCAGTTAGCCTGCTCCAGACCAGGCTAACAGCCAGGCTTCATCAATCCTGGTGCCTTACTGTTCAGTCAGCGGTCCCGCCGATCAAAAACCAAGTGTTTTTTACAGCTATTCCATGTTCTCTGATGTGTTTTGCATATTTTACATTAGCCTGTATTAAATTAGCACTTTTTAGTTATTAGGTTTCATAATTGGAGAAGACGTGTGCACCATACTTTGCACACAATGAGCATCAGTGAGTAGGTTTACGTGGAATGAAAGCACTTGTAAAGAAAAGTGATAAATAAAAGTATAATAATATCCATCCATCCATCGTCAACCGCTTATCCTGCTATAATAATATATTATAACATAATTGTATTTATATTATAATATAATATAATAATAGTCCCATTTCAATAAGCAGGCTATATTGTGCACTGTTTATTCATGAAACAACAGGGAGAGGACACCACAATGTGGATCACTTATCTGCTGCCAGCTTGGGAGAGAAAACAGTGATTAATACATTGTGCAACAGTCATGCTCACAGTGTGCTTTGCACTGATCACATCTCTTTGTAGTTGCTGGATTTCCAAGTCAGTTTCCTCAGGTCCTCTTTTTATCTCCATATCTAAGTCCAAGTCCTGCCGGGTTTTTTATTGATATTTTTATTTTGTTAATTTTTCACCTGTGCATGTCCTTAAGGTAGAACTTACTACATTGCCAGACTGGCTGTCAGACTGTGGGACCACAGCCTCAGGGTCCAGTTACAAATATGATACAGTATTTTCTATGAGCACCACATCACTGACTTTTTATCTATTATCCATATTGGCTAAATAAGTGCACTATTTTCACACAAAATTGACACACCTCCAGCCTCTCTGCCAAGCCTACTATAAATATACATACACGTTTTTTAAAGCATTTGTTAAAAATGTTGCTTTCAATAAAACATGTTAAATAACTGAAAATGCTTTAAGAAAGGTTTATTTGAACAATAAGAAAACATGCAATGTAAACATAGAAGAAACATTTGTGGATTGTCCATAAAAGTAACTTAAGCTAAAAGAACAAGCTGCTGATTCCTGCATTATACTTTTATATTTTGAATTGAATTTTGTTTCCTTTTTATATAAATAAAGACATTTCCACCATAAATTGGTGCAGAATATTTCTCCAGAAGTCAGAAAATGAAGTGTTTAATGCTCAAAAACATCTGGGGGAGGGGCCTCAGACTCCCCACTCAGATATCTCAGCATTGAATATTTCAAAATAGGGTTAAATGGTTAAAAGGTGTATCGTCACACCCTAATCTGAGCCCTCATGTCCCCACCATTTTTCAACACAGTTACTTTATAAATATATTAAAAAAAAAATTAAAATTCCCCTCTCACCCCTAGCGGGGTGGTATGTGTCATCCTCAAGCTCGGGTCCTCTAGCAGAGGCCTGGGAGTCTGAGGGTTCGGGTCCTCTACCAGAGGCCTTGGAGTTTGAGGGTTCTGCGCAGTATGTTAGCTGTTCCTGGGACTGCGCTCTTCTGGACAGAGACCTCTGATGTTTTACCTGGAATCTGCTGTAGCCACTCTCCCAGTTTGGCACCACTGTTGCTCTTACTTTCCACATCTTTTCTAGCTTTTCTAGCTTTCCACATCTTTTCTAGCTCCTCTTTCAGCCCTTGGTATTTCTCAAGCTTCTTGTGTTCCTTCTTCCTGATGTTGCTGTCGCTTGGTGTTGCCACATCTATCACTACTGCCTTCTTCTGCTGTTTGTCGATCAACACGATGTCTGGTTGGTTAGCCATCACCAGTTTGTCAGTCTGGATCTTGAAGTCCCACAGGATCTTAGCTTCGGTCATTCTCAACTACCTTAGGAGGTGTCTTCCATTTTGACCTTGGGACTTCCAGCCCGTACTTCGTGGCAGATGTTCCTGTACACTATGACAGCTACCTGGTTATGGCGTTCCATGTACGCACTTCCTGCCTGCATCTTATACCCTGCTGTTATGTGCTGTACTGTCTCAGGGGGCATCCTTGCACAGTCTGCACCTGGGGTCCTGCCTGCTGTGGTAGACCCCAGCCTCTATTGATCTTGTACTGAGTGCCTGTTCTTGTGCCGCCATGATTAGTGCTTCTGTGCTGTCCTTCAGTCCAGCCTTTTCCAGCCACTGGTAGGATTTCTTGATATCAGCCACTTCTTCTATTTGTCTGTGGTACACGCCGTGCAGCGGCTTGTCCCTCCATGACGGTTCTTCATCTTCCTTGTCCTCACCCTCAGGTTTCTGCTGCCTGAGGTGTTCACTAAGCCCTTCATCTTTAGGGGCCATCTTTCTGATGTACTCCTGGATCTTCGTTGTTTCATCCTGGACAGTGGTCTTGACACTCACTAGCCCTCGGCCTCCCTCGCTACGCTTGGTGTACAGTCTCAGGGTGCTGGATTTCGGGTGAAACCCTCCATGCATTGTGAGGAGCTTTCTTGTCTTGTTGTCAGTAGCCTCTATCTCCTCCTTTGGCCAGTTTACCATACCAGCGGGGTATCTGATGACTGGCAGGGCATATGTGTTGATGGCTCGGATCTTGTTTTTCCCATTCAGCTGGCTTTTCAGGACCTGCCTCACTCTTTGTAGGTATTTGGCTGTGGCGGTCTTCCTTGTTGCCTCCTCATGGTTACCATTAGCCTGTGGCACCCAAAGGTATTTGTAGCTGTCCTGAACATCTGCGATGTGGCCTTCTGGTAGTTCAACCCCCTCGGTTCTGATCATCTTCCCTCTTTTTGATACCATGCGACCACACTTGTCCAGTCCGAACGACATTCCAATGTCGTTGCTGTAGATCCTGGTAGTGTGGATCAGTGAGTCGATGTCTCGCTCATTTCTGGCATACAGCTTGATGTCATCCATGTAGAGGAGGTGACTGATGATTCTTCCGCTCCGGAATTGGTATCCGTAGCCAGTCTTTGTGATGATCTGGCTGAGGGGGTTCAGGCCTATGCAGAACAGCAGCGGGGATAGTGCATCGCCTTGGTATATGCCGCACTTGATGGTGATGTGGTGTCCAACAATAATGCTGCGGTGACGTGTTGAGAAGAAATCCACTTGACACTGTTCTTGATCACGAAAGTTTATTAAAGCCAAAGAGTTCAGCATCATTTACAAGCTCTGCAGCAGCTTGGAGAGTGACCCAGCCCGATTGCCTCTCCGCCTCACTGTTCATTACACATAGCTTATATAGGACATGTTCTTAACATCTGGTAGGTATCATAAAAAGGTTTGAGTCTGCAAGGTGAGAGGTCAACCCCTTAACAGGATGTAGTACTCAAATTCCATAGCCATCAATCACTACGTTTCCTGTAAAAGGTCACTGACCCTTTAACTTGTTGATACAGCTACTACTTTAAACTGTTGTGAGTGGAATGCACAGACATTAGATACTATTACAGTCAAATGCATGAGTACTAGACACCACATATTCCCCCCTTCGAGACTAAATGAGTCTCGAAAACCAAAATGATAATTTCCAATATATGCTTCTTACAGTTATATTTTAGCAATTTATCAACTTTGTGGAGTGTGAGAACGAAAAACCTGTCCGACAGCCTTCATTCCAAAATACCCTTCAAAACAATCTAGACAGGAAAACTTTCTCACGGCCCCTCTGCCCTAGGCGGCCACATATGGTACTCCAGTTTATCAATAAAAAACATCTTTCTCAGTCTATCCAAATATATGGTATAGTCAATACATATGAAAACCTCAGGGACTTAAATAAAATCAAAACAATGTCCGACTTCAGGCTAGTCAACCCATCGGACCCTCCAACGGACCTGTCCCTGCCTAGACCCTATATCCCTAAGCATCAAGAAAGAAAGAAAAACCTGAGGTCCCCATGTATTAACTCCCATAACTAACAGTTTAAGTCTTTATACAAAATTAACACAAAAAAGACATGATAGTTACTTAAGTATTATCCATTCAAACATGTATTCATCTCTACATCAAAGCAGACACAGGAAGGTTTTCCACTGCAGCTCCTCAGCGGGTCGGCTTACAGTGTAGTGTTGATGCAATCCAGACATGTCCACACCGTCCTTGTCCCAAGTCCATTCATATTGTCCTTGTGTGAGTATCTGAATCCCCATCTGTACATTCCCATATACTCTGGAAGAAAAGAAGACACCAACCAGTATCTGTTGCAAAATAACACATGAAAATTAAACCACAATATATGGAAATACAACTTAATATTAAAATGGATATCTTTCCATTATTACTTCCTCTGGGTCCACTTTGTCACCCCTGCTAGCCTTCTCTTTCTTCCAGTCTTTCTCCTTCCATTTTGGCTCATCACTGTGCCTCTTTAGCTTACCTTCCTCATCTTTCTTTCACTTGCTCAAACTTTCCCTTTTTCAACTTGCCTTTACCTTCATCTTTGCGCTCCTCTCTCTCTCTCTTTCCATCCATTCAGATTTTTCTCTCTCTTTTCCCTTCTTCTTCTTACCCATGTCATTTTATCCTTCTTTATATCTTTCTTTTTCTCCTTCTTCTTTCCAATCTTTTTTTCTCCCATTTCTCTTTCCCACTTGTGCTTCTCTCCCTGGTTATTTCCTACCTTCCATTCCTCATCATCTTTACCATTTTTACTCTGCCACTTGTTCTTGTTCCAGTGTTTCCCTTCACCCTTTACTTCCCTCAAGGTTGTAATCAGCATCTGCGTCTTATTGACAATTGTTGTTATTGCCGTTGTAACAACATTCAGTTCTTCTGAAGTTACTGCTGAAATAATTGAGTTAGCTGATGTATTAACTCTCTTAGTTATTTCCAAGGACAAAGTGACAAATGTCCTCTGTGTATTATTCACTCTTGGAGTAACTACTGTAGCATACTGTCCCTGAACTGCTTTGGTAACTTGTGACACTTCAATTGGCTCTAAATCTTTCATCATAAGCGTCACCTTACGGGTCACATAACCTCGTATCCCATGATTTTGAAGCGAAACAAGCTTTAACTCTGGATTTAAATGAGTGCAACTATATTCCCCCTAGGTCTTCCCAAGTAGCATTACGCTAAACAGAAGTGAACAATCACCCATAATTTTCCACCGCCTCACATCATTAAACAGAGAATACTTTCTTTGACTAGGGGGGTACACCCTCCAGTCCTGATAACAACACATCTTTACCATGACTATTTATCCACTTGGGAGGCACATTACCACCAGTATTCCATCTCTCACAGTTACAAGGAAGATATGCCGAACCTCCAAACTTAACCTCTACCACATAGACAATGAAGTCGGCGTCGGGGAAACCATCTGAGGCGCCACTGTAGTCAAAAGTGTCACATTTATATTTATAGAGACTGTTGAGGGGAGCTGAGCTGCTGACTCTCCAAGAGGTACTTCAATCTTAGTTTTTGTAACGTTTTGGTCTGACTCTTTTCCGAACTGGCCTGGGGCTGTTTTGTCTAAGTGGAACACTGGCTTCTCCTGTAACAGAGGTACAGCCCTTGGTGACCTCTGCGGTTTCACATTCCACTGAAATAGGCCTCGCTGTTTCTGGGACATATTGAAAGTCAATGACCCCAAATCTTCTTTCCTGCCCATCAATTGCCGGGTCATATCTGGCATCCTTCTTCCTGTGACCAGTTCATGGGGCGTTAGACGTCCCAAAAACCTCCCCCCTTGCAACATGAGCTAACCCATGTGCTTCCTCAATCATCATCAGTTGCAACTGCTATTACTAGTCCTATTGCTATTATTACTGTTATAATTAATATCACTAACATTACTACAAATATCTGTACCATTTTTCATTCAGTCTATAGCACCATTATCTTTATTGTCTGTACCTCTATGTGTATACTGTGTAGGTTGCCTCCCTCTGCTCTCTCTCTCCTGCTCTCTCTCTCTCTTTCTCTTGCTCTCTCTCTCTCTCTCTCCCCCTCACCCCCAACCGGTCGAGGCAGATGGCCGCCACCCTGAGCCATGGTTCTGCTTCGAGGTTTCTGCCTCTTAAAAGGAAGTTTTTCCTTGCCTCTGTCAGCCTAGTGCTTGCTCTTGGTGGGAATTGTTGGGCTTCTGTAAATAACTTCAGAGTACGGTCTAGACCTGCTCTTTATGAAAAGCGCTGTGAGATAACTGTTGTTGTGATTTGGCGCTATATAAATAAAATTGAATTGAATTGAATTGAATTGAATCATACCTATCAGGTCCAGAGGCGCTACTAGTAGCCCTTCATGATTTCTCCAAAGACCCTTAGAATCCTTAACAGCACCTCGATCTAGCCATAGCTGTTTATCAGTCATAGGAGCAGCTTCCTGCATCAAAATCACCTCCTTAAGCATAATTTTGTCTTCCAAGTCCACCCAATGAGTGACCAAAAGAACCTTGCCCACTTTGTTAGCTCCTGTGACAGCTTTTGCAGCTTCATCAGCAGCTTTGTTCCCTTGTGTCACTCTTGACACATCTGTTTTATGAGCTGCACATTTAGCTATTGCTATCTCTTTAGGCCTCATCATAGCATGCAACAGTTTTATTATTTGGGCATGATGTTGTATTGGAGAACCATCCGTTTTCTTAAATCCCCGACCTTTCCACACTGCTCCAAACAAATGACATACATTATGCGCTCATGCAGAATCAGTGTAAATTGTCACTCGCTGTCCATCTGCCAATAAACATGCTTCTGTTAGCCCCACAAGTTCTGCAAGCTGTGCAGACGCAAGCTGTGGTATTACTTCAGCTTTTTCAACAACCAATCCAGTTCCTTGAGCTTTCACTACTGCATAGCCGGCACACAATTTATCTCCCACACGATAACAAGACCCCTCAGTCCAATACTCCAGGTCTGCCTCACGTAGAGGAAGGGCCTGCAAGTCTGATCTAAGCCTTGAATACTTCTCTTATTTCTTCTGGATTAATCGACTTCTCCAAGCATGGTACACATTGATTCATGTCTTTTTCTATTTCTTCAGTAGTTGTTGCAGGATAAAATCCCCTTCAAAATAAAACACCTTTACACTCCCATTCTTCATCAGAGATCTGATCTCCTATGTCCTTCTTCTAACTTCCATCAGCCCTTATTAAAATGTGTCTCTAATATCCCAAAAAAACACCAACTAAATGTATAACAGTGATAATAGTAAATGAATATAGACACATACACACACACATTGTAAAGAGTTTGTGGATTGAACAGTACTGGCCAGACGATAGATCCGGGGCTGCAATCTCTGTCACCTAATGCGCTGGCCAGCGCTGCCTCTCTCTCTCTCTCTCTCTCTCTCTCAAACCACAGAGGAACAAAGACAAAAACACTCACAACAACTTAGCCCTTTTATGTACTCACAAAGTACATGAAGGTTAAATACCAAAGCATAAAGATGCCTTTAGAAAAGGGTATTTGCACATAAAGAAAACAACGTGAAATGCACTTAACACATAAAAGTAACTTAAGCTTAAAACAAAATTACTGCTGATTATGAAATAACCCTAACCGTACAGCAGCATCAATCAATATGATAATATATTGTAACTTTAACAAATCTTAAAACACAACTCCCCTTGGCCAAGTTCCCCTTTTCTATTATCTTACATGTATACAATTCCCTTAATCCTCATCTATCATCCTCTACACACCCTCTCATACACCTCTTCACACACACACTACACCCTCCTATTTCTCTCACACACACACACTATAGCTCTCCAGTCAACAATAATGCATTCTTTCACACTAAGCATGCTACCGCCTCCTTTTCCTTAACTATTTCCTTTATTATTCCTTCCTAAATTTATGCTACCTCGAGGTTCAGTAGATATTTAATGAGAGGCTACTGCGGACATGGTTCGATCAACACATGAAGCGAGCGGTAACTTCAATCAAACGTTATTCTACTAACTCCCAGTTCCCAGAACGGACCCGAAAAGTCACCTAGTTCCTTTTCAGGATTTGCGGCCCATCTAAGATCGCCTTTTTTTAAAGGGCTTTTGTCCAGATCTGCGGCGTCCTAATCCTTATTTTATTCCTTATTCCTTAACCTTATACTATATCCATCCTTACTCTTACTAAATTTATTCAAACCGAATGACCCTGGCCAGGGTTGCACTCTCTTTTTTCCTTATTCCAATTTGCCTATTTCCCTAAAGCCTAGTCTCACGCGACAGTAGCCTCAATCCCATAAGACATACTGTTATAAGAATCTGAGGGCCCATATTCTTAATGTTTGCAAAGCTATTTCAGCTCACTGTCCGTTACCTAGGCTGTTCCTTTTTCTTCCTTTTATTTCTATCTACCTTTCTTCACTATATTCACACACACTCATTGCATCACCTACAACGCACTCAAAATTTAGAACGGAGTCTTCTCACACATCCATCCGCAAACACTCACACGGGATCGAACCGGTGTACCCCTCAACGCACACAGACACTCGAACTGACCAGCGCCCACAGTTTATGAGAAAACTCACCATATATGCTAGCTTCTGGAGTGGGAGTCAGGTCGAAGGAGCCTGCAGGAACGATGACTTTAGGCACAACACGGTCCCATCTGGGGTGCCAGATTCTGTGGTGTCCAACAATAATGCTGCGGTGACGTGTTGAGAAGAAATCCGCTTGACACTGTTCTTGATCACGAAAGTTTATTAAAGCAAAAGAGTTCAGCATCAATGACAAGCTCTGCAGCAGCTTGGAGAGTGACCCAGCCCGATTGCCACTCCACTGTTCATTACACATAGCTTATATAGGACATGTTCTTAACATCTGGTAGGTATCATAAAAAGGTTTGAGTCTGCAAGGTGAGAGGTCAACCCCTTAACAGGATGTAGTACTCAAATTCCATAGCCATCGATCACTACATTTCCTGTAGAAGGTCACTGACCCTTTAACTTGTTGATACAGCTACTACTTTAAACTGTTGTGAGTGGAATGCACAGACATTAGATACTATTACAGTCAAATGCATGAGTACTAGACACCACAGTGACTGGTGCAATTGGCTTTGAGTTGGCTTCCAGACTTGTTTTCCAAAGCCTCATTGAGTTCTTGATGAAGGCTATTAGTGACCTGTTGATCTTGTACATCTCCAAGCATTCCAGTATCCATGTATGTGGCATTGAGTCGTAGGCTTTCTTGTAGTCAATCCAGGCAGTGCACAGATTGGTCTGTCTGGTCTTGCAGTCTCGAGTGACTGCTCTATCCACCAGTAGCTGGTGCTTGGCTCCTCTGGTGTTACTGCCCATTCCCTTCTGGGCCCTGTGCATGTATTGAGCCATGTGCCTACTCATCTTAGCCGCTATGATGCCTGACAGGAGCTTCCATGTTGTGCAGAGGCAGGTTATTGGCCGGTAGTTGGATGGGATTGTTCCCTCCTGGGGATCCTTCATGATCAGGATTGTCCGTCCTTGGGTTAACCATCCTGGGTGGGTCCCAGACATAACGTTACTAACATTATGTCAGTTTCAATTAAGAGCAGTGATATTTATAGCTACTTATTAAGTCGGTCCTCTATTGTGTGCCACGCCTTTTCTCGCTGTTTTAATACTGCAGCCATGTTTCCTTATTTGTTTTAATATTATGTATACTATGCTGCACACGTCTTTTCCATTTCAGCATCAATGAATCTGTGATCGACCGTGTGGTCTCTTGAAGAGAGCTGTTCAAGCCCTTTTATCTGAATTACTTACACCTGGCTTGACATAGCCGCTCCTTCTGAGCCTGGTTTGGCCTTCGTGAAACGGATAAAGCCAGGATGCTCTGATCACACTAGGTCAAGCCTAGCTTTATCTCTTATCCTGGATTTCTAAATTCTGCTTTTGCAGAATTCTGCCTCAGGTTAAGACTCTGCAGTTTACTTACATCTGAAGGACAGAGGACACTTGTTTGAGGACCACCAGGTGCACATTTTAGACAGAGAAGCGGGATGGTTTGAAAGAAGGGTCAAAGAAGGCATCTACACCCGGGTCGAGAAGCCGTCACTGAACAGAGGAGGGGGTCTACACCACCACTTATCCCCCACTTACAATGCTGTCCTTTCATCACCAACCAGGAAACTCAACAAACGTAACCGATAAGCCTCAGGTGAAGATACCAACGATGGTCGTTCAGTCTTGACCTTGGGTGGTTCTAAAGACCATAACGACTGTCGTTACAACAACCAGGATCACTAACGAACCAGTGGTATCGACGATCCTGGCAAACGACCCCACAGAGGTTAATTAGCTGAGTTTCCCTACCAGTCAGTCAGAACTGAAGAAGTCTCTTGGATGAGGGACGAAACGTCTTCCAGTATCTTCAACCAAGTCCAGCTGCCCTTGACTTTGACCTTCGTTGGATATCACGAACACACACACACACATACACACACTGCAGTTACACAGACACACGCCTTTCCTTGCCTTGCTTTACTCGATGCTGCACCAGTGGCCTGTACTACAAAGTGAGGTAACTTCAGAAGTAACATTGTGACATCAGGTTAACCTGTACTACGGGTTAACCTGATGTCAGCCGGGACCAAAAGAGTTCTTTAAGATTTCTTGGTCCAAAGTTACCAAAATAATTCTCTGTAGTTTACTTTCACCAAACGGATCAGAACCTCCTGTGGTCCTTCCTCTCATGATGCTGCGCCTGAGCCATCTGATTTCCAATATTTTTATACAGCAGTTGTTTCAGACAGTAACTACATGACTACAATAAAAATAATAACAGCAATCAGCTCCTATGTGGCTTCAGCAGGTCTCACTGAAGTACTCTGTTGGTATCAGTACCACTCTAACTGCTTTGGTACTGGTATTGTAAAAGTCTAAAGCAAACCCAGCCCTGGGTATAAACTAGTCCTGATGAGGGTCTTTTAGAGTCCTTGTTTTTATGTCCTCTCACTATGTTCACTGTTACGCAGCACAAAGACAGATTCCTTGGATGTTGCAAACCTACTTGGCAACAAACCTGACTGTGATCTTAATTAATTAACCGGACAGTTTCTGAGATGTTCGCCCAATGTCAGCTGGGATTGGCTCGAGCCCCCCTGTAAGCAGGATAAGTGGTTGACAATGGATCGATGGATGGTTTCTGAGATGTAGCCCATCTGTAGGCTATAATTGAATTATCCTAAGTGTTTTCACATATTTAGATTGACTATTTAACATGTCCAAAAAATATGAAGCCAGGGTGGGGGTTAATAAACCGAGAAAAATATTAATATAAGAATTCCCTGAACTGAAAGTCACAAAAATCTAAATCAACTATCTACTGATCATTTTATTGTTATTTGACGGAAAGTGGTTGGCAACTTTGCTGCCAGACTTTTTACCATTATTTTACGAATTTTTTTTTTACAGTGCAGGAAAGGTGTGTGTGTCTGATGGCTGCAGCTCTGACTGTCCACTGACTGTTTCTAAAGTGAAGCTGCTGACCTCTGACCTTTAGTAACCCTGTTCTCCTTTGATAGGTCTGTCTGTGCTGACTGCTGCAGGTGTGCTGACTGCTGCAGGTGAGCTGATGGAGGTCTGTCTGTCTGTCTGTCTGTCTGCTGACCTCTGACCTTTACTGACCTCTGTCCACCTGTTGCAGGTGCAGCTGTGTTGCTGTGTGGACTGATTGGTTCTGCAGGTGACCTGATGGAAGGTAATTATTTCTAAAAAGATGCAGAACAAGCTGAACAAGTTGTTTTTATTTCCTCTCACTATGTTCACTGTTACGCAGCACAAAGACAGATTCCTTGGATGTGTCACCAAAGCTGACTGTGATTCTTGTTCTCCTCCGTCAGCCTCCTCTCTGTCTGTGCTCAGACTCTGCTGCCATCTAGTGGTCTTCTGTCCGTACTCGCGTCTCTACCGGTCTGATGCTGTCCATCTGCTGCGGCGGGAGGATCGGAACCGACCGGCCGTCTCCACGGAGATGAGCCGGCGGGTCGGAGGAAGCGATGACGTCGCCGCTGATGTCACCACTGAGCACGCCTTCTGAGCTGTGAACACAGTGACAGCAGCTGTCTTTAACATGGACCATCTGCTCTGATGGAGATGCTGCTGGAGAGCTTTGTCTGACACGTTGCTCCACAATCTTCCTCAGACTCAGGAAGTCTGTTTGCTTTCTTTACTCTTTTTATTCTCTTGGATCAAAGTGTTTCTGCCTTTCTATGTTTTTAAGCTTTGGCAAATAAAAACTAAGTGTCCCAAAGGTCTCCAACCAATCACCTGCCTTCATGACCTCAAACAGAGCCCCAACCTGAGCATCTGGAAGAGGAGGACCTTCAGATCCTTGTTCAGCCTCTGCAGGTCAGAGCTGTGAAATAGTTTTATTGTTTCCCTGTTCAGCCAAGGCCAGCAGAAGATCTCTGTTCACCAAAACATAGAAACCTGAACTGTCCAAATCAGGGGTTCTTAACCTTTTTAACAGTCTCCGACCCCTTTTTGAGGTTGAAAATATTTCGCGACCCCTAATCTTTGATTAGACTGACAGGACAGCTGATTTGGTGGTTGCCTAGCAACATAATAAAAATGCAGTGCTTTGCTCTTTTCCAAATTCAACCAATAAAAGGCATTGCTGTGCGCCTCGCGTTTTCGAACCTGCAAAGCACTTTCTGTCTGATCGGGGCCTGATTCTTCTTTGGCGTTAGAGGTTGGCATTACCGCCACCTACTGGATTAAACCCCCAGGTTAAGAACCACTGGTCTAAATTAACCCTTGGTCTGGGCGAGACGTTTGTCCCAACTTTGTAATCATCTTACAACCAATAACCTCTTTGAACCCCTTCAGTCAGGTTTTTGTAAATTTCACAGCACTGAAACAGCGTTTCAGTTACCAATGACTTGTTGATGGCCTCACTTCTTATTCTTCTTGACCTTAGAGCCGCCTTCGACACTGTGGATCATGGTCTTTTACTTACCCGTCTTTAAAGTGCTTTTAGTGTGACTGGTTTAAATCCTATTTTACTGACCGTTCCCATGTTATTTCTATGGGTGCTTTAGGTCTGACACTTGCTCGGTGCGCACTGGAGTTCCTCAGGGATCAGTTCTAGTCACTGTCTCTGTTCTAGAGACCAGCTTGACTTTTAATTTTGTGTTCAGAGCACTGTGAAGGCATCCTTTTTTCACCTCAGAAATATTGCCAGACTACGCCCAATGCTAAATTTATATGTCGCTGACAAGCTGATTCATTCATTTGTTGTGACACGGCTGGATCACTTTTATGCCAGATTTTCTAAAACCACAATTAATAAAGTGCAATATGTTCAGAACTCTGCCGCCTGGATCCTGACAGGAACCAGGAAATCTGACCATATTCCTCCTGTTTTGAAGTCCTTGCACTGGCTCCCGGTCAGGTTCTGTGTCGATTTCATGATGTTGACATACAAGGTATTACACGGCTTGGCTCCACAATCCTTATCTGGCTTATTAATCCCTTATACCCCAAATCGCAGACTGCGCTCCTCACAGTGTAATCTGTTATCTGTTCCACAAACCTAAACTCTACGGGTGACAGGGCCTTTTCTGTTTAAGCTCCTTCCCTTTGGAACTCTCTTCCTCCTGAACTCAGGGAAGCCCAGACTCTTGGCATTTTAAAGCTCTTCTCCAGACAAACATTTGATTGCTGATGTCTTTTTATGATTGTTTTATAGTTATTTTTATTATTAATGTTGTTTGTTTTTGTTCTTATTAACTTTTATTTGTTGTATTCTCCTGTGGACTGTGGTTTTATGCCCAGCGCTTTGAGAAGCTGCTTTTAAAGGTTCTATAAAATAAAGTTCATTATTAATAATTAATTTTCTTCAAAGATAACAGTTGATTGTTACTCAATTATTTGCTCAATCCGTCACCAGCAATACACAATTTCTACGACCAGGGACGTGCACAGACATTTTGGTGGGCAGGGGCTCAAGTGAAAAAAGGGCATTTTCTAAAACAAGGCAGATAAATGAACTCAACAACATTTTTACTTTTCTACAAAATAATCAGTTCACACAGAGACCACAGTCTTCTTTAGTATTCACTAGGTTTATCAGAGGAGCAGCAACAGCAAAGAAACTCTGCCACAATTTGCACGTTTTATATTTAGAATAAATGACATAGTTTCATTAATAATTTGTTTATTTTTCACAAGGCAATACATCGTTTCAATTCTTTTGGTGTTATTGGAATACATAACACTTCACATTAATCTTAGTACTAAACTGTGCCATTGGGCTGCAGGCAGAATTAAAATAAATGTTATTTAAATACTTTTACTTTTTTTTTTACAAGCACGAAGCCAAATGATAAAAGATAACCTTCAGCTTCACACAGCCAAGCAACAGAATACTGCCTGAATACATTACTGTACTTATCAAATACTTTATTATTGTTGCTATTATATTACATTTAACACACACACACACACACACACACACACACACACACACACAATAACTGATGGTGACATGGACTAAGTTTCACATGTGAGGGAGGGCTGTCTGTATCATGTAGCCCGGGCTAAAATAAATTTGCCAGTTAAAATACACATAGTTTATTAAATGATGAGATAATGCTTAAATACTAGAAAATGCATGTGAGTCAGTAAAAAGTCATTTTAAAGTCATTAAAATAGCAAGTCATTAAGAATGTCTTTAAAATGTCTGGACACTTTTATTAAAAGGTTAAAATGTTTAAATAAGGTCTCAGGATGTTAAAAAGGTTGCAGTTCTGTTGTGTGTGTATAGTTTGTATGATGTACAGGAGACAGCACGTGTGAGAAGTATGACAGCCTAAGTGATGAGCTATTGACATGTCAATCGTTAATTTTCTGTATCCTGATTGGGATGTATACTTTTGACAACCAATCAAAGTTTATGCCCAAGTAAAGGGGTGGGACTTAACGGTAGCTGACTCAGATCCCAGACATTGGAGAACAAGAGAGCAGTGTTGCCAGATTGGGTGGGTTTCCGCCCAATTGGGCTGTTTTGATTTTATTTGGGCAGGTAAAACTTTGTTTGGGCGGGTGGACAAAATTTGGGCTGCTTTGGGATCAGTTTGGCGGTTTTTAACAGTAGCACTTTATAGGTAATTTGAAACAAAAACAATTAAATCATCATTATGAGCAACGCCCACTTCAAAGTCACGCTGCTCACGGTACCAGACAGCTCGCAAACTGCACATAGTTCCACAAAGTTGCGTTCAGGTGTCTTCTTCAGCAGTATGTTCAAGTGACAGCTGACAGCCGGTTCTGCATCTAAAGGAAAATTTTCTTGACTGACATCGTTTTGACTTTATGGTTACACACACACACACACACACACACACACACACACACACACACACAGTGGCCCTCATTTATCAAAAGAGCCTAAATGCTCAGAAATCATTTCCTAACAGCACAAAACACACTGACAAACTAAAATACATGATATATTATGACCCACTGTGACAGAAACAACGTTTGAAACATTAATTTATTTATATTTGAGCAGCACGGACTTTATACAGCCTATTGAGCAGTCAGAACATGATCTGATTTGTATTTGGACTATTTTATCGTAGCTTTTGATGCCTTTTATTTGGGTTTGCTTTTAATAAAATGTGGACCTTCAAATTAAAAGGCTACAAGCAAAAAATGTTAAAACAACGAAGAGCATAAGCGGATGGCTTGAAGCACTGAGACTGGCTGCCGAATTGGACACAGCCCCACGCCCTTTAGGTGAGGCGGGCACAGACATGTCGCGCACAAAGCCCTGCATTTATTATAAGACAAACTTTATATTATGACCGCACAGCGAGCACCGACACCCCGCTAAAGGCCCCGCGTCCCCAGACTCTGGCATGCTGATCTCTGTTCATGTGTGAGTCCTGGGTCAGTGAGTAAAGCCAGGTCCTGGAGGTGATGGAGCAGCTTTTTATCAGAGCAACATACTTTCATTTGGAGCTTATTTGGGACTTTGATGGGCGTTTTAGTGCCAATCTGTCTCTTAGAGCTCCACAAGTAGCCAGTTTATAATTCTAGTGTAGTGTCTAGTACTCATGCATTTGATTGTATCATTTATCTAATGTCTGTGCATTCTACTCACAACAGTTTAAAGTAGTAGCTGTATCAACAAGTTAAAGGGTCAGTGACCTTCTACAGGAAATGTAGTGATCGATGGCTATGGAATTTGAGTACTAAATCCTGTTAAGGGGTTGACCTCTCACCTTGCAGACTCAAACCTTTTTATGATACCTACCAGATGTTAAGAACATGTGCTATATAAGCTATGTGTAATGAACAGTGAGGCAGAGTGGCAATCGGGCTGGGTCACTCTCCAAGCTGCTGCAGAGCTTGTAAATGATGCTGAACTCTTTTGCTTTAATAAACTTTTGAGATTAAGAACAGTGTCAAGTGGATTTCTTCTCAACACGTCACCGCAGCATTATTGTTGGACACCACAGAATCTGGCACCCCAGATGGGACCGTGTTGTGCCTAAAGTCATCGTTCCTGCAGGCTCCGTCGAGCTGACTCCCGCTCCAGAAGCTAGCATATATGGTGAGTTCTCACTAAAACTGTGGCTGCGGGTCAGTTCGAGTGTCTGAGTGCGTTAAAGGGTACACCGGTTCGATCCCATGTGAGTGTTTGCGGATGGATGTGTGAGAAGACTCCGTTCTAAATTTTGAGTGCGTTGTAGGTGACGCAATAAGTGTGTATGTGAATATAGTGAAGAAAGGTAGATAGAAATAAAAGGAAGAAAAAGGAACAGCCTAGGTAACGGGCAGTGAGCTGAAATAGCTTTGCAAACATTAAGAATATGGGCCCTCAGATTCTTATAACAGTATGTCTTATGGGATTGAGGCTACTGTCGCGTGAGACTAGGCTTTAGGGAAATAGGCAAATTGGAATAAGGAAAAAAGAGATTACAACCCTGGCCAGGGTCATTCGGTTTGAATAAATTTAGTAAGAGTAAGGATGGATATAGTATAAGGTTAAGGAATAAGGAATAAAATAAGGATTAGGACGCCGCAGATCTGGACAAAAGCCCTTTAAAAAAAGGCGATCTTAGATGGGCCGCAAATCCTGAAAAGGAACTAGGTGACTTTTCGGGTCCGTTCTGGGAACTGGGAGTTAGTAGAATAACGTTTGATTGAAGTTACCGCTCGCTTCATGTGTTGACGAACCATGTCCGCAGTAGCCTCTCATTAAATATCTACGAACTCGAGGTAGCATAAATTTAGGAAGGAATAATAAAGGAAATAGTTAAGGAAAAGGAGCGGCGGTAGCATGCTTAGTGTGAAAGAATGCATTATTGTTGACTGGAGAGCTATAGTGTGTGTGTGTGTGAGAGAAATAGGAGGGTGTAGTGTGTGTGTGAAGAGGTGTATGAGAGGGTGTGTAGAGGATGATAGATGAGGATTAAGGGAATTGTATACATGTAAGATAATAGAAAAGGGGAACTTGGCCAAGGGGAGTTGTGTTTTAAGATTTGTTAAAGTTACAATATATTATCATATTGATTGATGCTGCTGTACGGTTAGGGTTATTTCATAATCAGCAGTAATTTTGTTTTAAGCTTAAGTTACTTTTATGTGTTAAGTGCATTTCACGTTGTTTTCTTTATGTGCAAATACCCTTTTCTAAAGGCATCTTTATGCTTTGGTATTTAACCTTCATGTACTTTGTGAGTACATAAAAGGGCTAAGTTGTTGTGAGTGTTTTTGCCCTTGTTCTCCTGTGGTTTGAGAGAGAGAGAGAGAGAGAGAGAGAGAGAGAGAGGCAGCGCTGGCCAGCGCTGCAGGTGATAGAGATTACAGCCCCGGATCTAGTCTGGCCAGTACTGTTCAATCCACAAACTCTTTACAACGCCTGTGTGTATGTGTTTATATTCATTTACTATTATCAATGTTGATATACATTTAGTTGGTGTCTTTTTGGATATTAGAGACGCATTTTTAATAAGGGGAATCTATTTGCCTGTGTGTGCTTGGCATATATCAACAAGTTAAAGGGTCAGTGACCTTTTACAGGAAACGTAGTGATTGATGGCTATGGAATTTCAGTACTACATCCTGTTAAGGGGTTGACCTCTCACCTTGCAGACTCAAACCTTTTTATGATACCTACCAGATGTTAAGAACATGTCCTATATAAGCTATGTGTAATGAACAGTGAGGCGGAGTGGCAATCGGGCTGGGTCACTCTCCAAGCTGCTGCAGAGCTTGTCATTGATGCTGAACTTTTTGGTTTAATAAACTTTTGAGATCAAGAACAGTGTCAAGCGGATTTCTTCTCAACACGTCACCGCAGCATTATTGTTGGACACCACACTAGGAAAAAACAAAAACTCGCAGCTCATCATTGTGTTTGGACAATGTTTCACTCTGAACATAAAAGAAAAGTTACACCGCGGATGGTCAGATCCAGTCCGTCTGGCGTCCAGACCCGTGGTCCGGTGCGTAATAGTCCCAGGACAGCGCAGAGCTGTTTCCCAGAGCCACAAAACATTATGAAGGCTTGCTTTGCACGCTGGGGGGACACCGCCCCGTATCTGTCCGTATGTCCTCCGTTCATCAAAGTAAACGATCAGCGAGAGGCTCTTGGCCCGTGCCCTGCTCCTCAGGGATGAGCGCACCCTCCTCTGGGGCTGACAGCGTGCACTGGTCCGCTCCAGCGAGGCTGACAGCGCGCGATGGTCCCCCTGACTCCAGCACTGGCTCTCGGGCTGGACCTGAACTGTTTATGGCTCATCTGACCGCTCGTGTCCAGTTTTAAGCGCGTTGAAAATTTTGTTAAAAATGTGTCCAGTTTAAATCATCGAATAAAAAAGTATTAAATTGTTTTCAAATTTAAAACATCGTAATATTAAAATGCACGATATATTTGAACATTCATGCCGGGGAGGGGCTCTAGTAGTGAAACTAAACATTTAACCTTTCTTTAAATCTGTCAAAACAACATAATATTTTGTTTCTGAAGTTTTAACTTGTGGATTTCCTGCTCCAAACCATGTATTTCTTGCCGTATTCCGTCAGTCCCTGCCGTGAAGTCCTGGGTGCAGCCACCTGAAGCTTGAATAATTGGGGCGTTTCATTCAAATTCCATGCGTTGTCAGCCGCGATTTATCAACACCAGGTGAGTGCGTACACCTGGATTTCAAAGGTACGCACAGCTTCATAAATCAGGCGCTGAGAACAGTGTGAGCATAATCTCACGCACAAAAATACGCCTGTTTCTACGCAAGAATGATAAATGAGGGCCAGTGTGTAAACTATACCACTGCTTTCTTACCGCTGAATCATTAATAGCTGCAAGCATGTAGGCCTGGGCTGACAATATCAGGGATGATTGTCTTCTTATTATAATTAGGCTGTACAAATATAATTAATAATATTATCATAGTAGCCATTTTGCTTCAGTTAGGCTTCACACAACAGGTGTTTGCGACCTGTCCTTTCTTTTCTCTCTGAGAGGGAAAATTTAGAAAAGTTGCGATGCAGAGAGCCAGCTGCAGCCAGACGAACGATCACGAACCGTAGACAGCGTGTCGGCCGTACCAGCGACACAACCCCTATACCGGAGACCAAGTGGAGCGGACAGGGCCAAGAGATCGCGGAGCGACCGGCCCACTTCTGAGGGTCAGTGATCGTTCTCTCTGGCTGAATGAAGTCTGACGCTCCTTAATTTACGCATACATGGATAAAGAAATATATTAATGGCAAAGCAAGCAGTCAATATTTTAGAGACCCCCCAAAATATCACAAATCATGCTTTTAGGGGAGCTGATGGCCTCTTTAGGGGAGCTAAGCTCCACCTGGCTCCAACGTAGTTCACACCCTACACACACACACACCGTTGTCGCTGCGCTAAAAGTCATCTGTCTGTTATGTAGTTACCCAAAATTTCCCAAATGAAGCGTGTCATGTCATTGGACGAAATAAATTTGACTCGCAAAAATACAGGAGGCCGCCTGACAAACGAGTGTGTGGAGGATATAGTCATTTCACCGTAAGGATTTGATGCTGTCATTAAAACCTTACACTCCAGTCCAGCAGGTGGCGCTAATGCACCTTAAACGGTTTATTTATGTATGGCGATGCTTCTGCTGCTGGTGCGTATTTCTCGTATGTAAATCATGTAGGCTATGTAAATGTAATGTAACCGAAGGTAAGGATACGTGGAAGTTAAATTACTGAAATATATAGTCATAACATATTTTGGCCGTTTTTTGTGCGTTTTGGCGGTTTTTGAACAGTTTTTGGGCGGGAATTCATGAGCAGGATCTGGCAACACTGCAAGAGAGACGTGTTCACGCAGTTGATGTAAACAGTAGACATTAGAGCAATTTGTTCCTAACCTGTGGTTGACGACCAGTTACCCTGAGTGTTGGACTTTTGTGATCTGCAAGAGGTCATTTCAAGCTTGTTAATGTTTATTTGTATGGTGACTGAATGTTACTGTTACGAGTTATGTGCTAAATGCGGTTAGCCGTTAGCATTCGGCTCATAGTCTTTCTGTCTGTTGTTATACCGTCAGCTGTGTAATTAAGTAAAAGCGGGTATTTCCAGTTATTGTTACTCTTCATGAAATAGCATATGGACTGGTTGCTTAGCCGTTTTATTTGATTCAGGAGGACACTGTGGCTGAAAATAGGGGAAAGTTCCTGTGGACCACTGACGGAGGACTGTTTTCCACTTCGGTGTGATATGATAGACTGCTGTCTTCTCCTGAGCTGTGTTTCGTCGTTTACTGAGCTTCTGCTGTGTGCTGCCAGAGACCATCGTCCCATTCCCTCACAATCTCGTTCTCCTGCTCATTCTCCGAGGTCGTGAGTACTAATAACTTTACATGCACATTTAGTTTTTCTGCTTGTGAACCAAGTGAACCGGCCATTGCATGTTTTGGACCTCCAGCACCCGAGCCACGATCCAGGCCTGCAGAGAGGTTTTATTTAAAACCTTAAACAGGTTAAACAGACGTGGGTGAGTGAATCTGTGTGTGTGGGCCCACAGCACAGTGGTTGAGTTTGACATGTACTGAGGCAATGCACTGGTTATATAGAGTCCAATGAAACAAGACATATAAGGGTTTACCAGAGACTTACCAACCAGGGTTTTGAGTTTATTTTCTGAGTATTTTGAACTGGTATTTCAATTTGGTAATATTTTGTAAAGGCATTATTTTAAGTTATTTTCAGTTAAAGGGAATTTATGTGTTTTTTTGTTACTGCTGAATTAATTAAATAATTGTGTTTTTTTTCTACTAAAAGCATATTGGTGGTATTTTCATTTGGGTTTTGTCTGAGTAAATTCCCTTTTTGCTTACACAGTTTAAAAATATAATTGTAATTTGGTCTACAGTGTACAGTAAGGAGGAGTGTAAATTCATATTATCTTTGAATTTATCTGTTTGGAGGCACCACCAGTAATTTTTTTCCATTTGAGAGTAAGTGGGTGGAGGTTTCCATCATTGTCATTAACTAGAATAATAGTGCAAGTTACAGCGCCAAATTATAAAACTGTACCCATGGCCCCGCCCATAGTGACCTTATACAAAAAAGTTTGTCAACATTAAACAATCACATTGGACGGGTGTTACATAAAGATCTATCAGCACACAACAAATTAACAGAATGGAGAGTTATTAGATGAGGAGCCGACCATCAAAACTATGAAATTACTCTTTAAGGCACTTTTTTCATGGACTGGTCAATTTAGAGACTTTGGTCTATTTTGCTTCCATGTCTTCTTTTACTCTAACGGAAAGAAAACTTCAAGAATGTGTTACGCCCCTGAAAATGGGGAGGAATAATCATGACAGTGAAAAGAGATGTTTCCTCAGCTGCGCATGTCGCACGTCATCCGAACACTGCCGTACCTGCAAAATGTATCAACCCTGCACCCCACCTTCTCCCTCTGAGAGCCTCTAGCGCTGGGAGAAATACACAACATGGAGTGGATCACAGTGTACTGCGGAGCTTACAGAGACTTTCACCATCAGCTCTGTCCCCTGCCACTATGGAATTACTCAACATACAATCTCTCACTAATAAATCCCTGCTCATCCATGACCATATTTTGGATAAAGGCATAGATTTCATGTGCCTAGTGGAAACTTGGCAAAAAAAGGGGACTATTCAGTACTTAATGAAGCCTGCCCTCAGGGCTATGGCTACATGGAAAAAGCACGCAGTTCCGGACGTGGAGGTGGTTTGGCTGTCATTCATCGGGATGAACTGAAACTCTCTCCCTTCCCATTGCCTGATTTTACCTCAATGGAATGTTTGGCCTTCAAATGTAAACCCCTGTACTCCATGACAGTGCTTCTCATATACCGTCCCCCCAATCCAAACTCCTCATTTCTCTCTGAAATACATGATTTACTCACATCACTCTGTTCCATGTCAACAAAAATTGTTATTCCTGTCATCTTGCAACAGAGTTCCTGAGTCTAATTGATTGTCTTGGTCTCCAGCAACATGTGAAGGCTGCTACGCACACCAAGGGCCACACCCTAGATCTGGTCATTACTGACGCAGCCTCTATGAACTGTCTGGAGGTAAAAGATCTGGGTGTGTCTGATCACAAATTGGTCTCTATGGCCTTTACATTTTCGCTGCCCATCATCATACCCAAGCGCCAAATATCTTTTCGTAACTGGAAAAAGCTTGACCCAACCTCCATCACTGTAGATCTTCAAGACATTATCAACTGCCCAGCCTCTGCAGCAGTGGACGGACTGGTGGAGCACTATAATGCATCTCTGAGCAGTGTTTTTGACTTCCATGCCCCTATCAGGACACGGGAAGTCATATTTGAACGCTCTGCCCCCTGGTTCACACAGGAATTGCGGCGAATGAAAACTGAGGGCCATATCCTGGAACGCCACTGTAAACAGTCTGGTCTAACTGTTCACAAACTTGCTTTCCGCAACCATCAAAAGGCTTATCTTAAGTCCTTGAAGGATGCGCGCTCTAAATTTTATTCCAATCTTATCAATAAAAATAGTGGAAATTCTGAGCAGCTTTTCACTACAGTAAACAATTTTTTGAAGCCCAAATCATCTCTATCCACTGAAACCACTGTGGAGCAATGTAACAGCTTCATTGACTTTTTTAGAACGAAAGTCAATAACATCCGCTCTTCAATATCTGGCTCTTCCTCCCTGTTTCCACTGTCCTCTGACCCCCTGCCCGGGAAAATGCCATTCCTTTCGCACTTCACTGAGGTTCAGCAGAGCCACGTTGAGGAAACCATTAAAAAAATGAAGTCATCCACCTGCATCTTGGATCCCATCCCGACTGTTCTGCTTAAGTCATTCATTCCTAGTGTCAGCCCAATTATCACCGAGGTTGTTAATCTCTCTCTCAAAGCTGGTTTTGTCCCCCTTGCTCTTAAAACTGCTGTCATCCGTCCAATACTCAAAAAATCGACCCTAGACCCGGAGGTCCTGGGAAATTACAGGCCAATCTTCAATCTCACCTTTCTGTCAAAGGTTCTAGAGAAGGAAGCTGCCTCTCAACTTCATATCCATTTAAAAAACAACAACCTATATTAGGGGTTCACAAAAACCCCTGATGGTAAATCAAAAAAGAGGAGGAGTAACCCTGCCCGGAGGAAGCCCAGGGCCCCCGTCTGGAGCCAGGCCCAGAGGGAGGGCTCGTCGGCGAGCGCCTGGTGGCCGGGTTTACCACGGATCCCGGCCGGGCACAGCCCGAAGAAGCTACGTGGCCCCCCCCTCTACATCCCTTGGACCCACCATCCATCGGAAGATCCGCAGGGGTCGGGTGCACTGCCACATGGATGGCGGTGAAGGCCAGGGGCCTCGACGGACCAGACCCGGGCGGCAGAGGCTGGCTCTGGGGACGTGGAACGTCACCTCTCTGTGGGGGAAGGAGCCGGAACTTGTGCGGGAGATGGAGCGCTACCAATTAGATCTGATGGGGCTGACCTCCACGCACAGTCTTGGCTCTGGAACCGTGCTCCTTGATAGGGGATGGACTCTATTCTTCTCTGGAGTTGCTCAAGGTGTGAGGCGCCAGGCGGGTGTGGGGATACTCATAAGTCCCCGGCTGAGCGCCGCTACATTGGAGGTGAACGAGAGGGTCGCCTCCCTACGCCTTCAGGTAGCGGGGAGGGGGAACTCTGACTGTTGTTTGTGCATATGCACCAAACAGCAGTTCAGAGTATTCGGCCTTCTGGAGACCCTGAATGGAGTCCTGAATGGGGCTCCAGTAGGGGACTCCATAGTTCTGCTGGGTGACTTCAACGCACATGTGGGCAATGACGGAGTTACCTGGAGAGGCGTGATCGGGAGGAACGGCCCCCCTGATCTGAACCTGAGTGGGTGTTGGTTGTTGGACTTCTGTGCTAGTCATGGATTGTCTATAACAAACACCATGTTCGAGCATAAGGATGCTCATAAGTGTACATGGTACCAGAGCACCCTAGGCCGAAGATCAATGATCGATTTTGTAATCGTTTCATCTGATTTGAGGAGCATGTTTCGACACTTCGGGTGAAGAGAGGGCTGAGCTGTCAACTGATCACCATCTGGTTGTGAGTTGGGTCAGGGGTGGGGAAGACTCTGGACAGACCTGGTAAGCCCAAACGGGTAGTGCTGGGTGAACTGGGAACGTCTGGTGGAAGCCCCTGTCCGTGAGATCTTCAACTCAAACCTCCGGCGGAGCTTTTCTGGCATCTCTGTGGAGGTTGGGGACATTGAACATGAGTGGGCAATGTTCAAAGCCTCTATTGCTGAAGCTGCAGCGGAAAGCTGTGGTCTCAAGGTCTTAGGTGCCTCAAGGGGCGGTAACCCTCGAACACTGTGGTGGACACCGGTGGTCAGGGAAGATGTCCGACTGAAGAAGGAGGCCTTCCGGGATTTGTTGTCTCGGAGGACTCCAGAGGCGGTTGCAAGGTACCGACAGGCCCGAAGGACTGCAGCCTCTGCTGTGGCAGAAGCAAAGCAGCGGGTGTGCGAGAAGTTCGGAGAAGACATGGAGAAGGACTTTCGGTCGGCACCAAATTGTTTCTGGAGAACTGTCCGCCATCTCAGGAGGGGGAAGCGGGGAACCAAGCTGTGTACAGTAAGGATGGGACCCTGTTGACCTCAACTGGGGAGGTAATTGGGCGGTGGAGGGAACACTTTGAGGAACTCCTAAATCCGACTGACACGTCCTCTCTAGTAGAGGCAGAGCTGGAGGCTGATGGGGGTTTCTTGTCAATTTCCCTGGAGGAGGTCACTAAGGTAGTTAAACAACTCCACAGTGGCAAAGCCCCAGGGATTGATGAGATCCACCCAGAGATGCTAAAAGCTTTGGGTGTGGAGGGGCTGTCATGGATGACACGTCTCTTCAACATTGTACCAAGTCGGGTACAGTGCCCAAGGAGTGGCGGACTGGGGTGGTGGTTCTCCTGTTCAAAAAGGGGGACCAGAGAGTGTGTGCCAATTACAGGGGTATCACTGTTCTCAGCCCCCCTGGTAAAGTCTACTCCAGGGTACTGGAACGGAGGGTTCGGCCGATTGTCGAACCTCAGATCGAAGAGGAACAATGCGGTTTTCGTCCCGGTCGTGGAACAACTGACCAGCTCTTTACTCTCACAAGGATCCTGGAGTGGGCTTGGGAGTATGCCCATCCTGTCTACATGTGCTTTGTAGATCTGGAGAAGGCATATGACCGGGTCCCCCGGGAGATACTGTGGGAGGTGCTGCGGGAGTATGGAGTGAGGGGGGCCCTTCTTAGGGCTATCCAATCCTTGTACATCCAAAGCGAGAGCTGTGTCCGAGTACTCAGCAGTAAGTTGGACTCTTTCCAGGTGGGGGTTGGCCTTCGCCAGGGCTGCGCTTTGTCACCAATCCTGTTTGGGATATTCATGGACAGGATATCGAGGCGTAGCCGTGGCGAGGAGGGACTGCGGTTCGGTGGGCTTGGGATCTCGTCACTGCTTTTTGCGGATGATGTGGTCCTGATGGCAGCTCTCACTGGATCGGTTCGCAGCAGAGTGCGAAGCGGCTGGAATGAGGATTAGCACCTCTAAATCTGTGGCCATGGTTCTCAGCAGGAAACCGATGGAGTGCCAACTCCAGGTAGGGAATAAGTCCTTGCCCCAAGTGAAGGAGCTCAAGTACCTTGGGGTCTTGTTCACGAGTGAGGGGAGACTGGAGTAGGAGATTGGCCGGAGAATCGGAGCAGCGGGGGCGGTATTGCACTCGCTTTACCGTACCGTTGTAACGAAAAGAGAGCTGAGCCGTAAGGCAAAGCTCTCGATCTACCGGTCAATTTCGCTCCTACCCTCACCTATGGTCATGAAAGCTGGGTCATGACCGAAAGAACGAGATCGCTGGTACAAGCGGCCGAAATGGGTTTCCTCAGGCGGGTGGCTGGTGTCTCCCTTGGAGATAGGGTGAGAAGTTCGGCCATTCGGGGAACTCAGAGTAGAGCCGCTGCTCCTTGCGCTGAAAGGAGCCAGTTGAGGTGGTTTGGGCATCTGGTAAGGATGCCTCCTGGACGCCTCCCTAGGGAGGTGTTCCAGGAGGCCTCGGGGAAGACCCAGGACAAGGTGGAGAGATTATATCTCCACGCTGGCCTAGGAACGCCTCGGGATCCCCCAGTCAGAGCTGGCTAATGTGGCTCGGGAAAGGGAAGTTTGGGGTCCCCTGCTGGAGCTGCTGCCCCCGCGACCCGACCCCGGATAAGCGGATGAAGATGGATGGATGGATGGATGGATGGACAACATATATGAGATATTTCAATCAGGCTTTCATTCGGGCCACAGTACCAAAACAGCCCTGCTCAGGGTGACAAATGACCTTCTTATGGCAGCTGATTCAGGATCATCGTCACTGTTCATTCTCCTCGACCTAACAGCAGCATTTGACACAATAGACCATACCATCCTCCGGGACCGCCTCCACAACACAGTTGGACTGTTGGGAACGGTACTGCAGTGGTTTGAGTCCTACCTCTCTGGCAGGACTGAGTGTGTTGTATTGTGAGAGTGTGAGTCTAGGATGCTCCCCGTTACATGTGGTGTCCCACAGGGGTCGGTTCTCGGCCCAATCTTATTCATTCTGTACATGCTACCACTTGGTTCTGTCATCAGCCGACATGGACTATCCTTCCATTGTTATGCTGATGACTTGCAACTTTATATCAAGACTGCCTCAAGCCCCTCCATAGCCATGTCACGACTCACCTCGTGTCTTGAGGAGATAAAGGCATGGATGAAAAGCAACTTCCTCCAGCTGAACCCTTGTAAAACTGAGTCATTACTTGTTGGCACCTCTCATCAGATTCGCTCCTCTCCCATTTCTCAGTTCATCTTCGACAATCAGGTCATCACTTTCTCCTCCTCAGTCATAAACCTAGGGGTTCGGTTTGACCCACAGATGACGTTCAATGATCACATTAAACACATTTGTAAAACCTCCTTCCACCATCTTCGAAACATCTCCACTCTGTCCCCTTCTAACTCTTCCAGATGCAGAGATTAGAGTTATTATTAACCTGGTAGAAAGATTGTTTTAAAGGTCGGATCACATCCAGCTGGAGGTGTTCCTGTCCACTGTTGGTACAGTATTAGACTGAACTCCTGTTTGCGTCTGTACTATTGATGCTGTTAGTGCATTGATTGCTACAGTCTGACAGCTTGTATGTGTGAGCGACCTGGTGATGATCTGTATTATGTAGGTAACATATACAGCTTAATCCTTTTAGGGTGACAGTTTTACCACCAGGACCTCCAGGGACTGCAGGCGGAAACAGGTTATTATTTATGTGTTATTTATTGTCAAATAATCCTGGGGGGAAAATAGTATGTTGTGTCTCTCCTTATTGTGCTATACAAATACACCGAATGTAGGAAATATAGTGCTTAATGCTCTAAATTTTCATACAAAATGATAAAGAAAACCCTTTTGTTTTTGCCCCCATTCATCATGAGCTGAACTCAAAGATCTCAGACTTTCTCTATGAACACAAAAAGGCTTGTTTCTCTCAGATATTGTTCACAAATCTGTCAAAATCTGTGTTAGTGAGCACTTCTCCTTAATCCATCCATCTCACAGCTGGCATATCAAGATGCTGATCAGACAGCATGGGGATTGCACAGGTGTGCCTTAGGCTGGCCACAATAAAAGGCCTTAGATTGGCCACAGTAAAAGGCCCTAGGCTGGCCACAGTAAAAGGCCTTAGTCTGGCCACAATAAAAGACCACTCCAAAAGGTGCTAAATCTGTCCACACAATTCTCTGTTGTCCTCTGAGATTTAAATCTCAGGAGAACAGACTACACTGAAGACACGCTAATGAGTTTAGCGACAGGATGTAGCATTGTGACGCACATTTCAGTTAACAAGTGTTAAAACATTTTACAGGCTGCATGTTTTTTATTTATTAGGAAGACTTCTACGGCAGAGAGGGGCTGCAGAGCTGCATTGATGTGGGATGAATATCACACCGTGAGTCAAAACTGAAGAAAAAAAGTTCTGAAAGGTTGAATCTCAAATTTGAAAACATGAAAACATGAAAATTTTGCAAGATTGAAACTAAGTTTTAAACACTTGCGTAGTGTTAAAGTTTTTAAATCTCTGCCAATCCTTCTTCACAGGTGTAGCACTGTTTTCATGATGCTGCGCCGACACACGTTCAGTACTTTTTTCAGTTTCAAATCATGCCGTTTTCATCTCAAAATCACAAACCTGTTTCTGGGATGTTGGTCACTCTGAATCTTTCCTCTTGGCTCCCAGGAGCTTTTCCACTTCGCCCACAGTCAGCACGAACACAGTTTCTATGGAACGCAGCTCTTACTAAGTTTGGCTGTGGGTTTCTATGACAACAAGCAGCACTGACCTGCAGGGTGTCTCTCAGTCGAGGCGACAGCGACGACCTTTGAACACGGGACTGAGACTAGCTGACAACAGGGAGTCACATGAGTTTGATATATGTTTACTTGATGAAACTTTGGTTATTTATTAAATGTTTCAGTTCACAGAAATTCTGCTGCAAATCACACCCTGGTTGTAACTACGACAACCACAACTGAAAGTCACCAGTTAACAGGGTCACTTGTTAAACCGAAACACCGGCATGTTGGGAAAGGGTTTCCCTGAGAAACAAAATAATGTGATAAATAACCAACCTTAAAAACATCTGGTGCTTCAAACAGGTCAGGTCAAACCTGCAGACGTCAGGAAATGAGTCCCAGCTGAATACAGCAGCTCATCCTACAGCAGATAAACAGACCAGCTGTGACATGAACTGGACCATAAACTAAAGCACTAACTAGTAACTGTACTTCTGCTTCTTAGTCCATGTCCGTGCTTCTCTGTCAAAGTGTCTCTTTCACTCTGGGATGAATGAGTGAAGCAGCCGAGGCGACTGGTCCTGTCCCACCTCCAGGTGGAGGATTCGATGAGTCTGCGTCTGTTCAGAATCACACTGGGAGGCTCGCTATCACTCTGTCCATAAGATCCAGAGACTCTGAACATGAAATGTTCGTACACAAAGTGCTGTCCAACAGCTGTCTGTGGACGTGTTGCTACAGAGTCCCTCCAGAAAAACGCGATTATGCGATCGCTGAATTCAATGCATAATCAGCCAAAGTCCGCATATTTATGCGGGGGTTGCATTTTTTCAAATACTCCGCAATTTCACCGCATAAATTGCTGATTTCCGCGCAAAATATGCGGGGCTTGCATGATTTCATAATCCCCGCATTTTCATCCCAAAAAAAGTCACATATATCTTAGCAGAAAGTTGGAAAATGTTGCGTTTACTTCACACAAGAGTAGCCATCCCCCTGTTGCCATGGGAACGTTTTGAAGTGACGTAATTACGCGACGTGAACATCATCGAAAAGCTGCAAACCCCGCGAATAACAGTCCCTCCAGAAAAACGTGATTATGGGATCGCTGAATTCAATGCATAATCAGCCAAAGTCCGCATATTTATGTGTGTGTTGTGTATGGCGCATTTTTCAAATACTCTGCAATTTCGTCGCATAAATTGCATAAATATCCCGCATATTCCATCGCATTTTTTAAGAAAACGTGCCGCGTAATCAAGGATTTTTGCCCGCAACAATCACAAAAAAACTCCGCATTTTTCTGGAAGGACTGGCTACAGTTAGTGTGAGTAAATACCGCACAATGCGTTTTTTAATCAGCCGGCGTATCAATAACTAACCTGACTAGTTGTTAACAAACAGCTGGCCGAGCGAGGTTGTAACTGGAACGCCGTCAACTCGGGTGTGACGTCATTCCCAGCTCCGCCCTCTGAGGTAAATGGACTGCAGCAACAGCTGCATCCATGTTAGCACGTCACGTTTGATGTGGTAATTTCACAGCAGGCAGACACACAGGTTCGAAGACTTGTTCTCGCCCCCTACAGTGCAATTCGGCGCTAAAATATCAAGGTGAAAGTCATCATAGCTGCGTAGTATAGACCCAGCTCCCAACCCAACTTTGAGAAGAGATTAACGGCGATATTTTTTTGTCGCCCGATAAGAGTCTCACGTTAACGCAGCACGTTAACGCCGATAACGGCCCACCACTAATATAAATATTTTTATTTAGGCAAGTGACGTAAGTTGACGTTAGTTAACGTTAGTTATTTTAACCCAAACCATGATCTTTTCCTGACCGTAACCAAGTATTTTCTGTGAATAAAACCCAACCAAACTGCAATGCTTAACGACTTTAAGAATGCGACGTTTCAAAATGCCGATGTTTTGAATCGCTACCGTTTTATTTTAAAAGCTTAACTGGATGTTGCATATTTGCTGTTGCTAACTTTACCTTTTACCGCGGAGCCCTAAATGTTAATAATTGACGCAAAAGGGCTACCCAGGGCATTGACCAAGCGTCAATATGTGACAAGTCGGGAGTGAGAACGTGTTGCTTTAATCTCTCCCTACAACATGCTGCTGGCCCCAGCTGTATAATACAAACGTAATTTGTAAACAAATTAGTGTGTGCAGGTCTGATTGGTTAGAGTACCGTGAACCTGTACTTTATTGCTGGCTGCTGTTAACGTCTTTGTGCCACAGGGCAAGAGAAATAACCTAAACACACAGCGCACAGGCAGAATACTACAAATACAGACAGATTAGACCCAAAACAACAATTCAATTAATACAGAGTGAGCCAAACATAACGCACAGTACAAAAACAGACCAGGATCATGTATGGTTTAGTTTTCAGAGCAGTAATTCTGCAACCTGACTGACTGAACAATGCCATCACACAACACAGCTGAGTGCAGGCTGCAAAAGAACATTAAGTGAGCTGGGCAACTTCACAAACTGCAAGGGCCAACATTTACTGCACTTCACAATAGGGCTGAACGATTTTGAAATATGATTTTTTAATAACTGACATACTGTTCCTCTTTGACACCAGGTCTGAAATTTTTTTGTCTGCCACTCAGAGAAAGATAAGTTGAGAGTTAAGTCAAAATTTAACTGTCTGTCTATTGTTCTTCTCTGTGTCCACCTGAGGGAAACTTACCTGTCTGTCTGTTGTTCTTTACTATGACCACCTGAGGGAAACTAACCTGTCTGTCTGTGGTTCTTTACTATGACGACCTGAGGGAAACTAACCTGTCTGTCTGTGGTTCTTCACTGTGACCACCTGAGGGAAACTAACCTGTCTGTCTGTGGTTCTTCACTGTGACCACCTGAGGGAAACTTACCTGCCTGTCTGTTGTTCTTTATTGTGACCACCTGAGGGAAACTTACCTGCCTGTCTGTTGTTCTTTATTGTGACCACCTGGGGGAAACTTACCTGTCTGTCTTTTGTTCTTCTCTGTGACCACCTGGTAATACAGTCATAGGTAACATAGTGCTTTATCAGAGCTGCTGGAGTTAACGTGTGGATCTGTGGTAACATTTCTGCCTGATCAGAAGTGTTTCATTGATTTTGAGTTTCACATGCAACATGTAGTCCTAAACTGCGTCGGTCAAACAGTCTGAAGGAGATAATGTTACTACCAGCGCATCAACAACGTAATGCACAGCAGAGTAAAGGGCAGGTAGACTCAAATGATGACGTTAGTCCCTTTTCTGGACATGTCAGGGAACACAGATATGTGGGAGAGATTGTTAATGTGAAGAATGTTTTCACCATGAGCAGGAAACTGCTGAAACACAGGCGGTATTAAATTCCAGGAGTTTATAACTAAATTAAAAATTAATAATTTATCATTGAGGTGACTAAATCATGACTCAGCAGGGATGATATTACAGGAGAAAAGTTCTACAGGAGAAACAGATCTGAAAGCAGCACAGAATGACTGAGAGCTGCACTGACTAATATTCTGTTATACTTAGGCTAGAGTTTGAGTCGTCACCTCCCACCTGAATTGTATGTCCCACAATTGACCCTTCGCTAAGCCACGCCCCCCACTTAGTTAATGTTGCTAAACTGGACAAACTGTCGGAGCTATTAGACTTTTATCACGGCGCTGCCACTGTCTATTACTGCACTCCCTGGATAAGTATTGATAAATGTGTTGGAAAAAGTGATCTCAGAAAGAAGCAGACAGTTTTGCAGTTGCATTATACATTTGAAGGTTGTATTCAGGCTATCAGACTCAATCTGACGTGAAAAAAAGAAGAAGAAGATAAAGCCTACCGTTCACACAGTACAAGTGAACCACCGCATCCCCTGACGATTGAGACAAAAGACACCGATATTAAAGATCAACACTGTTCCTGCAGGTCTCCATTCATTATTACAGTCATGAAACAGCAGAACAGTAGGGCTTTATTACGTTACATTCAGTAGGAAGTTAGCTAGCGTTAGCTAACAAACATCCCACAGCCCAGATTTTTCTTGATTTATTTTAGGGTTTGGAAAGATAATACATCGTACTTTTTCTTTCTTCCTCTCTGTGTAGCTGCTGTAACTATTACAACAGGAGCAGCGTTTGAGCTTATCTTGGAAAGATACAGCAGAAGAAAGCTAGAAAAAGACTCTTTTTGCATTAGAATTAATGGAGCGCAGCCATGAAAGTGTCGGACCCCAGTTAGAGCGAGTCCTATACTGCGCTGTGATTGGCCAGCTGTGTATTCGGGGCGTGGCTTAACAAAGGGTCAATTCCTTTCTGCAGCAACATTACGGGCCTTTCCGAAAGTACTTGCTCCTCCCTCCCTACCTACTTTCACTGCGTTTGCGCATTCACATCAAAAGTCCGCAATATCAAGAGCCATCTGATACCAATTAGCGCGGAAAACCCTTCAGTGCTGAGTGAGCATCGATGCAGGCTTGTGAAAGGTGTGAAACACCCTTTGCCGCATGATGGAGGATCCTTCCTTCAAATGTGAGTAGGAACTGTAGGAATTTTAAATTCAGAAACTGCACTAACGCTTCTATCTGTGTATCACCACACACAGGTTAACAACGCAGCCTAAAGGTTATGTTGTGTTTAACAATAAAGAAAGCTCTTTCTGATAGACAATTCAAACTGTTGTTTGTTTGATACACATATGATATCAGTGAGTGCTCATTTTACTCTCTCTACCGTCTCATGTTCACAAAGAACAGGACTGCCACAAGGGAGGCATGGGAGTAAGGTTTACTTCTCTCCTCAGGCAGAGCCTTGCTGTAATCTGTCTGTCACTTCACTGAAGTCTTGGATTGGCCGAGCTCTAAATAAATAAATCTAGATTAATTCTCTTTCAGTTCCAGTTTGGAGGAATCTTCCCCACTGTGGGATGCACTGACAATGAATGTCCTCTGTTACACAGAGGGGGGCGCTGTCCACCAGGCTGTGCTGTTATCCCTCTCTATGATCCATGAGAAGCATCTCAGGCTGGTTAGTATGCAGACGTGGCCTTTGTTAGATGTGTACAAACAACAGAGGTGTCAGGTGAAGCTGCCTCTTGCTGCCAGCAAAAATCAGTGTGGCCGAGACAAAAGAGTTCTCTCTGTAGACAGATCCACTTTAACCTGATGGCCCACATGTTGAGACTGGAAACACCTGGGTACAGGTGTGGACGCCAGCTGCTCTGAACATATTTTCAGCTTCATAGAATCTTCTGAGGAAACTCAGCGGCCTCAGTGTTGGTCAGCAGATTTCACAACTAGAGTACAGAACTGCTGCTGACCTGCAGATCTAAGAACACACTTTCTAGGATTGTGTTAGAGCCCTGAACTCAGCGTTTCACAGGAAGGACGAGGAAGAAGGCGAGGAGAGTCCTGCAGAGCTCCAGGAGGCGCTATAGAGTCCCTCTGGCAGCTAAACACACCGACAGGAGCTGTTGTAGTGTCTGTTATGTTCTGGTGTTTCAGTAACGGCTCCTTTGTGTCTCTATTCTACTGAACAAATGTGTGAAGAGGTGAAGCGCCCTGCCAGGAAACTCTGTATACTGACTGTATCTGAATATAATTTACTCAGTTCCTTATTATGTTTTAACAACTCAGGTTTTTCTGCTTGTATATTCCTTTTATCTTATTGTATCATTTTAACTTTTCAGTTTATGTTTAGACATTTCTCCAGAACCCAGAGTGACTGTGTGACAGAACTGTCGGTAAGTATCTAGTCATTTAGCGGCATTATTAATCTCAGTGGCCAGCTGACGTGAGAATGTGAGAAAATAACCAGATGGAGAAATGGAAAGCAGAAGTGAGTCGACAGAACATCTTTATCAGGTTCACACTTGTGCTGTGGTTCAGCTGTTCAGTCAGGTCACATGGTTGATACCTGCAGTCAGTGGTAGAAGTAGGCAGTGTCCTCGTCTGACTATGCTAGTGTCCTGGAGTACACTGTCACTTCCCTGCAGTGTCACCCTGAAGTTCCCGTTTCTTAAATGATCAATAATAGACCACAAGAGCAGCACCTCACGGGTCAGCCATGACGCTACACTCCCTAAGGCCCTGAACCAGTTCTTACCACGCTTCAACAACCAAAACTCGCAGCTCTCGTCCCTCAGCAGGTGAGATCCACTCTGAGGAGAAAAGACATCACCATAGCAAAAGGACAAGACAGGGTGTCAGGCTGCACACTGAAATCTTGACCAACTTGCAGTAGTGTTCACCCGCTTCTTTAATCAACCCATTCTCACTCCCAACTCGTCACATATTGACGTTTGGTCAAGAGCCGTAGTCGTCAGTTTGTGATGCACTGAGAACCCCCTATGCCAGGCAAATTCAGAGTAAGGTGATGGTTGGGGTGGATGGAGGGCCAAAACCCGGACTTTGAACCAGGAGACCGGGCTTCGTGTTCAGTGTGAAAGAAAAACTCAAATATATATATAAATTAGAGGTGGGCATAGATTAATTTTTTTAATCTAGATTAATCTCACTGAAATCTTGAAATTACTCTAGATTAATCTAGATTAAAAAAAAATCCCCCTCTCACCCCTTGCGGGGGTGGTATGTGTCATCCTCAAGCTCGGGTCCTCTACCAGAGGCCTGGAAGTTTGAGGGTTCTGCGCAGTATCTTAGCTGTTCCTAGGACTGCACTCTTCTGGACAGAGACCTCTGATGTTTTACCTGGAATCTGCTGTAGCCACTCTCTCTACCTTAGGAGGTGTCTTTCATTTTGTGGCAGATGTTCCTGTACACTATGACAGCTACCTGGTTATGGCGTTCCATGTACGCACTTCCTGCCTGCATCTTACACCCTGCTGTTATGTGCTGTACTGTCTCAGGGGCATCCTTGCACAGTCTGCACCTGGGGTCCTGCCTGGTGTGGTAGACCCCAGCCTCTATTGATCTTGTACTGAGTGCCTGTTCTTGTGCCGCCATGATTAGTGCTTCTGTGCTGTCCTTCAGTCCAGCCTTTTCCAGCCACTGGTAGGATTTCTTGATATCAGCCACTTCTTCTATTTGTCTGTGGTACACGCCGTGCAGTGGCTTGTCCCTCCATGATGGTTCTTCATCTTCCTTGTCCTCACCTTCAGGTTTCTGCTGGAACAAGAACAAGAACAAGATAGCTCAGTGGTTAAGGCCACTGACCTACCTCAGACATGAGTGAAACCGCAAATACAAGAGCCATACCGGCTCGGACGTCGCCCGGGTTAACAAGGCATGACAACACGCATGACAACACGATGCGTTTAGCAACTTAGCCATTGTGTAAATTCACCTAAATAGTGCTTTTCACGGCTAGCTGAAGTCCCGTGGGAATCCGTTCGTTGTTGCCGGAAAAAGGTAAATAGCATTGGGAGTTGCTCAAACGTGAAAAAACAAATGGTTCACGTTTGTGCCGTTCTGAATTCCGGGAACCATGTCTTCTTCACCTGTGTGCTCCGATCATCACTTTTCACATATTACGCTCCTCTCACCTGCACACTGCTATTTACCTTTTTCCAACCACACGAACGGATTCCCACGGGACTTCAGCTCACGAGTCAGGTAGGAGGGCCCCATAGCAGAATATTTTAGGTCCCAGGGAGGTCAGGACCGGCTCTGGTGGTGACCTAGGTATGTGTGCTTATGATCCAGTCATAGCCCTTTCTGACATGGTCATGCTATTTTGGGGCGGCTGTGGCTCAGGAGGTAGAGCGGGTTGGTGGTTCAATCCCCGGCTCCCCCAGGCTGCGTGTCGAAGTGTCCTTGGGCAAGACACTGAACCCCGAATTGCCTCTGGCGGCTGTTCCGCCAGTGTATGAATGTGTATGAATGTTAGTTCTAAGTTTGAGCACTTAGGCTCAGTGAGTGAATGTGTGTGTGAATGGTGAATGCAGATGTAGTGTGTAAAAGCTTTGAGTAGACGAAAAGACTAGAAAGGCGCTATACAAGTACGGAGCATTTACATTTACATTCATGCCAATAATAAGGGGATACGTAAGGGAAGCCTGTAAAGCTCATACTAACACATTTCATAATTTTCAAAAAATCCATGGCGGCCTGTGTCCCAGTAGAGCTTTATGTCTAGCAACGCCCCTGGACCCATGGTTTGACTGTAGGCCTATGTGTATTCAGGGCCAGTGAGCAACGGACTTTCAAAATAATTTTAAAATAACTGCGTAAACTTGCGATAAAAACAATTGACGGCGTTACTTAATTAGTGCGTTAATGCAATAATAACATGTTAACATGCCCAGCCCTGATATAGTAGTATAAATACAACAAGAAAATCAAATTCTACAATTGTAGTACAGTTGTTTGGGGGTCCTGCTCAAAAACAGCTGCAATAACATATCTCACATATGTTACACGTGCAAGAATGATGATGAGCCCAGTCTGGTGCAATACATTTAATTCCCGTTGGAAATATGAAAATACAGTTTTATTCAGGAGTGCTCTCTGTAGCTTGAATTCTTGGACTCACTCATCACATACCTTACTGTTTTACACCAGAACTAAATACAACATCTTAATAAACATTTACATGGCATAGATAACTCAGAACATGCCCTGCACACACATTCCTGGATCATTTGACTTTTACTTTCACGTGTGTTTTCCCCTGATTATCCCAGTTAGTGCTACAATTCTCTCCCTTACCAAAAACTACAGACAGTAATTTAAGCTTTAGTATAACTCTCCTCTCAGCTTAGGCAGGTAAACAAAGGGCAACCTCAATATACACATTGAAACAGATAGTAAGTTATAATATTGTCAACATGTAATATTGAATCTAAATTGAAAGCTTGTACCCAAGCATAAAATTCTCTCATCCTTTTAACTACATGTTTTTACACCCTAATGAATTTAGCAGTGATAACTGCTTATTGTAAATACTGTAAATACTCTGTGAACTCAACTGTCACAGTAAACACCTTTGTGACTCAGTGCCAGTGTACGAGATACTGCCAAAATAACGTGGGCTCTAGGCATGCTAGCCACTATTAGCAACAATTAGCAACGTCTGCCAAATGAGTAATCGGGCAAAAAATTGGGCTAAAAATAGTGTAGTGTAATCTAGGCTTAACACTGTGCTTAGCAGGCATGGAATTATAACATCTCAGTAACAGAACAGTATAACTCAAGTAAGTGACACAGTAGTTAGGGGAGACCAGGTATGGTTGTAACATAGGAAGAGTTGTAACAACACCAATTCCACCAGTTGACCCTTTGCCAAGCCACGCCCTGAATACACAGCTGGCCAATCACAGCGCAGCATAGGACTTGCTCTAACTGAGGTCCGACACTTTCATGGCTGTGCTCCATTGACTCTAATGCAAAAGGAGTCGTTTTCTAGCTTTTTCTGGCTGTATTTTTTTAAGATCTGGTCAAACATGGTTCCAGCGGCTCTACTCTGAGCTCCTCGCGGATGGCTGAGCTTCTCACCCTATCTCTAAGGGAGACACCAGCCACCTGCCTGAGGAAACCCATTTTGGCCGCTTGTACCCGCGATCTCGTTCTTTCGGTCCTGACCCAGCTTTCATGAACATAGGAGAGGGTAGGAACGAAAATTGACCAGTAGATTGAGAGCTTTGCCTTACGGCTCAGCTCTCTTTTCGTTACAACGGTACGGTAAAGCAAATGCAATACCGCCCCCGCTGCTCTGATTCTCCGGCTGATCTCCTTCTCCAGTCTCCCCTCACTCGTGAACAAGACCCCTAGGTACTTGAACTCCTTCACTTGGGGTAAGGACTCATTCCCTACCTGGAGTTGGCACTCCATCGGTTTCCTGCTGAGAACCATGGCCACAGATTTAGAGGTGCTAATCCTCATCCCAGCCGCTTTGCACTCTGCTGCGAACCGATCCAGTGAGAGCTGAAGGCTACTGTCTGATGATACCATCAGGACCACATCATCCGCAAAAAGCAGTGAAAAGATCCCAAGCCCATCGAACCACAGCCCCTCCTCGCCCCGCCTCACAAACAGGATTGGTGACAAAGTGCAGCCCTGGTGAAGGCCAACCCCCACCTGGAAAGAGTCCAACTTACTGCTGAGTACTCGGACACAGCTCTCGCTTTGGATGTACAAGGATTGGATAGCCCTAAGAAGGGCCCCCCTCACTCCATACTCCCGCAGCACCTCCCACAGTATCTCCCGGGGGACCCGGTCATATGCCTTCTCCAGATCTACAAAGCACATGTAGACTGGTTGGGCATACTCCCAAGCCCACTCCAGGATCCTTGTGAGAGTAAAGAGCTGGTCAGTTGTTCCACGACCAGGACGAAAACCGCATTGTTTCCCTTCGATCTGAGGTTCAACAATCGTCCGAACCCTCCGTTCCAGCACCCTGGAGTAGACTTTACCAGGGAGGCTGAGAAGTGTGATACCCCTGTAATTGGCACACACTCTCTGGTCCCCCTTTTTGAACAGGAGAACCACCACCCCAGTCCGCCACTCCTTGGGCACTGTACCCAACTTCCACGCAATGTTAAAGAGACTTGTCATCCAAGACAGCCCCTCCACATCCAAAGCTTTTAGCATCTCTGGGCGGATCTCATCAATCCCTGGGGCTTTGCCACTGTGGAGTTGTTTGACTACCTCACTGACCTCCTCCAGGGAAATTGACGAGAAACCCCCATCAGCCTCCAGCTCTGCCTCTACTAGAGAGGGCGTGTCAGTCGGATTTAGGAGTTCCTCAAAGTGTTCCTTCCAGCACCCAATTACCCCCCCAGTTGAGGTCAACAGGGTCCCATCCTTACTGTACACAGCTTGGACGGTTCCCCGCTTCCCCCTCCTGAGATGGCGGACAGTTCTCCAGAAACACTTTGCCGACCGAAAGTCCTTCTCCATGTCTTCTCCGAACTTCTCCCACACCCGCTGCTTTGCTTCTGCCACAGCAGAGGCTGCAGTCCTTCGGCCTGTCGGTACCTTGCAACCGCCTCCGGAGTCCTCCGAGACAACAAATCCCGGAAGGCCTCCTTCTTCAGTCGGACGTCTTCCCTGACCACCGGTGTCCACCACGGTGTTCGAGGGTTACCGCCCCTTGAGGCACCTAAGCACCAGACGTTCCCAGTTCACCCGCAGATAAGCATTACAGGCCTCAAATCAGATGAAACGATTACAAAATCGATCATTGATCTTCGGCCTAGGGTGCTCTGGTACCATGTACACTTATGAGCATCCTTATGCTCAAACATGGTGTTTGTTATAGACAATCCATGACTAGCACAGAAGTCCAACAACAAACACCCACTCGGGTTCAGATCAGGGGCCGTTCCTCCCGATCACGCCTTTCCAGGTAACTCCGTCATTGCCTACATGCGCGTTGAAGTCACCCAGCAGAACTATGGAGTCCCCTACTGGAGCCCTATACAGGACTCCATTCAGGGTCTTCAAGAAGGCCGAATACTACGAACTGCTATTTGGTGCATACACACAAACAACAGTCAGATCTGTGATCTTCCATCGGGGTCTTTGAGAACCATTCTTGGTCTGGCCCCTCACCTGGAACCTCTCTGCCTTGGGAGACCCTACCAGGAGCACTAGGCTCCAAACAACACAGCCTCCAGGTTTACCGGGGCACGCAAACCTGATGGTGATGGTTCACCGGAGAGGAAAAATAAAGGAAGTTGTGGTATAAATAAATTATTTAAAATAATATTACAAATTAAGCTACACGCCCCCCGCCCCTCTCTCTCTCTCTGTCTCCCTTTTACTCATTCACACTCACACACACACATACATTCCTGCACCACGAAGCGAGTTCAACAAACCCAGGATATGCTTTCATTATCTGGCTTCACTAACCCTAAGAACCGCGATCGGGATAAGCGGCACCATAAAGCTGGTTATCAACTCGGTAAATTAACCCAGGGTTTCCCGATCCAGCCGGGAGCGCGTTCACATAAAAGAGGCGGTGTTAGCAGCAGATGACCAAACAGACATGAACAGGTCCACTGTCAGCAGAGCGTCATATTTTACCATCGAGGATTAAACTGTAACACTACAGAAATACGACAGCAGCACGGCTGAAACTGACACATGCAGGGAGACAGAAGATCACAGACAGTGTGAATGTCTAAATGAACAGGCGTAGTCTATAATAATGTGCTGATAAAAAAATATCAGCCTTTTCTTTCAGCTCGGCTGTGTGTCGGCGTTTCACATTAAAAGACTCGGCCGTTCTCCCTCACTTTAAAAAACTTGTACAATAACGCAAGACTACAGTCTCTGTAGTCGGCCTTAGAAAGCTATACTAACCTAAATAAACAGCCAACGTTCATATTCAAATTTAGTATTTCAATACCAAACTGCTCATAATATTCAGCCTCACATAAGAAAAATAAAATCCATTTATTTAACGGCTGCGTCAGGCTGTGTGAAACGGACTCGGAGCAAATAAAAAATCTTAAAGACATTTAAAGGCAGTAAGTAGGCTGATCCTGCTGTACTGTAAAAACCTGTAGGCAACATTAGCCTGAGGCTTTTAATCAGTCTCTGTAGGATCCCCATAGTCAGGAGTTTCTCCACATCACCGCTGCAAACAGAAAGCAGCCTATTGGCTAAAACAGTCTGTGGGATTTCCTACAGATGGTGATGTCATTTTCCAGAGAGCTGATTGGTCAGTAGGCAGCGTTTTCACAGAGTTAATCTCTTTTCTGGAACATAACCTGCTCGGAGCAGGTTAGCCGTTCAAAAAAAAATTAAAAGTAAAAAAAAAAAAAAAGTTATGTTGGGTATCAAAACTCTTCTTCATTACATTTTACTTCATAATTGCATGTGTTGTATTCATTGTTGCAAAACTTGTTCTGTATATAGTTTGTTTGTTATCGTGATCAAAACCATTGATCTGAAGCTCAATGCTGATGCTGTCATGTAAATAGTTTTCTAATCAGCAATAAATATAACAATTTCTGATCAACCCATATAAACTGCATGCTTAAAATAACATACAGTTAAAGCCCCGCCCATTTCAAGACAACCCGAGCCACTTCCGGGTGAAATCCCACCCACTTCCGGGCTAGGCCCCTCCCAATCCGAATACTGATTCGGATACAGATAATTCATATGGTTAACAGATACAGATAATGCTGTACTCACTCATTCCTAGTTAAAAACAGATACTGTAACGTGAGGTTAAAACCAGATGGAGGATGTTGTGAACGCGATGTAATGTGAACGGTTCCACAGTATTTTGTTGTGTGTGGTTTCAAACTCAAACTATTCTCTTTGTAATATTTTCCATTATATATGTGACTACACATGAAATATAATACAGAGGAAATATTCGACCAAGATTAAATCATTCTGATTTACTTTACATTGTGACATTTTAATGTACTGTAAAATTCAGGCAATGATGAAAGTTTAATGACATATTGTCTGGAAAGGTTATCAGTCACCCAGGTCATAGTTATCCAAAATAGGTTAAAATCAAGGGCATTCAAGATTCCTTGGATACAGACATATTAACAGTTTTTACAAAGTCGCTGTGGACTATTAAGGTAAATCCTCCACTTATGTCTAGGAACATTGCCCCATACATTATCTAAATCTCCTCGATCTCAACCACTGTGCAGAGTGGCATAACAACAGTCACCTTTTCTACTGTCTCGCTTAAATTGACAGTGGATGTGTTCACCACACATCTTCCAGCAGTGTGCTCAACAGGGAGAAATGATGCTGGGTATGAGGTGTCTGTTCCCTGCAAGCTCCAAACTTCTACTGGCTTTCCATAAAATTCTTTCTGGGTGAGGATTAAGCCAGGAAACTTGTGCAATGACATGTTTAAATGTAGTACATTTTGACACAACATTGACAACTATGAACTGCTTTATAATGGCTGGCCGTGGGTCTGCTAAAGGCTCAAGGATGGGTTCCTCAAAACTGTTAGTGTTTTCACACCACTTAGCATATACATATGCTGACCTTTCTGCTCTGGATCCATCTATGGAGTAAGTTACATTCTGATATGTTACCCTTTTACATGTCATGGCAAAGCATTCAATGCCAGTGATACAGTTTTCAGGGTACATCTGATTATACATTGTCACGATTGCATGTCTGTCAAGCTCATCCAAGATTGTCCGGTGGAATGGAGACAGAGGCACCACTGTACAGTTTTCTAAGAGAAGTGTTTCTGCCGACACCAAAATACTGTGCTTTACATAAAGCACATTAGTTATGTCATCGCGTGACAAAATCCCAATCATTTGTCCATGTAAAATACTGGCAATTTCACATTGCATGTCTATGGCATACTAAGATGTTGACTCTGCTGAAATTGTCTCATAATCTGGACTTCGAATGTACTATTGTTGTGATTAAACTTTCCCAGTATTCCATTGAAACGCTCAAATGAAGAACACCAGAATGAACAAACTGGTCCGTAGTCCAACATGCACTCCTTCAAATGGAGATGTGAATGCATGTTGGGGGTGCAGTGCAATCGTTCAAACAGTTTAACAAATTTTGAAAGAAATGTCTGCAGGTATCTGTCTGCTACTTCCAGTCTATTGACAGATATGACTCTGGAGCAGAGTATGATACAAGCCTGCACAAAGTCAAACCACATGTCATAATGGCTGTCGTTGATAAGCCCTTTCCGACAAAACAGGGAGTAAATGGTTGTCCAGTTTTTCCACTGATCTGCTGTAAATCCTGTAAAGCCAGAGGAAATTCGTAAGGGAATTCTTCCAACCTCATAAGGTACTTTGATGTTTTCCACTCTTGTTTGAAGTTCATCAAGACTCTTTGTTGATAAAATTCCTCGTTCTGTCCAAAGTCTGAACACATGTCTTGCTGTACCAAGTAGAAGGTTGTGCATTGGATCTATGACAACAAATCTGATGGCATCATAATAACTCAAACGGAAAAGTTCTGACCATCTAGCTCCATACTTGTGTTCAATTGTTTTCTGTTCTGCCTTGGTTCTTGCCCTCTTGGATAATCCAGCATACAAACAACTGGTTCGCGAGTAGGCACCGGCTCCGAACCGGCTCTCAAAATGCTTTGGTGGAAAAAGGGGCTAAGGAGAATAAAGTCTGGTGTCGTGGTGTTTCCTCGCTGAAGTCTCCGCAGCTATTAAGGGAAAACAGCGGAGCGTGCGCTCTTGATCATGGTCCCGGAGGGTAAACCACAGTCTCACACTGCCGCCTACTGCCGGGAGGCTGCTACAGCAGGCCAACCTCTATGGAGGTAAATCACTGCCAAAAACATTGAAAATGGACAGACTAAAAGTCACAAACAGGTATTACGACTTGTAAACACATAACACAATCTACAAACAGATTAAAAATCTGCAAACAAAGTCCTAATGATCCGCAAATGTAAAACAAGATCTACAAATAGATACAAAATCCTCAAACAGACTCTTCATGATCCACAAATGTAAAACATGATATACAAAAAAAGATTTAAAATCCGCACACAAACTCTTTATGACTCACAAATAGAAATCAGTAACTTGTACTTGAAAACCAGAATTTGAATGAATGCAAAGTGATTTGTCTGTGCATGAGGGTCATTATTTATTTGTAGATTGTGTTGCATTTATTTTCAGAATTTTGGCACAACTGTTTCGCTGTTTTTCCCATAAAAAATTCTACAAATGCCCTCCTCAAGATTTGCAAACAAACACAGTCTAACTTGTATTTTCAAACCACTGTAAAAAAGACATTCTTACATATTTTGTGCAAAGCTCAGCATGCAAGTGTTGAATCTGTGTTTGTAGATCACAGTGCATTCACAGATCTCTCTGCACGCGTCTACAGATAATTTTGGCAGTTTCTTTCCGCAGACTGTGTGACTTCGATCCACGCGTAGTCAGCCAATCAGAGGCATTGCTTCTATGTGATGTCACGCCCCTCAATAAGATCTTTTCAAAATAAGAGCTGGCACTTGTCGGATGGCTGGGCTCGGCTCACTGCCAGCTGCACTTGCCGGTGTCACAGCGGGCAGAGCCTGGCAGCGCTGGGGAAGGACGCCGACCCTCGCAAGATGGGTTGTCAGGTAGCGGTCGCTCGACCAAGTAATCACGCGTGACATTTAATAAAGAATAATGTTATCGCAGCCCAGTGACCGTTAACGTTATGCTCTACCGTTAAAACTGCCCAGAAACAGGCTCACCAACAGCCTGCCGTTAGCTAACGTTAGTTAGTTTACACCATGTGTACAACAGCACAGACAGCTAGCTAGCTAGCGGTTCTTGCAACTAACACCGGACCAAACAAGCGTTAGCGGGGACGCATCGGCGTCGGGACTCGCCGAAATCTCGAACTTATTACCATTACTGGGAACTAAACGACACTGTGTCCCCGTAGCATTCATTTTCAGTGGCATGGCAAGGAAAATATGTCATGACAAACCGAACAGAGCATTAGCGTTAACTACAACGACCCCTCACTGTCCGCTGTCATCAAGTTATTATTTCAGCTGGTTAGTCAGAGCTACACTGTCTGTATGTGAGTGTATTATTTTTTTCCATGAAAGTGCTTTTGTGAACAACAACTCCGTGTTGGAAATAACGTAGGTAGCAACCGGCGCAGCTAACGTTAACGTTAGTCTCTGGTGTGTGTTTATAACGGAGCTGCTGCAGCCGTAGCTCGGTCGGTTGCTCTGTGTGTTTTAGTTCAGGAATTCTTCAGTGTCGGGTAGTTCAGGAGGTTTCTACCGGGAGCCGAATTAACACAGAGCTTCGTGTCCTGTCGAAACACACGGACCCGGTCATTAAAACACTAAAAGCACTGCGTGAAGCAGTTTCATCCTTAAAACATTAGTGTCTCTTCAACGAACACTGGCTGAGCGTCAGCTGATCGGCAGGAAATACTTTGAAGTCAGTCGGCGTTTATGTATAACAGGTAGAACGCAACAGACATTTTACTCTTTATTGGTCAATAGAGTGGGCTGTTGTATCGCAGCTTTGTCTGGTAAACAACCTGCTAGCGTTTCGAAGGGATGTGCTGATGTCTCTTTTCCCCACCCTCTTGTCTGCAGAATCCGGACCGGAGGAGCCCAATCCGTATCCAGAGCTGCCAAACTGCTGTGGCTGTGTGTTTCTCTGTGCTGGAGATATGTTAAGAACTTGATGGCTTTAAATCCAGTTTGATATTAAATTTCTTATGAAATTTAATTGCGTCTCTTCATTATACTCACACACAAAGTATCTATTTTTAGTTGTCAAGCACATTGTTTTGCATTATATTCCAGTCATATCTGATGTTTACGCATAGCCTACATTTAGCTCATGGACTGAATGGTCTTATGCCCATTCTGCAGGTAAGGGCAAAGTTAAGGGAACTTTCTGTGTGGGGTGCTTAAAAGACTCTTAAGCCTCTCTGGGACAATCTAGTCCATATTTGAGGGCCCTAGCTAGTGGTTTTTGATCTGGCCCAGGTCTAAAGTGTAAACAACCTAAATCACCCTTTTTTTTTAATCATGTTTTCACAAACAGAAAAAAATGGTTTTACAAATCTGAAAGTGGGTTTCTGGCAGCAATAATAAGGTGTTTGAAAACCTTGTTGAGTAAAAATTGTACCAGTGTTTCTGCTACAGTCCCTCTTTACTGTGATAGTTGTGTAAAATCATTTTTGGGTTGTTTTAATGAAAAGTCTTTATAATCATAAACCCAGTGCAAACTTATTGTTCTCTCCCTCTAATCAATGTGTTCTGGTAAGCTGTCTCTGTAGAGTGGTGGTAGAAGTATGCACTTTATTTACACTACTTCAGTAAAGGTACTACTACCACACTGTGAAAATACTGCAGATTGTGCTATGTCCCAGCCTTGACAAGCCCCCAGATCTCTGAGTGTAGCTCATGATGAATGAGGGCAAAAAATATATAATACTAAGGATTGTGAGTGTTGTACAATATTTACATTAAAGAAATATGGTAAATATCTAGGCCTATATATATATAAAATACATATGTGATATACCATATATAGATTATAGGTATATCAGATATAGATATAGTTTGGGGTTAGAAAGTTTCGCTGGCTTTTCTCCTGCCATTCTACTCTGAGGTGCTCTGGCGCCCTTGACTCACAAAGTGTGCACCACGGTGGCACATTTTTGCAAAAATGCACACTAGTCTAAGTACCTACACTGTCGCCTCACAAGGTCTTGGGTTGGAACCTTGGACACTCCAGGCCTCCCCGTGTTCAGTGGGTTCTCTGGGTGCTCTGACTTGCTCTCACCATCCACTTACATGCAGGCTAGGTTAATTGAGGACTCTGAATTGTCCTTAGGTGTGAGTGTGACCGGTTGTTTGTCTGTGTACTCCGCCTGGATTAGTTCCAGCTGTGCCACGACCCTGTAAACAGTAGCCTACAGTGGCAAAAAGCACATTTTCCTACAGAGAAAGCCTCAATCAATCTCCCATACAGTATAGGCCTACACACTCACAGCCTACTAACCTTAACTCACCATTAGTTCAGCCACCATTATAGGTAGACTGCAGTGGTGGAAGGGAACAAAGCACATTTAGTCAAAAGTACTATAGGCCTACAACTCATTATATTTGGCAACTTTATACTACTCCACTGCATCTCCGAGCCAAATAGTTGCCTTACTGTTCATATTTTAAGTAAATGTTATTAATATTTTTACTCAAGTAAGGTTTTGAATGCAGGGCTTTTGCCTGCCGTGCAGTATTTTCACAGTGTGGTAGTAGTACCTTTACTGAAGTAGTGTAAATAAAGTGCATACTTCTACCACCACTCTACAGAGACAGCTTACCAGAACACATTGATTAGAGGGAGAGAACAATAAGTTTGCACTGGGTTTATGATTATAAAGACTTTTCATTAAAACAACCCAAAAATGATTTTACACAACTATCACAGTAAAAGAGGGACTGTAGCAGAAACACTGGTACAATTTTTACTCAACAAGGTTTTCAAACACCTTATCATTGCTGCCAGAAACCCACTTTCAGATTTGTAAAACCATTTTTTTCTGTTTGTGAAAACATGATTTAAAAAAAGGGTGATTTAGGTTGTTTACACTTTAGACCTGGGCCAGATCAAAAACCACTAGCTAGGGCCCTCAAATATGGACTAGATTGTCCCAGAGAGGCTTAAGAGTCTTTTAAGCACCCCCCCACACAGAAAGTTCCCTTAACTTTGCCCTTACCTGCAGAATGGGCATAAGACCATCCAGTCCATGAGCTAAATGTAGGCTATGCGTAAACATCAGATATGACGGGAATATAATGCAAAACAATGTGCTTGACAACTAAAAAATAGATACTTTGTGTGTGAGTATAATGAAGAGACGACAATTAAATTTCATAAGAAATTTAATATCAAACTGGATTTAAAGCCATCAAGTTCTTAACATATCTCCAGCACAGAGAAACACACAGCCACAGCAGTTTGGCAGCTCTGGATACTGGATTGGGCTCCTCCGGTCCGATTCTGCAGACAAGAGGGTGGGGAAAAGAGACATCAGCACATCCCTTCGGAAACGCTAGCAGGTTGTTTACCAGACAAAAGCTGCGATACAACAGCCCACTCTATTGACCAATAAAGAGTAAAATGTCTGTTAGCGCTCTACCTGTTATACATAAACGCACTGACTTCAAAGTATTTCCTGCCGTCGCTGACGCCAGCCAGTGTTCGCTGAAGAGACACTAATGTTTTAAGGATGAAACTGCTTCACGCAGTGCTTTTAGTGTTTTAATGACCGGTCCGTAGTGTTTCGACAGGACACGAGCTCTGTGTTAATTCGCCCCGTAGAAACCTCCTGAACTACCCGACACTGAAGAATTCCTGAACTAAAACACACAGAGCAATCGAACCGAGCTACGGCTGCAGCAGCCCGCTATAAACACACACCAGAGACTAACGTTAACGCTAGCTGCACCGTTGCTACCCACGCTATTTCCAACACGGAGTTGTTGTTCACAAAAGCACTTTCATGGAAAAAAAATAATACACTCACATACAGACAGTGTAGCCTGACTAACCAGCTGAAATAATAACTTGATGACAGCGTGACAGTGAGGGGTCGCTGTAGTTAACGCTAATGCTCTGTTCGGTTTGTCATGACATATTTTCCTTGCCATGCCACCTAAAATGAATGCTACGGGACACAGTGTCGCTTAGTTCCCAGTAATGGTAATAAGTTCGAGATTTCGGCGGGGTCCCGACGCCGATGCGCCCCCGGCTAACGCTTGTTTGGTCCGGTGTTAGTTGCAAGAACCGCTAGCTAGCTAGCTGTCTGTGCTGTTGTACACATGGTGTAAACTAACTAACGTTAGCTAACGGCAGGCTGTTGGTGAGCCTGTTTCTGGGCAGTTTTAACGGTAGAGCATAACGCTAACGGTCACTGGGCTGCGATAACATTATTCTTTATTAAATGTCACATGATTACTTGGTCGAACTGATCGCTACCTGACAACCCATCTTGCGAGGGTCGGCGCCGTCCTTCCCCAGCTGCTCCAGGCTCTGCCCGCCAGACACCGGCAAGTGTAGCTGGCAGTGAGCCGAGCCCAGCCATCCCGACAAGTGCCAGCTCTTATTTTGAAAAGATCTTATTGAGGGGACGTGACATCACATAGAAGCAATGCCTCTGATTGGCTGACTACACGCGTGGATCGAAGTCACACAGTCTGGCGGAAAGAAACTGCCAAAATTATCTGTAGACGCTGCAGAGAGATCTGTGAATGCACTGTGATCTACAAACACAGATTCAACACTTGCATGCTGAGCTTTGCACAAAATATGTAAGAATGTCTTTTACAGTGGTTTGAAAATACAAGTTAGACTGTGTTTGTTTGCAAATCTTGAGGAGGGCATTTGTAGAATTTTTTAATGGAAAACAGCTAAACAGTTGTGCCAAAATTCTGAAAATAAATGCAACACAATCTACAAATAAATAATGACCCTCATGCACAGACAAATCACTTTGCATTCATTCAAATTCCGGTTTTCAAGTACAAGTCACTGATTTATATTTGTGAATCATAAAGAGTTTGTGTATGGATTTTAAATCTTTTGTAGATCGTATTTTATATTTGTATGTCATGAAGAGTCTGTTTGTGAAATTTCTATCTATTTACAGATTGTGTTTTACATTTGCAGATCACAAGGAGTTTGTTTGCAGATTATAAATCTATTTGAAGATCTTGTTTTGTGTTTGCAAATTGTAATATGCATTTTGACTCATAGTCTCTTCATTTTCAATGATTTTGGCATTGTTCTGTCACCAAAGCTAAACAATACTGCCAAAATTCTGAAAACAAATGTGACACAATCTACAAACAGAACATGAAATTCACCTGCAAACAAATCACTTTACATTCATTCAAATTCTGGTTTTCAAGTACAAGTTACTGATTTCTATTTGTGAGTCATAAAGAGTTTGTGTGCGGATTTTAAATCTTTTTGTATATCATGTTTTACATTTGTGGATCATGAAGAGTCTGTTTGAGGATTTTGTATCTATTTGTAGATCTTGTTTTACATTTTATGGATCATTAGGACTTTGTTTGCAGATTTTTAATCTGTTTGTAGATTGTGTTATGTGTTTACAAGTCGTAATACCTGTTTGTGACTTTTAGTCTGTCCATTTTCAATGTTTTTGGCAGTGATTTACCTCCATAAACCTCTCACACTTCTAAAGCCATTTTACTTGTTTTACAGCACATAAACTCTTCTTCAAATAAAGGATATAAAATACAGGTCTCACTTTAGATGATCTTACCCCATAAAATCAAACACAAATGTGATTACACTCTAGTGGGCATCACACTTGCCATGACAAAATCATCATGACCAGAAGTTTCATCAGTAGGTCATCTTTTTATTATTTTTGTTATCTTACATGTTAGGATAGGCTTCACTCTGCTCCTCAGCCAAGTATTCCCCCGCCTCTTCATCCTGCAAATGTAAAGTACAAATTTAAGTTTAAAACAAATCCTTCTATACTTACATCCTGGATAATGTGCATCTTAATCAGCTAGCTTTTGTGCAATGAGTGTGGTCATTTGATACTGAAAAGACTGTCATATGTACAGTTTCACACTGTTCAGGTTGAAAAGAGCATGTGCATCTTAATCAGCTAGCTTTTGTGCAATTAATGTGGGCATCCATCTTCAGCTTGACCTCTGGATAATCCTGTATGTAACTTTTTACTTTTATGTTTGTTTCTTCATCTTGCTCAGAATCTGAATCACTGGTGTCAAGGAAAAGATGAATACTCTGATCATCTTCTGTTTCATCTGGAAAACGTGCAAAGCAAAGCAGATGATCCATTAGAAGATAGGCCTACATTATATATGTGCATTCACAACATCACCACCTGACAACACCAGTCTATATTTGCATTCATAACAGAAGTAAAAAGCAGAGGTAGCCACAAACTGTACTCATCTGCTAAAGTATGAACTATTCTGACACAGTACAATTTACTCAAAAAAGTTACTTAAGTAGACCTGCATGTATCGGAGTACAGCTACAGTGGGTACGGAAAGTATTCAGACCCCTTCAAATTTTTCACTCTTTGTTTCATTGCAGCCATTTTCCAAAAATCAAAAAAGTTCATTTTATTTCTCAGTAATGTACACTCAGCACACCATCTTGACAGAAAAAAACAGAAATGTAGAATTTTTTGCAAATTTATTAAAAAAGAAAAACTGAAATATCACATGGTCATGTCTAAATTAAACACAACAAGAATCACTGTATGTGCACAGTAAGTAAGTTCACAATGTAACTTTTTTTGTTTTGCCTTATTTCATAGGAAGCTGTCCGTCGCCTGCACAACTCTGACGAATTACAGACATTCCTGGGCAGGGGTAAGACATACACACAAAGCATATGTTCTGCTGTGTAGAAAGCGAATAATTTTGGATTAATATATTTTTTTACTGTTATTTAATCTCACATTTGTTTTCACAGACTGTGTTAGCTTTATAACGTGGCAGTCACATGCCCGGATTTACATGGTGTAGACAACGATGCCATTGTGTGTAAGTAGCCTATCTATTACTGTGGGGTGTGAATATTGTTTTTTTTGTTTACAATACTGTTGTTGATGTATGTACTGTGGTCACGCTATTTATTTACAACGCACAAAAATGTTGTTTTCCAGCTGCATGCAAGACCCACTACGAGACGGTACGCCGGAACTTCCGGTACAGTCAGCCAGATCTTGCTGATAGGGCAACAGTTCTGCCCGGTGCCGATCAAGAAGGAAGCAGGTAAGATTTATTGGACCATATTGCTGGTCAGCAGTATTGGGATAGTTACTTTGGGAAATGATCATGATTGTGGATGGAAATTTAGCTGTGTGATTTACTAGCTCTCTTACTATCAGACATTTTTATTAAGTCAATTTAATGTGTTTGAACATAACGTGTCCATCCTGTTACCCTTACATTTTGAGGAGATCAATTAAATCATTTCAAAAACTGTACAAATTATAGATTCCTCATCTAGTATTGGTCATGGTAGCCATTATGCTCACACAGGCAATAAAATGTGCCTGGGCTCAATTAATGTTTTTTGATAGTTAAATGTATACTTAATATAATAGAACTTAAAAATATAGGTAAATCAACTATTGACATTTATCCCAAGTCCAAATGGCACCCTATAAAAAATGACCCAATTACAGAATTTTGTAATTAGTTAATCCAGACAACTGTTGGTTAGTGTGATATTATTTTAGTTAAATTGTTTTCCCCAAGCGGGGAGACTCATTGATTCATGCTTAGCACTGCTCAATGACACTGTTTATAGTGTGTTATATGTTTACCATTCTATGATTAATTATGTATTCTGTGAGAGACAAACATGCATACTGACTGTCTGTTCTGTTTGTGTTAACAGCTTCTGGAAGCGAGACAGGGTGTAGCTGGCAGCAGAGGAACTGGTGTTCTGGAAAGGCGCCACCATTGATCTGATGTCCCATGAGGAAGATGGCAGCTTTGAGGGGGTGTCGGGAGGGTGCGACCCCCAAGTTTCCGCAGCCAGGAGCTCAGCGACCTCTGTTGCACGCTACAGACAAGACTCGAGGCTAACCCCAAGTACAGCACACTGCGTCACAGGCGTCTGTACAGTGGATCATGTTCGGACAGAAAGCCACCACCACATGGCCCAGAGGTGGACAGACATTTCATCCCCCAGCTGGGCATTTCATATTTTTGTAAATTGCTTTTAAATAAGCATTTGCTTTGTTTTTTTAAATTAAAAACGTGCAGCGCCGAAAACGTACAATAACTGTCGTAGATTAGTGGGATGCATGGCAGTTTACAGGGACGAACATCCCTCTTTTCATTCAGTGTATGTGCAGGCTGGTTTTTTGAGAGCCTGGATTGTAACGTTAGCTCAGAGGTCAACTCTTCGCTGGATGCAGATAGCGAGCCAATCCCAGAGATGATGCGCCCTCTATGATGAGATCAGATTTTTCTGTTCAGAAGATAAGTGGTAGTATTAATAAGTGTTATAAAACATCTATGAACATGTGCACTGTTAGACCATAAGTAATTACATGTCAGGTCAAGTTAGCGGGTTCTTAAACAGAACATCCAAGCAACCCTTTGCTGGTCCCATCACAGCAGATCTCTGGAAGTTTTGATTAGGGGTTAAGAGAAACAGTACCAGGTCTGTAATGGAGAGGCTTTTACCCAGTAACATTATCTGGGGAATCTTTCAGGTTGTCTTAGCAGCATCCTTTGAGTTTTGCCACTAGTAGATTTATAAGTTATGCTGAGATTGTTTATATTCTTCCTCGGAAAGTATAAAAAAACAGGCAGTTATGTAATAAACTGTTAAAAAATGGGGTGGTGATGGCGCAATGGATACAACACCTGCCTTTGGTGTGAGAGACTCAGGATCAATCCCCACTGTGACCCATCCACCATTGTGTCCCTGAGCAAGACACTTAACCCTCGTTGCTCCAGAGGCGTATGACCTCTGACTTGTATAGCAATTGTAAGTCGCTTTGGATAAAAGCGCCAGCTAAATGAATAAATGTAAATGTAAGAATTTTCTTACACTTTCCAAATGATCTTATGAACCATTAAAAACTCATATATAAAGTATGACAATATAATTATTAAGCACATAATAGATCTTACTAATAAAGAATACAACCTTCCATTTCTCTCTAAGGTCCTGGAGAAAGCAGTCGCCAAACAGCTGTGTGACTTTCTACATAGCAATAGTTTATTTGAGGATTTTCAGTCAGGATTTAGAGCTCACCATAGCACAGAGACAGCACTGGTGAAAATTACTAATGACCTCCTAACTGCATCAGACAAAGGACTTGTCTCTGTATTGGTTTTACTAGATCTTAGTGCTGCATTTGATACCATTGATCATCAGATCCTATTACAGAGACTGGAACATTTCATTGGCATTAAAGGAACCGCTCTAAGCTGGTTTAAGTCCTATTTATCAGATCGATTTCAGTTTGTACATGTTAACGATGAGTCCTCCATGCATACCAAAGTTAGTCATGGAGTTCCACAAGGATCTGTGCTCGGACCAATCCTCTTCACTTTGTATATGCTTCCTTTAGGCAATATTATCAGGAAACACTCCATAAACTTTCATTGTTATGCAGATGATACTCAGTTATATCTATCGATCAAGCCAGATGAAACTCATCAGTTAGCTAAGCTTCAAATGTGTCTTCAGGATGTTAAAACCTGGATGACCTGCAATTTTCTAATGTTAAACTCAGATAAAACTGAAGTTATTGTTCTAGGCCCTAAGCACCTTCGTGACGCATTATCTAAAGATATAGTTTCCCTGGATGGCATCGCCCTGGCCTCCAGCACCTCTGTGAGAAATCTTGGAGTTATCTTGGACCAGGACATGTCGTTCAACTCTCACATTAAGCAAATTTCAAGGACCGCCTTTTTTCACCTACGTAATATTGCAAAAATCAGGAACATCTTGTCTAAAAATGATGCAGAAAAGCTGGTCCATGCATTTGTTACTTCTAGGCTGGATTACTGCAATTCCTTATTATCAGGCTCTTCGAAAAAGTCCATTAAGACTCTTCAGCTGATCCAGAATGCTGCAGCACGTGTTCTGACAGGAACCAGTAAAAGAGATCATATCTCTCCTGTCTTAGCTTCTCTGCATTGGCTTCCTGTAAAATCCAGAATAGATTTTAAAATCCTTCTTCTCACATACAGAGCTCTTAATGGTCAGGCACCATCTTATCTTAAAGAGCTCATAGTACCTTACTACCCCACCAGAGCACTGCGCTCCCAGAATGCAGGATTACTTGTAGTTCCTAGAGTCTCCAAAAGTAGAATGGGAGCCAGAGCGTTCAGCTATCAGGCTCCTCTCCTGTGGAACCAGGTTCCAGTTTGGGTTCGGGAGGCAGACACCGTCTCTACATTTAAGAGTAGGCTTAAGACTTTCCTTTTGATAAAGCTTATAGTTAGGGCTGGCTCAGGTGAGTCCTGAACCATCCCTTAGTTATGCTGCTATAGGCTAGACTGCCGGGGATTTCCCATGATGCACTGAGCTCCTCTCTCTCTCTCTTTCTCTCTGAGTGCAACCTCATCCCATTAATGCATGTTACTAACTTCGACTTCTTCCCTTTCCCGTGGTCGTGTGCTTCCTCTTCCTGTCACTTCCTGCGGGTGTTGCTGGCTCTGGAGCTGTGGAGTCTGGATCTGTGGTTGGGAGTCTCCTGCTGCCCCCGTGTTCCTGCTCGACGCCCTCTGCTACAGTTGCAACTGCTGTTACTAGTCCTATTGCTATTATTACTGTTATTATTATTATCATTAACATTACTATAAATATCTGTACCATTTTTCATTCAGTCTATAGCAACATTACCTTTACTGTCTGTACCTCTGTGTGTATACTGTGTAGGCTGCCTCCCTCTGCTCTCTCTCTCTTGCTCTCTCTCTCTCTCTCCCCCTCACCCCAACCGGTCGAGGCAGATGCCCCCCCACCCTGAGCCATGGTTCTGCTCGAGGTTTCTGCCTCTTAAAAGGAAGTTTTTCCTTGCCTGTGTCGCCTAGTGCTGCTCTTGGTGGGAATTGTTGGGCTTCTGTAAATAACTTCAGAGTTCGGTCTAGACCTGCTCTTTATGAAAAGCGCTATGAGATAACCGTTGTTGTGATTTGGCGCTATATAAATAAAATTGAATTGAATTGAATACATGTCCACTTTGGCACAAACTGTCTGCAACTCACAGCGCGAGGAGGGTCGACGTTAATCGCTGGTGTCGCAGCGAAGTTGCTTTCAGGGTGAGTCCGACAGCAGAATGTCCCTCTTGTAAAAGTGTAACCACTGCGATAACAAGACGTTTATTAGGGATGAGCGAGTACAGCATTATCTGTATCTGTTAACCATATGAATTATCTGTATCCGTATCCGTACTCGGATTGGGCGGGGCCTAGCCCGGACGTGGGCGGGGTTTAACCCGGAAGTGGGCCTTGTTGTCTTGAAATGGGCGGGGCTTTAATAGTATGTTATTTTAAGCATGCGATTGATATGGGTTAATCTGAAATTGTACAAGAGAACAAGAGTTTTCATACTGAACATGACTTTCTTTTTTTAACTTTAAATTATTTTATGAACGGCTAACCTGCTCCAAGCAGGTTATGTTCCAGAAAAGAGATTAACACTGTGAAAACCCCGCCTACTGACCAATCAGCTCTCTGGAAAATGACATCACCATCTGTAGGAAATCCCAAAGACTGTTTTAGCCAATAGGCTGCTTTCTGGTTGCAGCGGTGATGTGGAGAAACTCTTGACTATGGCGATCCTACAGAGACTGATTAAAAGCCTCAGGCTAATGTTGCCTACAGGTTTTTACAGTACAGCAGGATCAGCCTACTTACTGCCTTTAAATGTCTTTAAGATTTTTTATTTGCTCCCAGTCCGCTTTCACACAGCCTGACGCAGCCGCTAAAATAAATGGATTTTATTTTTTCTTATGTGAGGCTGAATATGATGAACAGTTTGGTATTGAAATACTAAATTTTAATATGAACGTAGTCTGTTTATTTAGGTTAGTATAGCTTTCTAAGGCCGACTACAGAGACTGTGGTCATGCTGAGTTTTCAGCAGCTTAAATGTTGAATTGAATTGAATTGAAAACTTTATTGAACAACAACAATCAACATGAAGTGTTCAAAAGGATAAAAAAAACACAAGAAAGCCCAAAGGCTTGTTTCCATTGTGGTCCTTCATGAAAGACGAGAAACAGTACATAGACAAAATAACATTTAAAACAGATTCAGTCTTTCAAACATTATTTGAGCTCATTTTATGGCATGAAGGGATTTTTCCGTTTCACTGCTTTATGAAGTTAATTTACATTTTTGAGTGTGTTAAATAAATTAATCTCATTTTTTTATCAACACATTATTATAGACTACGCCTGTTCATTTAGACATTCACACTGTCTGTGATTTTCTGTCTCCCTGCATGTGTCAGTTTCAGCCGTGCTGCTTTCGTATTTCTGTAGTGTTACAGTTTAATCCTCGATGGTAAAATATGACGCTCTGCTGACAGTGGACCTGTTCAAGTCTGTTTGCCCATCTGCTGCTAACACCGCCTCTTTTATGTGAACGCGCTCCCGGCTGGATCGGGAAACCCTGGGTTAATTTACCGAGTTGATAACCAGCTTTATGGTGCCGATCACGGTTGTTAGGGTTAGTGAAGCCAGATAATGAAAACATATCCTGGGTTTGTTGAACCCGCTTGGTGGTGCAGCATAGGTATGTGTGTGTGTGAGTGAGTAAGAGGGAGACAGAGAGGGCGGGGGTTTGTGTGTGTGTAGCTTAATTTGTAATATTATTTTAAATAATTTATTTATACCACAACTACCTTTATGTTTTTAAATACAGCAAGAAAGTGTCAGACACTCAGTGCGTGAAGTAAAAAAAAACTGGTTAGAGCAGCTGTCAGTTTAAAAAAAATCTCCAATGACCGAGAGAGAGAGAGAGAGAGAGAGAGAGAGGGCGCACAGTCAGCTACGCAATAATGATTTTTTTTCAATCAGAGTACAGATATTGACTCGTATTACTCGTATGATACTCGTACTTGGCAAAAATGCTTTATCCGTACCAGATACTTGTTTCAGCCGAGTATCCGGCTCAACACTAACGTTTATGGTGTATTCCTCAGAGAAATAAACACTTTTGCAGCTAGAAAGAGAGCGTCGGTTTGCTAGAGTTTACACAGTAAACGCAATGTGGGTAAAATTTTAGAGATGATACTCTGACTTCCCGTTCCCATGAAGGCAGCACGAAGTAGCTGATGGAGAAAAAATGCACAGTCTGTCCAGTCGCAGTGGACTAAACTGGCAGCTTTTAATGTTGCAGACCACAATGTTTTGCAAGTTATTCAAAGTTTAAACTCGTATTGTTGTGAATCTTAAGTGTAAACTCACCTTAGAATTTCCATCCAACAAACGCCCCCCAAAAGCTGCTCAGCGCCCCCCTTTCTAAAATATTGCTTTCAGCGCCCATTTTCAGGTCTCTCCAGAGATGCTCAATTGGGTTTAAGTCAGGGCTCTGGCTGGGCCATTCAAGAACAGCCACGTAGTTGTTGTGAAGCCACTCCTTCGTTATTTTAGCGGTGTGCTTAGGGTCATTGTCTTGTTGGAAGGTAAACCTTCGCCCAGTCTGAGGTCCAGAGCACTCTGGAAAAGGTTTTCGTCCAGGATATCCCTGTACTTGGCCGCATTCATCTTCCTCTCGACAGCAACCAGTCGCCCTGTCCCTGCAGCTGAAAAAACACCCCCACAGCATGATGCTGCCACCACCATGCTTCACTGTTGAGACTGTATTGGACAGGTGATGAGCAGTGCCTGGTTTTCTCCACACATACCGCTTAGAATTAAGGCCAAAAAGTTCTATCTTGGTCTCATCAGACCAGAGGATCTTATTTATCACCATCTTGGAGTCCTTCAGGTGTTTTTTAGCAAACTCCATGCGGGCTTTCATGTGTCTTGCACTGAGGAGAGGCTTCCGTCGGGCCACTCTGCCATAAAGCCCCGACTGGTGGATTGCTGCAGTGATGGTTGACTTACTACAACTTTCTCCCATCTCCCGACTGCATCTCTGGAGCTCAGCCACAGTGATCTTGGGGCCAGCTCTAGGAAGGGTTCTGGTCGTCCCAAACGTCTTCCATTTAAGGATTATGGAGGCCACTGTGCTCTTAGGAACCTTAAGTGCAGCAGAATTTTTTTTGTAACCTTGGCCAGATCTGTGCCTTGCCACAATTCTGTCTCTGAGCTCTTCAGGCAGTTCCTTTGACCTCATGATTCTCATTTGCTCTGACATGCACTGTGAGCTGTAAGGTCTTATATAGACAGGTGTGTGGCTTTCCTAATCAAGTCCAATCAGTAGAATCAAACACAGCTGGACTCAAATGAAGGTGTAGAACCATCTCAAGGATGATCAGAAGAAATAGACAGCACCTGAGTTAAATATGAGTGTCACAGCAAAGGGTCTGAATACTTATGACCATGTGATATTTCAGTTTTTCTTTTTCTTTTAAAATCTTTTTTAATTTTCTTTTTTTCCTTTTGAAAATTTGCAAAAATTTCTACATTTCTGTTTTTTCCCTGTCACAATGGGGTGCTGAGTGTACATTAATGAGAAATAAAATGAACTTTTTTGATTTTTAGAAAATGGCTTCAATGAAACCCATCCATCCATCCATCCATCCATCCAACCATCGTCAACCGCTTATCTTGCATACAGGGTCGCGGGGGGGCTGGAGTCTATCCCAGCTGGCATAGGGCTTAGCATGGGTACACCCTGGACAGGTCGCCAGTCCATCGCAGGGCGCTTCAATGAAACAAAGAGTGAAAAATTTAAAGGGGTCTGAATACTTTCCGTACCCACTGTACATGTGGTGGACCAATGGTGGTTCACATTGAATTCCCATTACATGTCATGTGACAGAACAGTAGCTTCTCATTTATCGCTGTCTTTCTAAAAAGGAGCTGCATTATTAAGCTCAGCAGCCTTTTGGTGGTCTGATGTGAGAAAATAACCACATGAACAGGATGGAAAGCAGAAGTGAGTCGACAGAAGATCTTCATCAGGAAGATCTTTATCAGGTTCACACTCGTGCTGTGGTTCAGCTGTTAAAACACGTTCAGTCACGTGATCAATAACTGCAGTCAGTGGTAGAGGTAGCCAGTGTCCTTTGTCGGGTCTCTACTACGTGAAAAAGACAAGTAGTTAAAATATATTAAAGTATTGTTAAAATCCTGAATATTTGGTATTTTTAAGCAGGGAAGATGTTTTTTATAAGATTCATGAAAAAAAAGTATTCATGATGATTTTATAGCAAATTTTGTGCATGTACATTTTTTCCACTAATTAACTAGTAAGGTTCAAAATACCTCAACTGGTTAACTAGTGAGCTGTTTTAGCCTCACTAGTTAACTAGTAAGGTCAAAATAGGATTTAACTAGTTAACTAGAAAACTGAATCTACATAGTAGATACTAGTTACCATGTGAGAGCTTTTGCTGCTCACTAGTTAACTAGTACACCTTTCAACTTGAATATTTCTACATTTATTTATGTATCATATATTACAGTATCTCACAAAAGTGAGTCCCTCACATGTCTGTAAATATGTCACTTTGAAACAATGTAAAGTAGTGAGTGTACAGCTTTACATTTACATTTACTCATTTGGTAATGTAAATGTAAGTCGCTTTATCTCAAAGCAACTTACATTTAAGGAACAACATCAACAGAGCATAAAATACAGATCTACAACTTACAATACATTCTAGTAAGAGCAGCAATAAATACTTGTAAGAGCTCATTGTACATATCACATCAAAGGGTACCTAGGGAAGCTCGTGATAACAGTGTAAGTAGTGAGCGAGCAGCTCGTGTAACAGTGTAAAGTAGTGAGCGTGCAGCTCGTGATAACAGTGTAA
>JALXJV020000002.1:48825339-48847477 GCA_024633595.2 Lepomis macrochirus
CCATTCTATGATTAATTATGTATTCTGTGAGAGACAAACATGCATACTGACTGTCTGTTCTGTTTGTGTTAACAGCTTCTGGAAGCGAGACAGGGTGTAGCTGGCAGCAGAGGAACTGGTGTTCTGGAAAGGCCACCATTGATCTGATGTCCCATGAGGAAGATGGCAGCTTTGAGGGGGGTGTCGGGGAGGGTGCGACCCCAAGTTTCCGCAGCCAGGAGCTCAGCGACCTCTGTTGCACGCTACAGACAAGACTTCGAGGCTAACCCCAAGTACAGCACACTCGCGTCACAGGCGCCTGTACAGTGGATCATGTTCGGACAGAAAGCCACCACCACATGGCCCAGAGGTGGACAGACATTTCATCCCCCAGCTGGGCATTTCATATTTTTGTAAATTGCTTTTAAATAAGCATTTGCTTTGTTTTTTTAAATTAAAAACGTGCAGCGCCGAAAACGTACAATAACTGTCGTAGATTAGTGGGATGCATGGCAGTTTACAGGGACGAACATCCCTCTTTTCATTCAGTGTATGTGCAGGCTGGTTTTGAGAGCCTGGATTGTAGCGTTAGCTCAGAGGTCAACTCTTCGCTGGATGCAGATGGCGAGCCAATCCCAGAGATGATGTATCAGCCCTCTAATGATGAGAGGTCCAGTTATTCTTTTCTGTTCAGAAGATAAGTGGTAGTATTAATAAGTGTTATAAAACATCTATGAACATGTGCACTGTTAGACCATAAGTAATTACATGTCAGGTCAAGTTAGCGGGTTCTTAAACAGAACATCCAAGCAACCCTTTGCTGGTCCCATCACAGCAGATCTCTGGAAGTTTTGATTAGGGGTTAAGAGAAACAGTACCAGGTCTGTAATGGAGAGGCTTTTACCCAGTAACATTATCTGGGGAATCTTTCAGGTTGTCTTAGCAGCATCCTTTGAGTTTTGCCACTAGTAGATTTATAAGTTATGCTGAGATTGTTTATATTCTTCCTCGGGAAAGTATAAAAAAACAGGCAGTTATGTAATAAACTGTTAAAAAATGGGGTGGTGATGGCGCAATGGATACAACACCTGCCTTTGGTGTGAGAGACTCAGGATCAATCCCCCACTGTGACCCATCCACCATTGTGTCCCTGAGCAAGACACTTAACCCCTCGTTGCTCCAGAGGCGTGTGACCTCTGACTTGTATAGCAATTGTAAGTCGCTTTGGATAAAAGCGTCAGCTAAATGAATAAATGTAAATGTAAGAATTTTCTTACACTTTCCAAATGATCTTATGAACCATTAAAAACTCATATATAAAGTATGACAATATAATTATTAAGCACATAATAGATCTTACTAATAAAGAATACAACCTTCCATTTCACTCTAAGGTCCTGGAGAAAGCAGTCAGCCAAACAGCTGTGTGACTTTCTACATAGCAATAGTTTATTTGAGGATTTTCAGTCAGGATTTAGAGCTCACCATAGCACAGAGACAGCACTGGTGAAAATTACTAATGACCTCTAACTGCATCAGACAAAGGGACTTGTCTCTGTATTGGTTTTACTAGATCTTAGTGCTGCATTTGATACCATTGATCATCAGATCCTATTACAGAGACTGGAACATTTCATTGGCATTAAAGGAACCGCTCTAAGCTGGTTTAAGTCCTATTTATCAGATCGATTTCAGTTTGTACATGTTAACGATGAGTCCTCCATGCATGCCAAAGTTAGTCATGGAGTTCCACAAGGATCTGTGCTCGGACCAATCCTCTTCACTTTGTATATGCTTCCTTTAGGCAATATTATCAGGAAACACTCCATAAACTTTCATTGTTATGCAGATGATACTCAGTTATATCTATCGATCAAGCCAGATGAAACTCATCAGTTAGCTAAGCTTCAAATGTGTCTTCAGGATGTTAAAACCTGGATGACCTGCAATTTTCTAATGTTAAACTCAGATAAAACTGAAGTTATTGTTCTAGGCCCTAAGCACCTTCGGTGACGCATTATCTAAAGATATAGTTTCCCTGGATGGCATCGCCCTGGCCTCCAGCACCTCTGTGAGAAATCTTGGAGTTATCTTGGACCAGGACATGTCGTTTAACTCTCACATTAAGCAAATTTCAAGGACCGCCTTTTTCACCTCACGTAATATTGCAAAAATCAGGAACATCTTGTCTAAAAATGATGCAGAAAAGCTGGTCCATGCATTTGTTACTTCTAGGCTGGATTACTGCAATTCCTTATTATCAGGCTCCTCGAAAAGTCCATTAAGACTCTTCAGCTGATCCAGAATGCTGCAGCACGTGTTCTGACAGGAACCAGTAAAGAGATCATATCTCTCCTGTCTTAGCTTCTCTGCATTGGCTTCCTGTAAAATCCAGAATAGAATTTAAAATCCTTCTTCTCACATACAAAGCTCTTAATGGTCAGGCACCATCTTATCTTAAAGAGCTCATAGTACCTTACTACCCCACCAGAGCACTGCGCGCTCCCAGAATGCAGGATTACTTGTAGTTCCTAGAGTCTCCAAAGTAGAATGGGAGCCAGAGCGTTCAGCTATCAGGCTCCTCTCCTGTGGAACCAGGTTCCAGTTTGGGTTCGGGAGGCAGACACCGCCTCTACATTTAAGAGTAGGCTTAAGACTTTCCTTTTTGATAAAGCTTATAGTTAGGGCTGGCTCAGGTGAGTCCTGAACCATCCCTTAGTTATGCTGCTATAGGCTAGACTGCCGGGGATTTTCCATGATGCACTGAGCTCCTCTCTCCTCTTCTCTCTCTCTGAGTGCAACCTCATCCCATTAATGCATGTTACTAACTCTCGACTTCTTCCCTCTCCGTGGTCGTGTGCTTCCTCCTCCTGTCACTTCCCGCGGGTGTTGCTGGCTCTGGAGCTGTGGAGTCTGGATCTGTTGTTGGGAGTCTCCTGCTGCCCCGTGTTCCTGCTCGACGCCCTCTGCTACAGTTGCAACTGCTGTTACTAGTCCTATTGCTATTATTACTGTTATTATTATTATCATTAACATTACTATAAATATCTGTACCATTTTTCATTCAGTCTATAGCAACATTACCTTTACTGTCTGTACCTCTGTGTGTATACTGTGTAGGCTGCCTCCCTCTGCTCTCTCTCTCTTGCTCTCTCTCTCTCTCCCTCTCTCACCCCCACCCGGTCGAGGCAGATGGCCGCCCACCCTGAGCCATGGTTCTGCTCGAGGTTTCTGCCTCTTAAAAGGAAGTTTTTCCTTGCCTGTGTCGCCTAGTGCTGCTCTTGGTGGGAATTGTTGGGCTTCTGTAAATAACTTCAGAGTTCGGTCTAGACCTGCTCTTTATGAAAAGCGCTAGAGATAACCGCTGTTGTGATTTGCGCTATATAAATAAAATTGAATTGAATTGAATACATGTCCACTTTGGCACAAACTGTCTGCAACTCACAGCGCGAGGAGGGTCGACGTTAATCGCTGGTGTCGCAGCGAAGTTGCTTTCAGGGTGAGTCCGACAGCAGAATGTCCCTCTTGTAAAAGTGTAACCACTGCGATAACAAGACGTTTATTAGGGATGAGCGAGTACAGCATTATCTGTATCTGTTAACCATATGAATTATCTGTATCCGTATCCGTACTCGGATTGGGCGGGGCCTAGCCCGGACGTGGGCGGGGTTTAACCCGGAAGTGGGCCTTGTTGTCTTGAAATGGGCGGGGCTTTAATGGTATGTTATTTTAAGCATGCGATTGATATGGGTTAATCTGAAATTGTACAAGAGAACAAGAGTTTTCATACTCGAACATGACTTTCTTTTTTTAACTTTAAATTATTTTATGAACGGCTAACCTGCTCCAAGCAGGTTATGTTCCAGAAAAGAGATTAACACTGTGAAAACCCGCCTACTGACCAATCAGCTCTCTGGAAAATGACATCACCATCTGTAGGAAATCCCAAAGACTGTTTTAGCCAATAGGCTGCTTTCTGGTTGCAGCGGTGATGTGGAGAAACTCTTGACTATGGCGATCCTACAGAGACTGATTAAAAGCCTCAGGCTAATGTTGCCTACAGGTTTTACAGTACAGCAGGATCAGCCTACTTACTGCCTTTAAATGTCTTTAAGATTTTTTATTTGCTCCCAGTCCGTTTCACACAGCCTGACGCAGCCGTTAAAATAAATGGATTTTATTTTTCTTATGTGAGGCTGAATATGATGAACAGTTTGGTATTGAAATACTAAATTTTAATATGAACGTAGTCTGTTTATTTAGGTTAGTATAGCTTTCTAAGGCCGACTACAGAGACTGTGGTCATGCTGAGTTTTCAGCAGCTTAAATGTTGAATTGAATTGAATTGAAAACTTTATTGAACAACAACAATCAACATGAAGTGTTCAAAAGGATAAAAAAAACACAAGAAAGCCCAAAGGCTTGTTTCCATTGTGGTCCTTCATGAAAGACGAGAAACAGTACATAGACAAAATAACATTTAAAACAGATTCAGTCTTTCAAACATTATTTGAGCTCATTTTATGGCATGAAGGGATTTTTCCGTTTCACTGCTTTATGAAGTTAATTTACATTTTTGAGTGTGTTAAATAAATTAATCTCATTTTTTTATCAACACATTATTATAGACTACGCCTGTTCATTTAGACATTCACACTGACTGTGATTTTCTGTCTCCCTGCATGTGTCAGTTTCAGCCGTGCTGCTGTCGTATTTCTGTAGTGTTACAGTTTAATCCTCGATGGTAAAATATGACGCTCTGCTGACAGTGGACCTGTTCATGTCTGTTTGGTCATCTGCTGCTAACTCCGCCTCTTTTATGTGAACGCGCTCCTGGCTGGATCGGGAAACCCTGGGTTAATTTACCGGTTGATAACCAGCTTTATGGTGCCGATCGCGGTTGTTAGGGTTAGTGAAGCCAGATAATGAAAACATATCCTGGGTTTGTTGAACCCGCTTGGTGGTGCAGCATAGTGGCCTATGTGTGTGTGTGAGTGAGTAAGAGGGAGACAGAGAGGGCGGGGTTGTTGTGTGTAGCTTAATTTGTAATATTATTTTAAATAATTTATTTATACCACAACTACCTTTATGTTTTTAAATACAGCAAGAAAGTGTCAGACACTCAGTGCGTGAAGTAAAAAAAAACTGGTTAGAGCAGCTGTCAGTTTAAAAAAAATCTCCAATGACCGAGAGAGAGAGAGAGAGAGAGAGAGAGAGGGCGCACAGTCAGCTACGCAATAATGATTTTTTTTCAATCAGAGTACAGATATTGACTCGTATTACTCGTATGATACTCGTACTTGGCAAAAATGCTTTATCCGTACCAGATACTTGTTTCAGCCGAGTATCCGGCTCAACACTAACGTTTATGGTGTATTCCTCAGAGAAATAAACACTTTTGCAGCTAGAAAGAGAGCGTCGGTTTGCTAGAGTTTACACAGTAAACGCAATGTGGGTAAAATTTTAGAGATGATACTCTGACTTCCCGCTCCCATGAAGGCAGCACGAGTAGCTGATGGAGAAAAATGCACAGTCTGTCCAGTCGCAGTGGACTAAACTGGCAGCTTTTAATGTTGCAGACCACAATGTTTTGCAAGTTATTCAAAGTTTAAACTCGTATTGTTGTGAATCTTAAGTGTAAACTCACCTTAGAATTTCCATCCAACAAACGCCCCCCAAAAGCTGCTCAGCGCCCCCCTTTCTAAAATATTGCTTTCAGCGCCCATTTTCAGGTCTCTCCAGAGATGCTCAATTGGGTTTAAGTCAGGGCTCTGGCTGGGCCATTCAAGAACAGCCACGTAGTTGTTGTGAAGCCACTCCTTCGTTATTTTAGCGGTGTGCTTAGGGTCATTGTCTTGTTGGAAGGTAAACCTTCGGCCCAGTCTGAGGTCCAGAGCACTCTGGAAAAGGTTTTCGTCCAGGATATCCCTGTACTTGGTCAGCATTCATCTTCCTCTCGATTGCAACCAGTCGTCCCTGTCCCTGCAGCTGAAAAAACACCCCCACAGCATGATGCTGCCACCACCATGCTTCACTGTTGAGACTGTATTGGACAGGTGATGAGCAGTGCCTGGTTTTCTCCACACATACCGCTTAGAATTAAGGCCAAAAAGTTCTATCTTGGTCTCATCAGACCAGAGGATCTTATTTATCACCATCTTGGAGTCCTTCAGGTGTTTTTTAGCAAACTCCATGCGGGCTTTCATGTGTCTTGCACTGAGGAGAGGCTTCCGTCGGGCCACTCTGCCATAAAGCCCCGACTGGTGGATTGCTGCAGTGATGGTTGACTTACTACAACTTTCTCCCATCTCCCGACTGCATCTCTGGAGCTCAGCCACAGTGATCTTGGGGCCAGCTCTAGGAAGGGTTCTGGTCGTCCCAAACGTCTTCCATTTAAGGATTATGGAGGCCACTGTGCTCTTAGGAACCTTAAGTGCAGCAGACATTTTTTTGTAACCTTGGCCAGATCTGTGCCTTGCCACAATTCTGTCTCTGAGCTCTTCAGGCAGTTCCTTTGACCTCATGATTCTCATTTGCTCTGACATGCACTGTGAGCTGTAAGGTCTTATATAGACAGGTGTGTGGCTTTCCTAATCAAGTCCAATCAGTAGAATCAAACACAGCTGGACTCAAATGAAGGTGTAGAACCATCTCAAGGATGATCAGAAGAAATAGACAGCACCTGAGTTAAATATGAGTGTCACAGCAAAGGGTCTGAATACTTATGACCATGTGATATTTCAGTTTTTCTTTTTCTTTTAAAATTTTTTAATTTTCTTTTTTTCCTTTTGATAAATTTGCAAAAATTTCTACATTTCTGTTTTTTTCCTGTCACAATGGGGTGCTGAGTGTACATTAATGAGAAATAAAATGAACTTTTTTGATTTTTAGAAAATGGCTTCAATGAAACCCATCCATCCATCCATCCATCCATCCAACCATCGTCAACCGCTTATCTTGCATACAGGGTCGCGGGGGGGCTGGAGTTTATCCCAGCTGGCATAGGGCGAAAGGCGGGGTACACCCTGGACAGGTCGCCAGTCCATCGCAGGGCGCTTCAATGAAACAAAGAGTGAAAATTTAAAGGGGTCTGAATACTTTCCGTACCCACTGTACATGTGGTGGACCAATGGTGGTTCACATTGAATTCCCATTACATGTCATGTGACAGAACAGTAGCTTCTCATTTATCGCTGTCTTTCTAAAAAGGAGCTGCATTATTAAGCTCAGCAGCCTTTTGGTGGTCTGATGTGAGAAAATAACCACATGAACAGGATGGAAAGCAGAAGTGAGTCGACAGAAGATCTTCATCAGGAAGATCTTTATCAGGTTCACACTCGTGCTGTGGTTCAGCTGTTAAAACACGTTCAGTCACGTGATCAATAACTGCAGTCAGTGGTAGAGGTAGCCAGTGTCCTTTGTCGGGTCTCTGTGAATAACAGAAAAAACACTATGTGAAAACGACAACTAGTTAAAATATATTAAAGTATTGTTAAAATCCTGAATATTTGGTATTTTTAAGCAGGGAAGATGTTTTTTATAAGATTCATGAAAAAAAGTATTCATGATGATTTTATAGCAAATTTTGTGCATGTACATTTTTTCCACTAATTAACTAGGAAGGTCCAAAATACCTCAACTGGTTAACTAGTGAGCATTTTTAGCCTCACTAGTTAACTAGTAAGGGCAAAATAGGCTTTAACTAGTTAACTAGAAAACTGAATCTACATAGTAGATACTAGTTACCATGTGAGAGCTTTTGCTGCTCACTAGTTAACTAGTACACCTTTCAACTTGAATATTTCTACATTTATTTATGTATCATATATTACAGTATCTCACAAAAGTGAGTCCCTCACATGTCTGTAAATATGTCACTTTGAAACAATGTAAAGTAGTGAGTGTACAGCTTTACATTTACATTTACTCATTTGGCAAATGTAAATGTAAGTCGCTTTTATCCAAAGCAACTTACATTTAAGGAACAACATCAACAGAGCATAAAATACAGATCTACAACTTACAATACATTCTAGTAAGAGCAGCAATAAATACTTGTAAGAGCTCATTGTACATATCACATCAAAGGGGTACCTAGGGAAGCTCGTATAACAGTGTAAAGTAGTGAGCGAGCAGCTCGTGTAACAGTGTAAAGTAGTGAGCGTACAGCTCGTATAACAGTGTAAAGTAGTGAGCGTGAAGCTGGTATAACAGTGTAAGTAGTGAGTGTGCAGCTCATGATAACAGTGTAAAGTAGTGAGTGTGCAGCTGGTATAACAGTGTAAAGTAGTGACGGCAGCTTCGTATAACAGTGTAAAGTAGTGGCGTGAAGCTCAGTATAACAGTGTAAAGTAGTGAGCGTGCAGCTCGTATAACAGTGTAAAGTAGTGAGCGTGCAGCTGGTATAACAGTGTAAAGTAGTGAGCGTGCTGCTTGTATAACAGTGTAAAGTAGCGAGCGTGCAGCTTGTATAATAGTGTAAAGTAGTGAGCGTGCTGCTTGTATAACAGTGTAAAAGTAGCGGCGTGCAGCTTGTATAACAGTGTAAAGTAGTGAGCGTGCTGCTTGTATAACAGTGTAAAGTAGTGAGCGTGCAGCTTGTATAACAGTGTAAAGTAGTGAGCGTGCAGCTTGTATAATAGTGTAAAGTAGTGAGCGTGCTGCTTGTATAACAGTGTAAAGTAGTGAGCGTGCAGCTGGTATAACAGTGTAAAGTAGTGAGCGTGCTGCTTGTATAACAGTGTAAAGTAGTGAGCGTGCAGCTGGTATAACAGTGTAAAGTAGTGAGCGTGCTGCTTGTATAACAGTGTAAAGTAGTGAGCGTGCAGCTGGTATAACAGTGTAAAGTAGTGGCGTGCAGCTCGGTATAACAGTGTAAAGTAGTGAGCGTGCAGCTTGGTATAACAGTGTAAAGTAGTGGCGTGCAGCTTGTATAACAGTGTAAAGTAGTGGCGTGCAGCTTGTATAACAGTGTAAAGTAGTGGCGTGCAGCTTGTATAATAGTGTAAAGTAGTGGCGTGCAGCTTGTATAACAGTGTAAAGTAGTGAGCGTGCTGCTTGTATAACAGTGTAAAGTAGTGAGCGTGCAGCTTGTATAACAGTGTAAAGTAGTGGCGTGCAGCTTGTATAACAGTGTAAAGTAGTGGCGTGCTGCTTGTATAACAGTGTAAAGTAGTGGCGTGCAGCTGGTATAACAGTGTAAAGTAGTGAGCGTGCTGCTTGTATAACAGTGTAAAGTAGCGAGCGTGCAGCTTGTATAATAGTGTAAAGTAGTGAGCGTACTGCTTGTATAACAGTGTAAAGTAGCGAGCGTGCAGCTTGTATAATAGTGTAAAGTAGTGAGCGTGCACTGCTTGTATAACAGTGTAAAAGTAGTGGCGTGCAGCTGGTATAACAGTGTAAAGTAGCGGCGTGCTGCTTGTATAATAGTGTAAAGTAGTGAGCGTGCAGCTGGTATAACAGTGTAAAGTAGTGGCGTGCTGCTTGTATAACAGTGTAAAGTAGTGAGCGTGCTGCTTGTATAATAGTGTAAAAGTAGTGGCGTGCTGCTTGTATAATAGTGTAAAGTAGTGAGCGTGCAGCTGGTATAACAGTGTAAAGTAGTGAAGCGTGCTGCTTGTATAATAGTGTAAAGTAGTGGCGTGCTGCTTGTATAACAGTGTAAAGTAGTGAGCGTGCAGCTGGTATAACAGTGTAAAGTAGTGAGCGTGCTGCTTGTATAATAGTGTAAAGTAGTGAGCGTGCTGCTTGTATAACAGTGTAAAGTAGTGAGCGTGCAGCTGGTATAACAGTGTAAAGTAGTGGCGTGCAGCTTGTATAATAGTGTAAAGTAGTGAGCGTGCAGCTGGTATAACAGTGTAAAGTAGTGGCGTGCTGCTTGTATAACAGTGTAAAGTAGTGGCGTGCTGCTTGTATAACAGTGTAAAGTAGCGAGCGTGCTGCTTGTATAATAGTGTAAAGTAGTGAGCGTGCAGCTGGTATAACAGTGTAAAGTAGTGAGCGTGCAGCTGGTATAACAGTGTAAAGTAGTGAGCGTGCTGCTTGTATAATAGTGTAAAGTAGTGAGCGTGCTGCTTGTATAACAGTGTAAAGTAGCGAGCTTGCTGCTTGTATAATAGTGTAAAGTAGTGAGCGTGCAGCTGGTATAACAGTGTAAAGTAGTGAGCGTGCAGCTGGTATAACAGTGTAAAGTAGTGAGCGTGCTGCTTGTATAACAGTGTAAAGTAGCGAGCTTGCTGCTTGTATGATAGTGTAAAGTAGTGAGCGTGCAGCTGGTATAACAGTGTAAAGTAGTGAGCGTGCTGCTTGTATAATAGTGTAAAGTAGTGAGCGTGCAGCTTGTATAACAGTGTAAAGTAGTGAGCGTGCAGCTGGTATAACAGTGTAAAGTAGTGAGCGTGCAGCTTGTATAACAGTGTAAAGTAGTGAGCGTGCAGCTGGTATAACAGTGTAAAGTAGTGAGCGTGCAGCTTGTATAACAGTGTAAAGTAGTGAGCGTGCAGCTGGTATAACAGTGTAAAGTAGTGAGCGTGCAGCTGGTATAACAGTGTAAAGTAGTGAGCGTGCAGCTCGTATAATAGTGTAAAGTAGTGAGCGTGCAGCTCGTGTAACAGTGTAAAGTAGTGAGCGTGCAGCTTCGTATAACAGTGTAAAAGTAGTGAGCGTGCAGCTTCGTATAATAGTGTAAAAGTAGTGGCGTGCTGCTTGTATAACAGTGTAAAGTAGTGGCGTGCAGCTTCGTGATAACAGTGTACTGAACTTCGGCCCTGCTTCTAAGCTGTGAAGCACCAATCATGAGCAGCAGGGTAACATGCAACGCAGCCAATGAGGCTGAGTGTGGGGAATAGGGAAGTGGTGAAGCAGAAGGCGTCACTCTGCTGCTCAGACTGACTGACAGTCGACATCCAGTCAACATGAAGGCTTCACCTGTGTCTCTGCTGCTCGGTGAGTCCAACACAGAGCTACTATACATTCACTATTCTATCCACCCATCCATTAATTTATTAATTAATTAATTATTCATTAATTCATTCATTTGTTCATCCATCCCTCATCCATCCGTCCATTCCAGCTCAGTTTGTACTCAAACAAGAACTAACGTTTAAAGTAGAAAAGCGTTGATTAGAACGCTTCATTTTGACGTTAAAATTTTCAGAACATTTTAATATTTAAAGGTTCAGTGTGTAACTTTTAGTGACATCAAGCGGTGAGTCTTGTGCCGCCCTCCCCTTTCATGAGAGCATAGGATAGCTACGATGGCCAACATGGGACAAAAGACAGTAGCCAGTCAGGAAATGAGGTTTCTTGGATAGATATATTACAAATTATATTTACTTAATTATTCAGTAAACTATAAGTTATTGTGAATATTATTGTTACTTGTTCATCAAACAGCAACATTAAGAACTTAAGTGTTACATGATGTCTCATGTACCTAATTCTAAGGTAATAAAAACATAACAGTTCATTGTGGAAGGTCTTCAAACACCACTAAAAGTAAAAGTAAGATGATAGTAAGCTTTTATTGTTTGATGAACCAGTCGAGCCAGCTAATGTTGAAGACGCCTAAAATAATAACTTCACCTGGGTGTTCGAGTGGACGTAGAGTAGATAATATACATTTGGTGGAGTCAGGACAGGCAGGTGGAGATCTATAAATACTGCTAATTATGTGCTTGTTTTAATAAAGTTTTAGTCTAGCAAAAAGGCAACAAATTCAAAAAATGCTGGTGATACTTTAGGAATGACTTGAACAGATTCAAGACGTGAGGCGACATGTATGGCCACACCTCATCCTCGTGTGATCTAGAGCCCTGCACAGGCCCAAAACTCCGGCACTAACCTGGCACGCTCTTTTGGATACACACATACTCCAACTTCTCACTGCTCTGCATGATCAACTGTCGCCTGTATAGTAATGTGTATCTGCACATTGTTTTAAAGAGCCATCAGAAACCATAATTAGCCACCAAATCTAATAGTGAAAAAGGAGATATGTTAGACTGACCCTATAAGGCTGGATGAAAGCTTGGATTTTATTTGTGTAGAAGGGCAGTGAGGTGACCAGAAGGGAGCTCCAGCTATAGCTCCAGCACAAATTAAGCCTTGACTTGGTTTCACGAAAGCAGTAGCACATAAGTTACCATGGCGATTTATTCTGTGCAGTTAGCCTGCTCCAGACCAGGCTAACAGCCAGGCTTCATCAATCCTGGTGCCTTATCTGTTAAGTCAGCGGTCCCGCCGATCAAAAACCAAGTGTTTACAGCTATTCCATGTTCTCCTATGTGTTTTGCATATTTTCCATTAGCCTGTATTAAAATAGCACTTTTTAGTTATTAGGTTTCATAATTGGAGAAGACGCGTGCACCATACTTTGCACACAATGAACATCTGTGAGTAGGTTTACGTGGAATTAAAGCACTTGTAAAGAAAAGTGATAAATAAAAGTATAATAATATCCATCCATCCATCATCAACCGCTTATCCTGCTATAATAATATATTATAATATAATTGTATTTATATTATAATATAATATAATAATAGTCCCATTTCAATAAGCAGGCTATATTGTGCACTGTTTATTCATGAAACAACAGGGAGAGGACACCACAATGTGGATCACTTATCTGCTGCCAGCTTGGGAGAGAAAACAGTGATTAATACATTGTGCAACAGTCATGCATCACACTGGCCCTCATTTATCAAAAGTGCGTTACACCAAATTTCCAGCGTACACCTTGCGTACACCCAAAACCACGGTGACTTTGACATTTATCAATATGGACGTTGGCGTGCGGCACGCTCAAATCCTACACCAGCTCAGGAGGTGGTGTACATGTACGCTAAGTTTTGAGTTAGAGCCGAAATGCGTGAAATCATTTCCTAACAGCACAAAACACACTGACAAACTAAAATACATGATATATTATGACCCACTGTAACAGAAACAACGTTTGAAACATTAATGTTGTGTGTTTATATTTGAGCAGCACGGACTTTATACAGCCTATTGAGCAGTCAGAACATGCTTTGATTTGTATTTGGACTATTTTATCGTAGCTTTTGATGCCTTTTATTTGGGTTTGCTTTTAATAAAATGTGGACCTTCAAATGAAAAGGCTACAAGCAAAAAATGTTAAAACAACAAAGAGCATAAGCGCATGGCTTGAAGCACTGAGACTGGCTGCCGACATGGACTCAGCCCACGCCCTTTAGGTGAGGCGGGCACAGACATGTCGGCGCACAAAGCCCTGCATATATTATAAGACAAACTTTATATTATGACCGCTACAGTGAGCACCGACACCCCGCTAAAGGCCAGCGTCCCCAGACTCTGGCATGCTGATCTCTGTTCATGTGTGAGTCCTGGGTCAGTGCGTAAAGCCAGGTCCTGGAGGAGATGGAGCAGCTTTTATCAGAGCAACATACTTTCATTTGGAGCTTATTTGGGACTTTGATGGGCGTTTTAGTGCTAATATCTCTTGGAGCTCCACAAGTAGCCAGTTTATAATTCTAGGAACAGACAAAACTTCTAGTTTGCACAGAGCAGCTCCACAAACAGGTGGTACAGGCGTGGTGCAGCTCATCATTGTGTTTGGACAATGTTTCACTCTGAACATAAAAGAAAAGTTACACCAGATGGTCAGATCAAGTCGCGCGTCCAGACCCGTGTCCGTGCGTAATAGTCCCAGGACAGCACAGAGCTGTTTCCCAAAGTCACAAAACATTATGAAGGCTTGCTTTGCACGCTGGGGGGACACCGCCCGTATCTGTCCGTATGTCCTCCGTTCATCAAAGTAAGCGCTCAGAGAGGCTCTTGGCCCTGCTCCTCGGGATGAGCGCATCCTCCTCTGGGGCTGACAAGCGCACTGGTCCGCTCCAGCCGAGGCTGACAGCGCGGCGGTCCCCTGACTCCAGCACTGGCTCTCCGGCTGGACCTGAACTGTTTATGGCTCATCTGACCGCTCGTGTCCAGTTTTAAGCGCATTGAACATTTTGTTAAAAAATTTATCCAGTTTAAATCAACAAATAAAAAAGTATTAAATTGTTTCCAAATGAAAAACCTCATAATATTAAAATGCACAATATTTTTAACATTTATTCCGGGGAGGGGCTCTAGTAGTGAAACTAAACATTTAATCTTTATTTAAATCTGTCAAAACAACATAATATTTTGTTTCTGAAGTCTTAACTTGTGGACTTCCTGCTCCAAACCATGTGTTTCTTGCCGTATTCCGTCAGTCCCTGCCGTAAAGTCCTGGGTTTGGCCTCCTGAAGCTTGAATAATTGGGGCGTTTCATTCAAATTACGCGCGTTTTCAGTCGCCGCATTTGTCAACACCAGGTGGTGCGTGCACCTGGATTTCAAAGGTACCACAGCTTCATAAATCAGGCTGAGAACAGTGTAAGCATAATCTCACGCACAAAAATCACCCGTTTCTACGCTAAGAATGATAAATGAGGGCCAGTGTGCTTTTCCCTGATCACATCTCTTTGTAGTTGTTGGATTTCAAAGTCAGTTTCCTCAGGTCCTCTTTTTATTAGATTAGATTAGATTAGATTCTTTATTTGTCCTTTGCAGGAAATTTGTTTCCACGACTTTGGTGTCGATTGGCCATTCCAAAGCAAAGGTATGACATCAGTTAGTGTTGCTAGCGTTTTGCGTGAGTAATCGTTAGCTTATAGTGGGAACAGTTTTTTGCGTATCGATCTGGGGAGCACAAGCCAGTATGATGTGTGTCCAGAGATGGTCCATGCCGAATTTGGTGTCGATCGGACTTGCGGTTTCAGAGGAGTTAATTATCTCTCTTATCTCCATATCTAAGTCCAAGTCCTGTCGGGTTTTTTAGTGATATTTTATTTTATTAATTTTTCACCTGTGCATGTCCTTCAGGTAGAACTTACTACATTGCCAGACTGGCTGTCAGACTGTAGTAGGGGAGAGCGGGGGCGAAAGTACCATTTTTCAGAAAAACCTGATTTTAAAGGATAAGGTTTCAGAGATATATTTTTGCCGTGGTCATTAACACACAGGTGTGATCTGTCAACATCAGGTGGTATTTTGCACAAATGTAGAACGACTGCTATATAATTTCACTTTAAACATAAGTGACATATTGTTACTATCACCCCGTCAGCTGGGTCAAAAGTAACACAACAATACAAGCCCTCATCCCACATAGAGCCTTTCAGAATAAGAGCATTTTGCTTTTGTGGTTTTGCTGACATGTTTAGATTTTGTTGATTTGGTGATTAGTGCTTGCTTCTTGTACTTCTACTATGATTAATTAGGCTATCTGGTTAAATTGTTGCTTTTTGTCTGTTTTAACTGTGTTCATTGTTGACATACGATCGGGAGTCTTTACAGGGTTTTATTTTGATAATTGACAGATTCTGCTGTTTGTCATGTTTATTTATTATTTAATAAATTACATGTTTATTTATTATTTAATAAATAAACATGACTGTGACTTCTGTTTATGTGTAACTGCAAACATCTCTTTTTTAAATTCTTTATCTTAAAAAAAATTTAATTACATTTTTATTTTTAATATTCAGTTTCAAAAGTAACCTGGCAGCCCAAACTTGAATTGTTTACAATATTTCATATTATATTAAGAATATATTATGAATATTATAACATAAATATACAAATGTGTGCACCTAAAACAGGGGAAATGGAAATGGTTAGGTGGAGATTGTTTATGAACCTGGCATGATATAAAATAAAATGAGACTTTACTGATCCTGCACTGGGGATATTTGCATGTTGTAGCAGTTTCAGAAACAGTGAAAAAATGAAACATCATTCAGAAAGATGGGACAAAAAAGAATAAATAATAAAATTAAGATAAAAATTAAAAACCTATTTACAGAATAGGCCTATACAAATTTCACATTTTGAAATGAATTTAAAATTGTTTTAGGCGTTTGCCGGCGAAAGACAAGCTCTGGCTTGTGGCAACAGCTGGGCGTCGCTGCTGGTTTTGGGCATGGTGCAGGACGGGCTTTTAACGCACAGCAAAGAGCGACAGCAGCGCGCTGTAAGCAAGTATGAGTGACCTGCATTTTGAGTGCTTTTTATCTCTGCCCTCCTCCTGCATTATCTGAACAAAGTCTTTATCAGCTGACCTGAGACTAATGTTTCTAATAGAGATGTCCAGAAACATCTGGCTGAATCAGACCTCTGTCTTTCTGACCTAATGGCATATTCTGTTGGTATAATATGTCCTAAACATGTTTTAATAAATGCTGCAACACAGAAAAGTCACCACATGAGCAGCGGGACAAAAGAAACACTTGTGGTCAGGTGTGGACAGGAACTCCTGACATATAAACACGATTTACTTTGATACTGAAGAACTCTGACAGGGCAAACTTCAGGGTGTGTTAAAGCACTAAATAACCTGTAGATTAATCATTACTGTGACACAGGAAACGAGAGGCACAACTTGTAATTTGAAAAGAGTCACGCTTCAGAAATTTACTTTCGGTGCTTCGAAAACAAAGGCGACGTGGAAACTATGACAAAATCACTTTCGATATTTGGCAGCTCCATCAAGGGTTGCTGCTGAAGGTCGCGGTCAAAGTTTGGACTGCAAATGCAGTCAGGGCTCTGAAAAAAACGCCTTGTTACTTTAGGTCCCGTGTTACTTTCACCCGGTTTACCCCTACTACAGCCTCACGGTCAAGTTACAAATATGATCCAGTATTTTCTATGAGCACCATATCACTTACTTCTTATCTATTATCCACATTGACTAAACAAGTGCACTATTTTCACACAAAACTGACCAGCCTCTGTGTGGATGTCCTTCAGGTTGTAGCAGTCCGTAGGTATTTTCTGCTATTAAGCCATTTTCCCAGTAGTTAGGTATGAGCCCACATACTGTACATTCTGAGCCCTGTGCAATGTACAAAGAACCGGCCTAAATATCTGTCCTTTTGCGGGATCCCTTTTGCCTTTGTTTATAGTGGATTATTTAGATTGTTTAGAGTGGATGTGATGTAAAGCCTCAGAGTCCAGATACAATATTTTCTGTGAGTACACTGTTAAAAAAATTGAGAAAAGTGTAATATTCCGGCAGCTAGGGTGACAGAAAACTACCGTAAAATAACAGTAAATGACTCCCTCAGTAAAAATACAGAAATATTCCGGCAACTGGGGTACCAGAAAAATACTGTAAAATAGTCTTGTAAAAAGTACAAGAAATATTGTGTAATTTTGGGGCTTTTAATGTTTACTGAAGAACATATACACCTGTAAAACAATTAAATTACCTATAAACATACTTGAACACTGCTATAATACAAATAATCAGACTTAAAACTTGCAGTAGATTGCAGCTATTAAGTTTATTATATAATTTTACATAAATCTTGTAAATGTAATCAATGTTTAATCTAAAAACAATGATACAACATCCGCAAACACTAGATTCTCCATTTAAAAATACTGTTCTAAAACTGGTAAAAGCGTTTAGGATGCGTGTCCATTGGAATTTTTGACCATTCTTGTAGAAGCACATCTGTGAGGTCAGGCACAGATGTTGTGCGAAATGCCTGGCTCACAGTCTCATCAGCTAATTCATCCCCGAGGTGTTCAACCAAACTCTCTCCTCCATGTCTTTATGGACTTTGCTTTGTGCACTGGTGCTGCAGTCATGTTGGAACAGGAAGGGGCCATCCCCAAACTGTTTCCACAAAGTCAGGAGCGTGAAATTGTCCAAAATGTCTTGGTATGCTGAAGCATTAACAGTTCCTTTCACTGGAACTAAGGGGCCAAGTCCTGAAAAACAACTCCACATCATAATCCCCCCTCCACCAAACTTTACAATTGGCACAGTGCCGTCAGGCAAGTACCGTTCTCCTGGCAACTGCCAAACCCAGACTCATCCATCGAACTGCCAGACAGAGAAGCGTGATTTGTAACTCCAGTGAACACGTCTCCACTGCTCTGGTGTTCAGTGGCGGCGTGCTTTATACCACTGCATCCGACGCGTTGCATTGCACTTGGTGATGTAAAGCTTGGATGCAGCTGCTCGGCCATGGAAACCCATTCCATGAAGCTGTCTACGCCCTGTTCCTGAGCTAATCCGAAGGCCACACAGCATTTGGAGGGCTGTAGCTATTGACTCTGCAGAAAGTTGGCAGCTCCATCGCGACTGTGAGCCTCAGCATGCACTGACCCTGCCCTGTAATTTTATGTGGCCTGCCACTTTGTTGCTGAGTTTCTGTTGTTCCAATTGCTTTCACTTTGTTTTATACCACTAACAGTTGACTGTGGAATATCTTTTCACAAATGGACTTATTGCACAGGTGGCAACCTATCACAGTACCATGCTTCAATTCACAATTCACTGAGATCCTAAGAGCGACCCATTCTTTCACAAATGTTTGTAGAAGCAGTCTGCATGCCTAGGTGCTCGATTGTATCCACCTGTGGTCATGGAAGTGATTGGAACACCTGAATTCAGTGATTCAGAGTGGTGCCAATACTTTTGGCAATATAGTGTATATCATTTAGTGGTGGGTCGTTATCGGCGTTAGCGGCTCGCGTTAGCGTGAGACTCTTATCGGGCGACAAAAAAAAATATCGCCGTTAATCTATTCTCAAAGTTGGGTTGGGAGCTGGGTCTATACTACATGAGCTATGATGACTTTCACCTTGATATTTTAAGCGCAGATGTATACCTAGCGAATCAGGGACAGGTGTGCGTTGTCTAGAGCTAAAATGTCAGGGAGCCGCAAGAGAAGGTTTTCGACTTGGCTCAAATGAACTCAGCTCAGCTGCTGTGACACCGGCGTCCGCCGCGGCTCGCGCTGTGAGTCCAGACAGTTGTGACGAGTTGTGTCGTTGTGTAGAGTTTTGTGATTTGAACATCTAAAACCTGAGGCGCAGGCGAGCCCACGGCTCTGTCTGATTGGATACAAGTCTCGAATAATAGCCTATCAACACTCCGAGACATTTGCTCCAGTGAACAGCAGAGCTGTGTCGAAGGGAAGGCCGCCGATATTACTGAAGCTGCAATAAACTTCACAATCAGGCGATCTGTTTCTATGATGACAAGAAGCCCAGTGTCCACATTACACCATGAGCATGCCCGAACACAGAGCTACGGGGTTTCACTTAGTGACACTCTTGAAAGTGACGGGTTTTAAATCAGTCCCCTTACCCACTCACTGCACCTGAGAGGTAAACACAGTATGCATCTGTCTTTTCACTGCAGCTCTGCATCGTGATGTGACGCTCCGTGATAACTTTTTTAAACTTTGCATTTAATCCACAGTTGGGGGGGTGGTGGTATTTTCATGAGGACCCCACCCCCTCTGTTTTTACACAATTCGCACCCTGTTTATAATAATAAACTTGTAAAAGCTGAAAGCTGCTGTCAGACTCAGAGTGTGAGCTTGTTTCCTGGAGGCGGTAAGAACCAGCTTTCAGCTGAACTGTCCTCAGCTCAGATGCTATTCTGATCTTATCTGAGTTTCATGTGTCACTTCTTCTCTAAGTGTGACATTTCCATGGTTATTAATGTCCACGCTGAGTTTCTGCAAACAGGAAGGAGCAGAAAAACACTGACCTGACTGAGAAACAAACAGCTGCTGATTCCTGAAACACTGACTGGCAGGTTACAGTTTAATTTAGACTGCTGGATTGTTTCTGAGGCTGTTTCAGCTTTTTCAGTCAGGACTCAGTCTAAACCTTTAACACATTAGAGGCCTTATGTGAGCGATCAGGCCTCTACTCACTCTGCTGCTCCACCTGTTTTAGGTTCTCCATATCAGGGCCGCTCCAAACCTGTTAGTGTGGAGGAGAAATAAACAGTATCCATCCTCCAGACACTTTCTGAGAGCTTCACTTCCCTGACAGTCTGTAACTTTATATATTTGATCAGGGACGTGAGATTCGAGATCAGAGATTTAGGGGCGGGGGCTCAAGGAAAAAAGGGCCACCAATTATAATAATTCATCAAAAATGTTTTAAACCAAACATTTAACATATTAACACATCTCAACCAATTAATTTTAATTCCCTCACACAATAGTTTCATTCTAGATTGTCAGATTTCTACAAAATAATCAGTTCACACAGACACCATGGTCTTCAGTGTTCACATACACACACAATAACTGATGCTGACGATGAGTTCTACATTTGAGGGAGAGCTGTCTGTATCATGTCATGATCAAAAGGAAGTTACTGTTTAAGGCAGGACACTTTTTATACAGTGGTTAGTTTTGAGATTTTGGTCTGTTTTATCTTCTTTTACTCTGATGGAAAGAAAATTTCCTAAATGTTTGGAAATTGTGACATGAGAAAGCTCAGCTCCAGCTTTGATCAGCTGTGTAACTCATATCACTCAAATCACCCAACCCAGAGTTATTAGCTGGATAACATTAACAACAAACACACCAATATACATATACAGTTAAAACCACTGACTTACTTTTGCTGTTTTCTCTCCAAAACAGCTGTTGACACAGGTCAGAAACACACTGGTGGATGTGTCACAGTGGGAATCAAACCGGGGTCTCTCACACCAAAGGCATATGTCTTATCCACTGGCCCTCACCACCCTATTTTTATCATTCTCTGTTGGGTCAGTGGATCGTTGTTGGGCAAGCTACTTGGAAAATGTAGTGAGCTAAGCTACTAGCTACTCTGCATTAAATGAAGCTTCACTACACAGAAGCTACCCCCCAGTGAAATGTAGCAAGCTAAGCTACAGCAGCGTGGCAAAAGTAGCTTAGTTACATCTAAGCTACTTTAATTTGTGTGTGTGTGTGTGTGTGTGTGTGTGTGTGTGTGTGTTGTGTGTGTGTGACAGTAGCTATAGAAGAAAGACTGAAAACCTGCTCCAAACAGAGGTGCAGTGAGAGCTAAATCAGACACACAGAAACTCTCCGACTTCCTGCCATTTCATTGCAGCTAAACGTATTTCCTCATGCAACAAACGGAGAACCAGTTGTTGTTTAGAGTTACTTAATTATCACATCATTATCGTTACTATGGTTTGTTATTTTAATAATTGTTCCTTTAAAAAATTCTCCTGCTTGTCAAAAAGCAAGACATATTTTTAATGTAACATCGGTCTATATTGTGTATTTATTCCTCTTTCTTTAGTTTTTATAATGTCATTTCATTGTTTATTAATTATGCATCCATCCATCATCAACTGCTTATCTTGCATACAGGGTCACAGGGGTCTGTAGCCAATCCCAGCTGACATTGGGCAAAAGGCAGGGTACACCCTCGACAGATCGCCAGTCCATCGCAGTGTTTATTAAAATTATATTTTTTTATTGTTTATATGTGAATTTGTGCTCTGGCAACATTGGAACCTAAACATTCATTACAGATCTAGATCCAACATCTCTCAGAGCTTTCACAGTCAGCCCCCTCACACCCCTCTCAGACCACAGCAAAATCACTATCTACCTGAAAAGGGCTCAGTCTAAGTCTGGAGCCCTTAGTGCCTGTGACCTGTTTAACAGCACATACTCATACAGATGGACCCCAGACAGCATGGGGGCGTACCAAAAGGCACTGGAAAATCAAACCATCCACGATTTAACCCATTCATTTCTAACAGAAACATTTCCCCAGAATAATTCTGGCGTAAATTCGGCTGTGGACAAAATCAATTCAATATTTCATCATCTGGCTTCATTGTCTAATTTGAAAGCCTCAAAACCAAAACCTCAACAAATGAACAATAACAAATGGTTTGACATTGATTGCAAAAATTTAAGGAAAACTTTAAGGAAATGATCAAATGAAAAGCACAGGGACCCAGATAACCACAGCATACGCTGTCAATATGAGGCCACTCTGAAACAATACAAGTACACCCTAAAACTAAGAAAGAACAACACAGCAAGAACCAGCTCTGTGAAACTGAGGAATCCTTAGAGTCCAACCAGTTCTTGGGAGAAATGGAACAACCTAAACAAAACCCAGCAGGATGAATTGGCAATCCAAGATGGAAATACTTGGATTAATCACTTTAGTGAACTATACAGTAATATTACAAAAAATGATGATCAGCACAAAATATTCACAAAATGGAAAAATCTGAGGCGGTGATTAAAAACAACCAAAACCCTCTAGATTACCCTGTAACAGAACAAGAATTAACAGAAGCCATCCAGTCC
>JALXJV020000002.1:48847977-48863306 GCA_024633595.2 Lepomis macrochirus
GTATAACAGTGTAAAGTAGTGAAGCGTGCAGCTGGTATAACAGTGTAAAGTAGTGAGCGTGCAGCTTGTATAATAGTGTAAAGTAGTGAGCGTGCAGCTTGTATAACAGTGTAAAGTAGTGGCGTGCAGCTTCGATATAACAGTGTAAAGTAGTGGCGTGCAGCTCGTATAACAGTGTAAAGTAGTGGCGTGCAGCTTAGTATAACAGTGTAAAAGTAGTGGCGTGCAGCTTCGTATAACAGTGTAAAGTAGTGGCGTGCTAGCTTGTATAACAGTGTAAAGTAGTGAGCGTGCAGCTCGTGTATAACAGTGTAAAAGTAGTGAGCGTGCAGCTTCGTATAACAGTGTAAAGTAGTGGCGTGCAGCTTGTATAATAGTGTAAAGTAGTGGCGTGCAGCTGGTATAACAGTGTAAAGTAGTGAGGCGTGCAGCTTGTATAATAGTGTAAAAGTAGTGGCGTGCAACTGGTATAACAGTGTAAAGTAGTGGCGTGAAGCTTCGTATAACAGTGTAAAGTAGTGGCGTGCAGCTCATATAACAGTGTAAAGTAGTGGCGTGCTGCTTGTATAACAGTGTAAAGTAGCGGCGTGCTGCTTGTATAATAGTGTAAAGTAGTGAGCGTGCTGCTTGTATAACAGTGTAAAGTAGCGGCGTGCTGCTTGTATAATAGTGTAAAGTAGTGAGCGTGCTGCTTGTATAACAGTGTAAAGTAGTGGCGTGCAGCTGGTATAACAGTGTAAAAGTAGTGGCGTGCAGCTTCGTTATAACAGTGTAAAGTAGTGAGCGTGCAGCTCATATAACAGTGTAAAGTAGTGGCGTGCAGCTTCGTTATAACAGTGTAAAGTAGTGAGCGTGAAGCTTCAGTATAACAGTGTAAAGTAGTCAGCGTGCAGCTCGTATAACAGTGTAAAGTAGAGAGTGTGCAGCTGGTATAACAGTGTAAAGTAGTGAGCGTGCAGCTCGTATAACAGTGTAAAGTAGTGAGCGTGCAGCTCGTATAACAGTGTAAAGTAGTGAGCGTGCTGCTTGTATAACAGTGTAAAGTAGCGAGCGTGCTGCTTGTATAACAGTGTAAAGTAGCGAGCGTGCTGCTTGTATAATAGTGTAAAGTAGTGAGCGTGCTGCTTGTATAACAGTATAAAGTAGCGAGCGTGCTGCTTGTATAACAGTGTAAAGTAGCGAGCGTGCTGCTTGTATAATAGTGTAAAGTAGTGAGCGTGCTGCTTGTATAACAGTGTAAAGTAGCGAGCGTGCTGCTTGTATAATAGTGTAAAGTAGTGAGCGTGCTGCTTGTATAACAGTGTAAAGTAGTGAGTGTGCAGCTGGTATAACAGTGTAAAGTAGCGAGCGTGCTGCTTGTATAATAGTGTAAAGTAGTTAGCGTGCAGCTGGTATAACAGTGTAAAGTAGCGAGCGTGCTGCTTGTATAATAGTGTAAAGTAGTGAGCGTGCAGCTCGTATAACAGTGTAAAGTAGTGAGCGTGCAGCTGGTATAACAGTGTAAAGTAGTGAGCGTGCAGCTTGTATAACAGGTAAAGTAGTGAGCGTGCAGCTCGTATAACAGTGTAAAGTAGTGAGCGTACAGCTTGTATAATAGTGTAAAGTAGTGAGCGTGCAGCTGGTATAACAGTGTAAAGTAGTGAGCGTGCAGCTCGTATAACAGTGTAAAGTAGTGAGCGTGCTGCTTGTATAACAGTGTAAAGTAGTGAGCGTGCAGCTCGTATAACAGTGTACTGAACTCGGCCCTGCTTCTAAGCTGTGAAGCACCAATCATGAGCAGCAGGGTAACATGCAACGCAGCCAATGAGGCGCTGAGTGTGGGGAATAGGGAAGTGGTGAAGCAGAAGGCGTCACTCTGCTGCTCAGACTGACTGACAGTCGACATCCAGACAACATGAAGGCTTCACCTGTGTCTCTGCTGCTCGGTGAGTCCAACACAGAGCTACTATACATTCACTATTCTATCCACCCATCCATTAATTTATTAATTAATTAATTATTCATTAATTCATTCATTTGTTCATCCATCCCTCATCCATCCGTCCATTCCAGCTCAGTTTGTACTCAAACAAGAACTAACGTTTAAAGTAGAAAACGTTGATTAGAACGTTTCATTTTTGACGTTAAAATTTTCAGAACATTTTAATATTTAAAGGTTCAGAGTGTAACTTTTAGTGACATCAAGCGGTGAGTCTTGTGCCCTCCTCCCCTTCATGAGAGCATAGGATAGCTACGGTGGCCAACATGGGACAAAAGACAGTAGCCAGTCAGGAAATGAGGTTTCTTGGATAGATATATTACAAATTATATTTACTTAATTATTCAGTAAACTATAAGTTATTGTGAATATTATTGTTACTTGTTCATCAAACAGCAACATTAAGAACTTAAGTGTTACATGATGTCTCATGTACCGAATTCTAAGGTAATAAAAACATAACAGTTCATTGTGGAAGGTCTTTAAACACCACTAAAAGTAAAAGTAAGATGATAGTAAGCTTTTATTGTTTGATAACCAGTCGAGCCAGCTAATGTTGAAGACGCCTAAAATAATAACTTCACCTGGGTGTTCGAGTGACGTAGAGTAGATAATATACATTTGGTGGAGTCAGGACAGGCAGGTGGAGATCTATAAATACTGCTAATTATGTGCTTGTTTTAATAAAGTTTTAGTCTAGCAAAAAGGCAACAAATTCAAAAAATGCTGGTGATACTTTAGGAATGACTTGAACAGATTCAAGACGTGAGGCGACATGTATGGCCACACCTCATCCTCGTGTGATCTAGAGCCCTGCACAGGCCCAAAACTCCGGCACTAACCTGGCACGCTCTTTTGGATACACACATACTCCAACTTCTCACTGCTCTGCATGATCAACTGTCGCCTGTATAGTAATGTGTATCTGCACATTGTTTTAAAGAGCCATCAGAAACCATAATTAGCCACCAAATCTAATAGTGAAAAAGGAGATATGTTAGACTGACCCTATAAGGCTGGATGAAAGCTTGGATTTTATTTGTGTAGAAGGGCAGTGAGGTGACCAGAAGGGAGCTCCAGCTATAGCTCCAGCACAAATTAAGCACTGACTTGGTTTCACGAAAGCAGTAGCACATAAGTTACCATGGCGATTTATTCTGTGCAGTTAGCCTGCTCCAGACCAGGCTAACAGCCAGGCTTCATCAATCCTGGTGCCTTATCTGTTAAGTCAGCGGTCCCGCCGATCAAAAACCAAGTGTTTACAGCTATTCCATGTTCTCCTATGTGTTTTGCATATTTTCCATTAGCCTGTATTAAAATAGCACTTTTTAGTTATTAGGTTTCATAATTGGAGAAGACGCGTGCACCATACTTTGCACACAATGAGCATCAGTGAGTAGGTTTACGTGGAATGATGAAAAGTGATAAATAAAAGTATAATAATATCCATCCATCCATCATCAACCGCTTATCCTGCTATAATAATATATTATAATATAATTGTATTTATATTATAACATAATATAATAATAGTCCCACTTCAATAAGCAGGCTATATTGTGCACTGTTCATTCATGAAACAACAGGGAGAGGACACCACAATGTGGATCACTTATCTGCTGCCAGCTTGGGAGAGAAAACAGTGATTAATACATTGTGCAACAGTCATGCACACACTGGCCCTCATTTATCAAAAGTGCGTACACCAAATTTCCAGCGTACACTTGGCGTACACCCAAAACCACGGTGACTTTGACATTTATCAATATGGACGTTGGCGTACGGCACGCTCAAATCCTACACCAGCTCGGGAGGTGGTGTACATGTACGCAAGTTTTGAGTTAGAGCCAAAATGCGCAGAAATCATTTCCTAACAGCACAAAACGCACTGACAAACTAAAATACATGAGATATTATGACCCACTGTAACAGAAACAACGTTTGAAACATTAATGTTGTTGTTTATATTTGAGCAGCACGGACTTTATACAGCCTATTGAGCAGTCAGAACATGCTTTGATTTGTATTTGGACTACTTTATCGTAGCTTTTGGTGCCTTTTATTTGGGTTTGCTTTTAATAAAATGTGGAGCTTCCAATGAAAAGGCTACAAGCAAAAAATGTTAAAACAACGAAAAGCCTGGCTTGAAGCACTGAGACTGGCTGCCGAAATGGACACAGCCCCACGCCCTTTAGGTGAGGCGGGCACAGACATGTCGCGCACAAAGCCCTGCATTTATTATAAGACAAACTTTATATTATGACCGCACAGTGAGCACCGACACCCCCGCTAAAGGCCCGCGTCCCCAGACTCTGGCATGCTAATCTCTGTTCATGTGTGAGTCCTGGGTCAGTGCGTAAAGCCCAGTCCCGGAGGAGATGGAGCAGCTTTTTATCAGAGCAACATTCTTTCATTTGGAGCTTATTTGGGACTCTGATGGGCGTTTTAGTGCTAAATCTCTTGGAGCTCCACAAGGAGCCAATTTATAATTCTAGGAACAGACAAAAACTTCTAGTTTGCACGGAACGCGCTCCACAAACAGGTGGTACAGACGTGGTGCAGCTCATCATTGTGTTTGGACAATGTTTCACTCTGAACATAAAAGAAAAGTTACACCGCGGATGGTCAGATCCAAGTCCGTGCACGTCCAGACCCGTGTCCATGCGTAATAGTCCCAGGACAGCACAGAGCTGTTTCCCAAAGCCACAAAACATTATGAAGTCTTGCTTTGCACGCTGGGGGGACACCGCCCCGTATCTGTCCGTATGTCCTCCGTTCATCAAAGTAAACGCTCAGCGAGAGGCTGTCGGCCCTGCTCCTCTGGGATGAGCGCATCCACCTCTGGGGCTGACAGCCCACGGTGGTCCCCCTGACTCCAGCACTGGCTCTCCGGCTGGACCTGAACTGTTTATGGCTCATCTGACCGCTCGTCTCCAGTTTTAAGCGCGTTGAACATTTTGTTAAAAATGTGTCCAGTTTAAATCATCGAATAAAAAAGTATTAAATTGTTTCCAAATGAAAAACCTCATAATATTAAAATGCACAATATTTTGAACATTTATGCCGGGGAGGGGCTCTAGTAGTGAAACTAAACATTTAATCTTTATTTAAATCTGTCAAAACAACATAATATTCTGAATTTCTGAAGTTTTAATTTGTGGACTTCCTGCTCCAAACCATGCATTTCTTGCCGTATTCCGTCAGTCCCTGCCGTGAAGTCCTGGGTTTGGCCTCCTGAAGCTTGAATAATTGGGGGCGTTTCATTCAAATTACGCACGTTTTCAGCCGCCGCATTTGTCAACACCAGGTGGTGCGTGCACCTGGATTTCAAAGGTACAGCTTCATAAATCAGGCGCTGAGAACAGTGTAAGCATAATCTCACGCACAAAAATACGCCCGTTTCTACGCAAGAATGATAAATGAGGGCCAGTGTGCTTTTCACTGATCACATCTCTTTGTAGTTGTTGGATTTCAAAGTCAGTTTCCTCAGGTCCTCTTTTTATTAGATTAGATTAGATTAGATTCTTTATTTGTCCTTTGCAGGAAATTTGTTTCTACGAGTTTGGTGTCGATTGGCCATTCCAAAGCAAAGGTATGACATCAGTTAGTGTTGCTAGCGTTTTGCGTGAGTAATCGTTAGCTTATAGTGGGAACAGTTTTTTGCGTATCGATCTGGGGAGCACAAGCCAGTATGATGTGTGTCCAGAGATGGTCCATGCCGAATTTGGTGTCGATCGGACTTGCGGTTTCAGAGGAGTTAATTATCTCTCTTATCTCCATATCTAAGTCCAAGTCCTGTCGGGTTTTTAGTGATATTTTATTTTATTAATTTTTCACCTGTGCATGTCCTTCAGGTAGAACTTACTACATTGCCAGACTGGCTGTCAGACTGTAGTAGGGGAGAGCGGGGGCGAAAGTACCATTTTTCAGAAAAACCTGATTTTAAAGGATAAGGTTTCAGAGATATATTTTTGCCGTGGTCATTAACACACAGGTGTGGTCTGTCAACATCAGGTGGTATTTTGCACAAATGTAGAACGACTGCTATATAATTTCACTTTAAACATAAGTGACATATTGTTACTATCACCCCGTCAGCTGGGTCAAAAGTAACACAACAATACAAGCCCTCATCCCACATAGAGCCTTTCAGAATAAGAGCGTTTTGCCTTTGTGGTTTTGCTGACATGTTTCGATTTTGTTGATTTGGTGATTAGTGCTTGCTTCTTGTACTTCTACTATGATTAATTAGGCTATCTGGTTAAATTGTTGCTTTTTGTCTGTTTTAACTGTGTTTATTGTTGATATACGATCGGGAGACTTTACAGGGTTTCAGATTCTCGCTGTTTGTCATGTTTATTTATTACTTAATAAATTACATGTTTATTTATTATTTAATAAATAAACATGACTGTCACCTTGTTTATGTGTAACTGCAAACATCTCTTTTTTAAGATCTTTATCTTAAAAAAAAATTAAATTACATTTTTATTTTTAATATTCAGTTTCAAAAGTAACCTGGCAGCCCAAACTTGAGTTGTTTAGAATATTTCATATTATATTAAGAATATATTATGAATATTTAACATAAATATACAAATGTGTGCACCTAAAACAGGGGAAATGGAAATGGTTAGGTGGAGATTGTTTATGAACCTGGCATGATATAAAATAAAATGAGACTTTACTGATCCTGCACTGGGGATATTTGCATGTTGTAGCAGTTTCAGAAACAGTGAAAAAATGAAACATAATTTAGAAAGATAGGACAAAAATGAATAAACAATAAAATTAAGACAAAAATTAAAAACCTATTTACAGAATAGGACTATACAAATTTCACATTTTGAAATGAATTTAAAATTGTTTTAGGCGTTTGCTGGCGAAAGACAAGCTCTGGCTTGTGGCAACAGCTGGGCGCCGCTGCTGGTTTTGGGCATGGTGCAGGACGGGCTTAACGCACAGCAAAGAGCGACAGCAGCGCGCTGTAAGCAAGTATGAGTGATCTGCATTTTGAGTGCTTTTTATCTCTGCCCTCCTCCTGCATTATCTGAACAAAGTCTTTATCAGCTGACCTGAGACTAATGTTTCTAATAGAGATGTCCAGAAACATCTGGCTGAATCAGACCTCTGTCTTTCTGACCTAATGCCATATTCTGTTGGTATAATATGTCCTAAACATGTTTTAATAAATGCTGCAATACAGAAAAGTCACCACATGAGCAGCGGGACAAAAGAAACACTTGTGGTCAGGTGTGGACAGGAACTCCTGACATATAAACACGATTTACTTTTATACTGAAGAACTCTGACAGGGCAAACTTCAGGGTGTGTTAAAGCACTAGATAACCTGTAGATTAATCATTACTGTGACACAGGAAACGAGAGACACAACTTGTAATTTGAAAAAGAGTCACGCTTCAGAAATTTACTTTCGGTGCTCGAAAACAAAGAGCGACCAGCGGAAACTATGACAAAATCACTTCGATTTTTGGCAGCTCCATCAAGGGTTGCTGCTGAAGGTGCGGTCAAAGTTTGGACTGCAAATGCAGTCAGGGCTCTGAAAAAAACGGCTTGTTACTTTAGGTCCCGTGTTACTTTCACCCGGTTTACCCCTACTACAGCCTCCACGGTCAAGTTACAAATATGATCCAGTATTTTCTATGAGCACCATATCACTTACTTCTTATCTATTATCCACATTGACTAAACAAGTGCACTATTTTCACACAAAACTGACCAGCCTCTGTGTGGATGTCCTTCAGGTTGTAGCAGTCCGTAGGTATTTTCTGCTATTAAGCCATTTTCCCAGTAGTTAGGTATGAGCCCACATACTGTACATTCTGAGCCCTGTGCAATGTACAAAGAACCGGCCTAAATATCTGTCCTTTTGCGGGATCCCTTTTGCCTTTGTTTATAGTGGATTATTTAGATTGTTTAGAGTGGATGTGATGTAAAGCCTCAGAGTCAAGATACAATATTTTCTGTGAGTACACTGTTAAAAAAATTGAGAAAAGTGTAATATTGCGGCAGCTAGGGTGACAGAAAACTACCGTAAAATAACAGTAAATGACTCCCTCGTAAAAATACAGAAATATTCCGGCAACTGGGGTACCAGAAAAATACTATAAAATAGTCTTGTAAAAAAGTACAAGAAATATTGTGTAATTTGGGGGCTTTTAATGTTTACTGAAGAACATATACACCTGTAAAAACAATTAAATTACCTTTAAACATACTTGAACACTGCTATAATACAAATAATCAGACTTAAAACTTGCAGTAGATTGCAGCTATTAAGTTTTATTATATAATTTTACATAAATCTTGTAAATGTAATCAATGTTTAATCTAAAAACAATGATACAACATCCGCAAACACTAGATTCTCCATTTAAAAATACTGTTCTAAAACTGGTAAAAAGCGTTTAGGATCGTGTCCATTGGAATTTTTGACCATTCTTGTAGAAGCACATCTGTGAGGTCAGGCACAGATGTTGTACGAGAATGCCTGGCTCACAGTCTCATCGCTAATTCATCCCCGAGGTGTTCAACCAAACTCTCTCCTCCATGTCTTTATGGACTTTGCTTTGTGCACTGGTGCTCAGTCATGTTGGAACAGGAAGGGGCCATCCCCAAACTGTTTCCACAAAGTCAGGAGCGTGAAATTGTCCAAAATGTCTTGGTATGCTGAAGCATTAACAGTTCCTTTCACTGGAACTAAGGGGCCAAGTCCTGAAAAACAACTCCACATCATAATCCCCCCTCCACCAAACTTTACAATTGGCACAGTGCCGTCAGGCAAGTACCGTTCTCCTGGCAACTGCCAAACCCAGACTCATCCATCGAACTGCCAGACAGAGAAGCGTGATTTGTAACTCCAGTGAACACGTCTCCACAGCTCTGGTGTTCAGGGGCGGCGTGCTTTATACCACTGCATCCGACGCGTTGCATTGCACTTGGTGATGTAAAGCTTGGATGCAGCTGCTCGGCCGTGGAAACCCATTCCATGAAGCTGTCTACGCCCTGTTCCTGAGCTAATCAGAAGGCCACACAGCATTTGGAGGGCTGTAGCTATTGACTCTGCAGAAAGTTGGCAGCTCCTTCGCACTGTGAGCCTCAGCATGCACTGACCCTGCCCTGTAATTTTATGTGGCCTGCCACTTTGTTGCTGAGTTTCTGTTGTTCCAATTGCTTTCACTTTGTTTTTATACCACTAACAGTTGACTGTGGAATATCTTTTCACAAATGGACTTATTGGCAACCTATCACAGTACCATGCTTCAATTCACAATTCACTGAGATCCTAAGAGCGACCCATTCTTTCACAAATGTTTGTAGAAGCAGTCTGCATGCCTAGGTGCTCGATTGTATCCACCTGTGGTCATGGAAGTGATTGGAACACCTGAATTCAGTGATTCAGAGTGGTGCCAATACTTTTGGCAATATAGTGTATATCATTTAGTGGTGGGCCGTTATCGGCGTTAACGGCTCCGTTAACGTGAGACTCTTATCGGGCGACAAAAAAAATATCGCCGTTAATCTATTCTCAAAGTTGGGTTGGGAGCTGGGTCTATACTACGCAGCTATGATGACTTTTACCTTGATATTTTAGCGCAGATGTATACCTAGCCGAATCAGGGACAGGTGTCGTTGTCTAGGGCGCAAAATGTCAGGGGGCGCCGCAAGAGAAGGTTTTCGACTTGTCCGCCGCGGCTCGCGCTGTGAGTCCAGACAGTTGTGACGAGTTGTGTCGTTGTGTAGAGTTTTGTGATTTGAACATCTAAAACCCGAGGTGCAGGCGAGCCCACGGCTCTGTCTGATTGGATACAAGTCTCGAATAATAGCGAGACATTTGCTCCAGTGAACAGCAGAGCTGTGTCGAAGGGAAGGCCGCCAATATTACTGAAGCTGCAATAAACTTCACAATCAGGCGATCTGTTTCTATGATGACAAGAAGCCCAGTGTCCACATTACACCATGAGCATGCCCGAACACAGAGCTACGGGGTTTCACTTAGTGACGGGTTTTAAATCAGTCCCCTTACCCACTCACTGCACCTGAGAGGTAAACACAGTATGCATCTGTCTTTTTCACTGCAGCTCTGCATCGTGATGTGACGCTCCGTATAACTTTTTTTTAAATTTTGCATTTAATCCACAGTTGGGGGGGGTGGTGGTATTTTCATGAGGACCCCCCCCCACCCCCCTCTGTTTTTTACACAATTCGCACCCTGTTTATAATAATAAACTTGTAAAGCTGAAAGCTGCTGTCAGACTCAGAGTGTGAGCTTGTTTCCTGGAGGCGGTAAGAACCAGCTTTCAGCTGAACTGTCCTCAGCTCAGATGCTATTCTGATCTTATCTGAGTTTCATGTGTCACTTCTTCTCTAAGTGTGACATTTCCATGGTTATTAATGTCCACGCTGAGTTTCTGCAAACAGGAAGGAGCAGAAAACACTGACCTGACTGAGAAACAAACAGCTGCTGATTCCTGAAACACTGACTGGCAGGTTACAGTTTAATTTAGACTGCTGGATTGTTTCTGAGGCTGTTTCAGCTTTTTCAGTCAGGACTCAGTCTAAACCTTTAACACATTAGAGGCCTTATGTGAGCGATCAGGCCTCTACTCACTCTGCTGCTCCACCTGTTTTAGGTTCTCCATATCAGGGCCGCTCCAAACCTGTTAGTGTGGAGGAGAAATAAACAGTTCCATCCTCCAGACACTTTCAGAGCTTCAATTCCCCTGACAGTCTGTAACTTTATATATTTGATCAGGGACGTGAGATTTAGAGATCAGAGATTTAGGGGGCCGGGGGCTCAAGGAAAAAAGGCCACCAATTATAATAATTCAACAAAAATGTTTTTAAACCAAACATTTAACATATTAACACATCTCAACCAATTAATTTTAATTCCCTCACAAATAGTTTCATTCAGTTTTTCAGATTTCTACAAAATAATCAGTTCACACAGACACCATGGTCTTCAGTGTTCACATACACACACAATAACTGATGCTGACGATGAGTTCTACATTTGAGGGAGAGCTGTCTGTATCATGTCATGATCAAAAGGAAGTTACTGTTTAAGGCAGGACACTTTTTATACAGTGGTTAGTTTTGAGATTTTGGTCTGTTTTATCTTCTTTTACTCTGATGGAAAGAAAATTTCCTAAATGTTTGGAAATTGTGACATGAGAAAGCTCAGCTCCAGCTTTGTAACTCATATCACTCAAATCACCCAACCCAGAGTTATTAGCTGGATAACATTAACAACAAACACACCGATATACACATACAGTTAAAACCACTGACTTACTTTAGCTGTTTTCTTTCCAAAAACAGCTGTTGACACAGCTCAGAAAAACACTGGTGGATGTGTCACAGTGGGAATCAAACCGGGGTCTCTCACACCAAAGGCATGTGTCTTATCCACTGGCCCTCACCACCCTATTTTTATCATTCTCTGTTGGGTCAGTGGATCGTTGTTGGGCAAGCTACTTGGAAAATGTAGTGAGCTAAGCTACTAGCTACTCTGCATTAAATGAAGCTTCACTACACAGAAGCTACTCCCCAGTGAAATGTAGCAAGCTAAGCTACAGCAACGTGGCAAAAGTAGCTTAGTTACATCTAAGCTACTTTAATTTGTGTGTGTGTGTGAGTGTGTGTGTGTGTGTGTGTGTGTGTGTGTGTGTGTGACAGTAGCAATAGAAGAAAGACTGAAAACCTGCTCCAATGTGCAGAGAGAGCTAAATCAGACACAGAAACTCTCCGACTTCCTGCCATTTCATTGCAGCTAAACGTATTTCCTCATGCAACAAACGGAGAACAGTTGTTGTTTAGAGTTACTTAATTATCACATCATTATCGTTACTATGGTTTGTTATTTTAATAATTGTTCCTTTAAAAAATTCTCCTGCTTGTCAAAAAGCAAGACATATTTTTAATGTAACATCGGTCTATATTGTGTATTTATTCCTCTTTCTTTAGTTTTTATAATGTCATTTCATTGTTTATTAATTATGCATCCATCCATCATCAACTGCTTATCTTGCATACAGGGTCACAGGGGTCTGTAGCCAATCCCAGCTGACATTGGGCAAAAGGCAGGGTACACCCTCGACAGATCGCCAGTCCATCGCAGTGTTTATTAAAATTATATTTTTTTATTGTTTATATGTGAATTTGTGCTCTGGCAACATTGGAACCTAAACATTCATTACAGATCTAGATCCAACATCTCTCAGAGCTTTCACAGTCAGCCCCTCACACCCCTCTCAGACCACAGCAAAATCACTATCTACCTGAAAAGGGCTCAGTCTAAGTCTGGAGCCCTTAGTGCCCGTGACCTGTTTAACATACTCATACAGATGGACCCCAGACAGCATGGGGGCGTACCAAAAGGCACTGGAAAATCAAACCATCCACGATTTAACCCATTCATTTCTAACAGAAACATTTCCCCAGAATAATTCTGGCGTAAATTCGGCTGTGGACAAAATCAATTCAATATTTCATCATCTGGCTTCATTGTCTAATTTGAAAGCCTCAAAACCAAAACCTCAACAAATGAACAACAACAAATGGTTTGACATTGATTGCAAAAAATTAAGGAAAACTTTAAGGAAATGATCAAATGAAAAGCACAGGGACCCAGATAACCACAGCATACGCTGTCAATATGAGGCCACTCTGAAACAATACAAGTACACCCTAAAAACTAAGAAAGAACAACACAGCAAGAACCAGCTCTGTGAAATTGAGGAATCCTTAGAGTCCAACCATTTTTGGGAGAAATGGAACAACCTAAACAAAACCCAGCAGGATGAATTGGCAATCCAAGATGGAAATACTTGGATTAATCACTTTAGTGAACAATACAGTAATATAACAAAAAATGATGATCAGCACAAAATATTCACAAAATGGAAAAATCTGGAGGCGGTGATTAAAAACAACCAAAACCCTCTAGATTACCCTGTAACAGAACAAGAATTAACAGAAGCCATCCAGTCCCTAAAAGGAAAAAAGGCTTGTGGTATCGATGGAATCCTAAATGAAATGATCAAATATTCAGACCATAAAATCAGATTGGCTATACTAAAACTATTCAATACTATTCTAACAACTGGAACTTTTCCAGACATCTGGAACAAAGGTTTAATAACCCCAATCCATAAATCCGGAGATAAATATGACCCAAATAACTACAGAGGAATATGTGTACCCAGTAACCTGGAAAAATATTCTGCACCATCATTAATAAACGACTTGTCAACGACCACAATATTCTGCCAATATAAATAACTCCAAAGACAAACGTGTGTATTTAGAACATTTATTAGAGATAATGTTTGACATTCACAGGAAGAGCAACTTGCCTCTTCCTGTTTGAAACATTTTCCGTAACAACAAGCAACGTTTAAAGCATGACAGGTTTACACACACGACTCCAAAGATGAATCAGAAAGGTATGTTTTGACTTTTTAATGAAGAACTACAGAAAGAGGCATCACGGGGACACCTACGTATTCTCGTCCTGTTTTAAACAGCTGCCGTATCCATGACAACCACACATTCAGCTGAAAGTCACCAGTTAACAGGGCCACTCTTTATAACGAAACACCGGCTGCACATACAGGTCCGTGTGTGGCGGCGGTGTCACTTCCTGATCCATCAGAAATGCTTGGGGAAATGTAGCGTGTGTGGAAGCTACCGCGTCAATAAAAGAGCTTCGTTACTGGAAAGCTATTTGATCCAGAAAACAGCGACGCTATAGCTTCCTACATTTCACTGGGGGGTAGCTTCATTTAATGTAGAGTAGCTAGTAGCTTAGCTCACTACATTTTCCAGTAGCTTGCCCAACACTGCATAATCCTTTGATTTGCATGTGCGTGGTTTGGAGATGTGGAGGGAGCCTTCAGCCATGAACTGGTTCTTCATAAAGCTGAATCCACCAGGGTTTATCTACAGAATATGTTCTCTGACAAATGGTTCTGGTTGTTCTTTTATGTCATTCATAAATATTTCCAGTGTTCACAGAGTGAATGTGTTTTGCTAAAAGCTCATTTAGTAGCTTTGTGTTTGATGTGTGTTTGGGTAAAAATGGTTGCCGTGAGCTTTAGTGGAGGTGTGTAACACTGATAGGTTGAACTGATTATTATTATTATATTGTGAAATATCACAGTTAAGCCTGTGAAGTGATACATTAATTGTGTAATATACAGTTACATCTTGTGAATTCCTGAAATAATTTAAGGTGCAGCTTTGATGGTTTTCTGCAACCAGCACTGAGCTTCATTGACCTCTGACCTTCAGTGACCCCTGTCTTCCTCTTGCAGGTGTGTCGGTGCTGCTGCTGCCTGGACTGACTGTTTCTGCAGGTGAGCTGATGGAAGTTGTAACAATTAGCCCTTATACCAACAACAAGGGGAAAGTACATACGCATAAAGAATATAAGGTTACTGGCGGACCTGGTATCTGCCTGAGAATATTACACTCGGCAGCCTGCTTATTTTCGTTAAACAACCCTACCTGAACCAGCTTAAGCAATTAATTTTTACCTGTACACACTTAAAAAAAAAATCATACTTTAACTGAAGAAGTCCAAAGGTAAAAGGTTTCACAGCTTGTATTCACAATATCAAGGTTATACCACAGCGGGCAACATTCACAGTCGCTGGAGGCTCGGCGCGACTCGCCACAATACAAACACACATTAGGCCGCAGATCACCATTTGCGACATAACCCGATCATTTCAGACTGCAAAAATCCCCAATGTCCCAACAGTTCGAATGTTCATTCATTTAACTTAAATTGTCCGGATTGAACCAAAAGTCCTCCAGGAGGAAGAAAAGAAAACCAAAAACCCCAAAAGATGGCAGATGAAGCGTGTGCGAGCCGCGAGTCAATAATGTTCCACGGTTAACTTACGCAACCTCGCCCAGTCTGTTTAGCCGATGGGATGGTGCTGCAGTCCAGAAAAGTCCCGACATTTAATCCGACTAGAAGAGTTGCTTTGTCCTTGTCGAAGTCCGTCTGGCAAACATTTACTCAGAGCCCGCTAAACTCAGACCGACTCCACCTGTGGCACTTCAGAGTTCCTTTCTTTTTCCCCCTTTTCCACGCCACTTCCCACTCCTCTTTTATAACCTCCCCATGGCAAAAAAAACAATGAGTGGGCAAAGAAAAAACACATACAGAAAGGTCTTTATAACAACCCGTGATACACCAGAGGCTTCTGATATACAGTTGTTTTTTTTCCACGTGAAGGCAAAACCCACACACATCAATCATGTTTACCAACACCTTAAAACCTGTACCAGAAGGCAGAATTGGTGACTCTTACAA